>CM053611.1:74100908-74158207 GCA_028646535.1 Procyon lotor
AGAGAGAGAGAGAGAGAGAGAGAGATGACAAGTAGGCAGAGAGGCAGGCAGAGAGAGAGAGGGAAGCAGGCTCCCTGCGGAGCAGAGAGCCCGATGTGGGGCTCGATCCCAGGACCCTGAGATCATGACCTGAGCCGAAGGCAGAGGCTTTAACCCACTGAGCCACCCAGGCGCCCCGGAATTTTTTTAGTATATGTGAAATAAAGGAAAATGAAAAATCTCACTTTGCTAATTTACATGCTTAATGATAATGACAATAATAATAATAAAAGAAGCAGCTGTTCCATCTTATTTCTTAGCCAAGATTTAGCAGCTGTGGTAGGAATTAAAAATTACTCATACTCAACCCTAATAGTCTATGATGCATTTTCTGGCAGAGAAAAGAATCATGTAAGTTACATATGCTTAAATTTTGAAAAGTAGATTAGAGTATCTTATTCTTTATATTTGTCGTAGTTTTTTTTTTTTTGAAACTTATTGAAACTCCCACTTCATTATAACGTGCGTTATTTCTTACCTTTCTATCTCCAAAGAATACTGTTTCTGGGGTGCTTGTGGGGCTCAGTCAGTTAAGCATCCAACTCTTGATTTCAGCTCAGGTCATGATCTCGGGGTCTTGGAGATCAAGCTCCATGTCAAGAGTCAAGATTCTCTCTCTCCCTCTCCGTCTGCCCCTCCTCCCCCCTCCGCCCTCACACTCTCTCTCCAAAAATAAAACCAAAAAAACAAAAAAAACCTATTTCCTTCAGTGCTATCACTTCTGTTACAGTATTATTGATGTTTCCTTTTCTCTCAGTGCTCTCTAGCTTTTCTTGCTAAGTTTATGCTTTCTAATTACAACGGAGTTTTCCAACCTGGACAAGTATGAGAAATATGGTAACCTTCATCTCCAAGACAGTCTGTTCATCCATCTTCTCTCAACCTCATGAATGCCCTATTTCAATTTTCTCCCTTATGTTCAGTTGGTGACCTCCCCTCCTTCTTTCGAATTCCCAACCATAGCCCACATTTGCTCAGCCTACCTCCTCTAACCTGCTGTGTTTTCTCTCGTTTATGCTTGCTGTCCCTGATGATGTCAGAGGAAGAGGTTTTTCTCCAACCCCTTACCAAGAATATCCACTCCGAGGGTGCCTTTGATCCAATTGTTCAGCATTTTAAGTTACATTCTCTTGATCTTCAATTTCTCAGTCGCTATAGCTTCCTTTGCTTTCACATTACAAAACTGCTGTGTACCCTGTACCTTAAAAAGCTGGCCAAATTTCCATGACTTTTGTAGTAGGAATTGGAGGTGGTTTCTCCAGCATCTGTTCCTCTTTCCCAGAGGCCTGGGTCTCTGTTTGGCATCTGTATGGTTCCAGGGATTTGCCTCCATAAGCCCTGGTTCAGGGATAGACTACTGGAGCCAGTCAAGGCCTTCCAATCCTGGTTTGGTTGGGGTGGGGGTCATGTGTGACCTGAACCCATCTATCAGAATGAATCTCTGAACTCTGGGGGGTGCTGACGCAGAACCATGCTTACCTATTCTGGAAGGTTCTGTGTGCCGACATGAGGTCCAGAGTTGCTGCAATCATTTTTGCTGGTAGGAAGCCCACTTGGGAATGATTCAATATGAGAAGACAGAGAAATGGAGCCGAGCTCTGAACAAAGTGCTCATGAAGTTTGCCTTCCTGCAGGATCTTTTCATCTTGGGAGCAAATGAATTCCCATTGTTGTTTATTCCATTTTAAGATAGATTTTCCGTCACCAGTATTTAGGACTTCCAGTTGATTGTGGTGGTTTAAAACCATGTCCACAAATTCTTTGATACTTCTTCCTTCATCAGGGGGAATTTCATTCCCTTCCCCTGGAGCGTGTCCTAGATTTAGTGTCTTGCTTCTAGAAAATAGAATAAAGTGGATGATTCTAAGACTAAGTAAAAAGGGGCATTGCGACTTCCTTCTCTTTCGTCCCTCTCACTCCCTTCTATCTCTGTCTTTGTCTCTGTCTGTTTCTGTCTTTCTCCCTCATCACTTGCTCTGGGGGAAACCAGTTGCCATGTCAGGAGGACACTCAAGGGGCATTGAAGGAACCACATGATGAAGAACAGAGGCCTCCAGCCAACAGCTCCCGAGAGTTGAAGACTTCTGCCAACGAAAACGTGAGTGAGCTGGGGAGGAGATTCAGTAATCTTGGTAAGCCCTGAAATGCCTGGCTGACACTTTGCACTCTTGTGAAAGACCCTAAGCCTCTCACTGTGGTCATAGAGGGTCCAACTGCCAAATCAATTACCGATTTTCAGTTCTTAGCCTACTTGACCTCTTGGTTATAGGACAACACTGAATAAGTATGATTGTGTATACGTGCACAGAATGGAATTTTATAAGAAAGGTCACACTTCTGAAGTTTCCCACAAATGCTAACTTCTGTCTTAAGATATTGTTCTGATGAGAATAAATTCTCAAAGACACGATCAGTAGGAAACTTATTTTAAATACTCTAACTTTTAACAGGATATTATTTTGCTACAGATTACATAAAAATAAATGTATATTTATCCACCAGATTTCAAGGAAAATTTTTAGAATTTGCCATAGGGCTTATTGAAGAATTTTGGGTTTTTTTTCCCCCGTTCAGAAAAAGTCTAAGTAAAATAGTCTAATTGGGATTTAAAAATTAGCATTTGAGTATATAGTTTATTTCAAATGTAGTTAAATAAGATTTCCATATGTGTTTTGATCACTGAACAAAGCGCCAAGGAAAATCTCATAAAAATTTCCATTTAAAACATCATTCATACACACACACACACACACACATATATATGTACATATACATGTATATACATATTATATATACATAATAGTTTTTTGGAAAGTGATGTAAGGAAGGTTAACAGCATTTTGGAAACAATGCACAATTGCTCTAATTGATAGGCACTTGATTATTTATGACATATGCCACCAGGATTTTTCTGTAATGGTCACATATGGGATTGAAAGTCATTTGTAAAATGAAACTTCTCTTCTGAAAGAAAATAAAAACTGTCGTTTCTGCATCTCGCACCTCATAAGAAAAGTGTTGAGCTATAGACAAAAGGTTAATACTTTTAAAAAAGCTCCCATAAATTCTGTATTTATATGTTCATAAGGAAAGCTGACTTAGATTTTACTTTAAAACACTATTGACCTACCTCGTTCCAGAAAGGACTGTGGGAATACCCAATTCCCATTCCTCATTCTTAAATAATGCCATGTGTTAAAAGACTCAAGTTTTTGGCCTGTTTGTCAAGTTAACTGGCCTGTTAAGGGCTGGGTATGAGCTCAACTATATATGTTTATATGGACTTGCAAAACTATCCGAGTCCTCTGTGAAAGGGCACTGGGCTACCCTGAAGCAATCCTCATCTGCTGTCCAAATTCAGCTGTAAAACCATGAATGGGGAGGAGCCAAAGAACACACCATAGGCTGTTCTACAAGCCAACAGCATACACAGCAACCCCAAAACAATAACCATTTGCTGAACAATAACCATTTGCTGAATGAAACCTTGCATGTCAAACATTATAGGACTATTTCTTCTGGTCCAAACAACAGCCTTTTAAGATCAGTATCTTGCCATTTTACAGATGAGTCAAGTGAGACTCGTGGAAAGTGAATAACTTTCCAACAGCCACGTAGGATGTGGCAGAGCTCGGACTCAGATCCCATCTGGATCCAAACCTCACACTCTTTCCATTACCGAATGGGACTTTATACCAATGATTCTTTCCTCTCATACAAGAAGAGCAAAGCAGTAATTTGCCTGACAGCACTAAGGACTGGGAGCTCCTCGGGCACGAATCTTCAGTCAGGTAAACTGAACAGGAACCTTTGCAGTGTGCGGACGTGCTCTGTGTCAAAGCTGGCTGGGGTGAAGGCTCTGACGAGGAGTCGCACCAGGAGTAAGCCTGGCCGGTCTCCAACCAGGGGAGCAGGTCTGGAATGGGACATGGGCTGGGGCTGGGGGAGGTAGAAATGGAGGTGGGTGGAAAGAGGAAGTAAGCACATGAAAAGGGCATCACACTCTGCCTTCTTTGAGCTTTTTGAGCTAAGCCGGCCACCTGTTGGATGAGCGTGTTAGCATGGAAACACCAAAGTTTAATTTGGGCACAGCCATTTTTGTCCCATTACCTTTTTGGGGCACAGGGATGGAACAAATTCTTTACACGGAGGAGGAACAACACGTGTGGTCTTCTCCATCTCTAACCATCTGAGGAAACGGGTGAGTTATTTAACTTTTTTGAGCTTAATTTTCCTCTAAGTCTAGCTGATCACCAGAGACCCTTAAGCTCTGGATTTCCATGTTTCTACTAGCAGCAATGATGTGATATTATAGTCATGTAATTTTTTGACGTGGAAGAGTGTTCACATGTAGTCAGGCAACAGATAATTGCAGATGACAGAATTTCCAAGAGAAGCAGGAAAGCAAGCAACACAGTCGAGCCAGCATCAGTGTCTGACCCCAGCCTGGTGCAGTTTTAATGAGACCCCTCTCCGGCCCAAGCCTGCCTCTCAATATCTATTCTGCCAGAGTCTGAGAGCGGACTTTCTGCTTCAGCTGTTGGAAGACATGCTGTCCCCGACCATGGTCTCACCTTATGTTCCTCCCTCATCTTCCATCTATGTCCTCAGGGTGTGTATCCACCATTAGGGCTTGGTGAAAATGTGTTCCGTGCGGGAGCCAAGCTGCAAGGGAGTTTTGGAAATGTTTAGGTCTCTAGCCTCTGGAGTACAGGAAGCCATGTCAGAAGTGTGAGTGGGGATACGTGAGTCTGTGTGTGGCATTGGCTGCATGGCGTTATGTCGCCAAGTGCAAAAAAAGGGAGCCTCTTGTAGGTGTGTATAAAACACTATGCAAAAAGTATGAAAGGGTATTCACTAAAATGTTAGTAGTGTTTTGCTTCGATCAGAAGTGTAACCATTCACTTCTCTGTATCGACTGACATCTCCACAATGAATGAGTATTCCTTGTATTATTTCTCAAAAATATGATGCTTTTTTAAAAAAAAAGATTTTATTTATTTATTTGACAGAGAGAGAGAGAGAGATCACAAGTAGGCAGAGAGGCAGGCAGAGGGAGAAGGGGAAGCAGGCTCCCGGCAGAACAGAGAGCCCGATGCGGAGCTCGATCCCAGGACCCTGAGATCATGACCTGAGCCGAAGGCAGAGGCTTTAACTCACTGAGACACCCAAGCACCCCTCAAAAAAATGATGCTTATTGTTTATGTTCCTATGATTCTATATGACACACAGTTGCTGTCCCTGCTTTTCTGTGTCTTGTAGCTGTTTGGCCGCAGAATTAGACCTTGGAAATAGGGTCGAAGGGCATGACAACATTATTTCAATTCAAATCCTGTTAACAAATCTCTAGATATTTGAATCAGTTTCTTAATGAAGACTCATAGACAACAGTCAATGAAAGGGAAGCAAAGTGGGGTCTGAGGAAGCATTATTATCTGGAGGAGTTGGGTTTTTTTCTCCTCATAGCATATATCTTTTGTTCATTTTAAAACAATGGTAAATTTTCTTATGACGTGAGATCTGTGGTACTACGCAGTTTTGCGAACAAAGATAAACCCAACTGTAGGTTATTTGCATGAAGATCACACAACTGGACCCACAGCAACGTGAAACAGGTGAGAGAAAGCTGGGAAGGAGGTGAGGAGTGGATAGACCATGTGGGTCTTTGAACTCTGTGTTAAGAAATATGGACTCAATTCAAATCTTATCTTCCGTGACTCCCTCAGTGAGTGCTGATTTTTTCAAACAGAAAATATTAAAATATATATAATCCATTGCTTAAACTTGAGGATTCATTTCGAACGTGGAACAGCTTATGAGATTTCTAAATCAGTAGTTGTGATTCATAAAAATTCGCTTAAATAATTTGATTTATATAGTGCCACAGAAGATGCTGGGAACTCTTTAGGTGGTAGATGGCTATAGTGCCTTTCTTATAAAAATCCTTAGTGTGATTAATGTAGTTACTTAATCTAGTATTTTTAAAGTACCTGCTATATGCAAGGTACTTTGTTAGGCTTTGGGGAAAACGGCATCTAAAGAAAATTTCTCTTCTCAGAAGAGTTTATGGTTTAGTTATGAGAGTCTAGACATTCATAAAACCCTGCATTAAAGAGCATGATGTGAGACATATTACAGCACGGGAACAGTGGAGCCCAGATGGGGAGTCGGCCGTGATACAAGGATGCTAGAACAGGGACTTCTTGAGGGTAGAGGAAGGAAGGTGAGTGGGGGAAGTGAGACAGAGAAGAGGAAGTAGCCGACGTAAGATGCATTATCGTGCCAGTCCCCACTGTGGGCAATGGGAGCTTAACCCCCAGGGAAACCAGGAAATGATATGGAGCCTTGGAATTATTCTACCCAAGTCACAAAGGAGATGAAGTGCTCATTTACCAGTGTTACAAACTGAGTGTTGTGTTCTCCAAAGTTCATATGTTGAAATCTTAATCCCAGGGGCGATGGTATTGGGACGTAGGGCCTTTGGGAGGTAATTAGGCTTCGATGAGGTCATGACGGGATTAGTGGCCTTAAAGAAAGAGACACCAGAGAGCTTGTTCTCTCTCTCCCTCATGTAAGGACACAGCGAGAGACTAAGGTCTCCAACCAAGAAGAGGGCCTCATTGGGAACCCAAGTGGCCAGCATCTTGATTTTGGACTTCCCAGACTCCAGAGCTATGACAAATACATTTCTGTGCGTACTCCACTGGGTCCATGATATTTGATTACCCCAAGCGAAGCACACTAGAACAAACAGCCTCCATCGGCCTTGGAGCAGGGGCTCTCTAGAAGGAGTTAGCTCTTTAGCACTTCCGGCCGGCCAACCATGGGCAGAGCAGCTTCTCCCAGTTTGGAGGAGGTTCTCAACCACAGACAGGTGGCTTCTAGCAGCTGGGAGTGCACCTGTGAACTCTGAAGGCAAAGCTAGAGGTATCTGGGTAAGAATTAGCAGCACCTTCTTAATTCTGAGGACAAAGAGCCATGGCAGTCTTCATCCTCCAGGGAGGATGTAGTGTTTCATTGGAATCTTAAAGGGACAGGCTGTCAATAGACATAGGCAGGGAAAAGACACAGAGGGGAAAGCCGGAGCCTTAACCTGGAGGAGCCAATGTTTGGGATATCTTAGTGATATACACAATACAATACAAGTGTAATTTATCACACAATTGTGCCCACAGCAGCGTGAAACAGGAGAGAGAAAGCTGGGAAGGAGGTGAGGAGTGGATAGACCATGTGGGTCTTAGAACTCTGTATTAAGAAATATGTTACAATTGACAATTGCTCTAACTCTATTTTATTTGTTTTCCCCTTGAAATGATTTAATCCTTGGATTGTATGTCTAAAAAAATCGTTCCTACCTTAATTTTAAAATAGTTCATTGCTAAAAAATGCTAACCATCATTTGAGCTTTCAGCAAGTGGTGATCGCAGATCACCATAACAAATATAATAATAATAGTAAAAAAGTTTCCAATTTTCTGGGAACCCCCAAAATGTGACACAGAGTCATAGAGTGAGCAAATGCTGTTGGAAACGTGGCGATGATAGGCTTGCTGAAAGCAGGGTTGCCACAAAACTTCAGTTGGTAAAAACCCCAATTTAGATCTACAAAGCGCTACAGAGCAAAGCGCGGTAAAATGAGGTACGCCTGTACCTAGACTGTTTTCAAACTTGATTCTAAGGAATATTCACTTAATCCATAAGTATTAATAAGTATAATTCTATACAATATGGGGACGAGCAAGACAGTTCTCTTGCCCTATGGAGCTGAGCGTTTCGTAGGCGATGCTGACAAAAGATCAGCCTACAATCATTCACGAGGCCTCCACCCTTGGGAGAATGGGCAGGAAAGTCAGGTGACTGTTCAGAGCTCCCGGCAGGCCGGCGCAACCTTCTTTACATTCAAAACCCTGGTAACTACCCTACCACCTGGTCCTTAGTGGAGAGTGGGTAACATTGCTCAAATTATGGGCGAAAACACCTAAGCAGGTGTGAATGGGGAACTTGAGTTCAGGTTTTGTAAAAGAATCACGGTGATTAGCAGCACCCTTTCCCTCTATAGCTTTCCACGTGTCCTGAGCCATGAGATTTATTTCCCAGATACTTTCTTCTGTGAGGTCTTTCACTTAGGATGAACTATATTTCATTTCCTTGGAATGTGGTCAGCTAAGGCCACACCTCCCTTCTTGTATCATAATATGCAAAGAGAAGCTTCTCTAAATTCTGGAAACAAATTTTATTTACTGTTTAAGTGTCTTCACCTCAGGCGGCTTCACTGAAACACCTGCTCAAGCTTCTGGCTTTCTCTTGAATTACATTTCTGTCAGCAATTACATGTGTAATGTTTTATCTTGCTAAGTTTTGTGTCTCATTAAAACAGTTCATGAATCACTTTTTATGGCTCCCAAGTAGGTTACAGAATGAGCGCATTTGCATATAGATCCACGTCCCTGCCGAATTTAGGAGACCACCTTTAAAATGTATCTATTTTCTTGCTAAGACCCCCTTTCTAATATCACCTCCATCTCCACTTCCTTTTTTTCCCCCCTAATAATTTCTTTCTATTGTCAAAACCAAAGCTGACATTTTCCTTGGGACCATTTTCTCAAGTCAACGATTTTTATTACTATAAAAGCTACTGCCTGAAGGGCAGCAAACTAGAAAGCTACATTAGGGTATGTGTTGTGGACAGTGGGCTGAGCTCATTCATTTAGCTGGGTAACTCCCTCCCCAGGCTCATATATGTCTCTGAATGAATGTATTTATTTATGATTGTTTTTCTATGACTGACAAGCTTTGCCCTGATTATCAGTGTGATTCACACTGTGTTACTTATTCATAGATGAACATCACCCATTAATGTTCTCAGTTGAATAGTTTAACATAGTATTTCTGAAAGTGTGGTCCCTGGACCAGAAGCTTCAGCATCATCTGAGAATTTATTAGAAATGCAAATTTTCAGGTCTCACACTTACTTACTCAGAGACTCTGAGGGAGGTCAAGCAATCTGAGTTTTAACAAGCTTTCTAGTAAATTCTGATGCATGCTGAAGTTTAAGAACCATCAGTTCAACACAGTTTAAGGCATCTGCTTTCAGCTTAGAAGGGGTGACAGGAACTAGATTTATCCTCCTATCTGAAACAACCGAAAAACTGGACAAAATATATGAAATAATGGTCCTCAGATGTGGAACATCAGGCAGCTCAGGATAAGCATTCTTAAGAAATGGAAAACAAATGAAATGATCCCTACCACTGCTCCAGGTTACTGCCTAAAGAGAGTTTCCAGGTTGAAGGCACAGAAAGAAGATCCAAAGAGCTGCAGAAGGTTCCCCTCAAGTCCTTTACTGATTGTTGATCAGAGCTTGGGTGTGAGGAAACTACCTGAGGGAACGATCTGCCCAAATGGAGCAGAGGAAACAATCCCTACAGCTCACATAGGATTGGTGATAGGTCATGCTCCTACCATCTAGAGGAAGAACCTTCTAATTCACAGAGCACTTGAAAATACCCAGAGGGAATGGCCTCAGGAGTGAGGTAAAGTTGGCTCTCAACTCAAAGTACACTGGCCTGACTGATAAAACTTAAAAGTCTTGAAAGGATCAAACTATTTTCAGGTAACCTAACTGCGTCCCAGAATAACACTCAAGAATATTGATCAGAGAACTTAGTGATGACTGGGATCTAGTACAATCCATAATGAAGAGGAAAAAAAAATCAATTAATAGAAATAGGTCCAGAGGTGCCGGGGTGGCTCAGTTGGTTAGGCATCCAAGTCTTGATTTCAACTCAGGTCATGATCTCAGGGTTGTGAGATCAAGCCCCACATTGCTCCACACAGGCATGGAGCCTGCTTAAGATTATCTCTCTCTTTCTGCCTGTCCCCAACCCTCCTCTCTCTAAAAAAAAAAAAGAACAACAAGAAGCAGATCCAGAAGAGATAATAAAATTTGTAATTGAATTTGTAATTATTAGATCGATATGATCTAATCGTATCGAATTAGATACATAATTCGTATCTAATTTGTAAGATAATAAAATTCGTAAATAAGCACATTTAAACAGTTATAACTATATCCCATAGGTTCATGTGATAAGGTAGAGAAATGCTTGAACATGTAAAGTAGAGACATGGAAAATATTAAAAAGGCCCAAATTGAACTTTGAGAGATAAAAGATACAATGTCTAAGATGAAAACTGAAATGTATTAGATTCAACAGAATAAAAAATTAAATAACTTAAAGACACACAGCAACAGAAATTATCCAATATGAAACTCAGGGAAAAAAGACTGAAAAAAAAAAATGATTAGCACATTAGTGAACTATGGAACAACTTCACATGTGCTTAGAGTTCCTGAAAGAGAGGAACAAAGAGGGGCACCTGGGTGGCTCACTGGGTTAAAGCCTCTGCCTTCGGCTCAGGTCATGATCCCAGAGTCCTGGGATCGAGACCCATGTTGGGCTCTCTGCTCCTCAACAGGGAGCCTTCTTCCCCCTCTCTCTCTGCCTGCCTCTCTGCCTACTTGTGACCTCTCTCCTCTCTGTCAAATAAGTAAATAAATAAAAATCTTAAAAAAAAAAAAAAGGAGAGAGGAACAAAGAATATTTGAAAAAATGACTGCACATTTTCCAAATTTCATGAAGTCTATAACTCTAGAAATCCAGGAAATTCAGCAAAGTTTAAGAACAAGAAATATGAAAACAATACAAAGGCATAGCATAATCAAATTGCTTAAAACCAGTGATAAGGAGTTAATTTTAAAAGCTGTCAAAGAAACATGCCACAGAATATGTGGGCAAGGTTTGGGTTAGGGCGTGGATACAAAAGTAAGAATGACAGCAGATTTCTTGTGGGAAACAATGTAAGCTGCAGGACTGTGGAGCAATACTGAAAAATACCTTTCAAAAATGCAGGTTAAATAAAGTTTCTTTCAGGCATGTAGAAGCTAAAAGTATTCATCACAGCAAAAGACTAAGCCAAAATCAATTTTTAAAAGAAGTCCTTCAGGCAGAGGGAAAATGCTATTAGAGAGAAATCTGGAGGTCCTTAAGGAATGAAGAACACTGCAAATAAATCAAAGATAAATAAATATAAAACACTCCACCCTCCACCCCAACCTTTTTTAAAAAATCTGCTTAAAAGATAATTATTTAACAGAAAAAAAAATGCAACATATACAAGGTACTGTAGGGTTGATAATATAGAAATCAAGTGTCAAATGTATGACAATAATAGCACAAAGGCCTGGAGGGAAGAAAATGAAGTGCTATTCTAAGGTTTCATACCCTATGTAAAGTGGTTTATTATCACTGAAAGCTGACTGTATTCGATTAAGGATGTACACTATAAACCCTAAAGCAACCACTAACGCAAAATAAAATAGTTATAGCTAACAAGCCATCAAAGGAAATAAAATGGAATCATAAAAATATTCAACCTAAAAGAGAGCAAAAAAGTATTTAAAAAAAAGAACAAATAACAGATGGGGAAAATAAAAAAAATTGCAAGATGATGGATTTAAAACCAACATGTAAACAAGATTTATTTTTGCCTATAGTCTTAGGCAAATAAACAAGTTTTTAGGCAAATAAACAAGTTTTATCTCCCATCAGCATTAAGTTTCTCTCAAAAAGTTGTGCAGTGAAAGATTGGAAAGTTGAACTAATCGTGGTTATAACAGCAAAATGATCTTGGCAGTGATTCCTTTTTGAACTTAAGCGTATCACGGAAAGATGTCTAACAAGTTCAGCCAAGAAACACTGTGCTGAAGGCACTTTTCATTTCTTGCCTTACAGAGATTTACATAACTCAGATTGCTATAGGGTAACAATCCAGGCATGGAGGGCTCGGAAGGGATTTCTTCCTCACCAGCCTGGGGCTTAGGAATGCTATTAAAAGGACTTTCTTTTGTTCCCCTGAGACTCAAGGAAACTCTGCAGGCCTTTTGAGCTAACCCACTCGTTTGGTCACTGGTATCTGCTACCCTCCGCCTCATCTCCGTCATGCTTCCTTACTCTGATTACACCTGCTGCGTTTCCGTTCCTGCTTCCCTCCAGGCTGTCCAAGGAAGCATCTCCTTCCCAGAAAACTTTTTCATCTGTCAAACCCATTCACTTAGTTCATTCTTGTTCATTCTTTAGATCTTAATTCAAAAGCACTCCGCTGTTGACCTCACCCCCTCATCCCAAATTCTTATCACATTTTGAAATTACATACAGTGGGGTATGATTATTTTGATGGCAAGATGGAAGCGAAAATGATGAATATCTATATTTCTCACCTTGTGAGATTAAAATAGTCCAGTCTTTTGTTGCCACTCAGGCCTCCCAGGCACACCCCCCCCAGCCCCCACCCCCAGCCCCAACCTTTTAAGGAAATGTCTGAACTTTATTATGCAGGTTGGGGTAATCAGTGGAGGGAATACTTGAAAAACAGGTAAGCCTAGAGGAGCCAGGCTGGAGAAGAAAAATACTAGAGGTAATATATTGGTGGACTTGGGCAAAGGGAGTCGAGGCACAGGAAATGAGGGAAGGGCAGCAGTGATGTGAGAGAGGGTTGGGAGGAATTTTGGTGGGGACTAGGATACTAGGCTGGCAGGAAGGCCCTGGGACACATGAGATACTGAGAGTGAGAGGAGAAGGACAACAGGATATCAAGATGTGTGTCTGTGGCTAAGAATTGAATCTCCTTTGACAATCATTGAGAGGCACTGTTAAGAATAGTGATTGCTGGGGAGGGTATGTGCTGTTAAGTGCTGTGAAATGTGTAAGCCCGATGATTCACAGACATGTACCCTGGGGCAAATAATACATTATATGTTAATAAAAATTAAAAAAAAAAAAAAAGAAAATAGGCAAAAGGATTATTAATTTGTAAAAAAAAAAAAAAGAATAGTGATTGCTTTTAGTGGAATTTTGGTTGCTGTATTTGTCTCTGGGAGTAGGAAGGCACAGAGAGACTGGACCACACGGGGCGTATTAGTGACTAGTGTGATTTGACTTCCAAGGTCCATCCCCCTCCTTTTGGTAGGGCAGCCCCAATTTCTTCTGAGCCCCAGCTCTCTTCCCTGCTCTCTATTCACAGGCTTCTCTAGCTGCAAGTCTAAGGATGAGCATATGACTTGGGCCTGGCCAATCAGAGCAACACATTCCCCTGGCCAGGATGGGTACAGGGAGTGTGCATAAGTTCTCTCTCGAATGAGTGAGTCATGCCCAGGATATTTGGTGGGAGAAGAGAAACGCTTCTTTTACTACTGGATTTGAACATGGTAATGAAACTGAACCATAGAGGAACTGGCTGAAGTAGGGAGACACATCATTGGAGTCCCCTTACCAACCCATGCCTCAACTAGCCCTCAGCTTTTTAACTCCATGAATCAATAAATACCCTCCCCCCTTTTCTTTTTTTGCTTAAGGCAGTGTTGACTCGGGTTTTTGGCCACTTGGAACTGAAAAAGTTCCCAATTATACAACTTATATATCTTTGGTACATCTGAATAAGGCCTTCTCCACGACTATACTGTATGGGGCAGGGTCTGGGCCTTTTTTGTTCTCTACTGTATCCCTACCACCTTGGACACTGTCTGTAACATTTGTTGGAGAAATGATTAAGTGCATCTTTGTGACTGGTTATCATCTGTATCCCTGCTAGATTTAAGCTCTCTAAGGGCCAAGATATAATATATAATTTTTCTTTGTTTTCTTATATATTTATGTGTGTGTGTGTATAAAATCTTATATATATCCATATGTAAGTATATAAAATCTATACATTTATATATACATTTATGAAATTTATATATAATTTAAATTATTTCTATATAAAATACATAAAATTATTTCTATATAAGTATATATATTAAAATTTTCTATAAAAATATATAGTCTTCATATAATTATACTTAATATTATATATCCTTATATATTAATATATAACATGTTTTATATATATTTACATAAAAATGTATAAAATTTATATATTATTTTAGATAAAGTTATTTACACATGAAATATATAAATATAAAAATATATAATATATAAATACAAAATATATAAAATTATTTATATGTAAATATATAATGTCATATATATAATTTTTCTTTTTTTCTCACTTGTTTTGGACTTTCAGCCTGATGCACAAGGCTTGGCATATATAAGGTGCTTCACACATGCTGGCAGAATGAATGAACAAATACAGGAAAATGATATAAACTCAAACCAGAGCAAAGGATTACAGTGCCCATCATGAAAAGACCAATTAACTCAGTCAAAAGGGATGATAACTTTTACTTCATACATGGTCTGACCTGAGTAGTCCTAAGCTTGCTCCGAAGACTTAAAAAAGAATAGTGGTTAACATAGCACTATCATATCCTTTATCCATTTGCAATTTCTAGAGAAAAACAAGTGGACTCTATAGTAGTTACAGTATGAAAAGATAAGGCAAAAGTTCAAGTCACACAAGTGATATTTCTAGATTATTTTAAATTGTCACTTATAAACAACAAAGAAATGAATATCCGGTAAAGACCCTAAAAAGTCCACCAGTGATTCCAATTCCCACTCACGCAGTTATTGCAAGCACAGGATCTATTCCAAGACCAGGAAGAAAAGTTTCCATAATTTCCTCTTTATGTATTATATATGGTTCAACAACGAAAACAGTTTTCTGGAAAAGACTCACACTAGGTGTGAGTTCCCTAAACCATCTTTAGCAGTGTGTGTGGTGGGGGGGGCGCGGGGGCTGTGATTCCAGGAAAATGTGGTTTTGCCCGGGGCCATCTTTGTCAAGACCCACACCCAAGCCAAATCTCAGCCTCAGAAACAAAGAACGGAGAGCAAAACGCGGCTTTCCTTTGCTAGTTTCTGATAGTCTTCTCTCATCTGTTCCTTCTCCCGGTTCCTTTCTTAGGTTGATTTTATCAATTAATTAATTTATGATGTTGTTGGAAATAGTGGGTGTTGACTCGCATTATAATGAGCCCTAGAGAATATAAAAATTTTCAAAACAATAACTTTCGTTGTAATGAACTCATGGTTATAAAACAGGTCTGAAAGAAACAATTAGCATTCATTTTGTGGTGAATCAACAAGAAAGACTGGACTTAAGAAGAGGGAAATGTTTCCTCCTTTTTGTGAAAGTCTGGAGTGGGATTTGAGAATTTCTACAACATAGGAAGGAGTGCTTCTTTGAAAACAAGACAAAAGAAATGTGTGCCTTTCACCTACGATCTAGCTTGTTTCTCCCCTCTACAGGAAACAATTATGAAACTATAAGGTAGTTCTTTTTTTTTTTTTTAGAGAGAGGCATGACAAAGTATTTGCTGTTCAACAGGAAGACTGTGTTGTGATTAGATCAATAGCACACTTGTGGGTATTCTGCTATGATATTCGTATATCTGTACCGTGGAATCTTTCTTGATAATGCTGTTTATTATAATAGGATTTCATTTGTGCTATTAAAGTGATAAAGCGTCAGTCATTTAAATCTTACTAATATCCTAAATATGTATGTCCTACTGTATATCCTTAATTGCTAGTGTACCATGGGTACACAGCATTTGTTTGTACCAACTACATCATAGGTGCCCATCAGGTGTTGGCATAAAACGATAGTGTCGATTTGTTTTAGCAGGCTTTTATTTTAGTTTCTCTAAATTCTTATCTGGAATTTCTGCTAAGAGTAACCCTGTGACTTAATGTATTTAGACCTTCCATGATGGGCACTGTAATCCTTTGCCCTGGTTTGAGTTTGTCTTTTTTCTGTATTTGTTCATTCACTCTGCCAACATGTGTCAAGCACCTTATATATGCCAAGCCTTGTGCATCAGGCTGAAAGCCCAAGACAAGTGAGAAAAAAAGAAAAATTACATCCCAGTGATGTACATAGAGATCCCACAGATGTCTGGAGCTCATGTAATAGCCTTCTTAATATTACATTTAAGCACTCCTTAATTTATATTATCATTTTAATAGCCTTGGAAGCCAAAATTAGTTGATAGTTCTTCCCATGCTTCATACATAGGGTAGATTGTTTCTCTATGTATCACACTCTCAAAGCAAGTTTTGTAAATTAAAAAGGAAAAAATCTGATCAAGATTTTTTTATCATCAACTAATATTTTAAAATGTGAATCCATGTGATCAATATAGGTGGAGTTAGGATAGTTCATGATTCAGTTATCAGTTCTTTGTTACTAAAACGAATCTTTGAGATGTATTTTTTTTTTTTTTTTTAGAAAGTCTGGATAGTGATAGAACTTCTCTCTTAAGCTTACAGTGGCTCTGGAAGTTTGCCATTTCTGATTTTAACCACAAAGATTAAAGGTGTGAGGAAGGTGAGATATGTGGTAGATTGTGTTTTCCAAAGATAGTCACCACCATATATTCTACCCCTTCCAATGTAATGGTGACACTGCTCCTATCAAGAGGTGGCATCTGTCTTTCCTCCCCTTGTATCTGATGGGCCTCTGACTATGGTAGAGGTGACCTTCTGTGATTTGGGAAGCTTAAGCATAAAAAGTAAGATAGTTCCTGCCTAGTGATTTTGGGTTACTTTATCTTGAAACCCACCCACCATGTGTGAAGAAGTCCAGGCCACAGACTGAGGCTGGGGGAGGCTGGGTGTAAATGTTCAGACTACAGCTTTGGCTGACATTCCTGCCAATAGCCAAAATCCATGGACTATCTGAATTAAGAAACCTTCAAGATGGGGCGCCTGGGTGGCTCAGTAGGTTGGGCACCTGCCTTCTGCCTAGGTCATGGTCCCGGGGTCCTGGGATTGAGTCCTACTTCAGGCTCCCTGCTCAGAGAGCTTCTCTGTCTCCCTCTGCCCCTTCCCCACTTGTCCTCTATCTCTCTCACTCTTACTCTCTCTCTCAAATAAATAAATGAATAAAACCTTAAAGAAAAAAAAAAAAGGAAGAAACCTTCAAGATGACTTCAGTACCAAAAAGAGTTAGGCTGCATAAGAAAAAATACTCCAAGAGAGAATTACCCACATCCCCAGCCAAGTAAACCTTCAGACTTATGAGTGTCAATAATAATAAAATGATTGTTGTTGTTTTAAGAGACTAAGTTCTAGGCATACACATTGTGCAACAATAGATAACTAGAACAAGACAAAGTGAGGTTCTCCTCAATTCCCTAAGTGGTCTTTTGTGGTGAAAAGAGAATTCACAGCATTCTCTCTTTTCTGGGAGGTTTCCTTCTGATAACATAGCATCAGACAATGGAAAGAGAAGTCAGACGGGACTGCCAATCATGTAGCAATCTGTGATCATCTTATCTGTCTGTGGAGTCAGGACTACTGGGAAAATTACAAAAGCCTGGCATAATTAGAGGGGTATTTTTAAAAACCAGCAAAGAGAAAAAGCCAATTACAAACAATACAAAAAATTTGGTTTGGGTTTTCTGGTTGTTTTGGTTTTTTGGTTTTTTTTCTTGGTACATAATCAGACTCACTGAGGGCATAGATTGTGTGTGTGTGTGTTTCTCATGCTATACCCTCAAATCCTAGAATAGTACTTAGCAAGGAGGCTCACTAAAAATATGTTGAATGAATGAATGTAAACACATTGGACAGAGTGAGCACCAAAATTTATTTTTGGCAGATAGAATTATGTTCAGTTTTCTTCTTTCTTTGTCCTTCTACCATGATCATGAATTACTTATATAATGTACTTGTAAAAGGTCAAGGCGTTCTATTTAGAATAATAAAAGCTTTCAAATACTTACATATAAACATATATTCAAATCTTTTTGTAAGCAAAATTTCTTGAAAAAAGAGGCATTATAATGTCTACTTTTTTAAAAGATTTTATTTGTCAGAAAGAGAGAGAGCACAAGCAGGAGAGGTAGCAGAGGGAGAGAGAGAAGCAGGCTCCCCGCTGAGCAGGGAGCATGATATGGGACTTGATCCCAGGGTCCTGGGATCATGACCCAAACTGGGTCCTGGGATCATGACCTGAGCTGAAGGCAGACACTTCATGACTGAGCCAGGCGTCCCTATAATAAGTCTTAAGAGAAGGCTTTGTGTTGTGTAGGCAGGGGCAACAGATTTTCTTAGTTACTGTATGGATTGTCTACGGGTAACACAGAAACACAGATTTCTGTCAAGGTTTGAGTTAATTAGTTGGCTAATTTTCCCATCTTCTTGTAATCTCTTGATTTAGCTCAGCTGGGATTCATTTCATCTGCCAATTTAAAAACATAGGATTATCACCTTTTGCCAAAAAAGGCCCTGAGAGAGGATCTCTTGCCACTACAATTGTTCAGATTTAGGACAGAAAAGAGATTTCAGTTTGTGTGCCAGCTCTGATGGACTGTTTTTTTTTGTTTTTTTTTTTTTTAAATATTTTATTTATTTATTTGTCAGAGAGAGAGAGAGAGAGAACACAAGCAGGCAGAGAGGCAGGCAGAGGCAGAGGGTGAAGCAGGCTCCCTGCTGAGCAAGGAGCCCGACGCGGAACTCGATCCCAGGACCTTGGGATCATGACCTGAGCTGAAAGCAGAGGCCTAACCAACTGAGCCACCCAGGTGTCCCGTGATGGACTGTTTTGATGATGACCCAGCCTGCCCTGTGGAGAAGGATCCCCAGGTAATGATGCCTAGGCGATTAGCGATGCCCACCATGGATCAGGTATAGGGGAGGGTGTGTGATGGCCCATGAATGGACAACTCTGTGAGTGACTCTCTTAATCCATCTTGGGTCTGTCCCTACTTATTTACAAACTCTTGATCCTAATTAGCGTCTCATGGTGAGCTGAAAATGTGATGGGTTGAATAACCCCAAGAGATGTCTGCATTCTTGTCCCTGGAATTGGGATTGCAGTCTGTTTTGACTAAGCTGAGAAACAAAACGATCACTGCTTGCAATGTAATTGGGAGTGTAGTTAGACATCTCTTTCCATAATTTGTTGCTTTGTGAGTACATTATGTCGTACAGTCAAGGGGAATTAGGGAGCAGTCGGAATACATTCCCGGTCAGCTACCCTTCTAATGGGGAGATTACTCTGGGTCATCCAGGTGGGCGTATTTTAACCATAATGGTCTTTAAAAGTAGAAGAGAGAGGCGGGAGAGTCACCATCCGGGGAAGATGGGACTGCGGGAGGAGGGCTAGAGAGCTGGTCTGGTGGAGGACTCAGCTTCCCATTGCTGACTTTGAAGACGGAGCAGAAAGCTGGAAGCTGGGAGTGAAGGAAAGCGGACTGAAGACACTGGAAGGGGCAAGTAAAGGGTTCTCTTTTTGAGCCCCGGAGAGTAATGTGTTCAGCCAGGAGCTTGCTCTTAGCCCAGTGGGATCCATGTCGTATTTCTAATCGTAGGGAGGAAAAATAATACTCCCTCTGAGTTTGAGTTCGTGGCCGAGCCCCCTTGTACGATATGATAAACGAGAGAGAAAAAAAACAGAAGTTTATTGACATGTGTATCTCATGTATCCATGCCAGGTGCCCAGGAGAAATGAGTAACTTATAGAGGGAGCTTTAATACCATTTTAGTAGGGAAGGTAAGGGCAGATGTGTACCTATTGGGAGAGTAAATGATTTTCATGAAAGATGAATGGGCCTTTAGAAGAATAGATGGTAGGTGCGATAGTTTGTAACCAAGTCTGTCTGGGTGTGGTGTTGACCTCTAGTCTCCTCTATACTGATAAGAGTCGGTTTTTCCCAGTTAATGAAACTCTAGGGAAGGGGCTTTGTAACAATTGAGTTCCTTTTGGAGCAAGAGGAGATAAGGGGAGTTCAGAGAAAGCCTCTCCCTACATCTGCTCTTTTTCAAGCGTCCACAGCTCAAAATAGCCAATATGCCAATCCCGCACATTTAGGGGAGGTCTACTGCCTTAAGTTTCATAACATACCGAACTGTAAGATAATAAATCAGTGTCATTTAAGTTAGTGGTAATTTGTTAAAGCTGCAGTGGAAAAGTACAATATGGATTATTCTAACTTTATTTACTTATATTTAAAGATTTTATGTTCTCATTAGAGAGAAAGCATGAGCAGAGGGGAGAGGCAGAGGGAGAAGGAGAAGCAAACTCTCCACGGGGCAGGGAGCCCAATGCAAGGCTTGATCCTAAGATGCTGAGATCACGCCCTGAGCCAAAGGCAGATGCTTAACCATTTGAGCCACCCAGGCGCTCCAGAGTCATATTACTTTTAAAAAAGAAACCGCGAGGCAAGATGATGGAGAGGTAGGAGATCCTGTTGCAACCTGTTCCGAAAAGTGGGCTGGATATCTACCAGAGCACGCTGAACACCCATGAAATCAGCCTGAGGAGCAAGATTTTTCACTTCTGGATCTCTACGGGAGCAGAAGACAGCAGCAGAGAGGTCAAGCAAAGTGGGAATACTCCACACGATATCCGAGGATAAACAAAAGGGGCAGGGAGCCCCCAGAAGCGGTGCAAGGACAGTAATACCCCAAAGGAAACTGCCCGGTGGTTGGGGAGCAGCAATAACTTAGAGCCCGGTTAAAAAAGCAACCGCTATTCCACAACGTCCTCCCCAAATGCTGACCCGTTAGTTTTCTGGATGTCACTTTAAAATTCATGGCCTGTTTCTTCTAACAATCTGAGGGTCCTGTCTCTCAATTTACCATGTTATATGGTATGAGAAGTAAGCAGGTTTTATTTCTGATAAATGGTCTAATTTCCCTTTCTCTCAAATAATTCATCTATCCAGCAAGACTGCATTCATCAAACAATTATAGAATACGAAATGAATTCGAAATTGGATTGCTCTAAGGAAGGGGAGAGATTAATATTAGGATTATTGACTACAACTTTGAGGAAAAACTATAATCACTGAATTTTGGATTTAGAAAAAGTTACTATTTATTGGGCCACCTGGCTGGCTGAGTTGGTAGAGCATGTGACTCTTGATCTTGGGGTCATGAGTTTGAGCCCCACATTGGGGTAGAGATTACTTAAAAATCTTAAGAAAAAATTACTGCTTTTGCTTCATATATTGCTTCATATATATTATTTTGTTAATCTCTAGAACAACTTTCAAAGGGAGGGATTGTTTCTATTTTTACCAAAGAGGATATCAAGACTCAGTCCAGGAATTAACTGCTTCAAGTTCAAGTAGAACTGTGGAGGTTCCCTTGATGCATCAGGTGACGTTTCCCTTTGTGATAAGATTGGCCCCTCGGCTTCCTATTCCCTGAGCCTTCCTTTAAGGACAGGATATACGGATGACTCTTCTGGAAGAGTTACAGGCAGAATCTCCCTCCAGCTGTGGGGACAAGCAGGTGATTTACTTTACACTCAAGAGCTATGATTGGCTTTAAGAAGCAATAGCCCTCGGGTGCCTGGGTGGCTCAGTGGGTTAAAACCTCTCCCTTCATTTTCCTAGGGTCCTGGGATTGAGCCCCACATCAGGCTCTCCCCTCAGTGGGGATCTTGCTTCCTCCTCTTTCTCTGCCTGCCTGCCTCTCTGCCTACTAGTGATCTGTGTCGAATACATATATAAAATCTTAAAAAAAAAAGGCAATAGCTCTCATAATTATAGGTTCCAAGTTTAGGAACTCTTGATCCACAACCCAGAACTTCATTTGTGGTTATATCCCTGGTATTAACTGGTTTATAGTACGTAACAATTACGTGAGCACACAATTTTTAAAATGAGTATTTGATGGATCACCATAACCTTAGTTCCTCAGAGTTAGAAGTTTAATGAGATTCAGGTTGTCATAAGCCATGATGCATTTTAGCAAGTTTTGGATTTGAGTGTATTGATGAGATTTCCTTTTTCTTTAGTTCTTACATATTTTTTCTATTCGCAATTCTTCTAAAGCTTTCATTCTGTTACTTCTGTTTATATCATTATGTATGTTTAGAGAATGTCTTTCTAGCCTTTTTACTACTAAGGTGGTCACATGACTTAAGACAAAAACCCAGAAGCAGGAAAACCTTTTAAAATGTAATATAAATAAAGGAAATCCAAACAAAGACACTACCAGTGTCCTGT
Source organism: Procyon lotor (assembly GCA_028646535.1). Taxonomy (NCBI): domain Eukaryota; kingdom Metazoa; phylum Chordata; class Mammalia; order Carnivora; family Procyonidae; genus Procyon; species Procyon lotor. The sequence continues at coordinate 74,122,917 of CM053611.1, forward strand.
GATGTGGGGTAGAAAACTCCTGTCCCGGTAGGGCCAGGCAGGAAATCTCAATAAATGAAATGCACTGGTGTTTTTAAAGAGAATGGGTGGGAGGGACAGAACAGAGGGAATATAGGGGGCCCAATGTTGCCAGATCGTCTTCTTGTTTTGTTTTTGTTTTTTGTTAAGAGAAGCCAAAATCAGATCTCCTATTGTCTATATATTAACTTTAATTTATATATTTATATACCTTTTTAAGAGGTTCAAAACCTCTTAAGTAAATAATCCCACCAGTTTCCCCTCAAAGAGATAGGAATGAAATTTTCCTGGGCTCGCTCAATTTTAAAATACCATGTCATTCAAACAAAACATGGATGTGCTTGAGACTCAGCCATACTGTCCTCTGCTATGTTTTAAGCACCAGACAGTGGTGAATTTATAAGGGGCCAGTGTCCCTAGGATCTGGCCTTGATGAGGATGATAGCAGATCATGCAATCCTGGGTTTTTGTTTTTTGTTTTTCCACTCTGGAGATAAAATCGTTGTCTGTCGGACATTAGTCCTGTCAGTCATTATTGGATATTAGTGATAATTAGACATTAGTGATAAAAGTGATCACAAGATTGAAGAATTCTGTATTAATAGCATTGCCTGGAATACTGTTTTGGTTTTTTTTGTATGCTCTGCATAGCTAATATATATTATTTATTGACCACATTTATTAGTAAAGAATTAAGACTAATCCATGGCTATGGGAGAGATCACGGAATGGTGGTAAAAGTGACAATTGAGAGGAAAAACACTGAATGACAGGGTGTAAGGTGAGGAACGAGAGGCGAGCCCAGGAAAATTTCATTCATATCTCTTTGAGGGGAAACTGGTGGGATTATTTACTTAAGAGGTTTTGATGAGGTTGGAGGAATTTGAGAAACCCATTTTTATAAGCTCTTTCATCTCTTGCTTTATCAAACCCAAAGGAGAGATTCCTTTTTTTCTTTGTTGCTTATTATTTGCAAAGCATTTATAGACCAAAGTCATTGATGCTGACCTTCTTTCCTTACCTCCTTTCAGCTTTCATTTCCTTTGTGTTAGATGCTTTGAATTACATACAGTAATAGAGACCGGCTACAGTTGACTAGCTCTGAAGAGTGTTAAGATTAGTCACCAGCAATCCTCAGTGGTTGGAAGCATAAAAAAATCTTTTAATTTGCTCAGGCTCTGACTTGGAAATATGCAATTTCTTGATAAACTTGCTACTATCCTTTCAGCTCCACCCTCTGTTCATTTTCCTGACGATTGTTAATGGAAAACTCTTTTAATTCCCTCCAATAAAATTTATAATCAAAAAGGTCAGTTTATGTTAGCCCCTTTCGTTATGAGCATAGCTGCAGCTATCGAAGGTGAAAAGTGGTGGTGGTAATTCTGTTTTTTAACATCACAGAATTCAGTAGTTGGCAGGGATTAAAACCCACCTGGGCATACCCTTGTTTTTACAAGGTGGGTTAGTGACCTGGCTGAGGTCACACAGCTGGCCTGTGGAGGTTCTGTCAGACCCTAGGCCGCATGTTTTGACTGTGACCTCACTATAAAACTGCTCACAATTTCCATAGCATAGATACTATCTAATGTCTGAATTTTATTTATTTTTCAAAGATTTTATTTATTTGACAGAGAAACACAGTGAGAGAGGGAACACAAGCAGAGGGAATGGTAGCGGGAGAAGTAGGCTTCCTGCCAAGCAAGGAGCCCGATGCAGGGCTCGATCCCAGGACTCTGGGATCATGACCTGAGCCGAAGGCAGACGCTTAATGACTGAGCCACCCAGGCGCCCCTAATGTCTGCATTTTAGATTTTAGTGACTATGAGGGCCAGGGTGATCTGTCTTTTTGGATGATCCCTGACCTTGTTGGAGGAAGGGAAGGGAGGGTGTCACAGAGAGGTGGTGAGATCATAGTACCTGCCCCAGATAAAGCACTCAAACTTTGAGTTTTCTAGGCAACCCCATAATTTCTATGTAGAAAGGGCAGTGATTGCTGGACTCTCTGGCTGAGAGCTGCATTTGCATACTATGATAAGACTAAGCACATTTAACAAAGAATGAAGATGTGGGGGTGCATGGGTGGCTCAGTGGGTTAAAGCCTCTGCCTTCGGATCAGGTCATGATCTCAGGGTCCTGGGATCGAGCCCTGCATTGGGCTCTCTGCTCAGCGGGGAGCCTGCTTCCCACCCCCCCCCCGCCCCACCCCCGCCCCCGCCTGCCTCTCTGCCTACTTGTTATCTCTCTGTCAAATAAATAAATAAAATCTTAAAAAAAAAAAAAAATGAAGATATGAGTAGGAATAGGAACTGGCTGATAATATGGGTTGTGGATGGAGGGGGTCAGGTGGGGGAGATTGGCCAAATTATCCTTGGCTCTCTTACCTGCTTTTGATTGGGTATAGAAAGGGCCATCAGTGGACTCTGTTCAGAGAAGTGAACAAAAATCTCAGTCTAGACCCCCCCCTCTCGTTTCCCCTCATTTGTAACAAAGAGGGTTCTTTTTATTACTGATTGTGGCCTTAGATGAATTCTTCAGATTCTGTCCTGATGGAGACCTCTGGTTCCTGCCAGACCCAATTCAAGAGCCAAGGACCATCGTGAAAACTGAAATGGAACTGTGAAAATAATCTCTCACCGTATAGACCCTCAACTGAAGACCTTTCACATTTGGTCCTTTTAAAGTACCGTGCAGCAGAAAGGGTAGAAATTATTACCCTGTTTTACAAACGATTACACTGAATCCTGAAAGTATAGAGATGTAGACAACGCTATAGAACTGTGACCCAGAGACCGTTTCCCCAGTTCCATTTCCAGTCTATAGATAAAGACATTTGGCTAAGGGCTTAGAACTTGGGGAAAGTTCACGTCGGATTTTTAAAATACCGGATATTTTTATCTTGTTTGTCACAGTATACCCAAAAACTTCAAGAGTTCTGTGTGTTTGTGCTTCAGAGTTTACGAAATCCTGCAGCTATTTTTAAACAATTCGGTATTTATTTTGGACTCGAATCCAAATTTCATCCGGTTCTGCAGTTTCCCAGTGGTCAACCACTTCGATGTTGTTAGCTGCTCCTCATGGCTGTGTTCGGTTTAGGAGAGACTTGAGGGGGACAACTCGGTAATTACTGGTGTTTTTGTTGTTCAGCGTTTGATAGTTGGCTTTTCAGGAACACTTGAGCAGATAGTACTTGTGACTGGTGAACACTGCACTGGAATTAGTCTTTCTAAAATCCTGGGAAACTGTTCTTGATGGACATGAAACCGCTCTTCTAAGTGCTGGAATGTATAATTTAAGGTTCTGACTACTATTTATTTTTCCCAAAATATTTTCACATATGTGAGCTCTATCAAGTCTGAGTGGGAAAATGATGTACCATTCTTTAAGTTTTCACAGTAGAAAAAAGAAAGGCTAAGTTTGCCCTGCCGTGTTGATAATTAGTGGCAGAGCGTGAACCCTAACTCCCGGTTTGCCTTTTGACCATGCTTTCTACATGTTGACATAACAAGGGAGCAATGATTGTGGCCGACCAGCTGACATTTTAATATTTGAGGAAAATAACAGTTTGTATCCCCTCCTTCTGTGCCAGTTACCAGTTCCTTTCTGTCTTTGGCCATATAAGTTGCCTTGGATCTTAGATCCCAGGAGCCCCTTTTATTTTTATTTTATTTATTTATTTTTTTAAGATTTTATTTATTTATTTATTTGACAGATCACAAGCAGCCAGAGAGGCAGGCAGAGGGAGAGGGGGAAGCAGGATCCCCACTGAGCGGAGAGCCCAATGGGAGGTCCCATCCCAGATCATGACCTGAGCCGATGGAAGAGGCTTAACCCACTGAGCCACCCAGGCGCCCCAATAACAAGATTTTTATAGGGAGGGACTGACAAACTTTTGCGGATGCATTCTTCACTTTAATTTCCTGCTTTTTAAAGATTTATTAGTATGTGCACAAGTGTGGGTGGGGCAAAAGAACCTCAAGCAGACCCCCTCTGAGCTCGGAGCCCACATAGAGTTCCCTAAGATCACGATGGGAGTGGAAATCAAGAGTCAGGCACCACAGACTGAGCCACCCAGGTGACTCCTGTTTTATTCTTTCTTCAAGGTATATTGAGTTTGGCTTCACGAGATGTGTAGTAAGAGTTTTCTCCCTTCTCTATATCAGTCATCTTTTCCTACTGAAAAGATAAACAGAAAGGACCACTGCCAGAGGCTGGTTTCTCCTTATCTGCCACACTTGTAATTTTCTTCCTAGTGAAAGGATCTCCTTTTGTTTCAAATTGATGTCCAGATTCTAATAACAATCAGGGCCAGCTGCATAATGTATAGGGTCCAGTGCAAAGTGAAAAGGTGGGTCCTTTTTTTTTCTTTCTTTTTTTTTTTTTTTTTTTTTTGAAAAGGAGAGAAAAGGACCATTAAAGGTGCTAAAATGTAAAGCTTTCTTTAAAAATATTTTACTTCTGGGCTCCTGGGTGGCTCAGTTGGTTAAGTGACTGCCTTGGGCTCAGGTCATGATCCCACAGTTCTGGGATCGAGTCCTGCATCGGGTTCCAGCTCCACGGGGAGTCTGCTTCTCCCTCTGAACTTCTTCCCTCTCATGCTATCTCTCTCTCTCTCTCTCTCTCTCTCAAATAAAATCTTTAAAAAATAATAGGAGTGCCTGGGTGGCTCAGTTGCTAAGTGGCTGCCTTTGGCTCGGGTCACAATCCCCGGGTCCCAGGGTTCCGGGGTCCAGCTCCACATCAGGCTCCCTGCTTGGCAGGAGGCCTGCTTCTCCCTCTCCCATCCCCCTGCTTGTGTTGCCTCTCTTGCTGTGTCTCTCTCTCTCTCTGTCAAATAAATAAATAATCTTTAAAAAATAAGTAAAATAAAATATTTTATTTCTAAAACTCAATAGGGCTAATGGTGATGCATAAGTAATCTTACAAATTATAAAAATATTTTTGGTGTCGATCTTTTATATACCAGAATCGTACTTTATTAATGTGGTATCTTGATCATATAATTTTCTGGCTTAATTTTCTGCAAGTCTAATAAATTCATTTATTAGATCATCAAAATTTATACTTTTTCCACCTATAGATTTAAAAGTGATGTTAGTCACTCCTGGCAAATGAAAGATTGAAAATAATTTTTGATTATATTTCTAATCTTGAGAAGGACCTTTCTGCCCATAGCACTGTTCCTGCAGCTGTTAAGAGTATTTTACAGAATGTAACAACATGGGGATAAATCTGTGATAAGTTATTTTGATACAAACTTTACTACATCTAGAACTGAGGATTCTTGGAACAATTCCTCAAAAAAAAAAAAAATCCTACAAATCAGTTTTGTGTAAATCTGAACTTTGTTCTAAATGTAAATTTATACAGTGGCATTTTAATTTTTCCTCTGGAATGTCCCATAATTTGGGGAGGAAGGGAGTCATACAAGAAACTGAAAGAGACTTTAAGATCTGTATATTGTTAAATACTCAACTATTCAATTGTATATCTTCATAACAAGAACAAAACAATTTAAATTGTTTCCCTTGTTAATATTGGGTTCAACCAAAGGTTCATATGAAAATAGTGGTCTTTTTCACTGACTGTGATCATCTTTAAGTTATTTCCATTTTTAAGCCTATAAGTATTAGCTGGACAGTACTATAGCAGTTTCCAGATTCTTTGAATAATTACAATAATTCCCTGATAGGCTTTATTTCCATGTCCATGTGAACACTTCTATTTTGTAATGACTTCCCAAGTGTACTGCCTGAGTAGGGGCAATGATGATCCCATCAGTCCCGCTAGAGGGAGAGTTAATACTCGTGCAGATAGGGTGGGAACGGACAAGTGAGCTCTCCTGCCGCCGCTGCTGCTGCCCTGGCCCCTCTGGGCCCAGCTCCCAGCCCTGCTGCCCTTCAGGCGCTGCTCCCCGGACTGGGTGGGCCGGCTGTGCATGCCTGCTGGCGGCGGGCCCGTGGACCTGAGCCCTCATGCTTCTGGACCACAAGCACATGCATGCATGGCTGCCTGCTTTCTCTGCTCGTGCTCTGCCGGCCCAGTAGACTTTGCTTTGAAATCCAAGTTCAAGAATACAATGATCCAAGTTTTAATACGGCAGGACAGAACATGAAACCAAGTGTGGCTCTGTGTGAAGGTCAGAATACATGCCCATGAAGCCGGCCTTGAAAGTAGGCCTTTCAGAGCAGTTTCTCCAGCCCCCAAATCAGAGACTAGTTAACAAAGTTCGAACAACTCCATCTCTACTGCCGGGGCTGGCTCTGTGACCCTGTCTCACCTCCACCCTACCCAGTCTCTTCAGACCTGCCCCAACAAGGTTTGTGAGCACCTATCCTTCCGGATCTGCTAGCAGTATCTGCTTTGAGTGTATCGTCCCCCTTTATCAGTTAGTCCTGTGTATGGACTTTGATCCCTCACCCTTTCACTAACTCTTACTTCAGTCCTCTGTCCTTCAGTCCTGATGCCTGGCACCACTTTGCAAATAGACTCCCAACATATGTGCCTTTGTCTCAGGGTCTGATTTCAAAAGAACCCGGATTCTAACTATTGGTAGAGTGCTTGGAGATGTACTTTGGGGGGCTAATTTTACTTGGTGATTAACTAGACCTCTAATCATGCTGGTAATCCTATGTTAGATGCTAACATTCGTTCATTCAACAAATACTCATTGGGTGCTTGCTCTGTGCCAGGCACAGAATAACAGGAAAGAAAATACAAAAATTTCTGCCTTCGTGGTGCTCACAGAAATATTATAGAGAAATAAAGCAGGGGAGGAATGAATGTGGGAGGAGGTTTGTAATTTTTTTTTTTTTAAGTTTTACTTATTTTAAAGATGCCCAGGTGGCTCAGTCAGTTAGGTGTCTGCCTTTGGCTTAGGTCGTGGGATCCTAGGACCGAGTCCCACAGAGGGTTCTCTTGCTCTCTATAAACAAAATCTTAAAAATATTATTTAAGTTTACTTGAGAGAGCATGAGAGCAGGAGGGCCAGAGGGTAAGGAAGAGAGAATCCCAAACAGATTCTCACGACCCAGAGATCAGGATCTAAATGGAAACCAAGCAAGGGACGCTTAACTCAGTGCAGTACCCAGGCGCCCTGTAGTTTGCAGTTTTAAAGAAGGTGTCCGGAATGGCCTCACTTGAGAGAAGAGCTTCTAGTTAAAGGGCAGGGACAGATGGAAAAACCCCGAGGTGATAGAGTACCTGGTCTGGAAGCAACACAGAGCCAACCTGGCGAGAGTGCAGTGGTCATGCACAGACTCCTAGCAGATGAGGTAGAGAAGCAAGGCCAAGTCTAGCAGGGCCATTAAGGGCACCATGTAGACGTTGGTGTATATGGGGGAAACACGGATTTTTCTACAAGAGAGTGACTTGATCTGCTTTACTTCCAGGTCCAATCAGTGGAAAGCTATCCCAACTGGGGATACCACAAACGGAGCCAGTTCTCCCAGGTTTTTCCTGACTTGCAAACAACTTTTAATATTCAAAATATCTGAAAATTTCTAAATTTTTTTATTTGATAAGATACTCAAACTTTACTCCCAATACTGGGATGACACTCCTTGATTTCTTTATTAAAAATGCTTTTTGAAACACTTATTTTTATGCAACAAGACCTGTAAATTACGTATGCTATTGTCTTTACTCTCAAAAGAGACTTTTTGTTTACTGGTAGAAATACTTGGTCAATCACTGCCTACATTCTTTGAAGACTAGCTTGGGATGTTGTACACATAATTATTCTCATTGTTGGAAAATGCATATAGTTTCCACGCATTTGAATTTGCATTTTGATTTTATTTCCTTTGTTCTGCAATAAAATATCTTTTTGTTAGCCAAGTATGTAAGTGAAATTTAAACCCAACTGTTCTAGCTAAGAGGTAGGACATGAATATATCACGCAGTTTTATATGGAATCAATTATTCTCTGCCATAATGAAGTCAGGATGGCATAAAATTAGTTTTCTGGCTTTTCAGTCCATAGTGTTTTTGTTCAAAGTTTGAATATCATTTGAAGCCACTGAATCCTTGAGGGGAGTCCTCTGTCCCAGAATTATAAACAAGTGTTGACAGAAAACAGTGGACCAATATTTGTTTATACCCCAGAAGGCACAGTTCAACCTGTAACACCCATTCCCCCTCCCCCCAACCTCCAGCTCTCCCCTAAGTTTGTTTCTCTTTTTGTGCTTCTGATCCTTTTTTCTATTCTCCTTTTCTACAAACCATCTCCCTGTAGAAGTCCCCCACATTGCAGTTGGGAGGGGCACGGGGGTCTAGATTATAGGCTGGACAAGGTGTTCTTCCATGAAAATCCCTGCCTCAATACTAGTGACCTGTTCCCAGTGTCCAGGGAATGTTGCCACAAGAACAAAATGTTCTCTGCACTTGGCCAGATTAATGATGTGTGAAATCTGCAGTGCAAAATGCTTAAAAGGGGTGTAAAGGTAACTCACATACTTGAACAATTATACTTAAGTGTAGCAGTTGAAAATGTTTTCTCTTAGGCTCACCACTTTCCACCAGGCCAGGGGGTTAGGGTCTTTGTGGTTGGCTTGTTTCCTCCATAGGAAAGGAAATGTCTAGAACCTACTGAGCACTTAAATATTTCTGCTATAAATGAACACAGAGCTAACTGTATACAGAGCACTGTAGTCTTTGGTTTAGTAAAGACCTACCTGAAAGGAGCAACAAGGTTTAAGAATTGATGTTCAGAAGTTATCTGTTGGCTAATATCAGTTAAAAAAAAAAAACCCAAATCAATATTACATTTGCCCAAACTCAAGTAATCCCTTCTGGCAAAGTTCTGTAGCATTGAGGTGGATTGGATAGTATTGAATTTTGCCATGGAATAGATCAAGTTTATTTATTTATTTGACAGAGAAACACAGCGAGAGAGGGAACACAAGCAGAGGGAATGGTAGTGGGAGAAGCAGCCTTCCTGCTGAGCAGGGAGCCCGATGCGCGGCTTGAACCCAGGACCCTGGGATCATGACCTGAGCTGAAGGCAGGCGCTTAATGACTGAGCCACCCAGGCGCCCCGATCAAGTTTATTTTGTTATGTAGAGGAACATTTCTCAACTAACTCATCTTGGTGAGCTCATAGTGTTGAAGTCCTATTAAAAATAGAACATTTTTCTGAGTTGTGATATGGTAGACATCTGTTCCTTTTTGCCCTAGAGCACCCATTCACCAGTCCTCTTTAACATCTTTAACGTTAACTTAATTTGGTTAATGAGCTACCAATGATGTTGCCTACTCTGAACAAAGGGGATTCAAGCTCAGCTGTCCAGAGGTCACATTCCCTGGGCCATGGTTACTGGATTGGAGATATACTCATAAGTTGATCAGAGCCAATAAAATGCAATGATATATCTGCTCAACCACTGAGAAGGAGATCCTTTGCCTTTTGCTCTATAGTTGGGAAGATACTGTCTTCAGATACGTTGCTCTAGGGGGGAGAGTCTTATAATAAACTAACATGGAGAGTGGAATTCAGAGACAGAAATAGGGTCAAATCTGGATTATGATGATATATAATTTAAGCCCTGGTTGAGTCTATACCTAAAACCATGTCTATCTCTGGACTTCACTATAATGAGATGAAAAATTCAATATTGAACTTTATACTGGGTTTTTGATCCTTTATGACCAAAATAATTAATACTAATAAAACATATTTCCTTTTCTGTACATCCCTTGGCTTTTTTCTCTGTGCTTTTTTTTTTCCCATCACTTCTATGTCAAAACTTACTTTAGCTTCATCCCATAGATTTTAATATATAATATTCTCATGTTCAGTTTTCAAGTATTTTCCTACTTCCATTTTGATTACTTTCCTTTTTTTTTTTTTTTTTTTAAATAAGTTTATTAGAATGAGAGCACAAGCAGGGGGAGCAGCAGAGAGAGGGAGAGGCAGTCTCCTTACAGAGCGGGGAGCCTGATGCAGGGCTTGATCCCAGGACCCTGGGATCATGACCCGAGCTGAAGGCAGAGGCTTAACCCACTGAGCCACTGAGGTGCCCCACATTTTGATTTAATTCTTGATCCAAAGACTCCTTACAATTACAGTTTTCAACTTTCAAATGTAGGTATTCTGGGAAGTTACATTTTTCTTAATATGTTATAGTTTTAATGACTTGTGAGTAGATAATATAGTATCCTGCTGATTTTTTTTTTCTTTCTTTCTTTTGGAGTAGAATTGAGATTTACTTTAGTATAAAGTTGGATTTTATAAACACTTGATGTGTTTGGAAAATTGTGTTCAGGATTCATATACATGTTTCCATTAGATCAAGCTTCATTTTGTTTAAATTCTTAATATTCTTATTACTTCAGGTTTGCTCTATAAATTGCTAAAAGGGATGTTATATCTATATTTTAGTTATCTATAACTATGGATTTATAAATTTCTTCTGTCGATCAATATTTAGCATATATTTTAGCTATGTTAGCTAACTATATGCTCAGGATTATTCTATCTTTAGGTAACTTGTCTTTGTCATGTCATATTTTTGTCTTAAAATCCCATTAATATGATGTTAATACTGCTGTACCAATTTTCTTCTGGTTAGTATGTATGTTATATTTTTCCTAATTCTTTTACTCTGAATTTTTCTATGTTCTTATGTTTAAATGTTTTTGTCAACATGTATTTTAAAGCCATATAAATTTTGTCTATTAAGAGATTAATCATGAAAAGAGATAATGCGTAACTAAAAAGAGAAAAATTGAATCAAAAACACTTGATTAATCCAAAAGAAAAGAATTAAGGAACAAAGAACAAACAGGATGAATAGAAAACAAGCAGTATGAGATTTGAACCCAACGATATCTATTTTAACTATAATTCACATTCCCACTAAAAGATGGAGATTGTCATTAAAAAAAATCCCAACTGTATTTTCTGGATTCCTTCTCTTTAGTGAGTAAGATCACTAAAAAGCTCAGTTTAGACTATCTTACTCTAGTTTATAAAATGCTTGCTTTTGCCCAAGCTATAATATTATGCTGTCTGCTTGTAGTGTTGGTTGATCTAAGAAATGGCCATATAAGGAAATTTTCTGTATTATCTATAGACCCCTCATTAAAGACCTGATGTACTGTGTGGCTCAGTGTTTCATAATAGGTTTCATGCAATAAATCCCTCCTAGAGTTAGTGCTAGGAAAAAGTTTGGTTTCTTGACATAGAGTTAGTGCTAGGAAAAAGTTTGGTTTCTTGACAAACGAAAGGCTTTCTCTGATTAGTTATATAAAATGACATTTTTCTTTCCTGTCTTGTATGCAAGAAGCTTAGGGGGAAATCTTGTGATTATTAGTGATTGCCTTTGGGCCTGGTTTTTGCTGGAACGATTTCTTCCTCCCAGTTAACCATCACAAAATGATTGAGCACTAAGCCCATTTGGAGAATAAGGAAACAAAGGATACAAAGATTTTAAAAACGGTAAAGACAGACCTATAAACAAATAATGATATTGTAGTTAGGGAGTGCTTTTTAGAGGTATGTGCAGAGTACTATAGGGACGTGGGTGGAAATGCTTAATTTTACCTGGAGTAGCGGAGCTAGAAAGGCTTCACAGAGGAGGTGACATCTGAGGTAGGATTTTGAGCACATAAGAGATCTTACTAGGAGAAAAACCACTACGGCAGTGATATCCAATAGAAATAAAAGCAAACCACATAAGAAATTGTACATTTTCTAGTAGCCATATCTTAAAGGTAAAAAAAACTGATAAAATAAATTTTAATAAATCGTAAACCAAGATACCCACGATACTATCATTTCTACTATATGATCTATGTGATCAACATGTGATCATTTTTCATAAAACATTGTGATATTTGGCATTACTTTTTGGTGCAAAGTGTTTAAAATCTAGCGTATATTTTATATTTACAGCTTAATAGCAACATGTGGCTAGTGGCCACCTTATTGGACAGTGCAGGACTAGAGCATTTTCTTTTATTTTTTTTAAAGATTTTATTTATTTCTGCAAGAGAGAGAGTGCATGCATATGAGGGGGAAGGGCAGATAGGAAGCAGACTTCCTGCTGAGCAAGGAGCCGGACATGGGACTCAATCCTGGGCCCCTGAGATCATGACCTGATCCGAAGGCAGAGGCTCAACCCACTGAACCACTCAGGAGCCCCAAGAATGACATTTTCACAACCATATTTTAAAACTCTGATTCTGGAGGCAGATTGAAAAATAGATTGAACTTGAATCTGTCGTTTTGAAATAGGTGAGGAAAGAATTTGATATTTTGCAGCATTAGCAGAACCTGGCAACCATTTGTGGGGAATGAAAAAGTGAAAATGATAGTAGGTTTTGAGTATGTATGGCAGTGTGAATACCATTAATGAGAGGGAATTAAATGTAAAAATAAATCTTGAAAGGGCAATAATCAGTTTGACCTATTTTGTGCATATTAAGATTTGCAATAGGCATTTGAAAATTCTGAGTAGTACCATAGCCAATAATGGAAAAATCTGCATCATAAGATTGATAAACTCTACCCAATGGGTGTCCAGATGTAGTGTAAATTTATTCAAAAGCTTAATATTTTTTAATCAGATTATTTTAATTATTTCATGTGGAAGAAAAAACATGTTAAAATTTCTAAAAATATTGAAGGAATTGAAGACTAGAAGAATATACCAAACAGTAAATCAGGTGTACATTAAAATACATTCAAACTGCCATAAAACAGGCACAAGAAAAACAGTGTCTAAAAACAGAAGGTAGCGGCCCCTGGGTGGCTCAGTTGTTAAGCATCTGCCTTTGGCTCAGGTCATGATCCCAGGGTCCTGGGATGAGCCCTGTGTTGGGCTCCCTGCTCAGCGGGGAGCCTGCTTCTCCCTCTCCCACTCCCCTTGCTTGTGTTCCCTCTCTTGCTGTGTCTCTGTCAAATTAAAAAAAATAAAATAAAATAAATAAATTTAAAAAAAAGGTATACTCAAAAGAGACTAGAAACAGAACTTAGATGACGATCTTTACTGGTATAGGTAAAGTAGGGAGGCCAATAGGAAGTTTAAGGCACTTTGGTGACCAAACAAGGAAGGATCAGGGAAGAAATATTCCAACCTCTCTCTCTCCTTCCAATCTCTTGCCAGTGCCTCCCAGTGGCCAAAGATGATATAAAATCAAGCAGGAGGGGGGTTGGGTGATGCAGACCCTACGGGGTAGCTCCCTGGGACTCGGGGCTGGGCAGAGAATGAACCTGAGGGAGTAAAGTAAGTCTATCTAGCGTACAGGGACAGTTAATATATGATACTCATTGAGGGAAGAGGACTTTTTAAAAAAAAATGGCATTAGCTATCCATTTGGAAGAAAATATTTGAGTCACAATAAAAAAAATTCTAGATGTATTAAAGCTATAAATGGTAAGAACAGCCTTTTTATAACTTTAGGTTGAAAGAGGCCTTAATCGAGAGGGAAATAAAAAGATACAATTATTAACGTGTGTGTGTGTGTGTGTGTGTGTGTGTGTGTGTGTGTGTGTGTAAAACATATATATTTATTAACATAGATATGCAAGTTCTAAAGGGCCAAAGTCATTATGGGCAATATAAAAAGAGTTACAGACCAGGAAAAAAAAATGTGTGTAAAGTATATGATGTGGTTAATATATCTTATATTCAAAGAGCTACTAAAATTAATAAGGAAGTTAATTTCTTTAAATGGGCAAAGGATATAAATAGGCATTTCATAGAAGGAATCAAATGACCAGGAAACATAGTAAAAATGTGGTCAACCTCCCTTTTTGTTGGAGAAATTCACAGTCAAAAAGGAACATAATTTTCATCAGATTGGCAAATTTTTTTTTTCTTTTATTGGAAAATGACTAAGGCCATACAATAAAGTCAAATGCTACCAAAAAAGAATGTAATGAAGCAAGTCTGCCTCTTATAAATCACGAGTCCCCCATGTCTACCTTTTAGGGGCAGCTGCTGCAAAGTTTACGTATGTGTCTTCCCAGAAATACTTTGTGTATCAAGTACACAGTGAAAAAAAAAAACAAAACAAATTGCAAACAGGAACATGTCCATTACTATGGACACTGGTTTTTATTTTGCATCTGTCTACTTGATCATGTTTTGGAGCTGTGGAGTGTTCTGTCCTTCGGAGGCATCGTGATTAATCAGACTTCTAAGCTGTTTGTGAACTGTTGCTGCAATAAATAAGACTACAGAGACGAGCCTGTATGTTCAAGTGCAGCTGCAAGACAAATTCTAAGAGGTAGATTTGTTGAATTAAAGAGTATGTGCATTTCTGATCTTATGGATATTACCAAATTGCCTTCCAAAGTGGTCACACCGGTGTCACTCCCAGGAACTAGAGGTGTTGATGGACACAAATCAGGCTGTTAGCATAACAGCATTTGGAATGAGTGAGAGGAAGACTATAAGTTTTTCTTTATACACCTGTGATTTATTTTACTTATTAGAGGACCCATGAATTACTTTATAGTTATATTTTTTAATAAAACGAATAGCAGTCTAACCGTCTATGGACATACATGGGGAGAAGTCAAAATGAAGCGGACATCTGGGCACAGTGAAGGACTGTTTAAATGCACTTTTTTATTCTAAGCCTTTATGGAAGTAGGAACCCTATAAATGAATGTTAAGTATGAAATGTATCAGTGCGTGGCTAAAATAGAAATTCTAGACTTCTCTTGGTGTAGATGAGCCCCTAAGGAGATGAAGGCCCATTATCTCCACCATTTACCTGCCTTTTTTTTTTTTCTGTATACTATTAAAAGGTTGGAAAATGTTAGTGCCTCTTCTAAAGTGCTACATGAACTCCTCTCAAAGATGGTGATTTATTCGGGCCATTAACAAGAGTGCACCCCAGACTCTTACTCATTAAGTGCAAATTATGTTTTAAAGATCTTTTCACATATTTACCTCCATTTTCAAAAATATCCAGTTTTGTATTTCTTGCTGGCAGCCCCTTTTTGATTCAGTGCTCTGGGCTCCTGGAAGTCTACAGCCCTAAGCAGCACAAAACAAGGGAATAGTTCAGGGATTTTTGTGAACAGGTGTCTTCTGTGCATTCCCGTCCCTTCTGGCAAGTGCTCTGTAGTGGGACCAACCAAGGAAGACCAGCAGCTGCGGATGGGCTGAGACTTTAAGGAGAACTGGGAGGTTCCTGTCATATTCTTGAGAATATGGCTTTCGAGGGAAGATGGTAGGACCTAATAGTGAGGTCAGACAGGGCTATGCATAAGAGAAATAAAGGCTGGGCTGCTAAAGGATTTCAGAAAAGAGTCCCATAATAGATTTTTCCTTTAACAAATAATGTTTAAGTTATTAAAGACTATAAAAGCCACATGGATAAACATTGGCATTTTGGACTGACTGTTTTTCTTATTGAAAGTTTTTATATTATCCCATTTGGGGTGCTGGATAGGGAGAGGGGAAGAGGGATGAGAGGGAGAGCGAGAATAACTTTCCTTTCCCTATAGGAAAAAAGTCAAACTCTTGGAATGTAAAACACTTGACAGTAGCCTGACTTTACTGAAAGCCAGCAATTATCAAGCCTAGATGTCATTAAAAATTAAAATATTTTTTCCTCAAAAAGGTCCAGTGCTGACCAGGGAAGACAGAATTAAAGCAAATGATAATGACATGCAAGATAGAGTAACGGTGGGAACTGTAGAAATATTCGCAAAGACGGGTGGTCCATTATATGTGTGGGGTCAGGACACATTCCTTGAGGTGGTGACATTTCAGGGGTGTTTTGAAAGTGGACCGGAAGGTAGATGACAGGAGAGGCAGGGAGAGCATCCCAGGCAACATGGCGGTGGGCTGCATACCACAGCTCCGTGATTACACACAGTACTACAGTCATGGGCTCTTCTTGGAGGAAAAAGTGGAAGGGAGGCATCTGCAAGGGGAGGTTGCTTCATTCACACACAAGACTCTTCCCCACTTCCTCTGGTAAACCCCTAACTGTCCTTCTAGATGCTGGCCAAATGTCACCCCTTCTTTGAATTCTTCACTGCTGCATGCTGAGATCTACTCACGATTAATATTAATCACACATAATTATTTGGGTTGCAGAGTCTCCCACCTGAGATCTGGTTGTTTGTACTTTGGGAGTCAGGCAAGTCTGATAATCAGGGGTGGGCAGATCTTCTGGAAACGTGTTTGGATAAGGGACTGAGGACCATTCTGGGAGAGAACCTGAGGGAAGAAAAGTCAAGAACAGTAAGTTGTCCTATAACAAAGCCTCACTTGTTACACAGCGGGGCAATCAGAGGACCATGTGATGATTGTTAGGCTCTTGTCCCTCACTTCTAAATCTGTGTTCTGTACTCTTTGTCACCCTGGGGCTGGGAGTCTACTCTGCCAAGAGAGAGCCCTAGGGGGAAATGGGAATTCAGAAGAGAAAAGGACTTGCTTCTCTGTTTGCTCTCTCTTCCTTGTCCTAGCCCTTCACCAGAGTACAACAACTGCTTACCAATCCCCCTTAGAGGTGCCAGTGGCAGCTGGGTGGCCCCGCTCCTCAAGGTCAAATTTTAGCTTTGGTGGTCTCCTTCTCCAACCTATGTTGTAAAAATCCCAACTTCCCTGGACATACATATGAATCCTACGAGATGTGAGTGAAAAATCATTTTTCTGTAATTTTTTTTTTTTTACTCGTCCTGGAGAGCATGGTATGAAAATGAGCACTTTCTTCATGGAATATTTCTGAGATCCTCCTGCCAGAGAATTCTCTTGTGGGACTCAGTGGAATCCCTAAGAGTTTTAGAGTTTCATATAGCATTGACCAGTAGAGAAGGTCAGGGCTGGAGGAGAGGAGAATCCAGCTGATAGCCAGGCAAGTAATATAAAAGAATAAAGTAGGTTAAGTCTGTGAAACAGGAGAGGCAGGTCACTGGAAAACTGGAACCAAGGACCTTGTCAATATGGGCAACAGCTACTTGGTTCCAGCGTATTTACTGCTATGTGGGAATGTGGAGCCCAGTATGATCTACATTTTCCAGAAAGCTCAAAATCAATATTTTTATAGCTAACAATGAGTTCAAATTAAAAATAACTGGGTAGCTCAATACCTTTCAAGTCAAAGAGTACTGTCGACACTGTAGACCTTTGTTCACTATTTCTCAGATCTGCATGAGCTAAGATTTATTCACAAGACTTGTGAGAGACTTAGAAATATTTGATGTTGGGGCACCTGGGTGGCTCAGTCAGTTGAGTGTCTGACTCTTGATTTTGGCTCAGGTCATAATCTCAGGGTTGTGATATTGAGCCCTCCATCTTGCTCCTGAGCATTCTCTCACATGCTCTCTTTCTCTAAAAAAAAAAAAAAAAAAAAAGCAAAGAAATACTTGATCTTGGGGATAACTTTGCAAGAATCTTTGTTGCTATAGTTGTAGATGTGGGTAAGAACCAGTAACACACAGTTTATATTCATTCACGATTCTTTATTAGATGGTGAGCCTCCCTGAGGGGCAAGGGTTATGGGGCAAGGATTTATGTCTAATTCTTCCTTCTTTATCCCTGGCATAATTCTTGGCATATAGTAATTTTAATGAATGGCTGAATGGATGAGTGCATTAAGAAAATAACATAATTTGTATAACACAGCTTGGAAATTAGACTTGGGTTCTACTCCTAGATTTCTTAGGAGCTGTGTTGCTTTGGGAAATCACTTCTCTGAAATTTTCTCATCAGTAAAGTGGAAATACTAATACCTACCTTCCAAGGATTTCTCTTTTTATTCTTTATTAAAAACCTCTCACAAGGTTTTTAAAAATTATTTATTCTCAAGTTATTAAGATAATGTGAATCTTGTAGAGGGATTAGCTAGGAATGGGGATCAGTGAGGCATTCAAATGTTTTGTCCTTGTTCAGTAGCCCTGCTCTAGATCTACAGCACAACTAGAACTAAGCTCGTGATGCAAAGTGTCCTAGTCCAGTGATATTTCACCTGTATGTGCTGACAGCCAATTATACTTTGGAAGAGAATTCTATTTTATTGTTAACACTGAACTGAATTCCCACCAGAATGACTCTGCTCTGTTGAACACTGACCCACCATTGAAGGAGGAAAGCCTTCCACATGACCCACATGTGTGCAGCTCAAATCTTTTCAAGTATTTTATGAGGATGTGTCTTTGATTTATTTTCCTTTTCTGGAATATCTAAGGTTATGATTTGAGAAAATAGTCCTCTTATGAAATGTACTTTTTGGATTTCTTCCCAGAAGTTACTTACTTTTCCTTTTCTCCTCTTATTTGAAGGAATGAAACTAATGCTTTCATGTAGTGCCAGTGGTTAATGTGCTTGAGGTGTTTATGTGATGAAATGGGCTCTGGATGCCACAAGACAGAAAGCTCCTTCCTCCTTGGTCCTTCACATTTAACTTTCTGTTGCCTCTATCCAAGGCCACGCAGCATCTCCATTAAATATAACCCTGAGGGGCGCCTGGGTGGCTCAGTCGTTAAGCGTCTGCCTTCGGCTCAGGTCATGATCCCAGAGTCCTGGGATCGAGCCCCGCATCGGGCTCCTTGCTCAGCAGGAAGCCTGCTTCTCCCGCTGCCATTCCCTCTGCTTGTGTTCCCTCTCTCACTGTGTTTCTCACTGTCAAATAAATAAATAAATTAATTAAAAAAATAAAAATTAAAAAAAAAATAAATATAACCCTGAGGTCCCTCTCTCTTTCTTTCTTATACCTCGACTTGACTGTCAGTCGTCAGCCCAGTGTGAATTTGGTCAGGTGAGGAGGGAGCAAAGTCTAATTTCATACAGTTAGACAGATTATAAATACCTATGTGTGTCAACCAATTAATTCACTTTGACCTGACTGACTTGGTATAACTGTTAAGCTTTTTAAAGCTACCTTCTCTTTGACTTCCTTCCCTACAGATTTTGGATTTTTCAAGCCACTACAATTGAGGGAGTCAATTCCTTAAAATAAAATTTGTGTCTCTATATCTACATCTAGTTACATAGATCTATCTATACATCTAGATATGTCGATAGGGATATAGTAGATAGATATAGAAAATATAGAACCAACAAGATGTATGTTTATATGGATATGTAGAACCAATGGGACACATCCTGTTGGTTCCATATATTTATCTGTACCTGTGTCTACACAAATATCCTATTGGTTAGATAGGTCTAACCATATCTATATCTTTATACACACACACACACCCTGTTGGTTCTGTTTATCTGGAGAACCCTGACTAATATGAAATCATGAAAGAAGAAAAATGTGTAAGTTAAATTTCATCAAAATTAAAAACTTTTGCTCAGAAAAAGATACCATGAAGAAAATGAAAGGCATGTCACAGATGGCAGATATCATATATATATGGGGTGTGTGTATGTGTGTGAAAAATGTCTTGTATTCAGAATATGTGAAGAATCTTACCACTCAATAATAAGACAATAATAAATGACCAAGATCTTAACAGACACTGCACAAAATGTGTGTGCTTATACCACATAAAAAGACAGTCAATGTTATTTGTGTCAAAATACACAAAGCCAGACACTAGTTAAAGCGGTGAGGGCAGATTTTATTTGATAATTCTATTACAGTCGGGAAAAAGAGTCCAGTGTGAATCAAAGTCCACATTGATTTGTGCAGCAGTAATGGAGTGTTTTAAAGGGAGAGTGGGGGAATGGCGATGAGGGCTTAAGTAGAGTCTTAGAAGTAGAAATTACAAAAAGGCAGAAGAGGGTGTTAATATGGCCAGGCCATCCGGGTTTGTTCATCAGCACTTACCTGGAAGAGAAACTTCTTGTATCTTTGCAACAAGAGGCAGTAATGTACTTAGAGCAAGGAGCCCAACAAGGCTGGGCTCTTGACTTCCCACAGGGACTGAATGTTTGCATTTCAAAGAAATGGCTCCCCGGTCCCTGAGAAAACAGTTTTGGGTGGTAGATTTATATCTCAAAGGCCAGAGAAAGGATTTACAACTGCAAGGTTTCTGAAGTAACTGCTCTCAGAGGAGATCTAGGGGCCTATCTGCCTATTACCATTGTAAGGGGGGCTGGGATCATCCTAGGGATGAGGCCTTGAGATGTTAGAAATTATGCTCATGTTTAGTCACATCTCTTAGGTGGGGTGGATAAAGGCATTTGTGCTGAGAGTCTGCAGTTTTTGTAGGCCAGGTCTGAGGCCTACTCAAGAGAGGGCTCAGAGAAACCTAGAGTTTGGTTAGAGTTTTGATCACCAGTCACTAGGAAAATGCATATTAGCTCTACAATGAGATGACATACCAAATAGCTTAAAAACAAAAACAAAAAATAATAGCGGGGGCAGGGGGTGTCTGCATGGCTCAGGAGGTTAAAGCCTCTGCCTTCAGCTCAGGTCATGATCTCAGGGTCCTGGGATCAAGCCCCACATTGGGCTCTCTGCTCAGTGAGGAGCCTGCTTCCCCCTCTCTGCCTGCCTCTCTGCCTACTTGTGATCTCTCTCTCTCTGTCAAATAGATGAAATCTTTAAAATAAACAAAAACAATAGCAGGGTTAAGGGTTATGTTAAGGGTATGGGGCAGGGTTTGTTGTAGGGAATGTAAAGTGGTACAAATACTTTAGAAAACAGTTTGGCATGTTCTTATAAAACTAGGCATATAGTTACCATATTACTGAGAAACTTAGCTTCTATGTATTTACCAGAGAAAATTGTCCATCAAAAAGCAAATGGGTTAAGCCAACTCTGCTTTATCCACCAAGTGGAATCCTACTCAGCAATAAAATGGAAAAAAAAAAAAATACAAATACACACCCTGAATAGATGAATCTCAAAATCATGCTGAGTGAAAGAAGCCAGATGAAAAAGTTTATGTGCAATGATTTTATTTATATAAAATGCAAATTAACCTGTAATAACAAAGCAGATCAGTCGTTGTCTGAGGGAAGGGCTGGAGGGAGGGATGGATTTCAAGGAAGCATGAAGAAACTTGTGGAGGAGATAGAAATGTTTAGTAACTTGATTGGGATGATAGTCTCATTGGAAAGCTCCAATGTTATATACTTTTAATATGTGCAGTTTATTGCACATGAAATATACCCTAGTAAAGTATTAAAAATTAAGATTTCAGTCCTCCATTAATACAAACATTTATTTAGCACCTTTATTAAATTGAGGAAACAACTTTGTAATTGTTGTATCTAGATCTTGAGTTGCAAACCTTTTCTATAAAGAGCCAGTAGTATATATTTTATTTTCATTTATTTATTTATTTATTTATTTATTTATTTATTTATTTATTTATTTTATTTGACAGAGAGAAACACAGCGAGAGAGGGAACACAAGCAGAGGGAACAGTAGCGGGAGAAGCAGGCTTCCTGCCGAGCAGAGAGCCCGATGCGGGGCTCGATCCCAGGCCCCTGGGATCTGACCTGGGCCGAAGGCAGCCGCCCAACAGCTGAGCCACCCAGGCGCCCTTATTTTCATTTATTTTTTAAGTAAGCTTCACTCCAAGTGTAGAGCCCTCTGTGGGGCTTGGACTCAAGACTGTGAGATGTGACCTGAGCCAAAATCAAGAGTCAGATGCTTAACTGACTGAACCACCCAGGCATCCCCAGGTAGGATATATTTTAGACAAGCCACATGCGGTTTCTGTAGCATATTTTTCTTTCCTTTTTTTTTAATTTTAAAATTTATTTTATTTTTTTAAAGATTTTATTTATTTGACAGAGAGATCACAAATAGGCAGAGAAGCAGGCGGTGGGGGCGGGGGAAGCAGGCTCCTCACTGAGCAGAGAGCCCAATGCAGGGCTCGATCCCAGGACCCTGAGATCATGACCTGAGCCGAAGGCAGAGGCCTTAACCCACTGAGCCACCGAGGCGTCCTTCTTTCCTTTCTTTTCTTTCTCTCTCTCTTTTGTTTTACACTTTAAAAATGTGAGGACCATTCATAGCTTAAGGGCCATACGACACAGGCTGTGGACCAGATTTTTGGGCTCCAAGAGGGCTAATGCAACCATCATTTATTTATAATGGGTTTTACTTTAATACTGATTTTTTTTTTAAAGATTTTATTTATGTATTTGACACAGAGAGGGATCACAAGTAGGCAGAGAGGCAGGCAGAGAGAGAGGGGGAAGCAGGTTCCCTGCTGAGCAGAGAGCTGGATGCGGGGCTCCATCCCAGGACCCTGGGATCATGACATGAGCCGAAGGCAGAGGCTTTAACCCACTGAGCCACCCAGGTGCCCCTATACTGATTTTTCAAAATGGACTCACCTTCGTGATCTCATGACAAGTGATAACACATGCATAGCCTGGTCGAGCCAGTGGTTCTCATTTTATGCCTGGGTAGAAGCTGACTACCAGGGACTTACGTGGATTTGCAAATGGTCAGTCAGTGCCACCAAACTTTACCTGGTGAATTCCACTTTAAGGAAGATATAATAATTTGGGGAGGAAATTAAAGGCATAAAATGACAGCTAATGTTCATTTAACACCTTCCTAAGTAAAAAGGGTAGGTCACATTAACGATGATTTTAATCTTCCCAAGAATCCTTGGTAAATATTGTTGGGCAGAAAGTAATCAACATGTAGAGACTTTATAATTGACAAGACAAATTCACTTATTTAATTTTATCTTCTCACCGAACCTTAGCCTTCAGATGCTTAAAATCTTTCACTTCAGAACCTTATTATCCATACTTTTACATAATCTAAGTTTTCCTTCTTCTATGTGATATGTACTTTTAATCTTTCCATGAATGTGCAGACAAGCAAAATTTATAGTTTTTCACAATATATCCTGATATTTGATCTATAGGAAGCATGTCTATGACACTGCTTTGCATTGTCTGTGTCACCAGAGAAATTTTTTCCTTTTTTAAGTTTTTATTTTAATTTTAATTTATAATACGTTATTTATTTGTTTGACAGAGAGACAGTGAGAAAGGGAATATAAGCAGGGGGAGTGGGAGAAGGAGAAACAGGCTTCCCCCAGAGCAGGGAGCCTGATGCGGGGCTTGATCCCAGGACCCTAGGATCATGACCTGACCCAAAGCCAAACACTTGACTAAGCCACCTAGGCGCCCCACCAGAGCAATTTTTTCAATATGAAATCCTATAGCACATGAATAGTGTGGGCAAAGTACTTTGTTGTTTTTTAAAGATTTTATTTATTTATTTGAGAGAGAGAGTGAGAGAGAGCATGAGAGGGGAGAAGGTCAGAGGGAGAAGCAGACTCCCTGTGGAGCTGGGAGCCCGATGCGGGACTCAATTCCAGGACTCTGGGATCATGACCTGAGCTGAAGGCAGTTGCTTAACCAACTGAGCCACCCAGGCAGTGGGCAAAGTACTTTGTTAGCATGGTATAAAAAACTTTGGAGTTGTTGTGTTTTTTGTTTTTTTGTTTTTTTGATAAAAGAAGAAAACCATCGTTCAAAATATCTTTAATTTTCCCTATAAAAATTTAGACATCATTTATTTTATTTTTTATTTTATCTTTTTTAAAAATTTAAGTTCAATTAAGAGGTACAGGTCTGTGATTCATCTTCATCAGTCTTATATAATACCCAATGCTCATTATATCACATGCCCTCCTTAATGTCCATCACCCAGTTACCCCATCCCTCTACCTACCTTCCCTCTAGTAACCCTCAGTTTGTTTCCGATGATTAAGAGTCTCTTATGGTTTGTCTCCCTCTCTGGTTTGTCTTGTTTTTTTTCCTCTCTTCCCCTATGATCCTCTGTTATATTTCTTAAATTCAACATATCACTAGGATCATATGATAATTGTCTTTCTCTGATTGACTTATTTCACTTAGCATAATACCCTCTGGTTCCATCCATGTCATTGCAAATGAAAAAAACATTTCATTTTTTGATGGCTGAGTAATATTCCAGTGTGTGTGTGTGTGTGTGTGTGTGTGTGTGTGTGTGTGTACACATACCACTTTTTCTTTATCCATTCATCTGTAGATAGACATCTGAGCTCTTTTCATAGTTTGGCTATTGTGGATGTTGCTGCTATAAACATTGGGGTGCATGTGCCCCTTTGGATCACTACATTTGTATCTTTGGGGTAAATACCCAGTAGTGCAATTCCTGGATCATAAGGTAGTTCTATTTTCAACTTTTTGAGGAACCTCCATACTGTTTTCCAGAGTGGCTGCACCAGCTTGCATTCCCACCAACAGTGTCTGAGGGTTCCCCTTTCTCTACATCCTTGCCAAGACCTGTCTTTCCCTGACTTGTTGATTTTAGCCATTGACTGGTGTGAGGTAGGTATCTCATTGTGATTTTGATTTGTATTTCCCTGATGATGAGTGATACTGAACATTTTTTCATGTGTTTATTAACCGTTTGGATGTCATCTTTGGAGAAATGTCTGTTCATGTCTTTTGCCCATTTCCTGATTGGATTATTTGTTCTTTGTATGTTGAATTTGATAAATTATTTATAGATTTTGGAGACTAGCCCTTTATCTGCTATAGACATAATTTTAAATGTCTTAAAACAATTCTTTAAAAATCAGTAAATGAAATCAGACTTATTAATTAGAAAATTTGAAAACACAAAGGTTTCAATAAAAGGCTATATTGGGACGCCTGGGTGGCTCAGTTGGTTAGGTGGCTGCCTTCGGCTCAGGTCATGATCCCAGGGTCCTGGGATCGAGTCCCATATCAGGCTCCTTGCTTGGCAGGGAGCCTGCTTCTGCCTCTGCCTGCCTCTCTGCCTACTTGTGTCTCTCTCTCTGTCAAATAAATAAATAAAATCTTTAAAAAAAAATAAAAAAAATAAAAGGCTATATTTTTCATCCTGGAAAATTTTATTCACAGATAATGAAGAGATTTTTTAGAAACTTACATAAGAAACTATATCCCCTCAATAGAATAAATTATTAGATGTACTTACATGAAAACCCAGTATAATTTTTAAAAGATTTCTTATTTATCATCTCCCTTAGATTAAAATATGAAAATCAAAATCACATGTCGAAGTGATGAGTTACATTATTTTCTTTGCTGCTTTCTTGGTGTAATTTATTGGAGCATGCACATAACCTAAGGATAATTTATCTACTTTATACAGAATAGTAATTTACCATGTAATTTTACTCAATTTCTACAGGAATTCATTTTGGGCTGACTTTGGTAGTTAATAAATCATTAGAGAGAATTCACTTTGTGATAAGTGTAATTAATAATCAAGACTTCCAGACTCATTCTTCAAAGCCTTTTATATTAATCAAATTACTCCCATTTCCAAAGGCAGCAATTGATACCATATATATTTTTGCAGGAAATATAAATTACATTAAGGATAAATATCTTGAAAGTATGATGTCTTTTCAAATGTTTTTGTACTTCTCTTTGGTAGGGTAATTAGCTGTAGAAATTGAGTTAAAATGTGTATTTCTTTGATGTGACTTAATTTTGAAGAGAACAAAAGAGGAAAATGGCAAATATTGGAAAAATTTGAAAGAAGATTGAGTTTCACTCTTCTTTTTCAAAAAAAATTGAATTAGAGAAAGAGAGAGCATGCGCATGTGTATGCTGGCATGCACGGGGGTGGGGAGTACAGAGGAGAGGGAGAGAATCCCAAGAGTACTCTGCTAAGTGCAGAGACCACTCAGGGCTTGATCTCACCACCCTAAGAGCACAATCATGTAGAAACCAAGAGTCCCTGCCCCAACCAGTTGCGCCACCCAGGAACCCTAGGTTTCACTCTTACTGGAGAAGGACAAAAAGGAAAATGTATTGCAGGATATTTACTGGGCCATACTTTGAAGAATCTTGTGGCTTTATAAGTTTTCCTTTCAAAATGTACATCTTAGAGGCACTTAGGAGAACGTATCCTTCAACATGCAGTAGATCCATCCTACTGTATGGAAAATTGATGTAGAGTGGCACGGTGCCCCTTTCTTGATAGGGATTGATTTACACCTCTCAGACCTTGGTTATCCTAGGAAATTTTGTAACAAATACATTCTGATGATAATTCTGTCTCCTGTGTGTTGTGCTGCAGGCAATAGGGCTGCTAGTAAAGTCTTGGTTATAAATGTTCAAACCACAATTATACCAACGTACGCCTGTGTAAACTTGTAATTGTAGCATGTGAAAAAACATTTCAGATGCCTATTATCATCCTCAGTGCTCTGGATGGTCTGAGACCCACTTCTGGTTTCTGGGTCTGGTGCTACTGCCAATAAGCAAATTTCCAGGCTGTGCAGCGGAGCCTATTAGATGGATGGTCTGTGCTGCTGAGTTTTCTTGTTGCAAAACCCCCAAGTTTATGGGGACGGTCATTGGCATACAAGGAGACTCTCTGTTCCTGCTAGCTGATTCTTAGTCACTGTGGCTTGGTGTCTCTGGGAAACAGAATTATCAAGCAGCTAGTGTCACTGGTATTTTTCAACATATTTGGATGTTTAGGTATCTTAACACACACACACACACACTTAACATATATACTCACACTTGCATGCAAATTAAAGAGAGAAATCTTTCCCATCACTTCATAATGACAGAACTTTATGGAGCTAAATAGATATTAGATTGTGGGTGGAGGCACACTTGATTATTCACCAGAGTTTTAATTACACAGGAAAAGAAATAGTTGTTGATTCAAGTTTTAATGCAAGCATTATGTCTACAGTTTAAATAGAAACAACAAAGAGCATTGAACCAAACATCTCCAGCTCAAATTACCACTGAATAAAGTGATAAGCTAATTTTGGCAGGTGCACTCACTAGTAATTCAGGACCATAAGTTGGCATATGAATGTCTACATCACCGTTCTCTCATGCAGGAAGGAATGCTGCAGAAAACTGACCCTAAGGGCCTTCCATGGGAAGATTATAGCCTGGGCATTTAAGATCATTAGACTGGTAAGAAAGGAGAGTGGCACTAATACATTTTTCTGCCGGACGCAAATACCTTGTTTTTTAAATTTGCAATTTAAAATACATTGTGGTATTTCAGATCCATCCACATAAACTTCAGGGCTTCTGAGTTTTTTGGTTTGTTTTTTTTTGTTTGTTTTAAATAACACTCCAAAGGAAAGAAGAATGATATGAAACAAATCGCAAGGTGACCCTGAGGAAGTCTAGGAACAAATTCCCCGTAGTATGTACTTTTCAATAACTGACTAGTGATTTTTTGTTGCTGCTGTTTTAATAATACAGGGAATAATAGTGGCATTGACAAATACGGCAAATGTTTTCCAAGGCTGCTGTAGGGTGGTCATGCTATCCCCTGGAGACCTCAAGTTCAAAGTCACTGCCACCTAAGATAAAAGTGTGTGTGTGTGTGTGTGTGTGTAATGAGTTTTCCATCTTGACCTTTTTCCCCCCCACATTAAAATCAAGGATATTTCCTTTTCTTTATCCATACAGCCAGTTCAGAGTATATCTTAATTTTGCTGTAGAGACATTGAATGCATCTAATCCTGTACTACTAAACTAAATCCCATTATGCTAAGTCTAAAATCTAGAATATTAAAAAAAAAAAAAAACTTCTAATTGCTTCCTGTTGTATTTAGAATGAATTTAAAAAGAAAATCTCAACTCCAGAGCATGCCTACAAGGGCCTCCGTGACTTGCCGTGTCCACGTCTCCCCTGCCCCTCCATCTCCTTCCCCATAATGCAGCAATAGTGGCTTTCTTCTCGAAACTGTTCTCACCTCAGGGCATTTGTTACTGCAGGATCCCCTTTCCCCTGAACTCCGTGTGACTGGTGGCTTCTCACCATTTCATTTTTTTTAGCTCAGAAATGACTCCCCAGAGAGTTGGGCTGGTGGAATTGAGTGGGATGAAACTCAGTTTGTTCAGAGAACTTGGCGAGCTTTTAAAGCATTACAGGGGTTTCAGAGACACATTACTCTGTCAGTCTACACAGCCTTTCGCTAGCCATTTGTAGCAGCCTGTATTAGGGTAACACTACCAGGAGTGTGAGAGAAACTCCATATTCTCAGTGGCTTATGGTCATACAAGCTTATTTCTTGCTTATGTCCGAGGGCAGTGTGTATTTGATTCCCTGGCTTCCATGTGCTCACTTAGGGACCTACGCTTCTCCATTTGTGGCTCTGCCTACGTCTAGAAGTTTGGTTCTGACATACATGTATCCTAACCATTTCATCCTCTTTCCATTCACTCATCCATTCCTTTTAGTCTCCTTCCATTGGCCAAATGTAACCACCCAGGCTACGTGTCGCTGCCAGAGACGTGGAAAGTAGTCCAGCTGTGAGCCAGGAGGAAAGGAAATGGGATTGGGGAAGACTGTGAAATTAATTAAACAGGGGGGCCATGAGACTGAAGTGGTTGTAATGCTGCGGCAGCCTGAAGGAGCAAACCGAAAACCTGAGCCTGGAATTGCTTCAAGCTTATGAAATCAAAACCCTAAGGACGACCAATCACTGGCAGCCAGCAAGGCCTTAATCTATAGCCAATCCAATAATTTCCTTTCTTTGCTTCTACATCTTTTTTCTCTCTCTTCCCTGTGGCTCCTGTTGGCAGCCTGCTCTTAACCATTTCCTGTTCGGTGCTGCCCCAGTGGAATGGATTTTTGCTCAAGTAAATTCTTAGAAGTTTTAATACCTCAGTTTATCTTTTAACAACACACAGCATCCGTCCTTCAGGAAAGACTGCCCCTTTGCCCCACATCCAACTGTGGCCCAGAGTCTTGTTAAGGAACCCGAGCTTTTCTTTTGGGGACTCCTCTGGTTGTAGGTCCTGATTCAATTAGCTTAGGATTTCTCTGGAATGCTCCTCCTAGCCACTCGGAAACCCCATTTCCATTCATTTTCTTTTAGCCAGGTAGTGTTCTTAATATACTTATTAAATGGTACTTTTACTGCCCCTGGACCTCTGTTACTGATTACCTTAGTCTTGGCCCTCTTGCTCTTGGTCATAGATCCATATAACAGCTCATGCCTTCGATCCGTATTTTCTCACATTCCAGACTTAGCATATCCAAGTCTGCATAGCTTTGCATTGTTCTAGCAGCCCTCTAATTCTCTGTGCCATTTGGTTTGCATCCAGTTCATTCTATCCTTTGTGCAGTATCTCATTGGGGGATTTTCCCTATACTTTATAATAACTGCATCATCATTTTCCCTAGGAAATCTAAACAATACCTTGAAACTTTTTCACAATGACAGTTGATCATCACATTTTGGGGAGTTTCCCAGAGCCATTTATCAAAGCCTGCTCTTAAAAGAACAGCCTGGTAAAAATCATATAAGGGAAATAACATGTACTTTGGGATTAAATAGATCTGGATTTAAAACCATATTCTAATTTATTAACTGAATCATCCCACAGAAATGGTGATGATAATATTACACAGATTTATTATGAGGATTAACTAAAATAACAGAGTGCTTAGCAAATAGTATTTTCTCAAATATTAATGGGTCAGCGCATTACCCTCATTATTCCTATTTATAGGTGGGAACTGGGATAGATCATATCTGGCAAAATGAAACATGACTAATTAGACTTAATAATGGCAGGTAGTCTCTGAACGAAGCTTTTGCCTTGCACAATGTGGAGTGGTGACTTGGGAATTGGTTCATGAAGTCTGCATTCTGACAGTAGTTGACTAGGGGAAATCCGAGCCACCATCTAGGACTGCACAGGCTGTGCACTGCACAACTCAAGGGAGTGCCATTTTCACAACTAAGGATGTAAATGACACTTCTGGGGGTTGTTTGGTGAAATGATTCTGGGGAATATTGATTAGATTTGATTGAAATAATTTTCTTGATTTCTTTCATTACAATTAAGAGAAGTAAGCTTTTCTAGCTATATGCTTTAAACTAAGCTCCACTTAATTATCCTTGTTCTGGTTTTAAAAATATAAAACAGATAACTATAACAGAGTATTAAAAAGTTAACATTTATATGTGCAAATTATTTTAAATATTATTTAGCTAAATTTAATGATTTTTTTCCAAACTTGGTAGAGTAGGCTGTCAAGTTAATACAAACTTCTGGTCGAGTGGAAAAGAAAATGAGAATATTTTGTTCTTAATAATTCTTAGATACTTGATATTCTTTGAGAACAAGACAGAATGGTTGATATTCATCATCAGGCTCAATGAGCAAAATGTATTTTTCTCCTCTTGCCTGCTCATTCTAAATTACTCCACTTGGGGCTTCCCTATAGCACAGATGTGATTTCCCAGACCTCCGTAGACAAGTAGTGTATGGGAATATGTTTTAGATTCACAGATATTAGTGTGGTGTAAGTACCATGGAAAGGCAGTCTTTTACTTGAAATTTTAAATTCTCACCAGAATAACTGGTATGGACTTATTATGGTTACTATTGCTGACACCATGCCATGAATGCATTATAGATTTTTGATGTAGTCCAAAGAAAACAAACTACAACAAATCCCTCCTGCATTGTCAATTATGTGAGCAGATGTAACTGCTAAGAGGCGAGGTCCTTGGAGACACATTGCCTCTGTTACCAAAATTAAAATTGGGCTGGATGTTTGGGGCCCCCAGCTCAAATCCCTAATTACATTTACCAAAGCAAATCATTTTTTGAAAACATGGCTGCTGCTTTATTGGTCAAGATTTGGAAGATATTATCTAACAGTCCATTAAGGATGGAGACAAAGTGATTAAATGTCAGTTACTATGATTCTTGTACTTCTTTAGGTGTCAAGGTTCTTCAGGGGGTGTTCCTATTTTAATTTTCTTAGTCCAGCTGAAATGATATTGCCCATACTAATGCTGGCTTTGTTCTTTGGCTCATCCTCTGACATTTTTACCATCCCCAGGTGTCTGACTCCATCTTTCAGGTTCAATTCAACTGGAGAAGAAATGAAATAACTTGAAAATGGTCTTGGTAGTTTCATATGCTGTCAAATTAATAAAAGGTCTTATCCCTGTGTGCAGCACCCCTACTCTGCATTTTTATTAGAACAAGGTTTTCTTTGTCTGGCTTGGATTTGTGTGTGCTCTGGCCTTGGCCAAGTGCTCATCTTCTAAATAGAAACTTAATGCACATAAAATTAACAAATCTGATTATGGTGATTTGCATAAATTAGAAGGCATTTTTATTAATTTCTGACGGCTTATCTTTACAAGAGAGGACATATAAATTTGGATGCTAATTAAGCCAGGATTACCTTTGTTAATGAATATAAGCATACATTAAACTCCCTAATGAAGAGGAAGTTGCACGCTCATGGGTGAAGACACTATACTGTAGGTGCTGGCAGAAATTACAAAGTTGTGTTGTGATATTTCCTAGCACAAAGATGGCCTATTTATATTAGGAATAATTCTGTTAGTTTAGTTCTTAGTTTTTCCAGAACATTGCAAGAAAAAGAAAAAAAGAAAAAAAAGAAAATCAGAGCTCTCTTTCCTTTGAAGGAAGACAGATTTGAAAGGAAAAGAATGTCTTCTGTTCCTGGTAAAATATTAACATGAATCACTCATTCCAAGGAGAAATCACTCTGCCTTCTTAATTGGCTCTCGAGTACAGTGATAATGCTTTTTAATTGACCGTAATTTTAGGTATACTTCTGTGTTTCTTCTCCATAATGGTTTCTCGATATTATTGGCCATCAACATGGTATCGATGCTAACCAGGTGTGGAAACCTTGGAGCAAGCAGGCCAACAACAAAGACATTCAAGAAGATGATAGAACACAGAAAGGAAGGCAGGGACAGCCCTGAACAGAATTTTGAAGAAAGTGAAATTTACTCCCAAAGATTCAGTCATCTCTTTATTTTTTCTTCTTTTGCTTTTCCTTCATGCCCATGTGTTTCTTTCTTTCTTTCCTTCTCTCTCTCCTGCTCCCTCCCTTCCTCCCTTCTTCCTTTTCTCCTTCTCTTTCTTCCTCTCTCTCTCCCTTCTCTCTTCCTCCCTCCCTTCCTCCCCCTTCTCTCTTTCTCCCTTTATTTTTTACCTTCTTTCTAAAGTCTCTCATGGCTGTGCTCTCTAAATTCTCAGAGCAGTCCTGCTCTCAGAGGAGTGACCTATGATCTGAACCTCTCCCCATCAAACCTACTTGTTCTGTGGACCAGGGTTTGCTAAGGGCTTTAAGTGGCCAGTTAATCTGATGAACAGTGTCAGAGCAAGCACTGGTGGCTAGAAGGAGGTTGAGAGGGGTTTCCCCTGAACGTAGCCGGGAATTGTCATACCATAAAGCACACAGGCCTAAGTCCCATGTTCAGGTCCTTAACACATTCAAGATACCGTGGCTTTTGACAAGTCCTTTAAGTTCTCTGAGCTTCATTTTCTATATCCATGACATGGGGCTAGATTGACAGATTCGAGGCCATTTAATATCTCTTGCATATTTGCCGTATGGCAGATACTGTCATAAGGGCTTTACATCTATTAATGCACCATCTCCCTGACTATCCAAAACAAGTGAGCCTTACTTGGCCTGTTTTACAGATGAAGAAAAAGACACATGGAGATGTTGGTTATTAAAGTCATTATCTCTCTTGCCTGGAGTGGATAGATTGCGGTAGATTCCTGACCAGTCTCCCTATTTCCACCCTTTTCTGTGCTCAGTCTATTCTAAGTATCACAACTGGCAGAATGATCCTGTGGAAACTCGAGTCAGATCTTGTCACTCCTCTGCTCAAAACTTTCTAGAGGCTTCTCGTTTTACCCAGAGTAAAAGCCAAAATCTACCGCATGTCCCACAAAGTATCTGTGATCGGGTTGCCTCTCTGGTCTCAACGTATTTCAGCCTTTCTCTTGGCCGTTTCATGCAGTTCCACTGGCCTCGTGCACCCTCCCTGTCTTCTCCTCCAGGACCATTACGCTGGCTAGTTCTTCCTCCCGCACGCTCTTCTTACCGTCCTCTCCTCAGCTACTTTCTTCACATTCTTTTCTCAAAGTCCCCTGAGTAAGCCTACCCTGGTTCCCTTATCTAAAGCCCCCCATCCCCCAAATGCTTCCTATCTTCCTTCTCTGCTTTACTTTTTTTTTTTTCCTCCACTTTAGCAGCTGTGCATCACCTAAACCTAGGCTGAGAATCTTGAAGGATTTGATCTGTTGCCAAAGAGCTGACTGGGAATGTAGGGCTCAGTGAAGTGTAGACTGAGGTTCCCTCCGACTGATGTCTTTCTTTTGTCCCTCATAGCCAGTCGCCTACAGAACAGTGTGGGTAAGCCTAGCCTGGCAGGAGCGGGGACCGGACTCTGAGTCACAGATGCTATGAGAAAATCTACTGGCAACTATAGCAGCTGCTCCCCCCACTTTTATGTTCTTATTCTTTCTCTGCCTCCTTTCTCTTCTCTTACTTTCCTTTCCAGCCGGTTTTCCTGGTTCTCCATCTGTCCCAAAGCTGGAGGGCAGCACCCCTGATTTTTGCCTCAGCATCCACATGAAGAGACAGCTGAACTAGTCAGCTTTTCCCAAGTCCTTTCCGGCTCTGAAGTCTTATCTGAAGTTTGAAGTCCTTCCACATTCATAAACTGCTATGCTCACACTATGTGGAGTTTCTGGTGCCAGACTTGAGACTGGAACCAAGGGTGAGGAAGAAAATGGAAAGACTGGACAATGGCTAAAATTAATAAATCAGGAAACAGCAGATGTTGGCGAGGGTGCAGAGAAAGGGGGACCCTCCTCCACTGCTGGTGGGAAGGCAAGCTGGTGCAGCCACTCTGGAAAACAGTATGGCGGGACCTCAAGAAGTTGAAAATAGAGCTACCCTGCGACCCAGCAATTGCACTACTGGGTGTTTACCCCAAAGATACAAATGTAGTAATTTGAAGGGGCACGTGCACTTCAATGTTTATAGCAGCAATGTCCACAATAGCCAAACTATGGAAAGAGCCGAGATGTACATCAATGGATGAATGGATAAAGAAGATGTGGTATATAAACAAAATTATACAGCCATCAAAAAAATGAAATCTTGCCATTTGCAATGGACATGGATGGAACTAGAGGGTATTATGCTACGTGAAATAAGTCAGTCAGAGAAAGACAATTATCATATGATCTCTCTGCTATGAGGAATTTGAGAAAAAAGACAGGATCATAGGGGAAGGGATTTAAAAATGAAACAAGATGAAACCAGAGAGGGAGACAAGCCATAAGAGATTCTTTTTTTTTTCTAAAGATTTTATTTATTTATTTGACACAGAGATCACAAGTAGGTAGAGAGGCAGACAGAGAAAGAGGGGGAAGCAGGCTCCCCGCCGAGCAGAGAGCCCAATGCGGGACTTGATCCCAGGACCCTGAGATCATGACCTGAGCCAAAGGCAGAGCCTTTAACCCACTGAGCCACCCAGGCACCCCCATAAGAGATTCTTAATCTCAGGAAACAAACTGAGAGTTGCTGGAAGGATGGGAGGGAAGGGATGGGGTGGTTGGATGATGGACATTAGAGAGGGTGAGCACTGTGAATTGTTTAAGACTGATGGATCACAGACCTGTACCACTGAAACAAGTAATACATTGTATGTTAATAAAAAAAATATTAAGAAGAGCACTATGACCCAGCAATTGCTCTGCTAGGTATTTACCCAAAGGATACAAAAACACAGATTCAAAAGGTTACATGCGCTCAGATATTTATAGCAGCATTATCAACAATTGCCAAACTATGGAAAGAGCCCAAATGTCCACTGACTGATAAATACATAAAGAAGACGTGGTATATATACACTGTGGACTATTACTTAGCCACCAAAAAGAATGAGATCTTGCCATTTGCAACAACATGGAGCTAGAGTGTATTATGCTAAGTGAAATAAGTCAGAGGAAGACAAATACCGTATGATTTCACTCATGTGGAATTTAAGAAACAAAACAGATAAACATATGGGATGGGGAAAAAGAGATAGGGAAACAAACCATATGAGACTTTTTTTTAAGATTATTTATTTGAGAGAAAGAGCATGCACAAGCAGGAGAAGGGGAAAAGTAGGGCAGAAAAATCTCAAGCAAACTCCACGCCGAGCACGAAGCCAAGTGTGGAGCTTGATCCCACAATCCCAGGACCATGACCTGAGCCAAAACCAAGAGTTGGACCCTCAACTGATTGAGCCACACAGGCGCCCCATCCATAAGAAGCTCTTAAAGATAGAATAAACTGCGGGTTGATGGAGGTGTGTGGGCGATTGGCTAGATGGGTGATGAGCATTAAGGATGGCACTTGTTACGATGAGCACTGGGTATAGTATATAAGTGATGAACTACTGAATTCACTCCTGAAACCAATACTGCACTGTATGTTAACTAACTAGAATTTAAATAAAAATTTGAAAAAGAAAAAGACCGGACAGCGGTCAGAAGTGGAACACATCAGAGGCTGGATAACTTGAGAGGCCAGTTGTTACTTCTGTCAC
>CM053611.1:74158707-74195040 GCA_028646535.1 Procyon lotor
ACTGAGCCACCCGGGCGACCCGCAAGTTTAGGCAATTTTAAGGAAAAAAGAATCTTTAGATATTTTAAGAAAATCCAGTTTAGACATTTTAAGGGAAATGTTTCAGGTGTAGCAGCATGCAAAAAAAATCATGGCAATTCCATATGCTTTTTAAAAAATTGACTCTGTTTTAAACATCAAGTAAAGGAGGAAATGATCTGGTATCATCTTTCTTAGAGAGTGGGAGGCCCCCTCCTCTGTGACCTTCCGGTGTTGTTTTGTCTCCCTGCACAAAAACTTCCCTTCCCGCTACAGAGGACTGGCTGCTTGGCACTCCATGGCCTTATTCCATGTAAGAGTGGTGTGAACGTTCTCTCTCAGCCACGGAGTGAGGTCTTGGTGATGGTCCGAGATCAGTCATGCTGCAGACTGTACCTTCTGATAAGACCTCTTTCCATTGCCTGTAAGCACTTCTTGTTTCTTTTTTTAACTTTTGGAAACCGATCTTCTTTAAGAACAGCAGAGGAATGAAACAACAAATTCTCGCTTGTGGTCTTTGCATCTTAGCAAAATCTCTTCACGCACATGCGGTAGCCTCCTGGGAAGTAAACAGGTGTACTTTTTGTGGACTAGCTTCATTCCCACCTCTGTTTTATGTTTTCATTGTTTTCTCTCTCTTTTTTTCTCCTTTCTTATTTTCTGTGGCTTTAGAATTTGTCTTAAATACATCTTGAATAGGCGGTAGCTAGTGACCATGCGTGACACTGATTTCTGTGCCCATTTCTGAAATGAAAGACTGTAATCACTTCCATTTTTAAAGAAGCATATTCAGAAACAGTGACAAAATTCGAGATAGAACAGAAAGTGTTAAAAGATTGCACTTGACACTGTATGGCAACCAACTGGAATTTAAATTAAAATTTTAAAAAAAGATGGCGCTTGAAAACATCTAGGCTTCTTTGAAATGTGACACATTGTAAGTTCACTGCCAAGCTCTGAATTTAGGCACGTCATATGGTGTTCATATTTATGATGGTCAAATCTGTCTTTCACAGTTGCCACCCCACCTCCCCTGATACTAATCCTAATATTCCTGGGGCAATTAAAGAATTGTGATTATTATCTCATTTGAATTTTTGCCTTCAATTAGTTATATAAGAAAATGAGAAATCTTTTCTTTTTGTAGAACTTCATGGAGCCCTATGAAACAAATGAGATGAAAATGTTACTTTTCATTACTGCTTGTTAGATAAGAAATGAATCCAACCAAAGCCTTATTTTAAAAAGAGCTTGTCTTGGGAGCAAGTCTCCATTTAATGTAAATGCTCAGCCTGCATTGTGAAGTGAGTAGTACTGAAAACTTAACAGGTGGCTTAGCAATTGATGCACAAAGAAAAAGAATTATTACAACACCTTAACTGCCTACGGATGTCCTGGGTGGGAAACGAGATGCTTCTTTTGTTTCATAGTGTGATCTTTGCATGTTTAGTGATTTTTTTTTATTCTCGACAGGACTGCGTGTATATGAATCCAACTGATATTTTATGTATGACAAAGAGAATGTCAACCAGGGTAGGGGAGTTTGTGCAATGTAAGGAAGAAAATGAGAATTGATAGAAATGGAACAAATCGTTTATTCTTATAGTGAAACTAAGGAAATGTGATTGAATAGTGAACACAAAGGAAATGATATCAGGATTCTAGAAAACTCTGTCTCATGGTAGAATTTCTCTGGAACCTGCACTTAAATCGCTCTATTTTCAATTTAAGGCATCGATCTTTGGGTGTCACAGTCCTGCTGAGATTTTTTAGTGTACCCTGAAACATTGGAAAGTCTGATTTCAGACCAGCTGGTGAAGCTTGTGTGGTCTTCTCTTCCTCACCGTTTGACTCTAGCCTGAGTTAGAGAATGCATGGTAACAAATACTATTCCTCTAGCCTCCTAATCCCTGAGAAGCATGAATTCTCTTTGTGGGTTTTGTTATAAACCTCTAGAATGGAAATATGAATTGTTAATGAAATAATGTGAGTAATCATCTTTAATGGTTGCTAATCTCATAGAGAGGCAAAAAATTAGGTGACTCCTACTGGAAGTCTACAATACCACCTATAAAATATTTTTGTCAAAAAATTGAAATTTTATCAAATCAAGCTTTAGGTCTAACTAATTTATAATGAATAGAAGGGAAAGAGGAATATATAAAAAGGCACCGTGAAGATTTATTTGCCAAAATTCAGAATGTGAGAAACTCAATAGGACAAACAATCTGGTTTCTTTAACACATGAATTGCAAGGGAAAAAGGGGGAAACTATAGATGAAAAGACACGATAAATATCAAACAAAAACAATATGAATCTGCGTGTTTGGAGTTCAGTTTGAACAGCAACTCTTTTGTTTTTTGTTTTTAAGGGATGCAGTTGGGGAAAATCTGAACGTTGATTGGTTATTTAATGGTATTAAAAATTATCAGTGATTTTTATGTGTGGTGATGGTATGGAAATAATATTTTAGAAATCTTCACCTTTGTCTGCAATTTGCTTCAAAATAATTTTTCCAAGGGGTGATGGGTGGTTTAAATGAAATAAGGTTGTCCATGAGTTGGTAATTAATGCATTTGATAATGGGATATTGTACTATTTTTAAAAACTACTTTTGCTACAATTTTCCTAACTCAAATGTAAACAAGGGGCACCTGGGTGGCTCAGCTGGTTAAGTGTCCAACTCTTGATTTCAGTTCAGATCATGATCTCAGGGTTGTGAGATCAAGCCTGACATCTGCCTCCATGCTTGGTATGGAGCCTGCTTAAGATTCTTTTTCTCCCTCTGCCCTGTCTTCTCTCTCTCACCTAAAGAAAAAAGAAAGAAAAAAAAGTAAAAGTAAACAAGCAAATTTTTTAAAATCCCACAACACAAACACAAAAGTATAGATCTTGCAAGAACTCAGTTCTATTCTGACAATTTCAAGCCTGGACCAGGAGTGCTGTCTTCCCCGAAGCGTTACTTGATGCCCTTGTGCTGAATTATCTGGCCTTCATTTGCATCAATGTGGTGCTCTGTGCTTACTACTCTTGTTCTGACATCATGTTGTAATTAGTCACCCATGAAGTAGAATAATATTTTCAAATCCTCTTTTTGTTTCCCATGTTTATTCTTCCCCTCTTGTCCAGCTAAACAGTTTATGTTTGAAGGGAATGATAGAGTGGACTTAGAGACAAAGGAGTTGATTGTTGACCTTTGAGTTCCAAAGCCTGGGCAAGGCTTACTCTTACTCCCTCGTGGGAGTAAGAAGTACCCATGTAGAGATGAAAGATTTGGTGGAAGTGGTAAGTTAGAGAAGAGCTAACTAGTAGCCAGGATTCCCTGAACTGGAGTATGGGGAACAGAGGGAAGACAGAGAGGCATGGCCTAGTGGGAGATAGAGACAAGTGGGATCTAGGAGGAGGGACTGGGTCTGGAGAGTTCACACACACAGGTCTGGAGTTAGTCTTCAGAGAAAGCTTGCCCTCACTTGACCGTCTACTATAGTGAGAGCTATTTGGCACCAGTCCATGGGATCATGGGAGAGCTCAGTTAGCAGTCTTAGATGGTCCATTCCAGTGTGGATTGCGTATTACCTTATCTGTTTTCCTCATTAGTACTGGGGTCTGTTAATGTGAGGAGGAAGTGGAGATGGAGGGAACATAACCTGGTGGGAGGCAGAGACAGATGGAATCTGCAGTTGTGGGATATGTCTGAACAAACTCAGAAGGGAAACCAGGAAGTAATAAATAAGGGCCATAGTATAACCCTGCTTTTTGATAAATCCAAGTTGGACATGTAGAATATGGGTTACAGAACCCCAGATGAGATAGATATACCTCCTTTCCCCATAGGCAGTCCTTGACGAAGGCAGGCTCTCCCTCTGGGAGATAGTAGGATGTCCCATGAGGTTTTTGGCTGCTCCCAGTACTCAGCCTGCCACCAGGTTTGTTCCCAAGAAGGAAAAGAGAGATGATATGAGCATGCCCACTCTATTCTCCCAATTTTATCAGATAGGAAAATAACTACAGTTAACTATCTGATAAAATTGGGTTGAGAGAGCCACAGAGTAATATTGATTGTGCTTCTCTCAACATTAAAGGAGATACTAGGAATGAGGAAGAGGCTCTCCTTTCAAATAGTCAGAACTAGCAAATCACTTATCCATCATTCGACAAAATGATATTCATCTGCACAAGACTTTGCTCAGTACCCAGTCAATTGATCCAAGTGAGCCAACCGCCATCTCAAAATTCCAGGACCTTTGGAAGTACTGCAGTAGGGACTGTGAATATTAACCCCCAAAGGAGCAGTGGTGTCTGTAGATAAAACCTGGAACTTTCCCACTTACCCGTGAAAGTGGTGAAACATACTTCCATCATTTATTCTTTATTTTTGCCTTCACCATAAATGTATAATATTTTTGAGGGCAAGGATAAGGCTTTATTCAAAGTTGTATTAGTGTCTGCCAAAAAGTAAGGACTCAAAAATTTACTGAATTGAATCATAGTAACATTAATGGAATTTTTAGTAATCAGGTATCTTGACAGCTGAGATCAAGTCCACTTGTCTTATGAATTAACTCCTTCCACAGACCATTATAATTCCACATCTATTCACTTCTAGGTAACCATCTATTACTAATTTTATCAGTAAATCTTCAAAACAGTTACTGTTTTGGGATGGCAAGTGGTTGAAACAGAGGCTATAAATTTAGCAGTATTTCTTCCATTTATGCCCTAGAGTTTTGAAAATTAAGCAACTTAAGTGTTTTAACCACG
Organism: Procyon lotor; assembly: GCA_028646535.1. Lineage (NCBI taxonomy): Eukaryota > Metazoa > Chordata > Mammalia > Carnivora > Procyonidae > Procyon > Procyon lotor. The sequence goes on from CM053611.1 coordinate 74,163,488, forward strand.
TTTCTAATGCAACATAGTACCAGCCAATAAATCACTCCTGAACTATTCCTGTCACTCTTAGAACTGATATATAATTTTATCAACTTAGAAAAATATTGTGCTTAACTCTCAAATTTTTTAGGTTGTGTAGGCTGTCATGTATGTATTCCATTTTGTAGTAGACATTTATCAGTTGTTGACCACTCATCACCAATACCCCTTCATTCTCCCACTCTGATTATATTTAGGTGACTTATTTCTATCAGTACCGTCTCTGTATGGTGGTAAACCCAGGTATTTGCTCAGCCACTGTGGACTATAAGGTGATTCCTGTAAGTTCCTTCTATCGGATCCTTTTTCTTATTCAAGGATCACTAGGGTTCAGGCACATGATGTTATTAGTCTCATGTAACTTTGCATAATCATTCAATTATACAAAGTTGAAATAAAGTATTGGAGCTTCTAAATGGCAATGGTACTGTCTGGACAAGGTTGATAGCAGTTCCTGCTGCAAAGAGTCACCTGGTTCTATTTCAAGACTGGCTTTACATTTCTTCCTTCCAATTTGTAGTCCCCCTGTATCTGTTCAACTAATCTTTCCGTTTATGCTTATTTCTGCCAAGATAGTTCCTGTTGCTTGCTCCTATAGAACCTTAACTGATTCACACAGCTTGGGCAGAAGCATCATGAGGTGGAAGAGACCCTGGGCTAAGAGTCATGGAGTATGAATTATCCTTGAGGCTTTCAACTCACTTGCTTGGTAACCCAGAAGAAATCCCCCAACCTCTTTGAACTTTGATTTCCTCATCCAGGAGGGCAGCGGTTTAGATAAACTTTAAGGCTGTTTTATAAAAGCCTGATTCCATGACTCCTATTATTAATTAGGAAACACTATGAAGAAATAACAATGTTCTAATCAAAGTAAGCACTTTTATAGTTGTTTCACTCAATGTTTTAACACGCGAGGTGCTGTGAATATTCCAGATATATTAATCCTTGACTGAGGATTTACTCTGTAGGTCATCTCTTGGGTGGGGTTACCAGATACTGGAACAGATTCCTACAACAGAGAGAGTAAAGGGACATGTAAGTGCCTGTTCTTGGAAAATATTACCTCAGCTCATTGGGCTGTTTACGATAGAGCTAGCCTTAAAAATGATTGATGGGATTGGCTCGAGCTCCAGAGAGTAGGAAATGCTGACACGTTACATTAAAATTAAAAAAATAAAACTAATTCAGCAGATATTTACTGTGGGTGAGGCACAGGTGAGGCACCCTGTGTTTCAGAGGGCTCGAGCCTGTAAATTTGAGGTATATAGACACAATCTCTGGTTTGGGAGAGGCTGTCACTGAATGTTTCCTAACATTGGTGACTTTTTCCTTGTTTCTGGTTTCATAAAATTTGGACTATTCCAATGCAGATTAACACTTTCAGTGTCCCATGGATGATACAAACACCAACGGTTAGTTGCTTCAGATTTGAACTAGACTTTGTGGGTATTACACTTAACCTGTATTTCACAGCTTGATAACTCAGTAAATAATATTATAGCAACACAGAAGCTAAAGGAAGTTTGACAATTCTCTAGATACTTCTAGTGATTCCTACCATCAGTTTGGGTACAATATAATACCTGTAAGATCTACTTTGAGATTACAATGAGCAACCTGTTTGTAGTTTGCTCAGCTACCAAGATCAAAGCCTATCTAGTTCATTTGGCCTTGCACAGATACCTGGTCCATAGCACTGATGGACCACTCGGCTTAGTCTTACCTGAGACCTTTATTTCAACTAAGCTAATGATTTTGCGCTTCTCAGATTCCTGCAGTGGCTTTCGATCTCATTCAGAAAAAAAGCCAAAAGCTATAGAAGAATCTTTAAGACCCTGTGATCTGGTCCTGTTGACTCTCTTCCTTCACCTTCTTCCATCTTTCTTTGTTCACTGTAGCCACACTGGCCATCTTGCTGTTCTTTCAATTATATGGAACTCTTGACTGTCTCAGAGACCTTGGCTTGTCCGAGTCAAGAGGCCTCTGGTGCCCTCAAAGCTGTGTGAAGGAGTTCGTCACTACCATTGGAGTCCACCATCCTGCACCATCGAGCACTGCGTCCTGCTGTGGTGGGAAGCAGAGGCTCTCATGGTGGGTGGGAGGCCAGAAGGCTGCCAGAGTTTTGGTTCCTGCAGTTCCTGTGCCAAAGTTGTCTATTATTCATCAAAGCCATCTCTGTATGGGTTTGTTATGCTAGAGCCGAGTCACCACTTATAAGAGTGTGACGTGACCATTTGTTTATAATAGTGACTGAGATTTGTTGAGGACTTACTCGTTTAATGCTAATAATAGCTCTGTGAGGTGAGCACTGTTACCATCCACATTGGATACGTGGCTATGGTGGTCTTTGAAAGGGTTAGCAATTTTATGCAGACAGTAAGTAGAGAGGCTAGATTCCAACCAAGGCATTCGGATTCCAGAAGTCAAGAATTTAAGGTCTCCAGAATCAGCTCACTACGCTGGGTTAGTGGTAAAGAACCCTTTCTTCCACTTTTTTTTTTTTTTTTGTCACTTGTTCATATATTTTTCAGTAAAAAAAAATCTAACTGAAATCTAACTGTAATTTTGTTCCACCTTTACTCGCTGCACCAGGGCACAAATCCATCATGCTCTGGGCTAAGATCAGAACTAACCTGGACATTGTGATTAGGTTTGACATCCCATGTAGCAAAATGGGGGAAAGCTTGCCTGTCTGATCTAAATTAAAATAATGAGGATGATTGATTCTTAAAATTTTTTTAAATTTTATTTAAACTCAATATATAGCATATTATTAGTTTCAGAGGTAGAGTTCAGTGGCTCATCATTTGTATATAACAAATGCTGTCTTAAATAAGTGAACACGTAACGCAGACAAAGGCAGAGTTGCCGTGTTTGAGTTTGGGTTGGGGCCTGAGTCCTGTCCCCTTGGCTTCCTTGGAGGATGATTATTTTTAAGAGACAACTCAGAGGGTGGAAACAAGTACACAGTCACCTATCTACGCCCTGCTTCTCACTACCATCTTCGAAATGGAAGGGACCTCTACATATGCTCTTTGTTTTACGGTTTGAACTTCCCGGCACGATTTCTTTTGATAAAGTGTTCTGGGGCTCAAACAAAGAAAGGATGAAATCCCAAATCCAGAGAGCCATTATTAATGTTCCTTCCTCTTCCCTCTTTTGGTTGGGTGTGTAGGGGCCCAGCGAGGACATAATTCAAGCTACGGCCTCATGGGGATTTCGTCAACAAGGGTAGTATATTTTGATAAGGACCAACACAGAGGCCCTCTTCCCTCAGGCTTCTGGACAAAGGTTTGACTTCCTGGCAAGGATGCCTTTGAAATGTTTGCCTCAGGTTTCTCTTTTGAAGTCCCTGGATAAACAAAACCCTCCTTTAAACTCTTTCTGTTGTCTTTGATTGGTTCTCTTTTCTCTGTGGATAAAAATGAAATTTTAAAAATTATAGCTATTTCTAATATTGGTAGTTCAAAAAGTTCAAGTACCTCCATACAGGGCATATGAGGTTATTGGGACCACATGACTTTCCAAATTGCCAAAGGTGTTGTGACTCAGTCTGAAGTCTTGCCGGGACTTATAGATTTAGGGAGGTCTGGGGGTGGGGGGTAGGGGATGTATGTAGATTTTGCTGCAACAACTGCTGTGCTTTCCAAACTGTGAGAGCAACATCACCTTATGGTTTCCATCAGTCTTTTCTCCCATGCCCACTTTAATTAAAAGCTGTATTTAAAGAGGAACAAATTATGCGCAGATAAAAATTGAGATTATTTTATCATTTGGCTAAGTACTTTTCAGACTGAGCCATTTATGAGTCCAGAATAGGATGTAGGGATGCAAGTGTATAAATACCTATTTACATTTTAAAATAACCTGCTCCACAGGTACCATGGGAGTGTTGCATAAAATGTAACATCAGAAAAAAGAAGTGTCAGCATATTTCAGAGCATAAAACACTGGGGCAAGTTTGCTTACATTTCATCTGTAATGGCAGAAAAATTACCTCATGATACATATTCTGTTCCCACGGCTGGATTGTCTTGCATAGGACCCTTTTATGGTTCTGAGTTGATTTCAGTAATTACTAGGCCACCAGTTTCTTCATTTTTTTCTTTTTTTTTTTACACCATCATTCTGTTCTACAACCTCTTTTTCCTTCGATGAGGTAGAAAATGAATTTCTTGGTACCTGGTCTGGTAACAGCCCATAGTAAATTCTGGAAGTGTTTGCCAAATGAATAAATGAACGTGGGCACTTCACAGTCCACTGAAAACCAGCAGGTTGAAGCACTTATTTGAGGCCCATTACCTCAGTACTTTTGAACCAGAATTCTACTTTTCTGAGTTTGGCAACCTTCTAAAACTCTGGAGGCGTACATAAATTATATTCCCATTGATTCTGCTAAATTTGTGAAAGATCCAAGGGATTATTTTGGCATGCACCATAAACCACTTGAAGTTTAAGCTTAGAGATAAAGCTGAAATAGTTTAGTGCAAATGTGCAGTATCAGGCTTGTATATAATTTTTTACGCTTGTCCAACTGGAAGTATGTTTACTTTTGATTTAGGTTAACCCTTTAGGGCCCTCTGTTGCCTCAGCAGGAGGCAGAATCCTCTCCTCCCCTTCCTGTAGGAATGACCACTTTGAAATAGGAGCCAGGCTGGAGAATTTATTCCTCCCTCCAGATGTCTACTGCTGGAAATGGCTCGTAAAGAGTTTATGTCTCTGGAGGGGACCAGGCTGCTGATATTATTTCTGACTTCAAAATATGTCAACGATAAAAATAGGGTTCAACATATGGAGTTGAGCTTTGTCGAGCAAGCACGCCACACTTCCAGATAGAGTGATCCATCCACCCAGAGCAATATTAAATATAGGTTATGATACATTTTCTTAACATTCTGTAAATAATTTACTCTATCCGATTTAGAACATCAACTTCAGAAGGGATCTTAGAAATCTAGCTGATGCACGAATCTTCTGAATCTATATCCAACCTCTCCCTAAATCACCATACTCTGTAAGCATCATCACTTTATGAGATGCCAAATCTATATTTAGGGTAGATTTAAAAACTGAATAGTTCTTTCTCACAAAAGTTGAAATGTCTTTTCTCTATCTTTGGTCGGATGCTAGTTTGCCTAGATACCTTTTATAAGCTTCCAAGGAATTGGAATTAGGAATGGTGAGTAGAATTTACAAACTAATTTTTATTATCGGGAAGAATTTTCTACCTGTCAAATTGTCTTGGCATGGAGGAGGCTGCTTCATGATGGTGGTGATAATGAATTACCCATACTGGAAGAGTTAGAATTAGGCTATATAATCAACGGGCAGGAATATTATAGGGAGATTCAAGCATCTGATGGGTGTTTGGGGTATTAAAAGAATTCATCCAGTCCTGAAACATTGTGATTCATTTTATGATACACTTCATTAGAAGTCTCTTCTGGACATCTCCTTGTATGATATACTTCCTATGTGTGTATCAAACTGCCTACTTGACATCTCTACTTGGATGTCTCAAGTTCAACATATTTAACCCCAACTCCTCAATTTCTTGATTTCTTCTTCCAACTCTGCTCATCCAACAGTTTTTTTTCAGATCAGTAAATGGTTCCTCTACATAGCAGTCAGAATAATTCTTTTAACACACCTACAGCTTCTCATCTTACCTCCTATCCACTTTCCCAGGAATGTTACTCTCTTCCTCCATACATCTGTATGACTTGCTCCTCATTTTCTGGCCTCTGCTCAAATATTACCTCTTCAGAGAGGCCCGCCTTGACCATGGTATCTGATGTAGCACTCCCTGTCACCCTCCTTGTTATCTTCTTCCCTCTTTATTTTTCCATGAGAAACTGAAGTCACCACATACATATTTGACAATTGTCTGTCTCTCCACTAGAAATTAAGCTTCTTTAGGAAAGAGAATATGTTATATTGACTGCCACATCCTCAGTGGTTGGAACTATTTCTGGCCTATAATAGGCATTCAATAAATATATATTGAAGTGATAGAAATGAATGTTACAAATTTAAGCAGGAGAATAAAGAGTAGAAATGTAACATAGGCTGTGTATAACAGGGCAAAGGAAGAGAGGGCGCTTATGAATTTTTTATAATAAAAGAAAACAATTAATAGTTTTGATGCCTGTTTGTAGAATTATTCTCCCAAAGCAGCCGTCTTCCTATGAACCTCAGAGTCAATCAGTGTGCATGTTCACTCTTGGCCTTCAGAAGGAGTGGAGATATTGCAAACCTCACCAGCACCAGCTGTGTTCCATTTTCCTAGAGAATATGGGTCCCCAGGTATACCAGATATCAGACCTGGATGACACTAACAGATGTCTAGCAGTGAGGAGCAATCATTAATTTTTATCTCTAAGTCAGTCTTATAAGTAGAAGATTAATCTGTCTTTCATATCTAGAGGGCAAAAAAATCTTTCTTATTTACTCTTCCCACAAATAGGATCCTCCTTCCCCATTCCAAACTCTCTAGGCCTATGCTTTCTAACTTGTATGAATTATTAAGTTTCTGGGTCTTTGTTTAAATACAGCAAAACTCCTATCTCAATTAGACTTGAATGGGATGACAGAATCACTTGCAATTTTGTCACTAAAAATGGTAATTTCTACCCTATTCTTTGCTTTAATAAAGTAGCTTTTGTCCTGAATAGCAAAATCTGGTGATTTATACATTTTTCTAAAATGACTATTGCTGTATTTCATATCCATTTTCATTTCTTTAATAACAGAAAAATTGATATTTTCAGAATGAATACACTTTAAATCTTTCCTATGTAACAAGAGTTTTATTTATTTTTTTAAAGATTTATTTATTTGACACAGAGAAAGAGATCACAAGTAGGCAGAGAGGCAGGCAGAGAGATGAGGGGGAAGCAGGCTCCCTGCTGAGCAGAGAGCCCGATGCAGGGCTCGATCCCAGGACCCTGAGATCATGACCTGAGCCGAAGGCAGAGGCTTTAACCCACTGAGCCACCCAGGCACCTGTAATAAGAATTTTAAGTGCCAGTGAGAAAAGCAATCAATTTTTGCTTTTCTTGAGACCTAAATACATTATTTTACAACTCTCATAGAATTAAAACTTGAGAACAAGTTTTGTGGGAATTATTTATTTCAGTTCTTGGAGACTCCTGTGGCTTTTTTTTAATAAAGAGAAATGCATCTGGGAAAATAAAGAAAAATATCTCCAGATTCCTCAAGGAATGAAGTTATATTTTTAAAGTTACTTTTAGGCTTGTCCACCAAATGGGAGGAAGGATGCTGTAAATCCACGGTCCATTCTGGAACACAATTTAACAACTCATAAAATACCAGACTGTTTGAGCCAGTACTTCCGCTTTTAGGATTTTCCCTTAGGAGATGTCACATAAAAATGAAAAGATGTAGGCATTTGAATGTTTCTTATAAATCTGTTCTTAATGTACAAAAATTGGAAATATCCCAGACATCTATCAATAGGAGACTGATTAAGTAAGTTATTGCACATAAATGCAATAAAATTCTGAAGCCATTAAACTTGATGTAGCTCAATATTTATTGACATGAAGAGATGTTTGTGACATAGTGTTGAGTGGAAAAAAACAAGTGAAAAATGCTCTCAGCATGATTCCACTTATGTAAGATTATATCCTTCTCTTTCAAAAGACATTCACTGAAATGTTATTTGTGGTTATTTATGGGTAATGAGATTTGGGTGATTTATTTTTTTCTGGGCATTTTTTGTTTTTAAATTTCCATTGTGTGTATCTGTAATTTTAATAAAAATGCAAATTCATAAATTAATTTTTCATAATGAAAGAAAATTTAATAGGAAATGTATTTTTTAGACCTGTTTGTAGCGGTAAATATAACTGTAGTCAATTTGGGATCAGTTTGTTTAATACAAGAAGAAGAAAACTGGAAATAATGTTATATAAAGAATGTCTTAATGAGAACAGAATTTTAGAAAGCATTTTAGAAGATGATGTCATTTAAACCCAATCTGGAAAAAGATAGATTTTCTTAAAATAATATTCCTAGAATTCTAAAAATCTTTTCACTTCCAGTAACTTCTCATGAAAATAATCTTTTAGATGGATATTTTAGAGCCTGCTTATTTGATATATAGTGATGACCTGAGGAGAACTTGGAGCCTGTGGTGATCCTCGTATTGGAGCCAATGAAAATCCCCACCATTCAAACCTCTTCTGGTTGGCCAACAGTGTTTAGCTGAATCATAAACTTTCTCATCTGATCATCACTGATTGCTGTCATGCTCATTATATATTTAGGAGCTTTAAACTGTAAAGTTTTAAACGCAAAGAAATGTTTTTTTTTTTTATTGATTCCCATAGGTAAAGATAGAAGCAATTACTACTACACTTTTAATACAAGCTCCCAGGAACGTCGTCATGAACTAAGAAGTTTGAGAAACATAACTGAGTAAAGCTATCCAACTACATATAAGGATGAAAGTCATGGATACTCTCCAAGGTGAATTCCATGATACATTTAGAATTATAGTCTTGGAGTACAGAAAAATCAAAGGAGCTGATACCATAAATCTCGAAGAGAACATAGATAGGCAACAAGCTCTCTTTGACATTGGTCTTGGCAATGATTTTGAGAATCTGACACTAAAAAAGCAACAAAATGAAAAATAAATAAGGGAGACTACATCAAACTAAAAAGTTTTTGCAGTAAAGGAAACCCTCAACAAAATGAAAAAGCGACCTGGTGAATGGGAGAAAATATTTACGAATTAAATATCTGATAAGGCACTGATATCCAAGATAAATAAAGAACTCCTATAACTCAATATCAGAAGCACAATCTAATTAAAAAGTGGTAGAATATCTGAATAGACATTTTTCCAAAGAAGACCTGCAAGTGGCCATTTGGTTGAGCAACATGAAAAGATGCTCAACATTATTAATCATCAGTGAAATGTAAATCAAAACCACAATGAGATATCACCTCACATCTGTTAGAATGGCTATTATTAAAAAGAAAAAAATAACAAGTTTTGGTGAGGAGGTGGAGAAAAGGGAAGCCTCATGCACTGTTTATGGGAGGGTAACTGGTGTAGCCTCTATGGAAAACAATGTAGAGGTTCCTCAAAAAATTAAAAATAGGACTACCATATGATCCATCAATTCAACTTCTGGGTGTTTATCCAAGAACATAACACTAGGGGCACCTGGGTGGCTCAGTCGGTTAAGCATCTGCCTTCAGCTCAGGTCATGATCCCAGAATCCTGGGATTGAGAGCCCTGCATCAGGCTCTCTGCTCAGCAGGGATTCTGCTTCTCCTCCCCACCCCCCAAATCTTCCCATTTGTGACAACATGGATGGACCTTGAGGGCATTATGTTAAGTGAACTAAGTCAGACATCCATATGTCTCTCTTACATGTGGAATTAAAAAAAAATTTTTTTTAAACCAAGTTCAAAGATTCAGAGGACAGATTGGTGGTTGCCAGGGGTGGGGATTGGGGAGTGCGAGAAACTGGTGAAGTGGATCAAAAAAAAAAAGTGAACCCAGGAGATTGATATAAAACAAAGCTGCTTATTTTCCACACAGAGCAAAGTATTTTTCTATATTTGGCATTAGATGATTTTCCCAGGAGTTGATCCTATTTGAAAATAGAAATCTTACAAGATATATTTTGGTAATAATAAAAAAAAAGAACCTCAAAACACGTTCATCAGTTGATCCACTCATTCATTCACTCATGTTTTGCTGCGGTGGATCCAGCAGGAGCAGTGCAGCTCCGGAACTAACAGCTGCATCAGTACCTCCCCAGGTGGCAGCTGAGATGTATTCCAGGAGCAAAGACTGCAGTTGTAATTTCATTTCTCAGCTTTTAACTGGTTGAGCTGGAAGCTCTTCCCTGTAGGTCCCTCCTACTGGGAACTGTTCCTGGAAGCCCAACCTACAACTGCTCTTCTAGTTCTTCCAGTGATGGTGTAAACACCTAATTCCCTGCATTAGATACCTTTCTGCGAGAAACATTGCGGGTTTGCTCTTTATGATTGAATTCTAACTTATAGCTCACTCAACCCATGTTTTGGGGGGTAATTACATGGAAAGTGTTCTTTTCAAGCTGTTTCCCATTCATCTTGATAGTGGTCATTGCCATTGTTTGCACAGATACTCTCAGACTCCTTTTAGTTCCTCTGGGCATCTGTCTTCCAGCTTTAATGTGCTTTTGCTTTCAACTCTTGAACAGCCAACCTTCCTCAAAGGACTGTCCTCAGGCTACTGGAGCAGCTTTGTTCACAGACCCAGAGAACTGGAAGGGCCTGGGAGCTTATGATCCCCTAGAGTGATGCTTCTCTAATGAGCGACCTCATTGGGAGATGAAGTCTTCAGTCTCTTGTCTTGGGGGCACAACACCTTTGAGGTGTTTTTTACTTACACTCCAGAAATCTCTTGATGAATTAGGCAGATACTGTCCTCATAAGAATTTGCTGAAATCAAAGTCTCCTTGGTTTCCTTTTCTTCTTTGTTACGTTTCTCCCTTCTTCCTTACCATTTTTTTCTGAGAGCACTTCCTTGCACACAAAGTGTCATCTCAGGGTCTGCTGTTGGAAAAATTCAACTCAGACAATAGGTAAGACATTTTGCTTTGCTTTCCAAAGACTCTTACTGATTTTCCAGAATTGAATTCAACAACATGATATCCTTGTCTTCTGCATAGACCAAAAGCTCTTTGCTCTTTGAAGGCAGCCAGGAGTCACAGTTGATTGTGATAGTTATTCCCCATTGAACCTGGAAATACGATTTATACCAAGAAAGTTAATTAGTAAAGAGAGGCATAGGGTCAGTAGTCAGTAATTTGATTTGAGATTGCGTCTGGATGGATTAAGTGAAAATTCTGTCTCTCATTATGATTCCTGTGCATACATTAGTCTGATGTGCCCAGACAAAAGATGCTTTAATTCTACAAATCACTATTATGGGCTAGATAACAAAGATGAATTCCATCTTGAACTTTTTTCAAAAAGTTCTAGAAAATTAAATGAATAGGACAGTACTGCCTGTTCCTTCAGTTATGATAAATTGCCTCATCTTTTATATTATGCTAGCAAGGGGGAGTGGCTCTTCTTCCTGTTGCTTTTAAATTTATCTTTATTTGCATAGCTCTTAAAATTAGAGGACGTGGGTTGTAGAAGTCAAGCTTGTAAGCTTGTAATCAATGTAATATGCTGATAAGTCATATAATTGAGGCCTACTTAGCCTTTCTTTTCTTCATAATGGAAGCATAGAAGGTAATAAGGGAGATTAGGTTAACTGGTGATATTTTACTATTCAAGTCTAGCATGAAAATCAATTTCCCATTGATTTGATTTAGTTCTATGCAGCAGGAAGTGGATAACTAAAGAAAGAGATTACAGTATTAATTATAGATTCTCTCCTTAGTCATTCATCGTGAGAAACCAATAAATATTTATTCATTACTCTGTGGAAAAGTTAAATCCTCTCATTGGATAAAATTTCCATTTCCCATAAGTGTTTTTCATAGTCCCCATGTATATTTGCTGGTTGTTGAAAAAAAAATGACCTAGTGTAGGGAAAGATCTTTCCTCTCTTCTCAGAGCTTTGGTCAATGAATATCTAGAGTAAAGATTTTACAACTTGTCCCCACATGCAGCAGGGGAGCTGAAGCACATCTTTTCTAAAGGTGGACCCTTGAGACCTGAGTTCTGCTAGGTGTCATGGAGAGAGTGGTCCAAGTTCTCCAAAGGCCTGGTGTACACAAAATAATTTGTATTCTTTTCTCTTCAAGCATTCCTGGATTCTTTACCTTTTCAGAGATGCCCTAGTTTTGGAATGACCACAATTATACTAATTGGATCAAATGGTTTAACAAGTACAAAGTGCTTAGAATAGCTCCTAAAATATTTTAAGTCTTCAGTAAATACTAGTTACAATATAGACCAATAATTGCTTCTCTGAAACCCTTGGAGTCAGATGTATTTTGGAATTCAAAATTCTTAAACTTTAAAACAGAGGTAAGGTAGATATACTGTATCTTAATATCTCCAGCACCCCCAAATCAAATTACATTAGTATTTCTGCAGTGAAACACATTCACACAAAGTTACCATGAACAGCCTCATGTTAACTCAGACCAGAGAGTGTCACAGAAAAACTATTTTAAAACTTGGTTTTTAGAGCTCTTTTGATTTTGTAATTATGGATAAGGGATTGTGAACCTGTATTATTTTTAAAAAATAGATTTCATTCTTTAAAGTAGTTTTAGATTCACAACAAAATTGGGTGGAAGCCACAGAGATTTTTCCACATATCTTCTGTCCCCACACATGCATAGCCTTCCTATTATCAACATTCCCCACCAGACTGGAAATTTTATTACCTTTGATGCACCTACATTGATAAATCATTATCACACAAAGTCCATGGTTTACATTATAGTTCTTTCCTGGTGTTGTGTATCCTATGGATTTGGATAAATATGTAATGATGTGTATCCATCATCATACAAAATATTTTCCCTGCCCTAAAAATCCTCTGTGCTCCATCTATTCATCTCACCTCCTCCCCTAACCCCTGGCAACCACTGATGTTTTTACTATTGCCATAGTTTTGTCTTTTCCAGATTGTCATATAATTGGAATCACACAGTATTTAGAAGCCTTTTCAGATTGGCATCTTTTGCTTAATAATATGCATTTGAGTTTCCTCCATGTCTTTTAATAGCTTATTTATTTCAGTGCTGGATAATATTTCATTGTTTGAATGTGCCACACTTTGTTTATTCATTCATCTACTGAAGGACTTCTTGGTTGCTTCCAAGTTTTGGCAATTATGAATAAAGTTTCTGTAAACATCTATGTGCAGGTTTTTGTGTGGATGTAAGTTTGCAGCTCCTTTGGACAACTACCGAGGAGTGTAACCACTGGATTGTATGATAAAGAGTACATTTGGTCTTGTAAGAAACTGCCAAATTCCCTTCGAGAGTGGTTGTACCATATTGCATTCCCACCAACAGTGAACAAGGGTTCTAGAATGAGAGTTCCTGTTATTCCCCATCTTCAGCAACATTTGGAATTTTAATTTTCATTTAGTTCAAAATATTTTTAAATTTTTCTTGAGACTTCTCCATTGACCTGTAAGTCATTTAGAAATATATTGTTTAACACCCAAGTATTTTGGTATTTTCCAACTATCTGTTATTGATTATACCTTTTTGTTACTGATTATCTTTTCTGTAACTGATTTCTGTTTTGGTTTAATACCACTGTGGTCTGAGAGTACACATCATAAATTTCCATTCTTTTAAATTTGTTAAGGGGTATTTTATGGCCCAGAATGTGATTTATCTTGGTGAATGTTCTATATGAACTTGAGGAGAATATGTAGTTTACTGTCCCTGAATGAAGAAGTGGTCTGTACATGTCCCTTATATCAAGTCGATTAATGTTGTTTAGTTCAGCTATGTCCTTACTAATTTTGTGCCCCCTGGTTCTGTCCATTTCTGATAATGTGGTATTGAAGTCCCCAGCTGTAATAGTAGATTAATCTGTTTCTCCTTGTGCTTCTATTGGGTTTTGCTTTGTGTATTTTGACACTCTGCTGTTAAGCACATTCATTTAAGGGTTATTATGTCTTCTTGAAGAATGGACCCCTTCATCATTAGGTAATACTACTTTTTATCCCTGATAACTTTCCTTGCTCTGAAGGCTGCTCTGTCTGAAATTAATATAACTACTCTTGATCTTTCATTAATGTTAGCGTGGTTTATCTTTCCCCATCTATATGTGTCTTTTTATGTAAAGTGTGTTTCTTGTGGACAACATACAGGGTCTTGTTTTTTGATCTATCCTGACAATCTCTGTCTTTTAATTGGTAAATTTAGATCATTGATTTTCAAGGTGATTATTGATATAGTTGCATTAATATCTTCCATATTTGTCACTGTTTTCTATTTGTTGCCTTTGTTTTGTTTTTACATTGTCTTCTACTATGCCTTTTGTGATTTTAGTTATGCTTTTTTCTCATTTCTTAGCATATCAGTTATACTTCTGTTTCTACTTTTTTAGTGGTTGCCCTTGAGTTTGCAATATACATTTACAACTAATCCAAGTCCACATTCAAATAACACTATATCGTTTTATGGGTAGTGTGATAACACTTATAATAACAAAATAATCTCAAAACAAAATAATTGCTTGTATCATTTCTATTATTTCATAAGTAAGTGCATATATATATTATTTTGCATACATAATCAAATACATTGTTTCTATTATCTTGAACTAATAACTATCTGTTAGATCAGTTAAGAATAAGAAAAATAAAAGTGTTGGGGCGCCTGGGTGGCTCACTGGGTTAAAGCCTCTGCCTTTGGCTCAGGTCATGATCTCAGGGTCCTGGGATCGAGCCCCACATCAGGAATCTCTGCTCAGCAGGGAGCCTGCTTCCCCCCCTCTCTCTGCCTGCCTCTCTGCCTACTTGTGATGTCTCTCTCTGTCAAATAAAGAAATAAAAAAATAAAAAATAATCTTTAAAAAAGAAAAGTGTTTATTTTACCTTCACTTATTCATTCTTCAGTTCTCTTCTTTATGTAGACTGAAGTTTTTGACCTGTATTGCTTTCCTTCTCTCTAAATAACTTCTCTTAACATTTCTTGTCAGGCAAGTCTACTGGCAACAAATTCCCTCAATTTTCTTTGTTTGAGAAAGTCATCTTTACTCCTTCACTTATGAAGGATAATTGCACAGGGTACAGAAACCTATGTTGTTGCTTTTTATTTCTTCCTCTCAATTCTTTAAATAATTCATTCCATTCTTGCTTGCATGGTTTTGAAGAAGAATTTGGATGTAATTCTTATCTTTGCTTTTCTATAGGTAAAATGTTTTGTCTGTCTTTTTTCAGGATTTCTTTTTGTCATTGATTTCCTATAGGTTGATATGCCTAGGTGTACTTTTTTGGTTCCTTTTTTTCTTGTCTCCTTCTTCTTTTTCAAATCCTGTCTTGTCTTCTCTGAGCTTCCTAGACCTCTGCTTTGGTGTCTGCCATTAATTTGGGAAAATTCTCAGTCATTATTTTTCAAACATTTCTTCTGTTCCTTTCTCTTTTTTTTCTCCTGTGGTATTCCCATTACACATATGTTGTATTTTTTGTAGCCATGTCCCACAAATCTTGTATGTTCTGTTCTGGTTTTTTTTTTTTTTTTTTTTTTTTTCAGCTTGTCTTTCTATTTGCTTTTCAGTTTTAGAGGTTTCTATTGAAATATTCTCAAGATTAAGATTTTTTTCTTCATTTGTATCTACTCTACTAATAAGTCCATCAAAAACATTCCTCATTTCTGTTAGTTATTATTTTTTTAATCTCTAGCATTTTGTTTTGTTTGCCGGGTTGCTTGAATTTCCGTCTCTCTGTTTACCATCTCTCTGTTTACTCTCTGTTTTTGCATGAATCTGCTTCATTCATTAAAGCCCATAGCATATTAATCAGCTGTTTTAAATTCCCATTCTAATAACTATAAATACCTGCTATAAATACCTACCTGACTCTCCTTTTGATGTTTTTCTGTCTCTTCAAACTTTGTTTTTGCCTTTTGGTATGCCATATAAAAAATTTTTAATTTTTTTTTTAGATTTTATTTATTTATTTATTTGACACAGAGATCACGAGTAGGTGGAGAGGCAGGCAGAGAGAGAAAAAGGGAAGCAGGCTCCCTGCTGAGCAGAGAGCCAGATTTGGGGGGGGGGGGGCTCAATCCCAGGACCCTGAGATCATGACCTGAGCCAAAGGCAGAGGCTTTAACCCACTGAGTCACCCAGGCACCCTAGCCTTATAAAATTTTCTTGATAGCTGGGCTTGTACCAGGTAAAAGGAATTGCTATAAATAGGCTTTTAGTAATATGGTGGTGAGGCATGGGGGGAGGGGAAGTGTTCGGTAGTGCTATGATTAAGTAGGTCTTTTAGTGAACCTATGCTTCTGGACAGTGAATTTCACAAGTGTTTCTCAGTTGTTTCCCACCCCTACCTCCCCCTTTAGGTGGGACAGAATGGCTATAGTTAAATATTTCCCTCCTCCCATGTAGAAGGCTAGAGGGAGTTGGAATTATGTATTTCCCTTCCCCTGGGTCAGTTAGGCTCTAATAATAGGTTAGGCTCTGGTTATATAATTTCTCCTGAGTGCAGAAGTTTTAAGAAGAATAGTTCTTGTGTATTTAAAAATGATTCCTTTTCCCCTCTCCTACCAGAATCTTGAAAGGATTTTTCTCCACTATTTACTATGAGAATCTGGTATAGTTCCAGAAGGTAAAACTCACGTAAGTGGGGAGGCCTCCTTTTCACTGCCACCTCCCCCACACAGAGTTTTTCTCTCTCAGATTTGTCCACACTGAGCCTCTAACAATTGATCAATTATATTTTAGGTTTCCCTGCTTCAACCTAGAGATAGAGGTTGAGTATAAGCCAACCAAAGCTAGAGCAATTTGTGAGACTAATGAGTTTGTAATTAGGATGATTTTACCTTCAAGCAATGACAAATTCTTATTCAAACTGGCTGAAATAATAGTAAATGCATTGTATGATGAAAAGTGCGGAGCCAGAATGGGCTCCAGGTGCGTTATAATAATTCCTTGGCACTTTCTTTGCTCCTCTGTGACCTTTGGGCCCTGCCTGATTCTGTTAGCTTTATCTTCAGATGTTCATGACTTGACAACATCTAGAAGAGGAATTTTCTCATCTAATTTTCCTTCTAAGGAATGAATAGATCTTTACCAGAACTGGCCCCTGCAATCCCTCAGTGCAATATTTGCTCACTTCTCAATGGTTAAAGTTAGATGCCTGTTACCAGACCAACTGGCTGATGCTGATTATATGAGGTAAATAGATGTTAGAGAGTCAACAACTGTGATGACAGCAAGAAAAGATTAGCCTCCTTAGGCTTTACACTCATGTCATTTTGCTTCATATGAAACACTTATTAGTGTCATCTTGGTCGCTGGTGAAGCAGTGAGGTGACAGCTTTAAGAATAATACAGATCTAGAAAGAAGTGCAAGGATTGGCCTTGGAGATCACCTCTCTACTGCAGAACCTCTCCTTAGGCAATTCTTAGCTCTTGTAGAGTTCCATCCTGTGATGTTTGTAACTCCAGCAGGAAGACTGTGGCTCTTGGTTAAACTCATGTTTATTCATTGAGTTAGACTCAATCAACTTCAAAGCTTGCCTTCATATCCAGTTTATTTTAAGTTGGTCACAGCAAAGTTTCACAAAAATGAGTTGTTTAGAAGAGAGGATGGAGTTTTGGTCACGAGATTGGAAAGCCCACCAGCTGTTGCTTAGTTGGCATAAAATCTTAACACTTCTCTCTAAATAATTATGGGCAAACTGTTAAAGTAGCAGAAATGACTGGGTTCTGAAGGAAGAATCCGGCCTTGCCATAGTCAAGGAAAACTCTTGTTCTAATGTGGAAAAATCAGGTGGCATTAGGAACTGGCAAAGGCAATCTTTAGTTGAAATTTAGCTTCAAAACTTTTTTCCTGTTATGTTCAAATGATTCTGGCTAAAAGCATTAATGCATCTTACCTTTAAGGTGGTGGGAATTTTCGCATTCTCAAACTTTAACCACGTAGTTTAGTAATCTCTTAAATCTTGTTTACATCAACTTATTCAGCCTAAGAGTCTAGTAGAATAGTAAAGTGAAGACAACAAGAACAATATTCTTCACCCAAATGTTCCATCAGAGGAGTTTACTTTTTCCTTTTGGACATTCTAATAGGGAATAATAAATGGGCTTTCCTGTGTATTTTTTTTTCCTGTGTATTTTGATGTTTTTAAGTTCTTCCCAAATTTCTAGCATGTGCTATCATATAAGTCAAGCTTTTGAGGGTATTAATCATTTTTCAATGGTGACATTATCCAAGTTTATAAATATCAAGTCATCCCCTTAGTCAGAATCACAAGGGTAGAACTCTTTCCAATAATCAGCTTGATCAGAACTGTAGAATTTTTTTAAAAAGTTAAATATAAACTAAAAAAGTCAACTAAGCCAAAAAAGAATAAACTATGCCTTGGATTAGAGGTGCTATCTGGTTAGGGTTTAGTTAGGTTGAGTTAAAGTTAAGCTTAAGCAGGAAATGCTTCTACCTAACATGTTGAATAACTTAGATCAGGCATTGTCTAAGCATTTTTCCTGTAGTAGGAGGTGCTATTATCCTCATTTTGTAGATAGAAGAACTGAGATACAGCAAAGCCAAGTAAAGGACCACATAGCTGATAAAGGGTGAGGCCAAGACTTGAACCCAGGCAATTGGGTAGTGGTGCTCATATACTCAAACATTACATAATTTGGTCCTGGATGGGGTAGCATAGTTGTCTGGAGAAAATAGCTCCTATAATGCCCAGAATCTCCAGTAATGAAGTATTAGGTGCAGGTCTGCTTAGAATTTTAGGGCAGAGATTATAGAGCCAGACCTCTACCACTTAGTAGCCAGCCGACCATGGGTAGGTTACTTAACTTCTATTTCCTCTGAGCCGTAAACTGAGCTAATCATTTCATCTAACTGGTCCCCAAATTCAGTATGCATAAGATTCCTAAGAGATTGTGATTCAGTAGAACTGTGTAGGGTCCACGAATCTGCATTTTAAATAAGCACCTCAAATAATTCTAATGCAGTCTGTGTTTAGACAATCTTTGGGAAATACTGAATTCTATCTCCTGAGAGAGGAAAGACCAGGCCTGTAAAACACTGGGCACAGTCCTGGCACATGATTGGTGGATGAAAATGGCAGCTTTTATCTATTAGTGTTACCAAGACACACCTCAGTCAGGAGAGGAGGAGTGGGGGTGTCTCAGATCTCAGGAGATACTGCAGACAAAGGGACGCGTACGTTAGGATGATAGTGATGATGAAGATGATGGTGGTGATAGTGATCAATATGCTGGGACCTTCTGCTCTGGGAGAGGTATTATAAAGAGGAGAAGAAAGAGGAGGCTGTCAATTTCTCTCATTCTCATTCCCAAATCTTCAAAGGATTTCATTAGGTTTGCCTTCAGGTTTAACAAAAGAAAATCTGTTTTGAGGGTCCCTCTGCTCATTCTTTCTCCATATTTCCTTATGTTCTTGAACATGCCAATTTCATTTACTAGAAGAAATCTTTCCCTCTACAACTTAATGTGAAAAATGCAAATGTCTAGATGAGGTAATGTTTTGTTTGACTGTGTTTCGGCAGCGTCATGGGTCAGCCATTTAACAAATGCATATACCCACTTGATAAATCCTTCCTTGTTTTGATAGGGCAAAGTAGTGAAGGAAACAAGAGCTCTAACCATTCCTAAAACAAAGGAAGGAAATCTGTGAGGATGGGGAAACAGGATAAGGTGCAGAAAGAGTACTGAAGCTGGCCTACTAACTACACACTGTGTCTGGCTTTGATTGACTTTGTTCTTTTAACTGGGCTGATACCCTTTGGAGTGCTGTAGAAGGGTAGTTTTGTCATGCAGCTGCAAACACAGCCAGCTCTTTTGCATAATTTATGAACTTAAACCCAATTTTTTTCAAAGGACTTTCTAATGGAGGCAGCTTCATACTGTGGTGTAATGTCTGGGCCACAGAAATGTGGTCCAAGAATAGCTCCACAGCCTATCTTATCATAAATAAATGTTGTGGATGTATTTTAAGACTAATATGACAACCTTTACACTACCACCAAAATATCTTGAAGTAGAACATTCATGAAGTGTATTCAATTTCTTTCCTGTATGTTAAAAAAAAAAATCATACATTTTGAATTTTGGTGGAAAACAGATGGAAGTTTCCAAACCACTGGAATTAAGCCTGGAATTAGGCTCACTAGGTGGGGGATTTAGTGTGGCCTTTTGCAAATCACTTCACATCGCTGAAACTCAGGCTTTTTATCTGTTAAATGACAAGTCATGAGAATTTAATAAAATAATGCATGGAAAATGCCTATTATGGTACATAACATGGAGACGGTCAAGATACAGCAGTTCTTATTATAATTTCTTAAATTTTTGTTATCTCTGTAGTAGACCATCAGTCATTTATATGTTCAGGCAACTTTATATTAAAATTCAAATTCTGTTTTAGTCTCTAAAATTTTGTGTGTATTATGGTTCATGATATTTGAAAATATATAATGAATACCATAATCAACAGTGATCTGATTTTGAGCGTTAGAATCACTTAGGAAACACCCTGATGCTTGAAAGTGCAGCAGGTATATTGTAGCCATTAGACCACAAGCATAAGAACAAATTATAACATCTAGTCAAAGAGAAAGAGAAAAACTGGCAGAGCCGGGGGCACTTACATAATCATCAAATAATTATATTAGCCCTGCACTGCCTACCTCTGTACACCTTGTTATATCAGAAAAATTCACCCCATCTGAGTTACTGTAGTTTGATTTCTGTTACTTGAAGATGAATACATTTCTGTCAATTAATAAAGACTAAGCTGTTCTGGGTGAGATACAGAGGGCTTCCCCCTGCTCTAGAGAACAGATGATTCCGTTGACATGATGAAGTACGGTTGAAAGTAAATACAGACTAGCTCATTAAAACTCATGGGACTGGAGTGGCCAGAGGATCTTTCAAGAACTACAGTGCCTGTTGTTCAAAACCATTTGCAGCGTTATGCTGTTATCAGTAAAATGTATTAACCTTATTAATATTTTGTGAATGCAATCTTATAGAAATTAGGGTTGTATTTCTTACCGGGATCAAAAAGGCACAAAACTGAGAGAACATATGTGGAAGTAGGACTCCCGAGGTCAAGCTGATATTCATAATAAAATTCTATGTGGAGTTTGCAGAAATTTAGGGTTGGGCTCCCCAGTGGCACAGGGGGTGGCATTTAGGGCTGAGGTTTGGGCCAATTTTACTTGAGTGTTGGAGTTCGAAGGCTTTGGCTGACATTTGAACTGCATGTCCTTAACCTGATAGTTAATAGCAAATTGGCCAAATCGAAGTGTAGTTTTATATCAGAATGCTTTTAAATATGTTTTATTTTTCCTCTTCTAAATAGGAGACAATCTAAAGATAAAAATGGTGAATTGATGCTTTTCATGCTATAAAAGTATACAAATGATAAAGAATACCAGTTGTGTTAATGACATACATTGCCCCACGCGAACTCTGTTCTTCCAGTTGGACAGGTTGTGAAGTTAAAACTGCATTTCCTAGACTCCCTTGCAGCTAGGGTTCTAGATGTGAATTCAGGTCTGCCAAGAGAAATCCAAAAGCTAGAAGTAAGGTAGAAACCATCTTCCTATGGTTCTTGACTATTCCTGCTGACACATAAGATTCTGGAAGTGTTCATCTTTCCCACATCAGCATTCCGGGGTCCACTCTCCAGCTTCCTTGGTGTTTAGGGGCAGTTGCAATGTTAGCAAAAACCATTCCTATTTGTGAGGATGGTGTCCTTCTCCAGGTATGAGTCCCTGTGGCCACACAGAACCCACGACTCTTCCCCTTCTGGCTATAGGTGATCAGAGACCCATGCATATATTAGCTAGGGCATCAGAGTCTCTCTGATGTAGTTTGATTTCTGTTACTTGAAGATGAATACATTTCTGTCAACTAATAAAGACTAAGCTATTCTGGGCGAGATAAGGAGGGCTTCCCCCCTGCTCTAGAGAACAGATGATTCAATTGACAAGATGAAGTATGGTTGATTCTTGTGATTCAGAATTAGAACACAGATTCTAGTTCTGTGGTCCTCAAATTTCAGGTGCATAAGGGTCACGAGCTTGGGAAGAAGGAAGAATCCTATGCTTCACTTCTGGTGGGATCCAGAAATGTCTGTTTCAATAGGGACCTCCATCAGACTGAGATGCAGATCACACTTTGAGACGTGGCTTTTGTTGGGCAGGTCAATGGAGAGGTCATGGAGAGCCAGGACTTCGGCAACCGTTGTCTGCCTGAAAAAGCAGAGAAAACTGACTCTGCAACTTGAGTCAAGTTGGCACGAGGGAGAAGGAAAGACGAGGTGGAGGGAGGCAAGGGAAGACAGCAGCGGCAGAAGGAGAGCGGAGAGGGTGCCCTGGTTCTTCATAGTCCTTGGTTTTAGGTAGACCCTCTGAGTGCTGGCTATACTGTCTGACTGGGATGTCATATTATTACCTAATTTTAAAACATCCACTTTTAACTTAACTGAATTGAACAATTTTCTCTCTTTTTTTAAAAAACATTTTAGAGACAGAGCAAGGAGGAGCAGAAGGAGAGGGACAAACAGACTATGCTAACGGCCGAGCCCAATGCAGGGCTCGATCTCACAACCCTGAGATCATGCTCTGAGCCAAAATCAAGAGTCAGATGCTTAACTGACTGAGCCACCCAGGTGCCCTGAATAATTTTCTCTTTATCTTTCTCAAATATAAAATAATGAATCGGTTCTTATGAATCTTAAGAATTCTTATGACTCTTCCAAAGACATTTTGATTATGTTGTCTATTTCTGGGTATGAAAAATTATTTAAGAAAATTTTTTTAAATTTATTTTTTGGAGAGAGAGTAAGCCAGACAACAAGCTGGAAGAGAGGCAGAGGGAGGAGAAGCAGACTCCCCACCAAGCAGGGAGCCCAATGCGGGACTCGATCCCAGACCCTGGGACCATGACCTGAGCCGAAGGCAGATGCTTAACTGTCTGAGCCACCCAGGCACCCTGAAAAATTATTTTTAAAGGTCACTTTCATATTTCTCAATTGTGAAGCCACTTCTGCCCCTAAACACTCCAGAAACTGGAGCATGAGCCCTGGAATTACCCTACTTGAGAGTTTCATATTTCCATATCAACAATAATGTATCAGAAGCTACAATGTGTTGGGTACATATTGCTACTGATCTTCTGACTTCTGCACCGTAGGTGAGGCCAGTTAGGCTTAGATAGATGATTAACACACCCAAAATACATGACTAATAGGTGCTAGTTCCAAAATTCGAACCCAGGCCATTAACCCTATCTCCCCATATTCCTGCTTCACAAATACACATTGGAAATACATAAATTCCTGACCCCACACAGCTTGCATTCTAGTGGAGACAGATGACAATAAACAAAATACTATAAGTGCTAGGAAGAAAAGTCTTCTCTTAGAAGTAAAAAGCTTTTTCTGCTTGCTAAGGTAAACGATGTGAGCATTATGAGAGTATACACTTTCTCATTTATCTGATACCCACCGCCCACACACACGTATTTTAGAATTCTTTCTCTCTTACTTTCTTATCCCTGCTCAGACCCAATGCTAGCTTACTCAGTTCCCTTTTTCCCCCGTAAAGGACTGGATAGTAAATATCTTGGGCTTTGCAGGCCATCACTTTACTGCTGTAGTGTGAGAGCGGCCATAGACAATACACAAACAAATGAGCGTGGCTGTGTTTTAATAAAACTTTATTTATAAAAACAGGCTGTAGGCTGGGATTGCTGGGGCTATAGCTTGCCGACTCCTAATCCATAGCACTGAGAATTGCTAAAAAAGAGAGAACTATATATAGCCACCTAAATTCCTGTGAACTTTGATAGAGATTCCAGTAGCTTTGATTTAATGGTGGTTCAGAAAAAAGTTAAATAACAGTTTCTAAAGAATTGTATCCACTTCTTTGAATAACTCCAACTTTTCCTTTGCACTCAGATATTGAAGAGTGTCAAAATAGACAAAAAGAAGGAAAAAGCTTAGGCATGCCAGGCACACTGGAGTTAAAATGCTAGCTGAAGTTTACAGTGAACATAATGTGGTTTGTAGTATTTTGCAATAAAATAAATATTGAAGTTATTCCAGGAAATACTGTAACCATCATACGGCTGTAACCAAGTAGAGCCAATTTAGTCAAATAAAAAACAGTGCACTGGAGTGCAATTTAATGTAGTATGGAAGATTTTCATGAACTTGGAAGCCTGGTTATGACCATGGTTACTAGACTCAAGAGAAGCCAAAGGCATTTTACTGGATTCTTGAAAATAAAGAAAAAGGGCAAGATTGCATTAGGAATAATCAGCCCTCCTGTTTATTGTGCTATTTAGTCCATTACAAGAAATATTAAGATAGAGCAAAGTAGAAATACTTAAACAACATTAACCAGTGAGGTTGCTACATAAAAGGAGGGGATTTTTACTTTGGGAAGATACCTACAACTGACTACCCTGAAGGTCTGTGGCACCGGTGGAGTATGTGAAGGGGGGCAAAGGCACTCGAAAGGGAATAACTAAAAGATTTAACCCACTGGCATAGGGGGCAGATTACGATACAACCACTGCACCCCTAAAAAATAAAAAATTAAAAAAAAAAACACTGCATCCCAAGATTCTAGCACAAAGCAGAATTTAGGGCCAGGTAAGTCTTGAAGATCTAAAGACATTGTCCTTCTGCAGCAGTCCCCTCAGGGAGCCTCATCCCTTTGAGATGGTCTCCCTGGTTGTTGGGCTGATCCCAAGGCTGTCGTCTCATCAGGATAAATAAGGATGGATGTTCCTTCACATGATCCTGGACCACGTAGATGACGTCACTGCCTCGGCTGACTGAGATGCTTGGAATGAGGCTATTCCTCAGTGATGGACACTACTTGTTGGTTGTAACAGAATCTAGTTACTCTGTAAAAGTAACTAGATTACTCTGTGGAAGTTTCCAGCTGGTCTATGGAGATATTTTTTCTTTATCTGGGTTTCCTCTCCCTGATGAATGGACTGTATGAGCCTAGAATTCAATATTTGTGGTTGGTACTTGAGACTGACAGTAGAATGTGCATTAGAACTTGGAAACAGGGAAATGCTGTTGTGCTCTTGGAGTTAAATTAGTAAAATAATACAAGTAACATGTGATAGATGAATACCTTAAAAAAAAAAAACCCAGATGTGTCAAAGGTCAAAAGGAGGAATGGCAAGCACTGGAGATTAAATCAAATCCAGGTGGAATGTGAGAGAAAGTGATACCTTAATGTTACTGTTACATGGGAAGGACTTCTCTGGGAACAAGGAGGATAGGAGAGTTAAGCTGGAGACAAGAAGGACATCCCGAAGACTAAGAATTGTCTGTGTGTCACCCGCTCTGCCCTTTAGCCAGGACGCTCTGACCAGCTGATAGGAAAATTCCCACCCAATTGGCTGTTACATTGATGTGATTATTGTCATAGTGTTTACTCGTTGTGCTGAGCGCTTTGTGTCATAACAGCATCCAATCCCAATAAATCCCTACGTGATTATCATTACCCCACTTATGCCTGGGTTCACCAAGGCTGAGAGCAGCTAAATAATTTATTCCATATCTCACAGCTAGTTTGTGACCAAGCTGGGACTTGAACCCAAACTGTCTGAAATGGAAGAGCAAACTCTTAATTCCCTGCTCTTGTGCTTCCCATGTATGCACGTGTGTTTCTCCCGTCTAGAGGTGTGAAGATTAGGCTACCACACCCTGATCCCACTGGGCTTCCACATCAACTAACCTACTTATTTTTTAAAAAGAGTTTATTTAGGAAGTATCACAATATAAACAAACTGTACCACTTCGGCTTTCTTTTTTTTTTTTAGGTTTTCTTTTAATACAAGACTCATGATGCAAAATCGAAGCTACTCTTGAGGGTTGTGCTTCTGTAAAAAGTTGTGAACCACACATAATTCATAAAGATTTCCTTTAAGGCAGAGACTGGCCGAGAGACCCTGCTCTGTTGTCTTCTGCTGCAGACAGCAGAAGTGCTCTTGTTTCTCAGATTCCCATCACCCGCTACTATGTGTCCATGGAGCCTGCCTCCCAATGGGGGGTGGGGCGAGCGTGCCTCCCAAGCATGGGGGGTGGGGCAAAGAGTGTTGGAAATCAGGGCTTATTATGAGAAGTAACTGGATGGCAGAGAACATTAAGGGAGCCTAGTTCAATGGTGCTTCTTTTTAAGTGTGACAGTAAAAATGCTTAACAACTAGAATGGTGTGGCTTAGAAGGCTGCCTGTCAGCCCTGACCCAGCCCCACCTGCTTCATGCTTTGGTCTTGAGGTCAACTTAATCCCACTCTTCACACAGCAGAGAGCTCACTTCCACTAAGGTGAACAAAGTACTACAAATTTCTAAAACTACTTAGAAGCTGAAGCTGAGTCCAGCTCAGGGCTGGACGACCTCCCAGGTCCTAATAGCCAGACCAGGAAAAGCTCACCCAAGTCCTCTTGCCCCAGCTGGCAAATGCTACTAGAATGTTTCTGAGTGAGTTGTCAACTCTACTGGCTGGAGTAGACTAAACTGCAATGGCTCAAGCACCCTAGGAGTTTCTCTCTCTCTCAGTCAGCAAGTGAAACAAGGTGAGCAAGTGACTCTCCTCCGTGTGTAAAGTCAGCAAGCCAAGTTCCTTCACTCTTATGTCTTGACCAGCCCCTTTCAGTCTTTTCACTTTTTTTTTTTAAGATTTTATTTATTTATTAGAGAGAGAATCACAAGCAGGCAGAGAGAGAGGGGGAAGCAGGCTCCCGGCTGAGCAGAGAGCCCATGTGGGGCTCAATCTCAGGACCCTGAGATCATGACCTGAGCTGAAGGCAGAGACTTTAACCCACTGAGCCACCCAGGTGTACCTCTTCTTTTCACTTGTAACAAGCTGGCAAAAGGAGAGAAGAAGAGATGGAAGAAGTTTGGGGGTTTTTTTGTTTGTCTTTTAATATTTTTATTTATTTGAGAGAGAGAGAGCACGAAAGGGGAGAAGATCACAGGGAGAAGCAGACTCCCCACAGAGCTGGGAGCCTGATATGGGACTCGATCCCGGGACTCCCGGATCATGACCCGAGCCCAAGGCAGTTGCCCAACCAACTGAGCCACTCAGGCGCCCTGGAAGAAGTTTTTTAATAAGACACATTTGAGTTCAAATATGAGCTCTGGCATTTGCAAGCTACAGCATAAGCATGAATCCTCTGAGCCTCCGTTCCTCATCTGAGGTTTAAAAGCAGTGTCTCGTGTTGAGTGCCATGCTCAGCTGAATAAGTAGTAGTTATGTATTATTAGGTACCTGGCATACTTTCCTAGAAACCACTTTGTGACATTAGTATTACCCCCATTTTACAAAAGAGGAAACTGAGGTCACACAGAAGGTAAATGGCAGAGCAGCGGGATGAAAACCTAAAGCACAGGTTTCTAACCACTGAACAATACTTTGTCATAAATGAGGGAATAACTGGGCTCTGGCATAAGAGAACTGAGTTCCTTTCGCTCTTTTTAAATGTTTTCAATATTAACTAGATCTGGAGCAGAGCTGGCAGATCAGTCTCCTTTTCCCGCCTACCCTAGGTCTGAAGAAGGGCAGGCTGCCTTCAGTAAACTGCGTCGTCAACAGCCTGCTGGCGAACAGCGTGTGGAAATGCTTGCTGACGCAGACCAGAAGTGAACTTGAATAACTTCGGTTTCATTTCCAAAAGAGAGCTTTTAAAATACTTCCTTTTGGAAAGTAACTACCAGAAAAGGTTATACTTTAAGAAAACAAGTTTGGATGGGGAGGGTAGAGGTGGGTTTTTTGTTTTTTTGTTTTTTTGGGTTTTTTTACATTTTACGAGTTAGAAACCATATGGAATTTCCACTTTCACATAGTTCTTAAATGACTTCGCCTGGTTTTCTTGAAACTTGATCCTCCAAACTCCGAACTCAGCAAAGTCTGAAGATGAGTTGGTGTTTGGAACTGATATTCCGCAAGCAAGTTTGTGATCCAGGGTGGTTCGTTCAGGAAGGAAGTAGGGCTTCTAGTTTACAGGGAATGAGACCTCTTTTTCAGCTCTCAAGTTTTGACCTGATCTTACCTCTCAAAACACTAATAACTTTTCTGATTCTGGCCGAAAAAAGTACTCTGCTTGTCATTAACTTTTGACATTTCCAAGGAATGAGGACAATTAGTACACTGCCCTAAGAGCATTTTTATGCCACGATCTATATGCAAAGCAGGCAAACTTGAATGAGGATATAGAGGCTCCCTGGCCATCTAATTAGTTGATGTCTTTTGGATTGATATTTTTTTAGTTATTCATCGTTTGTTTAATGGGGGTGTGGTTGTGACTGAGAAAAGTAATTTTTATTTTTTCACTTAAGGATATCTTCTACTTCAGCGTAAGCAGGAGCAACATAGATTTTACTGGTTACGTAACAAAGCTGTGAAACTAGAGGTAGTTGGCACATATTTCTCTTGTATTCTAATAACGTTTGGGTGAATCTTTATGGATTGTTGGGCTAGCCTGATCCTCAATCTCATTCTGAATACTAGCCTTCCCTTGTATCAGTTAGTAACAAATCATCCCCAAATGTAATGGATTAACACAACCATTTGTTTTTACTCGGTAGTCTGTGGGTCCCCTGGGCAGATTGGCTGACCTGGGCTGGGCTTGTTTATGTGTTTCCTTTCCTGGTGGGTTGGTTGGGAGCTGCCTGGTTTAGAAAGGTCTCTGCATGGATCAACTCTTCACCAAATGGTCTCCCATCTTATACCTGGATAGCCGAGCTCTTTTTTTCTCATGGTGGGAGCAGAAGTCCAAAGTAGAAAAAGATCACACATATACAGTCTCCTATGGTGTTGCTTGACATGTCACCACTTCGACTTCATTCTTTGAGCCAGAGTAAGTCACAGGCTAACCAGATTTGAGGGATGGGAAAATTGACTTTCCCAGATGATATGAAGAACTGCAAAGTCACATTGCAATGACCATGGCTATATAAGGGTGGATGGAGGATTGGGGCTGTATTTACAGTCCAGCTACCCTGGAGCAGTAATATCATAAAGCGAATGAAGTTTGTCTTTGGTAACTCATTGTTCCCGTTCCTATAGCATATGTTGAAAGCTTAGCAGATTTGAACTCCAAGACCAGATTCAAGTGGTGGGGCTGCCATGTCTTTTCACAAGTCATTCTGTTCTCTGAGCATTAATTTTTTACATCTTTATTTTTCCACATCTTTAAAATGCTATGATGGCATCAGTCCACCTGCCCTTCAGGGTTTTTTTGTCAATGCTATACATACTCTCATGTGTTTAATAAATAAGGTTAAAAAGAGACCCTTTCTCTTAGATGTTCGAAGCCTTTATGCTGGTTGTTGGCCTTTGAAGCCCCACCACCACCACCACCACCACCTGGTCCCCACTCCATGCAAATATCTTTGCTCTCCTTGGGTATGTCTTTCCAAAGCCCTCCCCTCCCCTGTTCTGGACCTGCCCCGATTCTGACTTTAGGGCTCCATTAAAGTCAACTCTCCTAATGTCTTTTTCTTGCCTTGAAATTGTTTAGCTTGAAATTGATAAATGACTTCAATCAAAAATGATATTGATTTTAGATAAAATTACGTTTTAACATCAACCTTCCCAGGAGAACAGGACTATTTCCACACTTCTGTTAAGCTCCACTGGGTTCTCAAAGCACTTTGCATGCACTTCTTCAGTAATTACAGCTGTTTCTTGAACACTGATAAGGGCTTTGGATACATTTTTCCTCCTCATATTGACTAGATGTCAAGAGTTCAGCCCTGCCATTGACTAGCTGTGTGATTTTGGGTGCAGCACTTCCTTATGTTTTACTCTTCTCACCTCTAAACTGAGGAAATTTGACAAACTGACCTTGAGAGGTCAGTGGTCAGTTAGGACCTCATAACTCTGAGAACGTAAGATATTCTAGAATATTACAAAGTGAAATGTGGAGGATCTAGTATTATTTTGAATATTTCTTTATTTTATAGTTCAGTAAATCAAGTATTCTCTAGCCAGTGATGACTTGGAAAAGAAAAGTAACTAGTATTTAGTGGGTAGGCTCAGATTCTTGCTTGACAAGAAGTTGTTTGCTATAAAAATCATCTCATCTTGGTTTTACAGTTCCATATCAATTGAAGAGCTGTCATACTAGCATAAAACAATGGTCATATCTGAGAAATGCTTTCTATATAGAGGGATGATGCAGAGGAAAAAAAAAGGAAAGAGAGGAGAGAAGAAGGAAAGGAAGAAACTGATACTTACTGAACTCTTACTATGTGTGTGCTTAAAAAGTAGCTACATACACATGATCCTTAGCAGAGATAGCTAGGTATTCTTCAGATTCTAGGTCCTCTTCTTCTTGGGCACTCAGCCAGGTTAGATGGCCCAGCCTCTTGAAGGTGGCTGTGTCTATGTGCTTGAGTTCCACTTGACAGAATGTGAGTAAGAAGTGATATGCTCTGCCTCCAGGTCTGATTTGCAAAAAGCCTTGCAAACGTCCTTCTCCCACTCTTGCCCACTTGCAGCTTACTTAGATGGAGATGGTGGCGATCTTGAAAGTCATTTGTTGAAGACAGCAGAGCTGCTCTTAACCTCTTCCCCTGTATCTTTGAGATATTGTACTTTGGGGAGTCTGTTGTTGCAACAGTTTAACATATCCTTGCCAATATATAACATTACATTTCAAATTTCTATGAAGTGGAGACTGATTTTATTTTTATAGAAGAGAAAATGAGGCATAAAGTGAGGTGGTAAATTTCTCAGATCCTACAAGTGGCAAAGCAAGGTTTAAACTCCAGTTCGTTCAACTCAGTTTACACAGAAGACTGCAAACATTCCATTCGTGCGTAGAGAAAAGCCGACCACAGTTTTACAGCACAAATTCTCTTCATATTTCTACATGTTGGGCAAAGGACATATTTCTAGGAATCAATGAGCTAAGTTAGTAATTCCTACAACATTCTGAACTCAAGATGAACAAGAGGCGATGTGCCCTAATAGTCTGACATAGCCTAGATCTGCCGTTTGCTGACTCTGCAACATAGGCAAATCGTTTAACTTCTGTGGGTCACAGCTTTCCTCTCTGGAAAATTAAAGTAAAAATTAAAATTTAAAAAATACAAATATTTGCCCAAGAACCACTGATGAATGGCTATCTATCAAAGTTTTCTGTTCCCGCTTCCCTTTTATCAATAGTCCTTTCTCAAAAAAATAGCTACCCTCTATCCAACTGAATCCTGTGAAGCCGCTCTCTCCTGGACTGTAAAAACCTTCAAAAAATAGAGTTGAGTGTTAAAAGAAGTAATATTTTGAAGATTAAAAGCAATAATAAATAGGAAGTATCTAGCACAGGGCCTAGCATATAATAGGTGCTCAGTAATATCTTTTTAATAAGGCAAAAATTAATCCTTATTAGTACAGTGTTTGGTACTCTGTTCAGAGCTGCTTGAGTGCTCTGGGTTTCCTTTTCCTGAATTTATTGGGATGTGATTTTCCTTACTATTAGCATAAGTCATAAGCATCCTGCACTGTTTTTCAGGAAAAGGAGGTAATTTGGGCTGCAGCCATGTTCTCATTAGAGAAAATGAGGGCAGTTAATGGTTAGTGTTCACCAACAAAGCTCTTTTAGTTGCTTAGCAACTGAAGCTGGGGGTAGGGGTGTGTGGGCAGAGAGCACAGTAAGCAGGAGGAGAGAGAAAAACAGGGAGGAGTATAAAAAGGAAATTTGGTGTACAGGTCATTCCCAGGTGGGTGCAAAGAGATGTATGGTATAGCTCTGGTATTTATAGCTATAGATTATTTGTTACATGACTGGAAATTTAAGGAAATATTTTGAAA
>CM053611.1:74195540-74232995 GCA_028646535.1 Procyon lotor
TCTCTCCCCCCCCCCCAAACTCCCGCCTTGCCTCTCAAATTTTTCATATCAGAGAGATCATGTGATAATTGTCTTTGTCTGACTGACTTATTTCGCTTAGCATAATACCCTCCAGTTCTATCCACGTTGTTGCAAATGGCCAGATTTTGTTTCTCTTGATGGCTGCATAGTATTCCATTGTATATATATACCACATCTTTATCCATTCATCTGTTGATGGACATCTAGGGTCTTTCCATAGTTTGGCTATTGTGGACATTGCTGCTATAAACATTCAGGTGCACATGTCCCTTTGGATCAGGACGTTTGTATCTTTGGGGTAAATGCCCAATAGTGCGATTGCTGGGTCGTAGGGTAGCTCTATTTTCAACTTTTTGAGGAACCTCCATACTGTTTTCCAGAGTGGCTGTACCAGCTTGCATTCCCACCATCAGTGTAGGAGGGTTCCCCTTTCACCAGGAGACAAAATTGCTTTCATGATGACCTCATGAGTCCTGCTTGTTTAGTGCACTTACACCATTAAAGACCAACAAGGAGGGGCGGATGGGAGAAGATATTGGTAGATGCCTGTAATAACAGCACAACCCCATTATAACATAATATACCGCTAACTGTATGCTAGTGAGATCCTACTACTGGCGTTTGTGTAGAAGCAAATTTATGCTGTTATCTTATACAGCTAGCCCTTGAATGACATGGGCTTGGACTGTGCAGGTCCGCTTACATGGACTTTTTCGATACATACAGTACTGTAAATGTATTTTTTTCTTCCTTGTGATTTTAATTTTTTCTTTTCTCTAGCTTTACTGTAAAAGCGCAATATACAGTACTTATATAAAATGTGTTGTTATTGGTAAAGCTTCTGGTCAACAGGTTATTAGTAGTTACATTTTTGGGGAGTCAGTTACGCTGGACTTTTCTTGCACAGGGTCGGTGCCCCCTAAACCCTGTGGTGTTCAAGGGTCCACTGTATATGCCTTGTGAGAAGGGAGGCTAGGGACTTGGACAGGAAGTGATGTGTCGGAAGAAAGAGGTCACAGTGAAATAATTGGTGAGAGCTGACTCAGACAGCCCCAGCGAAAGAGCAGGCTCTGTTGTGGGGGCTTCCTATAGTTCCTCCGTTCACCATTTTGAGGGCTACTGAGTACCCAGACTGAGTTTGATACTGGGGTTTCAAAGCTATTGTTTTCCCTAGGACCTCACAATTTAGCAGGAGGGACCAAAAACCACGTAACCTAAAGGACTCTGCAAGTATAACAAAGTAGGGAAAATCAGATGAGGTCTGTTCAGAGGTTAGTTTAAAAGTGAGGGTTAACGATAGAATTTGGCTCTGAACTAAGGGTAGGCATTTGCCAGAATGAGAATATTTAACCTTGCAGATGTCATGAGAAGCTGGGAAAGTGATTCTTAGAAGTGGTTAAGCCACAGAATCATCCAGAAGCTCTAAACCTGAGATTCTGTCTCTAGAAATCAGAAGCTCAAGAGCATCGTCCTCTTAACCTCTCATGCTCCTGTGTAATTCTGACACAGTAAGTTTTGGTGTTTGGGAACTACCAGGAGGTCTCAATAAGAGGATCTGGTTTGGGTTTCTGAGGGCTCGGTTAGCTGTGCTGGAGGTGTTAATGATTTTCCTGAAATTGGTACACATGGCCCACCACCAAATACAACCAACATATCATGAAATGAATTAATTTTTATTGCTAATTTATAAAGCTTAATATCTTTCTAAAAGAAAAAAATCAGCTTACATGTAGTAAAGTTACAGGTAGATAGCTATAGATAATATAGCCGTTAGAAAAAAAGAACAGAGCTAAATAGTATGAAGACAAAAGCAGTAAGCAGCAATAAAATTAATACCTACACAAAACTAGCAGTGCAATAAGATTAACTGAAAGCAGCTTTACATTAAAAAAAAAAAAAAGTTACTTAAATAGAGAAATAGCACCTTACAAAAAAAAAAAAATTGAGAAATGTAAACTTGGTAGGTAGATTCAAGTATAAAAGTTATACTCCCAACTCTTGTACCAGAATGAAAGGGTTTCACAAACCCTGGACAGTGTAGGGCACACACACCTCCCTCAGTGCCAAGTCAAAGCTGCATTTCCTTAGCAGGATCCCCAACAATTATTTTTGTCTGTTACTAAGCTACACGATATACTCAAGATTGCCATTGCTTCTTCACTATCCCGAATACCTAAGTCTAGCTTAGCAGCTTCATTACGTTTTCCTGACAGAAACAACCCCTGCATTATTTTATTTTTATCTTTTTACACATCACAAAGCCACATGAAAAAGTGGGTACTGAATACAAAAGGAATTGGTTCTTTGTTTCCTGTTGCTGAGTATGGTCACTAGGTCATAATATTCTGATTTATGGGGGTGCTTCTTAACACCCCTCAAGAACCATGAATTCTCTGAGGCTTATATCGTTATATCATGAACAGAATTAAAAAAAAAAAAAAAAAGGAAAGCAAAGAAGTTAAAAGTATTAAGTGGCGAGCGTCCAAAAACAGTGTGGGGAAAATCAGATTGTGATTTCATGTAAATGTAGACCTCACAAGTGAAAATGTTTTGTGGAAGTTTTTAAGTATGGTGGACTTAAACATGCACATATGCTGTGCGGCTAGGATGCTGTGTGTCCTGCACTTTCACTGAAAAAGGCATATTTTTGTTTAAGGGAACTCCTCATATTAGCTCCAGGTAACCATTACTGGGAGATTGTTGATGATTAGAACCATAATTTTATTTGTTTAACACTAGAAAAGATTGTTAAAAAAAAAAAAATGTCATCTTGTAAACTTTAAAAGTTTAGTGTTGATAAAAATTTTATATAATAACAAATTTATTTAATCTGGCTACCTACCTCAAGTTTTCAAAAATCTTGTGGGGGTAATAAGGCTAATAGTATCCTGTAGTTAATATAAAGCTACTTTACTCAGACTCCCAGAGTCTCTTAAATTAATATTTTTATTTCATATAACATTTTATTGGGTCCAAAAATAAAAATAAAATAGAATCCTACACCAAGATTCCAAATCTAAGACAGAAGCTTAAAAAAGAGAGGTATAAAAAAAAAAGGTATGAGGAAAGGAAGGAGGGAAGGAAAAAAGGAAGGAGAGAGGAAGGCATTTACTGGAAGAGACAAGATTGAGGTACGTCAATAAATCTAGGAATACAAAGAACTAGTTTGGCTACTTAATGAAATCCTAAAGCGATATGGTTTAACAAAGGGGTATTGCATAATAGTTTCCAGAATTGTATTCATGCTAGAACAATGAATCCCTGCACTCACCACCCTTATTTTTCAGAAACATTCCAAAAAATAACTGGTTTGAATACTCTTGGATACTGGACATAATGTATCCATTTTCCCTCTTACCCTTCCACAAATAGAGAAAAAAATGCCAAAGGAAAAAAAAATAAAAAGATCACCTATTGATCCTATATCAATTTCTACATCATTACTCTTCAGAATTCTACCAAAAAAGGTCCCATCCAGGTTCCAATTTTCCATATAATCACTTGCTACCATCCTGATTGATTCAATAGACAGCAATCCTTTGCAGGCATCCATACCTGATACTCTACAGTTAACATTTAAATAAAAAACCCCACGGGGCACGTAGTGAAGGAAACCGCACATGGTGGGATTTTTCCAAAGGAACAGGAAAACCTTATTGTTCACACAGGTCAGCTCTGGGTGCTGCTAGCGTTCATCTTGCTTCTCCCGCGCAGGTAGGTCAGCACAGTTCATGATAGCAAGCGTGCTAGTCACAGTTATTTTGGTCGTAACATTCCGTCATGCAGACACATTTATACACATTATTAGTAGGTTGTAAAGTAAGTGCAGGGCAAGTTACAGGAAAAAAGTATAAACATTCAAGTCGTCATACCCTGAAAAACATGTATTTTGCTGTAGTTGTAAACTTTTTGCACTAAATCCCATTTCAGGAACAAAATAAATAATACCATAGGATTCACAACTGGAGTCGGCTTCCTGATGAAGCCTGAGGAAGCAGTAGCTTTCTTTAAACTGCAGGAAAGAAGTTTCTCTCGACACAGATCTATGCTCAGGGCGAGGGGAGAAACCTGCCAAGAATGCTCACCCTAGTTAAGTGCTAGACAGTCCCCCTCCCCTAGGAGAAAAACCACGAGGCTCCAGTAGCCTGTTCAGATCGACTTGCAGCAATAAGAGGATTCTTGAATCGAAACCACAAAAGTTAGTCGGTGCTTTCACTGTGACACCACGCACAGAGTCTGGACTCTAACTGATGTTAAATGCACAATTAATAACAATTGCTTTCAGGAAAATAGATGATTCATGATGATGGGAAGTTAACATTAGAACTGGCGGGTGAACTAGAGAGGACGATGTGTGCCGAAGACCAGATGGTCTGCGTCCCACTTTGCATTCGGTGTCAGGGCATCACCTGGGATGGGGAAAGTCAGGTGGGGGTGCCCCCGCCCCTGCCTGGCACGGCGGCAGGTTAATCAGCCTCGCTGCTGGGGATTTCGAGTCTCCTCTGCGCTGAGCTGGTATTTCGTGCCGGATTCCTTTCTCTTCTCCTAAGGATGGGGTCTCCGAGGCTGCCAGGTGTCTTGAAAAATGTCTCACGATGTGTGCGTCGGATGCTCTTGGGGGTCATGGGAACTGGGGACTAACAGAGCAAATAAAAACAGAGGTGAGGTCAAACTGTTCTCGGTCTCTGATCTGAGCTCCTTCTTGACCTGTGTCAGTATAATCTATATGCAGGCGTTCTGCTTTTTGCTCTCTGTCCCACTCATCTGCTTTGTCTCCTCCTCAACACTTCCCACAACTGGAAATTCACTTCTTTATTTTGTGTGCAGAAAGGCAGCCTAGCGAAGAGGCTGGGAGTGTGCTACTGGCACGACTAGCTGGCCGACATGGGCAAACCACTTAAGTAAGCCATCCCTCGGTGTTTTCATCCATACAGTGGGGGTGACAAAGGTGACGACTTCACAGGGCTGCACAAATTAGACCAGATAATATTTACAAAGCACTTTGGACCAGGTTAGGAGTACAGTAAGTATGTGTGTCTTGGCTCTTTTTGTTTACTTGCTACTGTGTATCTTCTTGTGTTAAATGTTGCATACTGATCTCCTTAATGTGCCCTAAAAGAGCAGGGACCATTATCCTGTTTACTGTTCTATATTCACTGCCTAGATGAATGCCTGGCACATGATTGGTGATCAGAGAGCATGTCACGTTATCATCACCTTGTTCTAAAAACTAACATGTTTAATTTCAACATCTAGCAAATTATGAGCCTCTGACTAACTTGTCTAAAATTATTTTTGGCCACAATGTAAAACTCTATCTCTGTCAGAGAGAGTGACCACTCTGGACAATGCCTAAGGCACCAACACATGCTTACTGACGGAACTACAAATGGGAGTTTGGGGAAAATACAGTATTGATTAATTAATATTGATTATAAAATTCATATATGTACATTTGTGTGTGTGTATAGCCTCCTAAACACTACATTTTGAGAAATGACAGGTGCTAGGAATCTTTGTGTTTGTATCCAGACTTCTTTCTTTCTTTTTTTTTTGTATCCAGACTTCTGTTTCCCTGAATTGTTTCTATAGCTGTACAATGAAAATTCAGGGTGCTCTCCTTTCATTCATCTAACGAAATGAAGGCCTGGGGAAATCATCGGAATAGTCAGCATTCATCAACAAGTGGCCGGAACTATCCTTAAAGGAAGTCCCTTTAATTTTAAGGAACATACTGACAACTAAAAAATATTTTTGTCTTTAAAGCACAGCATCTCCTGCCTCCAGTCTCCATGCTCGATAAAATAAGCAGGTAACATCTGGGTCTACAACAGAAGCTGGGTAGACCTTTTGTCCTGCAGGCATGGGACTAAAAGCAAAGCTCATGAAATGCAGACTGATCCCATCACAGAATGATGACCTTCCCGGGCTCATGGCAGGACTCACCTGTTGTAATTTTACCACGGGGACAGGATTCCCCGCATATGCAGGGGATTCAGGCTGGATGACGTTGTGCGATCTTGGCATCTCTGGACTCAGGTTGAGAGAGAGTGGACCTTGAAGCTGAGGGTCTGCGGAGGGGAGTGCTGATGATTTTGGGTTAACCATGTTTGCAGGGCTGATGAGAAGATGAGCTGTTGATCCGAGGCCAGGCAAGCCAAAATTCACAGGTCCCACATTTGGGAGAGCACTGGGGGCAGAGGGAAGCGGTCTGGCCACAGTGGGAGAATAGAGGATGGGGAAAGGGCCCAGCGTCGGAGACGGTAAGACCATGCAAGGAATGCTGAGGGATGGCAGCTGACCTGAAGGGGGTCCCCCGGCATGGGGGTTCTGACTGCCAGATAAGAGCACATTGAAACCATTTAATCCTGAAACAGAAGAACAAGGTTTAAGTCAACATAACAGAAGGTACCATTCCAGTGCACATCCCCCATTGCCCTTCCAAATGGGAACCCACAGTGAATGGATTCCACCTGACCAGGCCAACCCCCTTCCCGTGCTCTCCCCGCCCTGCAGCGCTTCTCCCCAGCAGTGGCCACCACTGAAGTCCCACATCCACCCATCTGATAACGCGGGGGATGCTGGTGTCTCCTGAGAGGATCACTTAACGTGTGTTCCACTGAATGCAAATTATGGAGGAAAGTGACCTCGGATGGGAAAATTTTTATCTTTATTTTATAAACATCTAACAAATTATATTTCCCTCAACTTGGATCGCAGGCAACAAATCCAACAGTATTAGTAGCACCTTGACTTTGTCACTAGTAAAAAGCACATATATACTCCTACAACATTATAGCTACGATAGGTTGTTACTAGACTGTGAAGCTCATTACGACTTTGAAATTATGAGAACACTGGAACTCCTGTCAGATCTTCTTATTACTATAATTTAAAAATTTTTTTCTAACAGTATTGCAATATAATTGGCCTCCCTTATTATCCTATGTATTTAATTCTATGCATTTTTTAAAACATTCTGAGGAGGAATCCACAGGCTTTACCACAGTGTCAGCGAAAGCTAATGATCCCTGTGCTGGGCTGTCATTTCCATTCAGTCAGGACTGAGTCTGTTTCTTGTTCATCAGTGTATCTGAGCCTTTGAGTATCATGCTTACATCAAACCCTCAAAAAGTATTTGCTAGTGGAATAAAGAATGTTTTGTTGATAACTGAATAATAACACCTACCTAAACTGTGAAGTGAATGGAAAATTTGGGAAAATCAATTTGAGTCTCTGCATTGAGAGCTGCTCTATGTGCACAATGTGTGTCTTAAAAATTAGGGATTATATTTCAGCTTTATTTCAAAACACTGACAGTGTTTGAGTCTTATTGTCAGGCACTATCACCTGAAGTGCTTTAGATATATTGCCCTATAAAATTTAGTTCAATTTTGAGAGCCCCCCACGACACCGGTGCCATCATTAGTGCTGCTTTACCAGTGAGGATGGCTGAATACTTAAGTTCACGCAGGTAATAAGCGGCTCTAACGTCCAGCCCTATCCAGACCTGGCCCTTGAGCACAGGGACACACTCAGTACCTCTGGATATTCAAGACATCAGCATGCTAGCTGGACAAGGTTGCCAAAAGTTTAATGCATTTAAAAAAAATGACTTGCCCTAATTATTTTCATAGTCTCCTTCGAGTTGGCCGAAGTGAAAGCAGCCTCTACCTTCATTTC
The DNA here is from genome assembly GCA_028646535.1 of Procyon lotor. Lineage (NCBI taxonomy): Eukaryota > Metazoa > Chordata > Mammalia > Carnivora > Procyonidae > Procyon > Procyon lotor. Next base: position 74,203,245 of record CM053611.1, read on the forward strand.
ACAGATGGGGGAAAAGAAAAGGCCAAGAGTAAAACAGTTCAGAGGCTATATAGACAGCAGCTGACGAACCACTTTGTCAGGTGACATGGAAAAGATGTAAAAATCTAATTTATGACCTGACCACCCCAAGGGGCCCTAAGACACGATGACACCCCCCCTTACCAGCCGGCGACTGCACATAAAAGTACTGTAGCAAAGAGGGCTCTTTGGTGCTTTCATTTTCTTTTGAAGACTTTTCAATTTCTGTGTCTCTTGAAGGATTTCCCCACTCAGAAGAAACAAAGCAGTTGGCTGTGGCCTTTCCCGAAGGCTCCTCTGCAGCTGAGACTTGGTCCTCCATGTGAGTGTCTTCGAAGGGCACAGAGCCACTGTTACCTGGGGTCTTGGGGGAGGCAACATCTGTGGACTCCTTCTACACACAGCCAACCAGGAACCGGAAAAGCAAGAAAAAATCCCAGTGGTAAATCTCGATAGCAGCTCTCCCAACACAGCTGACACATAAACAAGCAGGTCAAAGACCGCCGTGGGCCACACTGAATTGTGTATGTTCGTTGTTTCAGTCATGCTTATAGGAATGGTCTAAAAATCAGGGTCCTGTCACGTGCTTCTACAGGCTTAGGATTCTTAAGCATACACGTGATGGAGTTTTAACAATAACAGACCAGCCACGGTGTTTAGATGATGAGATAAATTTCAGAGCTGCTGACACACAAAGGGTGTGGATGCCAGTCTTTGAGTGGCCCAAGGACCGCGGGACTGGCCCAAAGCCAGTCTTGGTTATCGAAGACCTATATATACCCGTCAATCTTTCACTGCCGTTCTGCAACCTCAGGCTATATACAAAATTAGAAGGAGTCACTCTGGGAAGACAAAGGAACAGAAGAGGAAGGGTCTTCAGTAACAGACTGATTTCCGAGAGGGCCCCAGCACAGATGGGCATCATGATGGGACTTCTGCTTCCTGAGTGTTGGACTGTTCAGATCGCGTTCACCTCTGAATGGCTACTAAGTGGGAGATGTGAACAGTTCATATTTGTGCTCCTTTCGTTTTGTAGCTGGGGAAATAGGATCTCTGAGCCGTGATGAGAACGGACACAGACTCTGAAAGACCAGCAGCCCCCACCCCGACTCTGGAGCTCGGGTAGGTCCTGGATTCAGATGGTTATGTCAGTGACCTCAACTCGTTTAAGGAAAAAAAGGATAGCCAAAAGACGGGGAGGACATATACAAACACATTAACCATGATTGACTCTATGTGGTGGGATTATGCATCCTTTTTTTTTTTTACACCTTTTAGCATTTTATGCAAAGTAGGAGTTTTATAAAAGTCACTTTTTTTTTTAAAGATTTTATTTATTTGACAGAGAGGAGAGAGATCACAAGTAGGCAGAGAGGCAGGCAGAGAGAGAAGGGGAAACAGGCTCCCCGCTGAGAAGAGAGCCCGACAGGGGGCTCGATCCCAGGACCCCGAGACCACGACCTGAGCTGAAGGCAGAGGCTTTAACCCACTGAGCCACCTAGGTGCCCCTAAAAGTCACTTTTGTTATGGTACTACTATATGGCAAGATTTTACAGCAGAGCCAGTCCCGGGCTTAATCATGTAAGCGATACATGAAATATCTCACATTCCAGACTCAGTGGCTTATTAGCATCTGTGCGTCCTTATGGGGAAGGAATTCGGGGTTAACGGGATGTCATGAAGCACGCCCACCTGAACTCCCTTACCTTGGGCACGACGAGAGCTAGAGGGCTGTCTTCGTAGTCCCTGCTCTGTCTTTTAGTGGCTGGCTCCTCCTCCTGAGGCCTCCTCTCCTCCCCGAGGCGCTTCTGAACTGAGGGTGTGGATGGGTCCCTCTCAGACCCGGAGGTGGACCCTGGGGACGGTCCCTCCTGCAGGCTCCCGTATAGCATGAACAGCGAGGTGGAGGGCACGTACACCACGGGCTGGCTGGCCAGCAGGGCTGGCTTCAGGTTCTCCACGTCTGAGGCTGCCGAAGCTGGGGAGACACTCACTCGTCCAGTCAGACTATTCTGCATGGAGAAGGCCTGCAGGTCCATTTGGGCCGCAGAAAATACTTGGTGTGGTGAAGGATTAGCACAATATTCTGAGTCAACACACAGGCCAGGGAAAGGAGCAGCGGGGTCCAGGCTGCTTGATGGAGGCATCACTCTCTTACTGACGAGGGCTTTCCTCCTGCAGTAAAAAGGAACATAGTGGGTCCCATCAAGTTACCACATTCCACCAGCTCCAGATTCTCTGCGTACAAAAGCAAAAAAGAGATAATGCTGCTAAAAGAGAGACGTACAAAAACAGAAAAGAGATAATGCTGCTCGGGCTGATACTAAAGTATGTCCCCCAAGCACCTTTGAGCTGACTCCAGAGCAGACGACCATACAACCTAGAAGATGGTTAGGGACAGGGTTAGTGAGCCTTGGGGGACTCTCGGCTTAGAGCTCACATCAGCTCTCCCCTGCCTCCTCTATGTCTAATAGTTATCAGTCACATAGTGACTGCTACCCCATAGCAGGCCCACAGATGCCCTGTGGCTAACATAATATTATAATAATTTTACATAATTAAAATGATAGTTATCCCCTGCCAGTTGACGAGGGAGGAAAAGTGAGGTTCAGCGACTGATCAGCCTACTGAAGGTCAGTCGCCCCACTTTAATGTGAGGAAGCTGGGCCTCACACTCAGGCACTGGATGATGTTCTGGGTAGACAGCCGAGACTGGACCAGAGTTTCATTTAAAGGACACATCTGGTGTGTCTCAAATCCACTGTGAGATAAACGGAGTGGGCAGTGAGTGAGGAAATAAAGTTATCTACTAAGTTATTTTCTGTCATTCCTGTCCTATTCTGCTCAGTATTCCAATTTTTAGGTACAACACATTCAAAATTAGCCCCATTTAATATGTGAGATTATAAACAATGTCTGGGCCTTTTATACAGAAAGATTTCTAAATAATAACATTTATGTTATTAGTGTATTTTTGGAAACAGAGGAGGAAAACCCGTTAAGACTCCTTTAAGAACTAGTAAACAGAGGACAGGGATTTCTTTGACCTTTTTGATGGAATCAATAAGACACATTTTGCTCCATCTCATTGTCCACGTGCTGCTGGGAATCAGATGGAGGGCCCTGGGCTGCAGGGATGAGTAAAGCTCTCTGGCTGTAGTCCCTCTGAATGAGAAATCACTACTACTCAGCTCTGTGAAGCTCAAAATACCCACACTGAGTACCTCCCCCACCGTCCTACCTCCAGTCAACCACCTTTACCCTCCCCGTCTCCACCAACAGTAGCACCATCATCTGAGACCTAGGTGCCCTTTGTGAGGTCTCTTTCTATGTTGGTGAGTCTTGCTGACTCACCGTCTTACACTGATTTCCACTCCTTTCCATCTGCAGCTGACATGGCTCGGGCCCACACCACGACACACCAGAATGGCTGCAGATGGGCCATTCCGCCTGCTTCAAGCAGCCGCGGTATTCTCTAGGACGTCTGCTGTAGGTCTTTATTGTCTGTCTCATAAACCCAGACTCTTCGACCTGGCTTCCAAAGGTTTTTATTTTTTCGTCAATTCGACCTATTCACCTCCAACATCCCGAGTTCTTTTTATGAATGAGGTTTTCTTTTGCTATCCTATTTGTACAAATTGTTATGGCTAAATTAATCGGTGTATGGTCTCCATACTCCCCGACCCTGTCTCACAATCTGTTTCTTCCCAAATCTGTCATTAAAAACCTCTCTTGTTCCCACATTAGCATCTCCTCTGCTTCTTCCCATAATAAGTGATTTCCTTCAAAATGAGACCCAAAATTTGAGTCTGAAAGCCTGGGTTTGAATCCTGGCTCTGTCACTTCTTAGCACTGTGACCTTGGACAAATTATTTAACCTCTTCGGGTTTCTGTTTCCTTCTGTAAAATGAAGATGAGAGTACCAATCTCAAAGGATTATTGTTGTGATTAGATGAGTTAATATACATCAAACTTTCAGAACGGGACCTGGTGGTTCATAAATAAAGTTAGCTAGAGTGATGATAAGTGATTCCAGGAACTATAATCGTCAGTTCTCAGGGCCACGTTAGTAGTGATCTTTTATCAATGTATTTGTTTTTATTTTTTTTCCCCTATGAGCTTTCATTAGCTTAGAGGATATATTTTTCTTACTTTTGTGTCCCTGATGCTATACCCAGCACGATGATGGGCACAAAGGGGAAACAGAAAATTCTTACTTAACAAATGGCTGACTTTGGAGCAAGACTGCTAAAATTTACATTTTGATGAGTGGCGTTTCAATGGAGTCAAAGTTAATACCAGAAAATAGAAACAAATACACTTGGGGTGCCTGGGTGGCTCAGTCGGTTAAGTATCCGCCTTCGGCTTAGGTCATGATCTTGGGGTCCTGGGATCAAGTCCCATGTTAGGCTCCCTGCTCAGTGGGGAGTCTGCTTCTCCCTCTGCCCCTCCCCTCACTCGTGCTCTCTTTGTCTCTCTCTCATTCTCAAATAAATAAAATCTTAAAAAAACAAAAAAGAATACACTCAAGAGTTTTTGAAGACTACTCACTGTGAACTGTCTTCTATTTTCTGTCTGTAAACAGCTGCCAGACTTCCAATTTCTAAGGAGTAGCCGCCTGACCCTAAAAAGGAAAATAAAACTCTAACAAAATATGACAGGGGACTTATACACACCAATTATATATAGCTGGATTCATTATTCACTGCTCAGGGATTATAAGATTATCTCAAATCCATTCTGGTTTTGATTCAAAGACAGAAATTTCCAGAAGCTAGCTGTTAGTGGGGAATTTAGGTCTCATCAATAATTAGAAAGAAAATAAAACAAGTGTTGCTTTGTAAATCTGATGAATGTCTGATATGCATCAAATAGACCAACCGTGGCAAACCAGCTAATCTTCACTGGTGGACTAGGATGAATTTCAGGCATGAGGCCATGTTCATTCCCTGGGAAGCAAGCAATTCCTTTACCCCCAACCATCATTTCACTTCAGGTAAGTGGAAAAAACAGGCAGGGCGTAGAGTCTGCTTATTTTAAAATGCCTGGGTAGGGTGACTGTTATAGGATAATTGATAAATTCCACAGAATATGGAAAGGAAGATACCTTGTTCTTCTTTATAAGGGCTGCTGGGTTCCGAGTTCACTTTCCTCTGGATCCTCTCAGAAGCCTGAACTGTGCTGAAAGAACCATGTCGAGCCAGCCTCTGTTTTGCACAGACTTGAATCTGGCCATATGTTTCTCTTTTCAATTCTGGTAAGACAGATGCAGAAACATCCACTAGTTCTTCATCTAAATAAATGAGAGAATTGGTAGTGTTGTTATACATCTATAATTCTGGGTAATTTTAGTCTTTTAAAGATACAGCTTTGAGAGCCTGTAATTGTAATGGAGCTACCCTATAAATTAAAATCTAAGAGAATTGAAGGAATTTTATGAGCCTTGTCTCAAACCCCAATTTCTTTTGATGTACTAATTTTTTTAAGAGTTAGTAAAAGACTATAAAGTGAAACTGAATCCATATATATTCTAAAATTATCTAAACTGCAACAAAAGTAGAGCAAGATGTTCTCCAACTCAAATTAGAATGGACCGGACATTTCAGATTCTTTCTCTGGGCAGAGATATCAAAGGAAAACCCAACCATGCTCAGCCCAACACACATATTTAGAGATTTTAACACTAATTGAGATTGGCCTCTTAGGCCACAGCTCTATGGCAATGAGTATAAGAATCTCTATTTTCTATTACGCTTTATTATGTTCTTCTTATGCAGTAGGAGGCTCAGTTACAAAGTGACCAAGGGAATGAGGTCAGCAGAAGCCTCATGATTGAAATGCTGCAGAATAGTGACAATAGAAGCATTAAGAGGCCCATTCTATGCTTAAAGGAGCCTGTGTAAAATCAGGACAGAATTTTCTAGGTAGAAGCAGGCCTTTTTTCTACAGAGAAATAGTCCTTGTTGCTCAGTCATTCCTATCCTGTTCATCTGTGTGGTTTTTCTAAGTTCAAAGCATGCACATTTCAATTATAAGACTAATTTAATAAATGGAAAGGCTCAGCTAGACTTACATTTTCTAAAACACACAATAATTTTTTTAAAAAGTCACCTTTTTCTCATAACAAAATCCTCTAAAACGGTCTTTTTAGAAAATAAAAAATTACAAAATCAAAAAGAAAATGGGTCAAGACAGTGACAGGGAATAAATTTACTCTCCTTCCTTAAATGCAGTGTCAGAGAAAACAAAACAATGGCTCTCAAGACACTGGACAGCAGGAAACAAAGGGCAGTGATCCTCAGAGACAGGAATCAAATGCCGTGAGACCAATATTGCCCTCACTTACTACCTGGAGAATATTTCCAGGTTCCATAAGAATGGAACCTGGACAGAGATTGGAAATCTCCTCAACTTGAGGCTGGAGCTGGAAGCCAAGGCAAGCCAGGGCAGCTAGAGTTGGCAGGACAAAACTCCAGGGAGGAGAGCCATACCAAAAGAATGCTGGAGATCTGCAGAAGGTCCCCCCACTTAAGTGTTTAGTGGAGTACTCATGCATGTGAGACTACCCAAGGTCAGAAAAGGAACCACTTAAAAGGAGCAGAAGGAATAGTGTATGCAACTCATCCAGAGCTGGGAATAGTGCCTAATGCCAAGAGCCAGCATGGAAAAATCTAATTCATGGATTATTGGTTAGAATACTAAAAAGGGTATTACTGCCTCAATAGTGAGGATAATGCACTAAAAATGAACTGTCTACCAAAGCTTAAAAACAAGACCTGAAAAGTTCACTGTTTCCAAGTAACTTCACTGCATTACAGAACAAAGCTGAAGAACATGTTTAGAAATACTGAAATATCTAGCACCCAACAGTATGTAAATCTCAGTGTCTGGCTTACAACTAAAAATTATCAGGTACACAAAGAAGCAGGGATATATAACCCACTGTGAAGATATAAATCAACGAAATGGATTCAAAAGTGACACATCATAGATTTAGTGGACAGGCACTTTAAAACAGGTATTATGATTGTATTCTGTGAATTCCGAAAACTAGGGGAAACACTAAGCATATTAAATAAAGACGTTGAAAAATATAAAGACTCAAGTCAAGTCAAACTTTCAGTGGTTAAAAACCATAATGCTGGAGAAGAAAATACAGAGGATTAATGGCAGATTAGACACTGTAGAAAAAAAATTGTGGACTTGGAAGACGGAGCAATAGAAACCATCCAAAATAAAGCAGAAAAAGAGAATGAAAGAAACGAAACATCAGTGAACTGTGGGACAATTTCAAACAGCCAAATATAAGCATAACTGGAGTCTCCAAAGAACAGAAGGGGGGACAGAAAAAAATATTCAAAAAAATAAGGGCTGAAAATTTGCCAAAGTTGATAAACATTTTCAACCCATAGATCCAAGAAGCCCAACAAATTCTAGTATAAGAGATATGAAGAAAAGTACATAGAAGCACACATATGAAATTGTTTAAAACCATTCAGAATGAAAATCTTAAAAGCAACCAGAGAAAAAGATGCATTACATAAGGAAGAGAAAGATGATGATATATTTCTAACCAGAAACAATCTGTTAGAAGACAGTGGAGCAACTTCTTTAAAGTACTGAAAGAAAAAGCCTTCAACCTAGAATCCTTTACCCACTGAAAATATCTTTCAAAAACAAAGGAGAAGGGTACACATTTCCAGTTACATGATAAGTACTAGGGATGTAATGTCCAGCATGATGGCTATAGCTAACACTGCTGTATATGATTTATTAGATATATATTTAATACATTTATATATTATATAAATATATACTTTTATAATTATAATATAAATATTAATATATTTGTATATTTACATATTTCTTAGAGAGTAAATCCTAAGAGTTCTCATCATAAGGAAAAAACTTTTTTCTCTTTTTATTGTATTAAATGTGATATAATAGATGCTACCTAAACTTATTGCAGTAATCAATTCACAATATGTTAAACCTTATGCTGTACACCTTGAACTTACATGTGAATACATATAAACAAGTATTTCTCAATAAAGTTGGAAAAAAGGCAAAATAAAGATGCTTTTAGACATAGAAGAGCTGGAAGAATTCATCGTTGATAGATCCACACTATAAGAAATGTTAAAGTCCATCAAGGCAAGAAAAATGATACCAGATGGAAAGAAATCTACATCTACAAAAAGGAATGACAAGCACCAGAAATAATAACTACATGGGTAGATAGCAATTTTTTCCTCTTATTAAATCACTTTAAAAGACAATAGACTGTTTAAAACAAAAGTGACAACAATGCATTGTGGAATTTTTAACATACAGAGCAGTAAAATGTTTGGCAACAACAGTACGAAAGCCAGCAGGAAGAAATAAAAGTATGGTATGTAAGGTTCTTTTACAATATAAATAGCATAATACCATTTGAAGGTGGCCTGTGATAAGTTAAAGGTGCATACTATAAACCCTAAGGCAGCCATTATAATAACACAACAGACTTATAGCTAATAAGCTAATAAAGCTAATAAGTCAATAAAGCCGTAAAATAGAAGCATAAAAAATAATAAATCCCAAGGAAGGGAGAAAAAAGAGTAAAAAGAAACAATGTGCATATTGGACAAACTGAAAACAAATAGCAAGATAGACTAAAATCAAACATCAGTAATCACATAAAATGTTACTGGTCTAAACAACTCAACTGAAAAGCAGAAATTGTCAGATTAGATTAAAAAACTCTTGACTGAATGCTACCTACCAGAAACTCACTTTAAATATAGATACCAATAGTTAAAAGGAAAAGAACGAACAATATACACTATGATAACTAATTAAAAAAAAGCTTAAGTGACTATATTACCATTAGATAAGGTAGATTTCAGAGCAAAGGATATCATCAGGCATAAAGAAGGGCCATTTCATATGATAAAAGGGTCAATTCACCAAGAAGACATAGTGATCGATCTTGAATGTTTATGCACCTAATGACATTTTCAAACACACAAAGCAAAACTTGATAGAGCTGGAAGAAGAAATAGACAAATCTGCAATTAAATCAGACATTTCAACATTCCTCTATCAATGATTGATAGAAAAAATAAACAAAGTTAGGATATAGGAGAATTAGACAACACAATCAACCAACCTGACTTAGCTGATATTTATAGAACATTCCACCTAACAAACCAGAAGATACAGTCTTTTACGTACGTGTGGAGAGACCATATCTATACCGTAAAATAAACCTCAATGAATTTGAAAGGATTCAAATTATATAAAGTATATTTTCTGCTCACATGGAATGAAGTTAGAAATCCATAAGAAAAAGATCTGGAAAATTCTAGAAGATAAGCACACATCTAAATAACTTGTGAATCAAAGAAAAAAAGGGAAATCATAAAATACTTTGAATTGAAAGACAAAACACATCAAAATTTGTGGGATAGATAAAGCAGTACTTACAGGAAAATTTATAGAACTAAAAACCTAGAAAAAAATGATCTTGAATACACTCCATTTCTACCTCAACGAACTAGAAAAAGAGCAAATTGAACACAAAGTAGAAGAAAAGATTATCAGAGATAACCTCAATAGCCCTATAGTTACAGAAATCGAACCTGTTGTTAAAAACCTTCTTATGTAGAAAACTGCTTGCCCACATAGCTTCACTGGTGAATTGTACCATAGAAAGGCATGTACGTGAATATTCATTTAACTTTATTTCTAAAGCCAAAAACTGGAAATAATCCACATGTCCACTGACAAGGAAATGAATAAAGAATGATATATCCATACAATGGGATACTCAGCAATATAAAGGAATAAACTATTGATACATGCTACAATATTATTAATCTGAAAATATGTTATTCATGGCAGTTATATTCTATGAAGTTACCATGAACGCTGAATTAGCAAATATTGAACCATTGCTCTTAGAGGAATACAGGGTTAGGTTCCTGCCAGCCTCTGGTCACATTTTTGCCAACTGATAAACACACAAACCTATTGTATATGTGTTTCTGTTTAAAGATGCCTTACTTAACATATATAGTTGATCCAGTAGCACTGAACTCTTAGCCAACAGCACTAGAATGCATGTCTGAATGGAGTTCCTCTAACATACGTATTTCCTGTGTAAGGCACATAATGCCTCCTTGCACTCGAAATCATTAGCACTTCAGTAGGATGCTTGGGAACCATTCTAACAGCAAAATCTTCAACACAGAGCCCAAAAATGCGAAAACATGGCACTAAAAAGACCATGAAAAGGACACTTGTTTAGAGTATGAGAGCCATGTAGAAACAAGTATGAGAAACAAGAGGACAGAGTGTTGCCTTGTTCAGCCTCAGCTGGGAACACGGGTGTGCTCTCAATCAAAATTTTTTGCCACTTTGCAGGTCTGTGAATGACTGAGAAAATACTGTGAGTACTGATTCTGGAATTATCAAATAATTTTAATAAGTAAATTTGCAAATGTGTACTTTGAATGATGAGCATCAATTGTACATAATCCCTTTATAAAATTTTTTAGAAAATATGTACAAATCTAGAGTGAAAGAGAGCAATCATTGGTTGCCCTGGGGTTGGAGTGGGGGGAGGGGGACAAAAAGGGAGGAATTACAAAGGGACGGGAGACTCGGGAGGGTGGATGGGTTCATTATTTTGACTGTGGTGACTGTTTCACAGGGGCACACACAATGCAAAACTTACCAAATTGTAATTTTAACGATGCGCCATTTATTTTGTGTCATAAGATCTCAAAGAAAAGGCCATGATGGTGGGGAGGAGAAGAAGAATTTTATTAAGTTTACCTGAGAGGAATCGCTACTGAAGGAGTGAAGGAGAGTGAATTAAGAACATCAAAGGTAACTTGAAGTTCCGGATTTGATGGCTGGGTTGATGATGACAGTTGTATTGTCAGTAAGGAAACTAGATATACAGAAAAAAGATCAGGTTTCTGTCAGGTAGAGAAAGTGAGTTCACGTTGAGGTTCCTGACCGGGTCCCAAGTCATCTTCCCCTTCTCAGAGCAGAGCTCTTCCAGCTGCTATCCTTGTGGCCATACAAACCCCTTTACTCCTGACTTCTCAACACCAGCTCCGTTCCCTGGGTACCTTAGTTTCTTCAGTGACACTACCACTTTTGAGTCCCTCTTCTCTTTTAATCTACTTAAAGATCCCTTATCACTTCTGCCTATTACATAGGACAAATTTCTGGGTTTATTTTGAAGGCTTCCATAACGTGGTCCCTACCGATCACATTTTGTCTCATTATTCCCTCTCCCATGCCCTCCACTTAAATCAGGTGTGTGTTCTCTAAACACACACCAAATTTGTTTTTAGGTATCTGTTCCTTGAACTAAAAAGGTCTCCTTCCCTCCAAAACCTACCAGTCTTGTCCATTAGAATGTAACCCATATCCTCTGTGAGTTCCCAACGAGCCAGGACCACCATGTGTACTGCTTACCTGTTCTCTACTTTTCTTTTTTTTAAAATATTTTATTTATTTATTTAGAGATCACAAGTAGGCAGAGAGGCAGGCAGAGGAGGAAGCAGGCTCCCTGCTGAGCAGAGAGCCCAATGTGGGGCTCCACCCCAGGACCCTGAGATCGTGACCTGAGCTGAAGGCAGAGGCTTTAACCCACTGAGCCACCCAGGCGCCCTGTTCTCTACTTTTCAAATGTATGTTAATCATACCTTCAATAGAAGCTCATTCATCAACAAAAGTGAGTAAAGGCACTGATCTGGGTACTAACAGGCAATCATGGATGAATAAAGACCAAGTCTGCTTTTAACTCATTAGGAATCTACCTCTTCAGAAAACAGTTGGACCATTCCTTAAAATGTTAAGCATAGTGCTACCCTATGAGCCATCAATTCCACCCCTAGATAAGTGCATGAGAGATGCCAACAGATGTCCATATCAAAACTCCTCTATCAGTGTTCAATGCAGCATCATTCATAATAGCCAAAAGGTGGGAAAAAATCCAAATGTCCATCAACTGCTGAATGAAGAAATAAAATGTGGCACATCTATACGACGGCGCAGTATTCCACAATGGAAAGCAAGGAGGTAAGGATACATGTTGTAAGGTTGAAGGACCTTAACAATACTGCTCAGTAAAAGAAGTTGGTCACAAATGACCATATATTATACGATTTCATTTATAGGCAATCTCTAAAATAGGTAAATCTATAGAGATGGAAATATATTAATTTATTTCCTGGTCCTGGAAGGGAGAGGTTGGGAAGAAGCGGGAAGTAAGTGCTAATGTGTACAAGGTTTCTTTTGGGGACGGTGACTTTGTTTTCCATGTACTTGAGGTGATGATTGCACAACTCTGACTGTACTAAATTTAAATTGCTAAATTACGTGAATTATATCTTATGGAAAATTTTATCTCCATACATTTATTAAAAATTGAATATGGCTTCAAATGCATAGAGCTAGGGGGACAATGATGGCAAGACATATCAACCTCCCCGAGTACAATAGGACGATATTAAATCATAACAGCTCCGAAGAGAGTCTGCTCCGGGTGACCAGGGAAAACTTCATGGAGGAGTTGACATTTGAGCCAGACCTTGAAAGCTGAGTAGAATATTTGCATGTTGAAGAGAAGAGGGCTTCACAGGTGAATAGAAGAATAGAAGCCAAAGGCAGAGGAGTAGAAAATGGCCAAGGTGTAGAATTCATGCAGGCCGGGACGGTGTCATAGGCATCTTTAAACCTCTCATGGCATTTAGTATAGTAACTGAGCACAGTCCACGTGCAGTAAGTACTTGCTGGGTTGAATTAGTTATACTTGATTTTAAGTGGTTTCATCTAGCTCCTAAGTGAATAATGTGTTCTAAGCGAGGTAGAGAGCTGTATCTTTTATAAGCCTGGGTTAAGTGGCAGGAATTTATGCCACTAATACCAAAATTGGAAGGGTAATTTAAAAATAACTTTAATGGCTTTTTTTTCTCCAGGCAGCATAGCTGTATGTAAAGTAGCTGGTACAGTAGGATCCAGTCCCCAATTGCTCAGATATTACCCATTGAATAAGTATAAGATAATACCTTTTTTGCTCTAGTTTAGTATAATTATGACATTTGTAACCTGTTAAATAAATTACCAAAAAGGTGTTCATTACATCCACACCACATTTAGAAGCCATCTTTACCACATACATGTTTTGTGATAGTAATTGATATAATTTTTACATTACCTGGAGTAACAAAGAAAAATAATGCTTTATTCTGCTGGTGAGGAAACCACCAGAGTTCATAAGAAAGGTTATTTTTAATCCTCAAGCCCAAACTTCCAGGAGCTTTGGAATAAAATGAAAAAAGCTAAATGAGCTATAATTTAATAGTTACAGAAACTCCCACGCCATAAGCTCTCGGGACTTCCCTTCTTGCGGGATGTGGGCCACCGCACACACCACTTACAGACGAATGTTCGTTGTTCTGAGGGATACCACTAGGCTAATTTTGAATGTGACGTGGGTTATGGGAAATGCAGATCAATCTCCCTGTGTAGAAGATGCATGAGTTGGAACAGGAATTGGGGACTGTAAATAAAATAGATGCCTCTCAAAACCAGGCGACCTTACCACTGGAACTGAAGTCCACAGGCCCAATCCATTTGAAGGCTGGTTTACGGCCTCGCTCTTCTGTCACGTGCACTTTCTTTATTAGAGCCAAGCTGGTCAGAACATTGGCTATATCATAGAGGCGTCGTACCTTTGCTTAAAGATATAAAACACAATTACGGTCATGCCATCTGTGACACCATTACATCTTAGTTGATGTGACAGGTCACTTTCCTTGGCCACCATATAAAACTCCAGGAGAAAGCAGTGGGGCGCAGCAGAGGCCGACAGCTCTGTTGTGCAGTCACCTGGGATTTATGTATCTGATATGTCCGAAGACACATTCTAAGGGAAGGTCAGTGTGTCTTTCCTCTTCCACAACTTCACAGCCCTTATAAGAGGCAGCTGGTGACAAGCAGGGAGCGCTGAGATGGCAGAAACACCAAGGGAGGGACAGGGGCTGTAATTAAAGGCTTAGTGAATGTAATTTTGCTATGTGGCACGTCAAAACCTTGCTCTGAGTTTCTCCCAGCAGGAGGTGGTGGCACCAGCTCAAGCGGGCAGCTGGCCTGTGAAAATGACAGGGATCCCCCAGAGCTTCCTGTGAGGCTGTGCTCTGGGGCACACAAGAAGGTTTGGGGCTCACAGTTGTGAGGTTCAGCTATGCCGACGACAGGCAGCTCCTCACCTGAATCCTGGTGTCTGGCCGCCTAGTCAGGGAGGAGTGGGATGGGCATTCCCTGAGTCTTACGAGGTTTGGGGAGAGATATTTGAAAATGCAGGTACTAGAGGAGAAATTCAGCTGGAGTGGTAAGGCATTCGACAGGCAGGGCAATGCCCACAAAGTAATTTCTATTCCAGAAAATAGGAAATTCACCCGGTAGGTAGGAAATCCACTTGACCTTGGGGCTAAGATGGAGCAAAGGAGCTGTGATTATGGTCCAGAAACATCAAATATTCACCCCAGATGCCATCTTCTTCCCAATCCTGATAGAGCTGAAGTTTATCTAGTCATTTCTCCCACAGGGTGGCTAAAATTCCAATGGAAATAGAAAACGCAGAGCAAGCTGAGCTCATGGCTTCCTAGGGCTTGAAAGGGCTACCGGTGGCTGAGGGTATTTGGCTCCACCCAGGCTTGACAGAAAAAGAAGACGCCCTGGGTGTGAAACTCCGAAACTCTCTCCTTGCCCAGCAGCCCTGTCCCACCACCCTTACCCTACCCTGGTCATTCCTCTGGTTCTTACCTGCAGACAACTTTCATCTCCACCCATCAGAAGAGTAGGCAGGGGGTGAGGAAAAAAGGGGAAAGAAAACTCAGACATTCCGTCTTGGATGCAGTGATACTAAAGAGAAATGCAAAGTATCTTACATCCTCCCTGACCTGCATTTCTGGGATGGCATTCTGCTTCCACCATTCTCTCTAACTGCTGAGATAAAGGCATTTGACAGAACTTTAATGGGAATTCTAGTATTTACTAACTTACCTCTCACAGCACCAAGAACTTTTATGAGTGCAGGAAAGACTGCACTTCTTAAGAAAAAAAAATTTTTTTTTTTCAATCTCAGAGGCAGAAAAATATCAACACATGAAATCCTACCCTTTTTGTACTGATAAGTGGTTTTAGGTGAAGATACTTACTTTTAAATTTACTATGGTCCGGGGTATCCTGGCTTTCTTCTATCAGTATTTTGGCAGCCACGTCGAGAGTAACAATCTTGGTTTTGGAGACGAGGAACAGCATGACAAACTTTTGGCTCATGATTCTCAGAGACTTGTCTTTTCTACTGTTTGCAGATGCTACAAAGGGAATGAAACAAAATCATCAAAACATATAATTAACCACATGAAAGACGGTACTTAGGGTTTGCCAGAACTGCGAACTCTTAATAGCAGATGCAAAGATCCCTCTGGTTATAGGGAGAAGCTTACTGGACACACATCACAAAGAGATGGCTGGTAAAGAAATGAGATGGATGTCTTTTTCTTTCTTTTTAAAGTAATTTCTACGTCCAGTATGGGGCTCCAACTCATGACCCTGAGATCAAGAGTTGCAAGCTCTACGGACAGGCAGCCCGGCGCCCCAAGAAGCGAGATGGATTTTCTAATGGCTCGTACAACTCCTCTCCCGTAGGCATAAACCCTGAAAGGCATATTTGAAACCGCTTGTAATGCTTTATATGCCTACTTCATAGAATATACAATCCATGAGGTAGTTTTCCTGAAGCAACTTGTTGAAAAGATTAATGGGGAAGGAAAATAGGAGAGGGTACACTTCAGAACGTCAACTCTTCCCTCAAGGGCAAGAACTCTTGTTTTTATTTCTCTGTGCCCACAATAGCTAGACTATCTGAAACACAGTAGGCGCTTGCCCCTTCCATTGCTTTTCAGAAGGAAGTGAAGAAATAAGCTAGAAATGAATAGGAGACACTGATCAGATGTGTGCTGCTGTAGAAGGCAGGCGAACGATCCCCGACAGATGGCTGTCTCCTCTGGTTATTAGAATAAGAACTGGCTCGGGGGTGGCGCTAAAAGGCACGAGGCAGTAAATCTAATGAAAACCAGGCCCACATTTCCATTCCTATATTTGCAAGTGAAATGGGAGTGCTACTTGTACTTTATCATCTTAGCAATGGGGAATAGGGGGAGAATGATGGAGATCAATGGTTACAACAGGAAGAAGATACATAGGAGCTGGGCGGGGAAGAACAATGTAGACATCCATTTAAAAAATGCTGCGTCAGATGACAGGAGGGGTTATCTATCTTTCTTAACAACATGTTCTCTGAATGCGGTTCTTTTCTAAGTAATCTACTCTAAGTATAATTAAAAAAAATTGAATTCTCTGAAAAGATAACTTCTTTCAGAGCAAAATTTCCTTAAAGGCTCACAAACAGACGTCAGCATGGGGCCATCAGTCTGAAACGGGAGCACTGTCCGCGATCTATGGTCCAAACATACCAAATACCAAGCGAACTGCCACCAGACAGGCCTGAAGTGAGGCTGGGGGGGAGAAGCCCAGTCGGGGAGCCATCTGTCTCCCTTTCTTCAGTAGATTAAATCGGAGGGCATCTCCCTCCAGGGCTGTCAGTCTGGCACTCCCCACCTTAGCAGGGAATTTCTGTGGAAGAGACCGTCCCTCCCTCCCTGCCATTACTTGTATGGTTCCAGTGTACTCACAAGAGGGGTAGTCGGGTTCTGAGAAATCCAGTAACTGTTGATCTTGAGAATCTGGACAGCCGTCTTTTTTACGTTCTCCTAGTTTATAATCCATCAGATCTAGCTCCTTCTGTTGGAGATGTGCCATCTGTTCTTCATATTTCTGCTCCTCTCCCAGTCTCTGGAGACTCCTCAGGGTTTTTGGCAGGCTCTGCCGGCCATGCCAGCCATATTGATTCTTGGCCACCCGGCTGACCAGATGCAGCGATTCCAGCACATTTACAATGTCATAGATACGCCTCCTTTCAACGCCTGTTTGGAAAATAGAAGCTGATCGTCATGCAGGCAAACATTTTCGAGTAAAAATTCCTTGAGGGCCTGGACTGCGTCTGTAAACTAATTTACATCATGCCCGGTATAATGGCCAGCAAGTGCAGATGCTCTAAAAATTCAACCTGTAAGGATGCAAGCAACAGGACTTATTTTTCTTTCTTGTTCTTGGGGTCTAACAGTCAATAAGTGCTAGGATAAAACATTCACCCAGATATGGATGATAGTTCTATCTCTATTACATAAACAGTAGTACGTCTTTTCTTTGGACATGTTAAAATAAGCCCTGTAACCATTTAGGCATGTTAAAATAGGTGGGATTGAGCACCACATGTACTAGAGCGTCTAATGGACATCTGATGAGCACTGGTTGATTTGGTCTTGTAGTCCTAATTATGCAGACTATAAAATAAACTGTGTCCAATGCATGATACCTCATTTGGACAATTCTAGCCTTTCCTGGAGTTTGAATGATGTGAAATAATGATCTCGTTAACTCTCTTAATGGCCCAGTTAGGAAAACAGATGGCAAATATTTTGTTTCCTATTTTGCAGTGGAAACTCAGGAGTCAAGAGCTTGGGCACCCTTCTCAAGTTGCTGGAGGAAGCCACAGCCACGGCTGAACAACATACGAGTTTCCTTTTGCTCATCTTGGCCACTGGTAACTGTTCCTCCATTCCCATTCATGGCATTTGGGCCAAAGAGCCCAGCAGTAAAGCATGGAGACTCTTCATGTACAATTCAGGCTGACCACGAGGTTCGTCAATTGTCTACCCACTTTCCCAACACTCAAAATGGCTAGAATTATGAGCTATCTATCACATTTACCAAAAATATGTACAGCAGTTAAGCCCTGGGACTTTGAGGTCAGACTGCTTGGATTGGAATCAACCCTGCTCTGTCCCTTAGTTGTATGATCCTTGGAAGTCACTTCATCTTTCTGTGCCTTACCATTAACATCATAAGGTGTGAGGATTAAATGTGGCCATAAACATACAGGGTCTACAACAGGGTGTCAATTTTATCTACTCTTGTATATCATTTTGTAAATATTTCCTGCACAGCATTGGCAGGATACCCCATATCCCTGCTAGCCTGAGAGGTCACAGTAGAAACAGATTTTAAAACTTTCTTCTGACTCATCCTGTTGTGCAACAAGCCCTTAGGCTTTTAGAACCCACTGGCTCCTTTGCTTTCATCTAAGTCCCCATGACGAAAGCCTCCAGGCAGCTCCCAGAAAATTGGTCCAGTTACAAAGATGCCCTCTTTCTGCTCACTTTCCAGGAGCTATTGTATAATCACAGCAGGCTCAGTGAACGTAGCTTCTGGCCCTTCCAAGGTTCATAGAAAAAAACTCACCAAATTATGATGAAAACTTTGGAGGTGAAGTAAAGTTCTTTCCTATGCATAAGGATGCATTTCACAGTCAATCAGAACATTTCGGCTCCTGACCCTGAAAGGTTCTTCACCCTCAGAAGCTCAGGCTTCAGTGCCAGATGCCTGCTGGAAGGTGCTGGCAGGGGCAGTCAGCAGCCCCCTGTCCAGATCTGCCTGGCTTTCTGTTCCAGTCTGTTTTCATATATTAACACATCTTGTTTAGAGTGTAACATTCTATAAACCTTCCCATTAGAAATGTCATGTGAATGCAACTGAGACACCCCAGGGCCAGCCATATGTTGGGCTGTTTTGTTTTTTTGTATTAGATACAAACTGTTCAATCTCCACCTAATGGATAGACATTCTAAGAAGGGAAAATAAAAGAAGATTCTGACCACTTGGAGGGTAAGATGAATGTTTAATATGCACAATGGGTGTTTAATAGGTGGTGCTGATAAAAGCCAATGTGGCAGCTGTCTGCCTAGATAATCATCTTTCCAATCTGGACTGTTTAACTGTCTAGAGGCTGGTGCACTAAAAAGTCCCATTTCACAGGTCTCAAGATCTTTAGGTTACTCTGTGGCTTGCTCTGTTGGGAAGGTTTTTCCTGGCACCCAGCCTTCCTTTTCTTTTGGAACAACACAATCCGATTAATTCTGGTCATGGCATTAGTTATGCCTCCCCAAGGATTTAGCAGTCACTACCATGCTTCCCTGAGTCCTCGATGGAGCTTAGCGAGAACAGCTCTCAGCCCAATAAATTCATTTCTAAGGCTGTGCTATTGTCCATTTACTAAAGTCACTCTGGTTCTTTAACTTCTTTTTAAAAAAATATTTTATTTATTTGAGAGAGAGCACACTCGAGCAGACTCCCTGCTGAGCAGAGCCCGACCTGGGTCTCAATCCCATAACCCTGAGATTATGACCCGAGCCAAAATAAGATTTGGATGCTTAACTGACTGAGCCACCTAGGCACCCCTAGTTCCTTAACTTCTTACCTGTAATATCCATGTCAAATCTACATGGGACCACAATCTGGGAAATAATGAGACTGAAATGCTCTGAACACTCTTGGTTAACACATGGTCTTAGGGCTTGTGACCTGGGATAGAGCAGGGAGCTTAGACTCAGCCCCAAGAAATGGTTACCACTGAAATAGCTTCCAAGAAGGGAACCCCGTTTTGGACCTCACAGGAAGAGACATGGTGAGGTCACTTGGCAGGTCTGGGTGATCATGAGGCATTAGGAAGCTGTCTGTAAAATTCTCTAGAATTCTACTCTAACCAGCCATAACATGGGCATCTGTAGCTCACTTGAGAGCAGGAGTCCAGTTTCCTGTCTGATCCCTCTCACCCCCAGATCTGGAACATAGCCTTCCAATATCTACTCTCTTGTCTTTGCACTGACATCAGTGCAAGGTCCCTGGATGGACGTTGGTACAGGGAAGCTGGCTTCATGAACCCCTACTGTTTTACCCTCATCCTCTGTAAGACTAGTTTCTAGGACCCTGTACCTCGAATGGGTGTATGTATCTTGAGCCTCCATTCAACTGGGTCACCTTCCCCTTCTTGCTTCATTGGCACCAATGCCAAATACTGTATTTCTGGATCCCAACCAAGGCACTATACTTCCACTTCCCTGAGGTTGAGGGGACAATTTGGGGAGGGCGGAGGGAGATCTAATAAGAGCTGAGTAGAAACTATTCCACGTAACAGTAACATTACCCATGCTAGGCCCTGAGTTAGGCATGTTGTTATTATCCCCAGCTTCGCTAAGTTTCTGTAAGGCGCTATGATCTCTGTGTTATAGACAGGAAAAGATTAATTAACCTTTTTTAAAACTCTCATGGCCTATAAATTGGAGAGCTGGGCTTCAAATCCAACCCCATCTGACCCAAAGCCCAGCCCATGGTCTTTCTATCATAACCCATTGCTTCCTCATTATCTCAGTCTCTGGTAACCAAAATGTTTTTAGCCATCAGTTTGAATGATTCAGATTGACAATCATGTACTGGGTTACAATTCTCAGGGCTATGAGAAGAAAGAGAACCAAAAAAAAAAAGGGACCAAATTAAAAATATAATCTATCATACAGCCTGTATAGTTGTTTTTTTCTCTGTATGTACTACCTCCTTGTTTTTTAAGGGGACACCCTCTACCTTCAAATCACTGTGATTTCTGCTTACTAAAGATTGTCAGCAATGTTTACCCTGAGACGAACTGCAATCCATGTCCACTAGGGGTCTCTATTCTGAGGCGGCTGTCTGCGTACCCACAGTCCATACACCACTGCACATCACACACACCCAAGCCACGCGAATACACGCACTCCTCTTTGTTACAAAGTTTAGCTGTTTGAGTTTTGTCCAGATGTGCTTCTCCTCGTTTGGCAGGCTTGCTGTGAATATTACAGTATGTGGCTTCAAACATAATGCTCTTGCTCTCAAATCCTGTTTGATAACAGAAATAACACCAGGTCTGAACTCTTAGAAGCATTATTAAAAATAAAGAGCAAGGCATTTTTAAATGGTTTTTGTCTGTCTGAAATAATCTGAACTTAAAAACGAGATATTAATTTTTAGTGTGAGTCTTTTCATACAAATATTTTATGAAGTTAAAAAAAAAAACAAAACAATTTTTGTTTGACCCCCAGGCCCAGAAGACTCCCTGGAATCCTATATGCATAAGGATGAGAAATTTGATCATAGAAGGAAGCTCAACTTGCTCCGCTGTCCTTACCTTTTGGAGCCCACCCTTTACTTAATGAGAAGCTCTCTGAAGACTTTGGCCTGCCCAAGGAAACTGGTTTCCCACTGTGACTAGAGAGAGGCCTGCAAGTAATCTGATGATACATACCGAGACTGACAGCAACTTCATCCAGGGAGATGGTTGTTTTCTCAGTTGACAAAGGATAACTTGGATAGCGAGCTAGAAACTTCTGGCACAGGAGTCCTAGACTTTTCTGTTTTCTGCTTGGCCTTTGCTTTTCAAATTCGTCCACAGCACTGTCCCCAACCACATCAAGCTACAAAGGGCAGATGAAAGGGAGGTGAGAGATGTCATAATTAACATCCTAATAGAGAAACTGCAAGAAAAATGCCAAGAGAAATGCATAGAGAAATGAGGGTTATTAGCAAAGAGAGGGGGACATCCCAGTTCCTATCATGCTAGATTCTGGTTAAAATACATTTCCTAATTCAATTTTCTTAAAGCTTTACTGATTGTTTTCTTTGGACTGAATTTTTTCTCCTTTGAAACTTGAAGGTGAGTCTTTTGGTTAAAAGCTTAAAAAATGAAAAGATGACGTTGTTTATGGCTTGTTACACCCTCGCTACTAATGGGCTCATTAGATCAACATCACTGGGAGCTTGTTAGAGACAGAGAGTCTTAGGCCTTATCCCAGACCTGATGTATTAGAATCTAGATCTTGGGTGATTCCTACTGACATAAAGTCTGAGATCCAATGGCCTGCATTATGTCACCGGTGTTTTATTTTTTACAACTGAGCAAGGTAGATGGAACTGAACAAGGACAGCTAAGTCTTACTCCTTCTTATTTTCTTATTACAAGTACACTAAAGTAGTATCCTTGTCTCATCAACCCACATTTGAAAAAAGGCTCAATTCAAACCTGAGAAAGTAAAAGGCTTTTCAATGAACAGACTTGAGGAGAAAAGTGATAGGATCCTCTCAATGGCTTTCAGAAAAAGCATTTGCTAAACTTAACCCCCATTCATGATTTTCAAAAAATGCCCTTAAAAAACTAGAAATGGGGAACTTCTTTAATAAAAAGTACATCCACAAAAACCCAATGGCAGACACATCTTAATGGAAAAATCTTGGAAGCATTCCCTTAAAATCTGGAAAATGATAAGGATGCCCATTATCACCGTTCTTCTTCAATACCATACTGAAGATCCTAGCCAGTGTATGAAGACAAGAAAACTAAAGTGAGGAAAGGGATTAGAAAAGAATAAGCAAAACTTTCATTCTGCAGAAGACATGATTGTTTATATACAACTCAAAGTATCTCAAAAAATAAGCGAAAAAAAATAAAAATAAGTGAATTTAACAAGGACACTGTGAGGCAAAACAATATATCTCAAAAATCACTTGCATTGCCATACAGTATTAACAGAAAAATAAAGTGAAAAGACTTTACAATAGCAACAAGAATAATGTTTTTAGGAACAATCAAGCAAAAATCTATTCGCATACAATATTAAAACTTAGATCTTAGAGAAATGCATTTAAAACTTAGAGAAATATACTATCTTCATGGATAACAGGGCCCAGTACCATAAACAGGTTTATTCTTCTCAAATTAATCTACATGTAATGCAATTCCAATTAAAATCCAATCTGAAGTATATAAGGAAAAACAAAAGGCAAAGAATAGCCCACATATACTGAAGCAAAATAAGTTGAGTCTTGCTTTACCTGATACCAATGCTTTTTATAATACGGTATTGGTGTAGGGATGCATAGATTGGCCAATGGAACAAAAGAGAGCCAAGAAACAGATGACAGAGATAGCACTGCCAACTTGGGAGAACAAGAAGGACTGAATAAATAGTTCAGGGACAACTGATTACAAGAAGCAACATGAAAAAAGATATGTACGAAATTGAAATGTAACACATTGAGCTGATAAAGGTTTATTTTCAAGAATATACAATAAACTCTTACATAGCAGCATGGAGAAAAAGAACCCAATTAAAATCAGCAAAGACTGTGAACAGACACTTCACAGAAGAGGAAAAAAACATGGTGGCCAATAAACATGTGGAAAGAGGCTTAGCTTCATTAGTGACCAAGGAAAAGCAAATGAATACCACAGAAATACACAACTGTATACCCATTAGTTTGGCAGAAATTAATAAATTTGACACTGCCAAATGTCAGAGAAGATGTGGATCGATAAATGTTCATACATTATTGGTGGGTGAAAATAGCGCTTGGGAAAGCAATTACTTTGATTATTTGCATATCCAATGACTTAATAATTTCACTACTAGATGTATACCCTAGAACAGTAGTCTTCAAACTTTTGGGTCATAGATCCCTTTATATTCTTAAAAGTTACTGAGGAATATCTTATTTAAATTGATTCTTTATTACCTTTTTTTTTTTTTTTTTTAAAGATTTTATTTATTTGACAGAGAGAAACACAGCGAGAGAGGGAACACAAGCAGAGGTAGAGGTAGCGGGAGAAGCAGGCTTCCCGCAGAGCAGGGAGCCCGATGTGGGGCTCGATCCCAGGACTCCGGGATCATGACCTGAGCCGAAGGCAGACACTTAACAACTGAGCCACCCAGGCACCCCTCTTTATTACCTTTTGATAGACTATTTGATCATATACAATATACTTATCTTCATACAATATACATATCTTCAGCACCCCGAACTAGATTCGAGACATCTTTTTCTCTTCTCCTGTCTCAACTTACTCATTTTGATAATTTTTATCGCATGAAAAATCCCCAAAAGGAGGAAAAATGGAGAAATAACTGACTTTTCTTAGCCAATCTGAGAAGAAGTTTGATGGGAGAGTGAAAATTATTGACTGCTTTTTTTTTTTTTTTAAAGTATAGATATGCTGTTTATTCAAAAGCTCTGGTTCCCTAGGGGACAGATAACTTAAAGATGATTTAACTTTAAGGCCCCAAACCAAAGAACTGAACATATATAAAAATAATGAAATTTCCTATGTCTAAACTAAATTACTGCCTTCAAAATTGGAGCAAAATTACAATTTGCAGCAGCATAAAAAAAGTCCAAGCTTCTTCATTAAATAAAAACTGTTAAATAGTTTTGTTTAAATAATTGTCATTTTTAAAATGCGTACTGGGAGTACTCAAGGGAGTAGGATACATAAGAGAAAAAAGCATTCATTATGAAAAAAATGAGACAGAGTAAGAATTCCATTTTAGCTGTAAGTAAGATATTAAGTTTTGATATATTTTGATATCTATAAACAAGAAGGATTTGTGGATGAAAGATACTACCTACCTAAAGGTATTTTACCATTACAGATATTTGACATGCCACTAAATCACCCCAATAACAAACATAAACAAATAAAAAAAAGAAAGCCTGGAGTTTAATACCACTTTTGGCTTAGTAGTAACTGAAGAATGGAGAATTCTATGACTTAAATAATCAAGTAAAAATTTAAAAATTCTATAAAGCCTGAAGAGTGCAGCCTGTTTACCTGCAGAGAGTCTGTAAAGGCATCATCCTTGTTTTCAATGGGTCTGAACAGTCCCTTTTTCTTCTCCCGGTCTCTTATATCTGGGCTGGCGGCGCTAATGAGCACCTTCAGGTTAGCTGTGGGCGTCCATGGTTCTGCCTGCTGTCTGTCAACAAGCTTAACCGGAGTAATGGGGTTTCTTTCTGGAGTGAAGATTTTTTGCTTTGATAAATCAATTGGTTCATTTTTTATTGGAGTCTTCGGGGCCATCCTTGAGCGATCAACAAATATATTTTCCTATTTTAAAAAAAGAGACCTTTTAGCAAGAAAGAGCAAGGGCAGGTATAAGTTAAGAGCATTTTGTTCCCATGATTCACCAAGACATGAAGATACAAAGAGACCACATGTTCAGGGCTGAAAAATATCAGGCTAGGACTAATGAAAATACACAGGATTGGTGGAATCCAAGAGTGGTTCAGTGAGAAAATGATCATCATCTGCTGCTTTTTAAAAAATTTTTATTTAAGATCTATTTATTTTAGAGAGAGAGAGAACAGTGGGAAGGGCAAAAGAAGAGGAAGAAAGAGAGCATCTCAAGCCGACTCCCTGCCAAGTGTGGAACCTGATGTGGGGATTGATCCCAAGACCCCGAGATCATCACCTGAGCCAAAATCAAGAGCCAAAAGCTTAACTCACTGAGCATCCCAGGTGCCTCTTATTTATCACTTTTAAATATATTTCTAATGCATCTCTGTGAACAAAGTTACAAGTGTATCTCTCACTGGCAGATGCTTGTAATAGTTGGGGATGATAAGGGCAACTGTGGGTTGAATCTATATTGCTTCTCTATTTACAAGTTTGCACTAACTAGTGCGGTACAATTATGCTTTTGTCATTCAGTGTTCACCAGTGCTAAAAATAGCAATTAGCAGTAGGACCAATGGAAAAGTATCCAACAAAATGCCACATTTCAAACCAACTTGGAGGGCTGTAATTCCCCTAGAGCAGCGCTTCTCAAACTATCCATGGTGAAGGGCCATGGTTTTTTATTTCCAAACTCCCACATACTGATACATGGTTTTGCTTCATAGGACTCACATGCAACTTTCACCACCTGTGACTCTCCTTTTGAGTTTGTCACTCAAACAACCTACAGCCTGTTCAGCAGGAAGAGACCCCTGATCATAGGCTTAGATGCCACAGAGGGAAAGATCAAAGTGCTACAGAGCTTTCCAAGTGCTTGACTCTCAAGTTCTATTCTTAATTTTTTGCAGTTTAGTAATAGTTTATGGACTAGCATGTAACCCCAGACCGCACTTTGAGTAGACTATCTTAGATAATTAGAAGAAAAGATCAATGATGGACTAAGGGACATCCCTTAGTCCGCTATGAAGAAGGACTAAGTATATGAAAGCCACATTTGGGACTACCAAGCAATGAAAACAAGTTTCTTTGCCCTAAAATAAGGATTTACCTTTCAAAAACAGAATTCACCTCCAGTCAATAGCATCTTACATCATGATGAAGGTGGATGCATTAAACATTTGTCATTCCTTTTCCTATACACGTGTCACTTTATAGCTACTGCATGCTTACGTTTTGGCGGGCAGTGGTCTAAAAAAGGTGCTTTCCTATAAATGAGTAGCATATGAAGAGAGGCAGAAAAGACCAGGAGCAACT
Source organism: Procyon lotor (assembly GCA_028646535.1). Classification (NCBI taxonomy): domain Eukaryota; kingdom Metazoa; phylum Chordata; class Mammalia; order Carnivora; family Procyonidae; genus Procyon; species Procyon lotor. The sequence continues at coordinate 74,229,583 of CM053611.1, forward strand.
GGAGTTTGTGTTAGCAGGGCCAACTCTCATTCCTTGAATTGGCAGGAGCCGCCAGCCAGCCTCGGTAAGGCTCTGCCCTAGTGTCACTGGAAGGAAGGGAGGTGGGGATGAGGGTGACAGTTTCCCACCACAGCGGCGGTAAGCAGCTCGCCTGGAAACCTCATCTACGCACATCTCTTAACACGTCCCTACTAGTGTGCAATTCCCATGAAGTCTTCTTCAAGGGAACTCTGAAGGGAAAGTACTGAATGTTTACTATGGGCCACACCCCTTTTTATGTACTTTACATCGATCACCTCCTCATCCCATCCTGTGACGTAGGTGCTATTATTTTTCCAGTCTACAGATGAAGAGACTGAGGCACAGAGAGGTTAAATAACTTGCCCAAGATCACATATGACTTTCATTCAGTATAAAAGTCATTGGTAGGCAAGAAACAGCTGACAGCAGAAGTTTCTGAAATCTTGCATCTACAAATGAGCTTGTCCTGGGTGCAAACCGGGAGGAAGTTCTCTTTACCGTGGCTCCCACGACAGGTCCCCAGCAGGCCCCTGATCCCCACTGGCACCCATGGAGGGGCAGTACGGGGAAGGAGCTCTGCAGACAGGCTCTTGGGACAGCTTACCTGCCTCTGCTACTTAGCAGCAGCGTGAGCACGGGCAAGCTGCTTGTCTTCACTGCCTTTTAATTCTCTCCACTGAAAATGAAGTTCATAAAAATACCAACCTCAAGGGTTATTAGAATAGTTCCTGGCATATAGTGAGCTCTCAATAAAGCTTGGCTGTTACCTGTTCCCCTCTGTCCCATTCTTTATCACTGTTCATTCTGGCACTCAGAGCTAATACGACATATAGCATGTCATACTGCTATTTAACTTCTCGGGTGCATATTTTGACTCATTAATGAGACTGTGCACTTCTGGAGGTCAGGGAGCAAGTTCCACGTGTCTCATCCTCACAATTTTTGACACAATGCCTTGCCCTTTACAGATGCTGAAAGAACACTGTGCCTTGATTATCTAGTTTTCCAAAAAGTATCCCTGCGGTAGAGGGTGTGGCCGAGGCTCGCTGAGGTGGCCAGAGATCCACCCTCCTTCCGTACTGCCTCTAGGGTACCTACCTATTCTCATAGGAATGAAAAGCTCCTACTTTTTCCCTATGGAGGAACAATTTAGATGCATTATTTCCTCCAACACTTTGATACATTTTCACTACAGTTTAAGTAAAACTTAAAGCAGGAGGGGAGTTAGGTTACCTTATGATTGTAGCACACCTCTACACCAAAAGAAAAAAAAAAATACCATGCGAATTTGCATTCTGAGATCTCAGATGGGCAGAAAGTTAACTATACTCTAACTGGACCCTGCTTTGTCTGTCTAGACTGCAGTCCTGACACTGTGTAAGTGGAAAGAGTTAGAATTTGGAAATGTTAATTTTTGTCTCAGCTCTGTATCTCTTTAATCCTGGACAAACTGCTTGTTCCATCTGGGCCCAAGTTTCCTTATCAATAAAATAAGGGGTTCCAATTATAGTTAACTTCCTCCGAGGCTTTCCAGTAAGGTTTTCCAGCTGCGTGGTGGCCACAGGGATGCACTGAGATCTCTGCAGGAACGAATGACTCAGGATGGCTCTGAGGGGGTCATCCTAGAACTTCCTGTTGGGTAAAGTCCAGACCTTCCCTGAGACTGTGTTACAGATCTGCTTCTCCCTCTGTCCAGTTCTGCTGCTCTTCCCCTCCCACTCACATGCCCAGATCCCCAGAATCCCTCTATAAACCTCCTGGGTACTGACTCCGTGTCGGAGCTGCCTGCCAGGAAATCTAAGCTGCAATGCCCAGGAAGTCCCCTCCTTGGTTAGAGAGGGCTTGGGGAAATGTAACCCACGAAACGGGCTCTTCAGTTCTCGTATGCAAATGGAGACCGCACAGCCTGGCTGACTTGCCATAGAAGTGCTGGGAAGGTGGGATTGGAGAAGTAGCCTGTGAGTGCTATACAGATGTGTGTGATGATGAATTACACCAGCATTTCGACTCTGCTGTATACTGCCAGAGAGAGGCTTTGTAGTTAGAAGATCTTGGTTCGAGCCCTGCTTGTGTCTCAGATCGTGTCCCTCAAATAACATATCCAGTGTCCAGGCCCTTGGCAATATTTTGCCAATTTCTTTTCCAGTTCCATCTCACACCTCTTCTACATTTTACCCAAATAGTACACTTGCTTTTCTTCAAACCTGTCCTACACCATGACTTTGTCTTTAATGCTATCAGGGAAAGTTCGCCCATAGAAACCCTGCTATGCTTTAGGGCTCACTGTAAAGACGACACGTTAGGAATATCTCCTTCTAGCTACCGACCAACAACTCTTTCTCTTCATAGTACACTTTCTAGAGTAATCCACACCAAGGGCTTCCCCCTGCCCATCTCCCAGGGGTTCCTCAAACCATCAGGCTCTTCTGATCCACTGCTTTCACCTCGGTCACCTCTCACTGGCTAGTTCTAGCAAAACACCTCACCCGACCTCACTGCTGTGGTTGAGACTGTTGACTGTTCTTTGCGCTACAAAACACACAGCCCTTCTGAAATAGCACACTTCCCCTCTTGGTTCTCTTCCTACTTCTTGGACTATTTCTTCTCAGTCTCCTTCCTTGGTTCCTTTTTTCGCTCTTAAAACCTCTGCCCTCCACTCCTCTCTGTTCGCTCTCTCTGGGAGGGTTCACCCACTTTCATGTCCACGGCTTTAAAATCAGTCTGTATGCTGACAGTTCTCAAGTTTGTATCTGGCTAGGACTTTTCATGAATTTCAAAATCAGGCCTTGAATTTCATGAATTTCAAAACCAGGGCCTCCTGCAAATATTCATCTTCCTATAATCACACAGGAACAAATATATAATCCACATTGAACTAACCTTTTTTCTTAATCACTCCTAAAAGTCATGAATGACCTTCAAGGAAAACCTGTGCCCACTAAGTCTGAGCATTGTCTCTAAATGTAGAAATGCTCTTTTCTACTCCTTACCAGTTCCCTTCCTCTCCACTTGCTTAAGTTAGCATTCGTTCCTTCTAGCCCTTGTGAGGCATTATCTCCTTTACAAAGCACCCCAACAGCTCAATCCTTACTGCGCACCCCTGTATGCCAAGCCATCCGTTTTCTTTTGTTTTCTCCAAAAGAGCTGTAAACAACTTAAGAGGCGAGTCTTGTTTATTGTCTCATAACTGGACTCAGTAAACTTGGGTAATGAAATTGAAAGCTCTTAATAGGTTTACAAAAATTTCTCCATAAATAGCAAGAAGATGCATACATAATACAGTACTTAGAGTTGTTGACCAATGTGCAGAAAGTCAAAAAAGAGAAATCCTCTAAACACCAGCTGACCCACAAAACACTGTGCCAGGCATTTCTCAGAGGGTTTCAAGCAAC
>CM053611.1:74240152-74256517 GCA_028646535.1 Procyon lotor
ATCCTTGCCAGCATCTGTTGTTTCCTGTGTTGTTAATCTTAGCCATTCTGACAGGTGTGAGGTGGGATCTCATTGTGGTTTTGATTCATATTTCCCTGAAGATGAGTGATATTGAGCATCTTTTCATGTGTCTGTTGTCATCTGGGTGTCTTCTTGAGAAAAATGTCTATTCATGTCTTCTGCCCATTTCTTAACTGGATTATCTGTTTTTGGGTGTCGAGTTTGATACATTCTTTATAGATTTTGGATACTAACCCTTTATCAGATATGTCATTTGCAAATATCTTCTCCCATTCTGTAGGTTGCCTGTAGTTTTGTTGGTTGTTTCCTTCGCTGTACAGAAGCTTTTTATCTTGATGAAGTCCCAGTAGTTTATTTTTGCTTTTGTTTCCCTTGCCTCCAGTGAGGTGTATCTGGTAAGAAGCTATGGTGAGATCAAAGTGGTTGCTGCCTGTGTTCTCCTCTAGGATTTTGATGGTTTCCTGTCTCACAGTTAGGTCTTTCATCCATTTTGAATTTATTTTTGGCACACCTTACCTTTTGATGGAAGAAATGTCAAACACTTTGGGGGCATATTTTAAAATCGCCACACCAGGTTTCATGCTGATTTCACGATTCTACCTCTATAAGCTCTGCTTGGAAGGTCATTGACTTTGGAACAGTATTGTACTACCTACATGGCCATAGTCCTCAGGGCTCCATATTGTACAAGGCCTGTGGTTCTCAACCCTGTCTGTGCTTTACAATCCCTTGGGGAGATTTTTAAAAATACCAATACCTGAATCTCATACTCAGACAGTTCTAGTTTACCTGCTCTGGAGTTGGGATTGGGTATTTTTTCTCCACTGCCTAGTGTCTTGTTCCTTACCGTCATGCTGGTTGTATGCTTATTCATCAATATTTTTGAATGCTTCTGAATGCATGGTTTCAGAAATAGATCAGATTTCTATCTGATCTATTTGGGCAGGTGTGTCACCTCTGGAGTAGATGCAGATTTGCAGAGGGCTGGCTCTTACTGGTTTGTGGCTATATCACTGGTTTTTAGAAGGTGTTGAGGTGGTCAGTGAGAGCTCATGTGTGAGATAAAGGTTTACCAGAAGAATGAGCAGCAAGGGCTGTGATCTAGAGAATATACACAGATGACATGTGACCTTACTCTGTAGATAAGACTTACTCCATAGCCTCTCAAACTTGCAAATAATCTTTTGTCCTTTTGGGGTTCTAAATCCCAAGATTTATTATACTTCATTCATGTTGTCGGATAGTCTGAGCTGTCCAATTACTATTTCAGCTTCCTTGGATGTTGTCCTTTTCTCCCATTCCTGCAGGTACTGTCAGATGGAGCATCTGTTCTCAAAAGTGCAGTCACAGAGGGAATTAGAACCTGATTTTTCTCTGCACGGGCAACAGAAGGACCTTGGTTTCACATCCTGGCAGTTCTTAGGTCTCTTTGGGTGGATCAGTTTAACAGTTCTTAAACTGAGGGCTCTCATTTAAAATGGCCTTTGTCTTCAGCCATTCAGGGGCCTGGGAATGTGATACATTTGTTTCTCTAACTGCTAGCAAGTTCAGAGAAGACAGAAGATTTATTCTTGGCTGACTATAAGCAATGTCAGGAGAATAAGTCCATGATTGGTTCATGCTTATAGCCTTAGCAACAAAAATTAAAAAAAAAAAAAGATCATTTTAATGCCAAAGGGCACTTATGGCCCCCATCTCAAATTGCATCCAGATGTCCAGCTGTTCTAAGAGAGGTGCTTAAGCTGTGATTACGTGTCCCATGGGGAACAGAGGAATTCATTCTTTATCTTTACAGACTCCTTGTCATCTTTAGCACTATGGAGCAAGGTTATTTTCCTTAGTGATCATGTAATTTGTGTTCTCACTAAATGAAAAGCTAGCATACTTGGTGTGCATGTGTGTGCAGTACATGTGTTGTTGTGTGTGCGTGTAGAAAGCCAGGCTGTGGAGGGGGGGTTGTGCTGTACAAAAATTCCAGACCACAACAGATAGGATGAATTTTGAGCTGGATAAGGTGTTTCTGGAAATGTGATAGTGGAGAGTATGTAATGGGGCCCTCTCTTTATATGGCATCATATTTATGCTGCAGGTTTGGATGTGGTGGTTTGGAGGGATTGCGGCGGGTGGCGCAGTAAAAATGGGAATTGACTACTGCCCTCGAATTGAGATTGTGGAGAAAATGAGGGACAAGCTTCACCTTAATTTCCAGAGCCTTATAGAAGAGAAGGACTTCACTTTGAGGAGTAGAGAGACAGTTTCTGGACCAAGTTTGGCCAGCTGGATAACGTCGAACAAAAGTTTTGCCTACCTAGGCCCCAACTTTCTCTTTAAAGTGGTAGGACTGGTGCTATTGATTTCAACTCTTGATTTTGACCCAGAGCATCATCTCAGGGTCCTGGGATTGAGCTCTGTGCCAGGCTCTGTGCTCAGTGGGGAGTGTGCTTGAGGATTCTCTCTCCCTCTGCCCCTTCCTCCGCTCATACATGCTCTCCCTTTCTCTCTCTAATAAATAAAAAATCTTAAATAATAATAATAATAATAATAAAGTGGTAGGGATGATTTGGAAGTCTTCCAAACCTGCCAATTCATTCTAAACACTTATTTGACACTTAGGTTATCATCTTAAAACCATTCGGTAATAAGTCCTTATCACTTAGTATGGATATATTAAGGATATAGCTGAAATCATTTTTTATTTCTATATTTGGTGAAACTGAACACATCTCTACTTACTACATTATGTGATGTACATACATTAATAAGGAAAATGTTAAAAAATATCAGGCCAAAGACTGACCTTTGTGACCTTCATTCTTCTAAGCTTAGAATTAAATGGCTGGATGTACTTTTTATACCTAGCTAATAGCATGATATTCATAGCATTTATTCATTATAATCCTTTGCAGGACCACAGGAAGATGTTTCCATTGTGCACTAGAAAGAGGAGGTTAGGATTGGAAGTGGTGGAAAGAAGACTTTGGGGTTAGCAGCTCAGGACTAGAATCTTATGTTTAGACACTAGAGATATTACCTTTCCTAACCCAGAGCCACCTTATCAGGTGCAGGGCCTTCCACCTTGGAAAAACTAGAGAAGCCGAAATGGAGATGTATTAGCCCAGGCCTCCTCTTAACAATCAAGGGGAAGTGTTCGTTTATAGAAGTTAATGTATTGTCTACAGGAAGTCCCTGTTAAAATGTAAACTGTTCCTGGAGAGAGTAGTCATTTGGCCAACATTGCTCACATAGCAAGCACAGTAAGACATCTTTCGTCAGCCCAACCCCAGGGATGAAAGTGGGGGTAATTTCTCTGTAATACTTGACATAATACACTGGACTTTCTTTCTGGAGAAAGAAGTTCAGAGACTCACCGCTGCCTCCCCAGTGAATTCTGGGAGTCCCTGGTCCTACATACCCTCAAATAGGTCCTTCCGATCATGTCTGATACCCAAGGCCTCTGCGCCCATATGTTGGTTTCTTTCTGCCCCTACAAGTGATGTGGGACAGCAGGTGTCTCCAGGGAGCATGGCCACCTCAAGCCAGCAAAGCTGTTGGCGCTCGGGGCAGGGAGGCTCTGTGAGGCCATTGTGCCCCCATCAAGGGTGCCAGCTGCCACTGCTGTCATCACATGAAATTAGCACTGGATCTTCACTGCTTTTAGGACGGCCTTGTTGCTGCTGCTGCTTCTGTGAAGTGCTACTGCCATGGAGCACAGGAGATGGCTTTGGGGTCCTCTTGCACCCTCCTCCCACCCCCACCCCCCCAGCAAAGTCATATCAGGCCAGTGCCTCTCTGTGCTGAAATAGGGAACCTGAGAGCAATCTTTGTTGGTAGTTATTTTTTTACTTTCTTATCCTTTTCTAAGCATGGGTCCTGGGCTGGTGGCCAAATCTGGATTATAGACGTTATGTTCTTCTAATTGCTTCCCTCTCACAATAGCAGAAACATCATGATTGGACCATAGTTTGGTCTCTTCCTATAAATATTTCCCAAGATGCTCCTCTCTGCGCCTTTGGTCACAAACTAACATGGCCGCTTCTTGGGTGTATTCACTAATGGCCTCACAGCTCTCAGATAAGCATATCAGTGTGGCTGTAGAGAATAGGACGCTGAAGGAATCGGCACCAAGAAGAAAGAGCTCAGGGTTGCCATGGTTGAGTGCTGCACATGTGAGCGGAATCCAGTAACACTGGGGCAGGAGTTGGTCCTACTTCTCCGGGGAAGGCTTGAATGGGATATGACTCTGCGTTCCTAACAGGGTAGGAGGAGAGAGTCTCCTTATAAAAGAAGAAGGATTCAGAAGGTAGTGTGGACAACAGCAGCCTTGCCTGACCAACTTCATAAAATCGTTTAGGATCCCTAGATTATTATTATTTTTTTAAAGATTTTATTTATTTATTCGACAGAGAGATCACAAGTAGGCAGAGAGGCAGGCAGAGAGAGAGGGGGAAGCAGGCTCCCTGCTGAGCAGAGAGCCTGATGTGGGGCTCGATCCCGGGACCCTGAGATCATGACCTGAGCTAAAGGCAGAGGCTTTAACCCACTGAGCCACCCAGGTGCACTTAGATTATTATTCTTGTCAAAGATTTAAAAGGGGAATGGGGGGAAATCAGAAGGGGAGATGAACCAAGAGAGACTGTGGACTCTGAGCAGCAAACTGAGGGACTTAGAGGGGTGGGGGTGGGGGGTTGGGCGAACCTGGTGGTGGGTATTGAGGAGGGCTTATATTTCGTGGAGCACTGGGTGTGGTGCATGAACAATTAATCTTGTAACACTGAAAAAATAAACATATTTGGGGAAAAAAAGATTTAAAAGATATGATTAAAGTCTTCACTGGTTATCAAGAGGATGCCTAGCAAATAAATTGTTACTTCTGAGATGGTAGAACAGAGACTTTTGTCTTGTTTTTATATTCAGCTGCAGACATGTATGAAGAATGATACCATACTGCACAGGAATCTACAAGGTTAAGATATACTCTTTCGGTCTACATTTTAAAGACATACTTACTTTAAATAAGTTTTCTTTCTCTCTTCTCCAGATGTTGTCAGTTATAAAAGTCCCATCAAAAATCATTGTGTTTGCCCAAAAGAATGCCAAAAAATTGTTTCTTCTGTGTAATGTTGTTTTTAAAAGTTTTAGGTCCTTACCCATAAGACAGCATGATTTCCTTTATTTTATCTTCTACTTTACACAGTTTAAGTAAGCAAAGGGACAATATTTTCTTATCCTTATGTATTTTGGTTTTTTTGCAAATAATATGTTAAATTTTATTGCATTTATTTTTCCCCCTTAGGCCTACACCAGCATAGTAAAATGGTCTAATATCCTCTGTGTGTGTGTATGTGTGTGTCTGTAATTCCTCTTTATTTCAGTTATTCAATATTTTTTTGGATGATGGAATTAAATTTTGTCTATCCTTTTAATTCAAGGAGGATCTCTTCCTATTTTCACACCTAGTTTTGCTCGGTTTCTTATTGTTTAATTATGTTCCCACGTGGCCACTTCTGTTTTCTTAAGCTTGCCGAAATTTACTCTGGAAATGTGTTTTTCCATTTTCATGATTTTTTTACTTGTCTCATGGCTGTTAAATATTTTATTGATGTTTGCAATTACAGGGACATGATGCTGGAGTATCCAGTTAGGGTAATTGGTGTTTGCTCTTTTCCTTAACTTTCTCTAATCTTGTGATTTTTTTTTAATAACGAAAAATTTCAACAAGATTTCACCTCTGTCAGTGTCAATGTAAACCAAGCAAAGTTGCTAGTTGAGGAAAAATACAATTATATAAATGATTTACCTTTTTTTTTCCCCAGTGACTCCTCTAAAGGAGGAAAACAATTACAAGCTCAGCTGAAGCCTAACGGGGACATGTGAGGGAGGAAAAGGAGACTATATTGCTGGTGGGGAATACCACATGTTGCAACTATTGGGCTAAAATTAAACACGTAAAAGCAAGAGATGAATTAAAGGCTGCACACTGGTAAGGATGATCTTGCTTTCACTATTCTCTGATGATTCTCTTGTTTAACATGCAATGAGAAAGTAAGAGAAAGAAACCTCCATGTAGCCTGCGAGGAAGCTTCACTGAATTCGATGGCCATAAAACTGACATCTTTGTAGTTTTCCTATTTAAAAAGGTGGCTGATGTTTGCTTGTTTGCTTTATAATAGTCACAGTTGGCTGTTAGAAAAAAGCCAAAGCAGCCTGGTCTTTTCGCCCAGTGACAATCTCATGGTTAATATAAAAGGTGGCACTGAAGATGTGTGTAGGTTAATAGCTTTAAATTTCAATGAGAAGTTCTAGAGGGCATTCATAAGACCTTCAGGTATTTTCATTTACGTTTTACACATTTTTATTAATACCTGTTCCAAGACAATAGTACTATTCCTTTTCACTTCAGAGGACACCAAGCACTTTGTGAGCTGCTGGGAACCAATTTCTACTCTTGATGCACATGTAGTTCTCTAATCTGAGCCACCCAGAAGCATAAATACCATGTATGCCTGAATTTCAGACATATACCTTAAAGATACATTCAGAATCTAAACACTGATTACCACCACCACCACAACCTCTCCATTCCAAACCACCTCTAGCTCTCCCCTGGATTGTTTTCATAGTCTCCAAGTTGATTTCTCTGTTCTTCCCCTGTGATTTGTTCCTAAGCACCAGCTACAGTGATCCAAATTAAAATGTCAGATCATGTCCTCTTTCCTCTCCCAATACTTACAATGGCCTTCCAACCCATTCAGAGTAAAGGCTAAAGTCCTTACAGTGACCTACAAGGTTTTAAGGACCTTTTTACAACTCTGATCTTATTACCTACAATTTTCCCCATGTTTGCTTCAGCCACACTCAGCTCCTTGCTAATCCTTAGACACATTTGGTATTCTCCTGCCCAAGGGCCATGCTTTTACTGACCTGTTTTCCTCTGCCTGGAATGCTTTTCATCTAGAGATGTATTACTCTCACCTTCACCTCTTTCAGGGACATGTTAATTCATTTAGCATGAGCTTCTATAGCAAAGAAACTTTATAATTTCAGTAATATATTAAAACAGACGTCAATCTCTCACTCATGGAACAGTCTGATAATGGTGTTCCTAGATACCAGGTAGATTTCCTGTCTGTGGCAGCTCGGATCTGGGGTCCTTCTGTCTGTGTGCACAGACTTCAGACAGTCCCCTGAGACCTCTCTTTCTTGCTGTTGGAAGGAGAAACAGACAGTAGACAAAGCACGTAGCCCTTCTACTCACTTTCTTGGAAGAACAGCTGGTTCCACAGATAGACCAGATTTAGGGGAGCTGTGATCATAATCCCTGGTTCTGCAGCACATCCCAGTGAAAACCGAACACTATGGAAGGAGTACAAACTCATGAGGCAGCTAGCTATTTCTGCCACAGATTGGCCCCTGGCCACCAAGTATCTATGTGGCCTCTTTCCTAAAGGAGACAACCCAAAGTTCCACTCAGGTGCCGCATCCAGGACAAAGTCTAGGTGCTCTGGGTCCTATGTTCCTCTGGCTCAGAGACCTATGAATTCAAAGGCAAACCATCTGCCCACCAACCCCACGACACACCTCACATAAACAATATGTGTTAAGAATAGGATAACAACAGAGACTCTTCTTTGGAAAAGAGCAGATTGGGAGATCCATAGCAGTAACTGGTCCATAGCAATGGAGGATCCAACTGGTCAGGCGTTATGAAGGCTCCCTGCCCAGGAGATGAAGGAGGTTCCTTTATTAGACTGTGGTTCTTCTTCATGGAGGAACATTGCTTGTTCACTTTTTGCTGTGGTCCTTGGCTCTGCCCCCTGGGATCTGTCGTCTTGTCCATTATCCTTTCTGGCGCTGTCTGAAATCAGCGGTAAGGAATCTGACTTCCTTGGAGCATGCACAACTTTTGAAGCCTACATCCTGCTGTTGGATATTTGAGGTCCCTAGGAGGATGTTTCAGTCACAGGCTTTTCAAGGCTCAGATCACTGTGCTTTGGAAACATTCCCTTGATTTCTTTGGAAACATTATTCCCATGATTTCTAGTCAGTTCCATGTGCCAGTAACCACATCCAAAGTTCTTTCTTAAAAATTACTCTTAAGCCTGCTCTATTTCTTCCCCTCTTTGCCCCTATACTCATTTCTCTCTTAACATAATGGGGTTTGAGGCCCCGTGAAGCAAGAGGCTTGGTGAGAAGAGAATATACGTTACCACGATTTGTGTTTTAGCCTTGCAAAGCGGTGTTTAACCAAAACAATTTAATAGGCATTTTTGCTCAATTCAGATGTTATCTCATCCTGGTTGATATCTCTTACTGGTAGGTATCAGTCTGCTTTCCAAACCTACAAGGCTCCAAACTCACCTTGGTTTCTAGATTCTCTTCATTCTCTTTCATTTCACCTTGCAAACCATCCGATTCTTTCCTGAACACATGTCTTACCTGCACCCTGTTTAGTAGAGAGAGGAACCTGCAGTATCTTTTATTAACTGAATCGTGTCCCTCCAAATTCATATGTGGAACCCCTAACCCTCAATGTGACTGTATTTGGACATAGGGACTGTAGGGAAGTAATCAAGGTAAAATGAGAGAATAATGATGGGAAGCCAATCCAACAGGACTAGGATCTTTATAAGAAGAGGAAGAGACACCAGAAGTACCCATGTACAGAAGAGAAGACTTCATGAGGACACAAAGAAGGTAGCTCTTTGAAAGCCAAGGAGTAGGTTCTTACCAGAAAGCAGCTCTTGCTGGGGTTGATCTTGGACTTCCAGCCTCCAGAACTGTGAGAAAATCAATTTCTGTTGTGTGAGCCATCCTGTCTGTGGTATTTTGTTATGGCAGCCCGAGCAGACTACAACAGTGTCTGTTGGCATTCTTGTTCTTTTCAATTACTGTAATGCTACAAGGTTACTGCGTTCCTGGTCTGTCCTACAAGTGCGCGCAGTTAGTAGTTTTACAAGCATATGACATGAATCTCTGATTTCCAGCTTCTAATGCCTCTTTTGTGCTACCTCTTACTTGGTTTCTTTCTTTTTTTTCTTCTTCTTCTTCTTACTTGGTTTCTAAGCCAATGCTCTATATTTTAGTTTCTTTATATTCTACACCACTTCAAAGAATCCGTTTCTGTAACCAATGAATCTCAAACCCTTGGAAGATGAACACAAAGGAAGTTTACTTTTCCCTCATGTAATGATATAGCGTGGGTGTTCCTGGTTGATGGGTGGCTGTCCCCCATACGGAGAGTCAGGGACCTACCTCCTTTTGTCTATGGCTCCACCGTAGTCTAGACTTCTGCTGTCCAGTGTGGTGCCCCATGTGGCTACTGAGAACTTGAAAAATGGCTAATAGACTTGAAAAATGGCTAATATGGCTAATATATTAATAATGTAAAACATACGATGGATTTTGAAAAAAAAAAGAATATAAAGTATCTCATTAATATTTTTTATCTTGGATATTTGTTGAAATAATTGTTGGAAATATTGGGTTCAAAAATGGATCATTAAGCATGTATTATTATGGCTATTGGAAAATTTAAAATAACATATATAGCTCCCATTATCTTGCTCCTGAGCAGTACTGTTTGAAGGCTCAGAGTCTTCTGCTTCTGTTGGCAGAAGAGGGAAGAGCCAGTGGAGAAGCTATATCAGATTCATAGAACCCTGGCTCAGAGGTAAGAGAAAGCATGTCTACTCAAATTCCATTGGCGAGAATCACGTATGTGGCTATGTCAAGATATAGAAGGGCTGGGAAATGTAGTCCTGACTCAGAGGGCCCTCTCTCCATGGCAGTTCTCCTCTAAGAAGGGGGGAGTGTAGAGCTAGGGGAGATCTTTGCTCAAACATGACCTCCTTGGGTAAAGTCTTCCCTGACCACTGCAACCACCCCCAGCTTCTTTCCTTAGCATTCCCTGTCTTCCTACCCTATTTTGCCTTTCTCTAGAACACTTTCACCATTTGTTTGGCTTGGTACATGTTTTATTTGTTCATTTCCTTACTTTCTGAGTATGTGTAAACTCCTTCAAGGAATTTTTTTTCCAGTTTTTTTATTGTGGTAAAAAATATACATAAAATTTATTATCTTAACCATCTTTTTTTAACCATTTTTAAATGTACTGCTCAGTGGTGTTAAGAACATTCATGTTGTGGTGCAACCATCACTACCATCCATCTCCAGAATTCTTCATCCTGTAAAATTGAAACTCTATTCCCATTAAATGCTAACTCCCCATTCCGCCCCCTTCTCCCAGTCCCTGGGAACAACCAGATTTTCTGTCTCTATGATTTTGACCACTTTAAGGACCTCATATGAGGAGAGTCATATAGTATTTGTTTCTTTTTGTGACTGGCTTGTTTCACGTAGAATGATGTCCTAAAGTTTTTTTCTGTGTTATACCATGTGTCAGAATTTCATTCCCTTTGAAGGCTGAGTGATATTCCAAGGTATATATATATTATCACATTTTGCTTGTCTACTCATCTATCTATGGACACTTGTGTTGCTTCCACGGTTTAGCTAATTTAAATAATGCTGCTGTAAACATGGGTGCACAGATATCTCCTCAAGACTGATTTCAGGGTGCCTGGTTGTCTCAGTTGGTTAGGTGTTTGCCTTTAGCTCAGGTCATGCTCCCAGGGTCCTGGGATTGAGCCCTGTGTCAGGTTCCCTGCTCAGCAGGGAGTCTGCTTCTCCCTCTGACCCTCCTCCTGATCGTGTTTTCTCTCTCTCTCTCTCAAATAAATAAATAAAATCTTAAGGAAAAAAAAAAAAGACTCTGATTTCATTTCTTTTGAGGATGCACCCAAAAGTGGAATTGGTGGATCCTGTGGTGGTTCTTTTTTTTAACGGTAGTTCTATTTTTAATTTTTGAGGAACTACCATACTATATTTGACGATGGTTGCACAATTTTACATTCCTACCTACAGTGCACAAGGGTTCCCATTTCTCTACATCCCTATCAACACTTGTTATTTTGTGTTGTTGTTGCTGTTTTTTTAATTATAGCCATCCTGATGTATGTGAGGTGGTATCTTGTGGTTTTGATTTCCATTTCCCTAATGATTAGTGAGAGTGAGCATTTTCCCATGTACTTATGGGCCATTTGTATGTCTTCTTTGGAGACATCTGTTCAAATCTGATGGCATTCATTTTTGTCTGTATGTTCAGTGCTGTGTCTCCAGGTCCTGGAACTGGGCACTTGAGGACCAGGTGCTGACCAGTAAAGCCACTGAGCCATATTGGTCTGCTGAGCCACAAGCAGTGCATCGAGGAAAAAATTTAAGGTACTTAAGATGGCATAGTTCAGAAACTGATTGGTATAGTCAAGGTAAATGATATATCGTTTTTTATCGGTACACAGGTGTGATCAAACCAGAGTTAGACATTATGGCAATGTCAATTTACATCCTATTTTTTAAACTGGAGCTGAAATTTGCCACCCTGGTACTATTTGCTCTGCACAGTATTGCAAGTTTGTATTTTTTTTTTTTTTGAGAATTCTAAATTTTTATTTCTTTATTTTTATGTGGCTAACTTAAAAGAGTCAGAATTTTTACACTGAAAGATTTCCATCAAGATTTTACTTTTTTAATCTCCTGTTTTTAAGTTATTTAAATATTTAAGTTATTTAAAATTTTAAGTTATTTAAATATTTATATTTTATATGCTCTATACTCTTTTGGTGGTGGTTATTTAATTTGTATCATATTAGCATACCAGTAATAATATAATTATAATAATGATAATGAATACTTTGTGGGGTTAAAAAGAACACAGAACGTAATCCTGGACAATAAATTTATGTAAGTCAGGAAGGAGGCTATGAATTAAGTTTCCAAATTCTTTGTGTTATTTTGAGGGGATTAAAATACTGATTGTAGACTTGGTTAGTTATTACGAATGCAAAATATTGCTTAAAAGTCAATAAAGAGTAGATACAGAGTCTGTAATCTTTAATCAGTAGAAGGAAACAACCAAATATGCAAGCAAACTGCAATTCCATTCCTAAGTATATGGCCCAAATAATTGCAAGCAGAGACTCAAACAGTTATTTGTATACCTATGTTCATTGCAACATTATTCAGAATAGCCAGATGGTGGAAACAATCCAAATGTTCATAAACTGATGAATGGATAAATAAAATATGGTATATACATACATTGGAATATTATTAAGGCATGAAAAGGAAAGTAGTTCTGCTCATGCTATAGCATGGATGAACCTGGAAGATTTTTTGCTGAGTGAAATGAACTAGACACAAAAGGACAAAGATGGTATGATTCCGCTTACGTGAAATGTCAAGAATAGGCAAATTCATAGACACAGAAAATTGAGTAAGTTTACCAGGGTTTGGAAGAAGGGAGGACTGAGGGAGTTACTGCTTAACAGTTATAGAGTTTTTTTTTCGAGTAATGGAAATAGATAGTGGTGGTGGCTGCACAACATTGTGAATGTAATTAATGTCACTGAATTGTATACTTAAAAGTGATTTAAAGGGTAAATTTGTGTGGTTTTTTTTACCCCAAAGTTTCTTTAAAAATGATAGTAAACCAATAATTTGAAGAAATAAAGAAACATACAAAAATACAATAAAGGAAAAATCACAAGCAAGATGATAGAAACAAGCCCAGGTAATAATATCTATAAATAATAATGTCTATAAATCTACTGGATTCATCAGCTAAAAGATAGAGACTGTTAGATATAAACATGCAAAGGCCATTTGCATGTTTATAAGAGACACACCTGAAACATAAAGACTAAGAAAGGTTGAATTAAAAGAATAAAAATAATTTTAAAAAGGTATACTGGCCAAAAAATGTTGGAGTCTGTGTCAATATTAAAGTAGAATACAAGACAAAAAGTATTGTTAAAGATAGAGTCATACCATAATGATAAAGGTTTATTTCAACGGGAAGTTCTACCTTTACAGAACTCACTAAAGTACCTAAAATACAGTCTAAAATTTATGAATTCTCAAAATATAGAGAGCCAAATTGATGCAAATAACACAAGAAGTGGACAAATGCAATGTTTGAGTTGTAGACCAAAAGTGTAATGAATATATGGAAGACTTGAGTCATACATTTAGCAGCCTTGATGAATAGATACAGAGAGAACTGTTGGTTTATAGAACCAATGATTAAAGAATGAATATTCTTGAGAACATAAGGAACAAACCAACCAACCTGATTATAGGCTAGGCCATAAACCAAGCCTCAACAAATTGCAAAGGGCAGGTATCATACAGCTCATATTTTCTGTCAACAATGCAATCTATATAAAATCAATGACAAAAATATACAAAAAGCAAACAATGCATTTGAACATTTAAAAATATGTATTTCTAAGTAACTTTAAGTCAAAAAAATATTGTTGATTAAATAGGCTCAGAGCTTAATAGTATAATGAAACCATTAATGAATAAAACTTGAGGGACGGACAAGAAAAGTATTTAGAGGGAAACTTATAGTAATAAATGCTTTTTAAAGAACAAGAAAGGGTGAAAATCAAGAAGGAAAGCCTATCGTTCAGAAAAAAATGGAATAAAACCACAGAAACCAAAGAGAATGAAATATAAAAGTATAATAAAAGCAAAGATTAAAGTAAAAGAAAATAAAAATATCCAAGGATAAACAAAGCCTCAAGTTTCACGACTAAGTATATATCTTACACAAGTTCCTACACAGGTACACCAGATAAAATAGACTTACGTGACAGAAATGCATTGCTAAAATAGAAATAAACAAAAATATACATAAGTGAAAGTCACAATAAAAAAAAAAGATAAACTCTGAGTAGCATAGTATCTTTTAAACAATTTGAATTTATAATTAAAAGCCTTCCCACAAAGAAAACTCTAGTCTCAGGTGGACTTCCTAGTGAATTCTACCAGAAATTTAAGAAAGAATAATACCAGTCATACATAAAAGCTTCCAGAAAATATAAGAGATGGGAACGCTTCCTCTGTCATTTTATGAGGCCAGAATTTCCCTGAAAACAAAGGTATCAAAAGATAATGAAATTAAAGGCCCAAATCCCTCAGGAACACAGAACAATTCTTGACAAAATATTAGTAAATCAGATCCAACAACATAGAAAGAGGATAATACCTCATGACCAAAGGAGATTTATCCCAGACATGCATGATTGGTTTAGCTTTCAACAATCAGTTAACGTAATTCACCATATTAAAAGAATAATAAGGGTGGAAAATCAGATTATTATTGCCATAGGTACAGTAAAAGTGCTTGCAAAATTCAACATTTAATATATTATTTTTAAACCTGGGACTAGAAATAGAACACTTCTTCATCCTGATAAAGGGAGACTGAAGAACTTGTAACTACACTGTTGACCAGTGAAAGATTGGATGCCTTCCTTCTAAGACTGGGAGTAGGTAAGGGTATAGCTTTTAACATCTTTATTCACCATTTTCCTGGAGATCTTAGCTGTTGTAACAGGCAAGAAAACAAATAACAGTTATATAGATTGCAGAAAAAGAAGCAAAACTTTCTGTTTGCAGAAGATGCAATAGTATATTTAAAAAATCCTAATGAGTCTGCAAAAAACCTACTAGAAAAAGTGAATTTAGCCAGATGACATGGTATAAATTCAATATACAGAACTATATTGAATTTTTTATATGACTAATGAACAATTGGAAAGAAAATACTATGTACATAGTCCAAAAATGAAGTACATAAAAATAGATTTAACAAAATATATTTAATATTTGCACATAGAACATTAGGAAAATTAAAGAAGATCTGAACAAATGGAGATGTATATCAGGTTCATGGGTTAGGGGAATCAGAGCTTTTAAAATTTCAAAGTTTCCCCAAATTGTTCTATTGATTCAACTTAATCCCAAACAAAATTACTGTAGCCTTTTTTTTGTAGATATTGACAAATTTATTATCAAATTTCTATGGAATGCAGAAAATCTAGCATATTGAATATAATCTTGAGAAAGACTCAAGCTAAGAAACTTACACTGTCTAATTTTAAGATGCCAAAAATTTACAGAACTTCAGATAGTGAATATTAGCATAAGAATAGTCAATGGAATAGAACAGAGAGCCGGATATATGTACATAAATTAATTATAATTATATAAAATATATAATTATACAGGAATATATAATTATACAGACATATATAATTATGTAATTATACACACAAATTGAATATAAATTGATTTTTGATTGTGACTTCAAAGTAATTCAACGGGTCTTTTGCTAATATTTCAACAAGTGGTGTTGGAATGACAGGAATCTCGGCATGTACTTCCCATTATATACAAAGATCATCTTGAAATGGATCATAGCCCTAAATGTAAAAGCCAAAACTATAAAACTTCTCGAAGAAAGTATAGGAGACGATCTTTATAACCTTGGAGTAGGCAATCGTTTCTTTGATAGTACAAACCATAAATCTCTTTAAAAAGGTAAATTGAACTTCATCAAAATTAAAACCTTTTGTTCTTTGAAAGAAACCACTGAAGAAATGAAAGGCATACCACAGACTGGGAGAAATTGTTTTCAATATTTATGAAAAAGGTACCTGTATCCAGAATATATAAAGAACTCTTACAACTCAAAAACAGGAAGGTAAACAATCCAAAAATAAAATGAGCAAAGGGGGGCACCTCAGTCATTAAGGGTCTGCCTTTGGCTCAGGTCATGATCCCAGGGTCCTTGGTCTCTTTGCTCAGCAGGGAGCCTGCTTCTCCCACTACCATTCCCTCTGCTTGTGTTCCCTCTCTAGCTGTGTTTCTCTCTGTCAAATAAATCTTTAAAAGTAAAATAAAATAAAATGAACAAAGGATTTGGACAGATAATTGTCAAAAAAAAAGATATACAAATGGTCAATAAGACACATAAAAAGATGCTCAGCATTATTAGTCATCAGGAAAATGCAAACTAAAACTACAGTGATATACGACTACTTACCCCCTAGAATGCCTAAAAAAAAAAAGATTAACAATATCAAGTGTTGAAGATGCCCCACAAAGATGGAAAACATCTGTAACTCATAGATTGCTGGAAGGAGTGTCCAATAGTACACACACTTTGGAAAACAATTTTACAGGTTTTTTTTCCCCCAAATACTTTTATTTTATTTTTTCAGTGTTACAAGATTAATTGTTCATGCACCACACCCAGTGCTCCATGCAATACGTGCCTTCCTCAGTACCCACTAACAGGCTCGCCCAACCCCCACCTTTGACCCTCCAAAACCCTCAGTCTGTTGCTTAGAGTCCACAGTTTCTCATGGCTCATCTCCTCCTCTGATTTCCTCCAGTTCACGCTTTCTTTCCTTCTCACAATGCCCTCCATGTTTT
>CM053611.1:74256617-74342731 GCA_028646535.1 Procyon lotor
TTTCCAAAGTGGCTGCACCAACTTGCATTCCCACCAACAGTGTGAAAGGGTTCCCCTTTCTCCACATCCTCTCCAACACTTGTTGTTTACTGTCTTGTTGTTTTTGGCCATTCTAACTGGTGTAAGGTGGTATCTCAATGTGGTTTTGATTTGAATCTCCCTGATGGCTAAAGATGATGAACATTTTTTCATGTGTCTGTTAGCCATTTGTATGTCTTCTTTGGAGAAATGTCTGTTCATGTCTTCTGTCCATTTTTTGATGTGATACAGTTTAAGCATACAGTTATCATATCATCTAATAATTCCATGCATAGGTATTTACCTAAGATAAATAGAAATGTGTCAACACAAAGCCTCACTCATGAAATTCATAGCAAATTTATTCATAATAGCACCAAACTGAAAACATCTCGAGGGTCCATCAGCAAGTGAGTGAATAAACTGAGGTAAAACTGTATAGCGGAATACTGTTGGATATTCAGTGGAATGTTATTGCTCAATAATAAAGAGAAAAGAACACACAACAACATGGAAAACTCTCAAAAATATATGCAGCAAAGAAGCCAGAGAAGCATACGTATTGTGTGATTCTATTTGCTTGACATTCTAGAAAATACGAAACTGACCTATTGGGAGAGAGAGCAGGTGAGTGATTTCCTAGGTCCAGGAATGAGGTGGGATTGACTGCAAAGGGGCACTGAATATTTTTGGGTGAGGAATTGTTCTATATCTGGATAGTAATGATGATTACAAATTGTGGTAGTTTCCAATTGTCAAAACTCTTTTAATGGTATGCTTAAAATAAGTGGCTTATCATATGTAAATTATACTTTAATGAAGGCCATTAAAAAGACGGATGACAGAATCCATGTCAGATGTCAGCCTAGTCTAACACTGCTGTTCTGCTCTACCAGTGGGGTGTCTTCCTGGAAATATGGCTACTAATTTGGGTGCTATGGTCAGTCAGGCCTTGGGATTACTGGTAAAGCTATTCCCTTTCAGAAATTGCATAGATTATTCTTTTCATTAACATCCATTTTTGTTTCAGTGACTGTAATAGCTCCTGAGTTATCTGAAGATTCTAACTGGAATTTTGTAATCATTGTCTCCAGTCTCTGATTTATCTCTATTTCTTCTGTAACCATAAGGGTAGATGAAAGGAGAAAAGTCCTAACTGGTCAGTTATTTTGCTGTCCTTTTCTCCATTCTCCTGACACCTAAGACCTTGCCTTGAAATTAATGATGGAGGATCCCCTAATAGATAATATACCAACCTGGAATGTAGTATTTGCTTCTAAGGTCAAATTATAAACCAGATTTCAAGTTCTAGAAAGAATAGAGGATATTAGACAGCTAAAAAAAAGCAATTGATTTGTCATTGCATTATTAATGATGTTTGATGATTAATCACAGTTTTTACAGTTTTATTTGAGTTATTTCTGGTTCTCATTTTTCTATTATTCTCCACCATTGCTTTTACAATTAATTTATAATTACGTATATTCACAGTTCATTTCTTTCTTAAAAAAGTCCTGTGAAAATCATGAGAAGATTTTCTTCCACTTAAGTTTGCTTATAGTTTCTGAAACAGTTTTGGTTTTCACATTTAATTTCAGTTCTGCCAAGAATTACAAAGTGCGTGCCATTTGCCATGTACTGATTCTGGAACTGGAAGAGGATGTCCTCACAGCCAGAGAGACATAGAAAGAAGTAATTTGATTACTTTTTCCCTCCTAGAAGGACGTTGAATAGGCTATCAAAATCAGCTGAAGGAACAATTGATGCTACCTTTTGAGAGAGAATTAGAGTAAGTGGCTATCAAAGGCGAAATAATCTAGAGGTGAAAGAGGGAAGGGCAATTTACATAGAGGGCAATGGAGTAAGGAAAGAATTGGTATTTTTTCCTCCCATTGTCTGGTGAAGTTGAATCAAGGAACAAGTTATTCCAACAAACTTCCCATGATATTTTTTATTATCTTTTAAAGATTTATTTATTTGAGAGAGAGAGTGTATTTGGGGGGGAGAGGCAGAGGGAGAGAGAGAAAGAGAGAATCTCAAGCCAGACTCCCCTCTGAGCCCTGACACAGGGCTCCATCTCAGGACCCTGGGATCACAACCTGAGCCGAAATCAAGAGTCGGAGGCTTAACCGGCCGAGCCACCCCAGTGCCCAACATGATATTTTTAAATTGCATTCTAGATTTTCACAAATATTCATAAAGTCAACAACTCCAAACTGGGCTGCACTAAACAAAGGCAAGAGCACTGTATAGCTAGTGCAGTAGGCTTTTGCAGCCCATGAGATCAGCCCATGCAATGGTTCACTCATGTAAATGTCAGCCATCATGTACATCTTTTTTTTTTTTTTAAGATGTTATTTATTTATTTATTTGTCAGAGAGAGAGAAAGAATGAGTGAGCACAAGCAGGGAGAGCAGCAGGCAGAGGGAGAAGCAGGCTCCTGGCTGAGCTGGGAGCCTGATGAGGGATTCGATTCCAGGACCCTGGATCATGACCTGAGCTAAAGGCAGCTGCTTTACCGGCTGAGCCACCCAGGCATCCCCCATCATGTACGTCTTAATGGGAAAAATGTAGAACCTTGGATTTAGGACATCTAGTAATTCCAAGCATCATTGAAATCATAATGAAGGAAAGCGTTTTATAATGTGGGGAGAAAGGAAGAAAGTACATATAAGGTGAATGTTAATAGGCACTGGTTTCATTTCTTTTCTTCCATACCCTCACCTCGGGGGTCCCCCTCCTGAAAGAAGAAAAAAATTCTTAGGTCCTTTGTGAAGGATGGTTGAGAGTCAGGATGCAGCCCATTACTTTGCTCATGTTGGTTGGTACAAGGGCAGCCTAAGACTAAGCAAGCAGTTCCAGCCCTGAGCATATACCTAGTGAGACAGGCCACACCCAAACGCAGTGGCTTAAAATGGCAGTATTACAGTATTTCTCAGGGGTGGTTTGAATTCAGTCAGGGCTTAGCTGTACTCTCCCCCTGCTTCATGGGACTGTAGGTAGGGTCATGCGTATAGCGGAATCCCACTGGAAGCTCAGCTGGGGCTGGGAGCTGCAGGGTCTTTGGTACCTCAGGCCACTTGCCACGTCATTCAGTGTTTGGCTTGGCCTTCCTTACACTACTGTTGGCTGGACAACAGCCTGGTTCCTTTTTTCATCCAATCTTTGTTTTATCCCTTTAGCCATTCCCTAAACCCTAAGTAAGGAAATATATTTCACAGACATGCTCATGAAGTTCTCTCTTGCTTATCTGCATCCCTTCTGCCCACTGACATCCCTCTTGTCTCAAAAAGCCCATCTCCACTATGACTTTCTTGATGAAACCCTGATGACACTTTTCTTTTCCACCTGCTTTATCCTTACCCTCTGACGGCGGCATGGTAGTTTCTCTCAGCTCTCACGGAATGTTATTTGCCATTCTGTGTTGTGTTTTGTTCAGAGAAAAGCTTGGCCCTATCCATAAGTACTTATTCTGTGGACGGACACTGTGTTTTCTCTTCAGACATATATCCTATTTAGATGTCTCAACTTTCATATGAGACTGTCAACTCTCTCCATTTTGACTGACCAATGAAACATATGAAATTGAGCATTGTAAAATAATTTGTGCTCCAAGTTCTTGTCAGAGGTTATAACCTAGAAATCTCTGCTGCCCAGTACCTATCAAAAGCTCAATTGTGAAAAGTAATATATATGGAGAATTGCCTGAAGGATATGCAGTCCATCCATTCTCTGACACTCAATTTTATTCCTGGATTAAGCCAAACCAAGAGAGACCTGCAGCCTGAAATACTTTTGTTTTAGTCCTCCAGAGAATAGCTTTCACCGATTTGCTCTTGGCATTATGCCATTGGCTTACATTTTGATGGACATTATAAGGAAAAGCCTGTTCAACTTTTTGCCAATAAAGTTGAAAATCTACATTTTCTAAAAATATATAAATTATCAAAATTGACTTAAGCACAGTTAGGAAAACCTGGGCAGACTGATGATTGTGGAAGGAATTGGAAATCGTTGTCAAAGATTTATTCCTCACCAGAGCTAAGCCCGTATTTTTTTGGGGCCGATATCTACAGAGTTTACCTAACAGCTATGTCTCTGCCTATATCTTTCTCTCCCTCTCTTTTTTTCCTTTATTGGTCAGTACCTCTCCTTCTTTTGGGGATGAATCCTTCCCCACCTCAATTATATGATACTACGATAGTGCAAAATCGCAGTACACTGATTTCTGGCCACAGAAACAAATCCATCATGTTGAACCATATTTGCAAATATCTTTGAATATATTGATTCAAAGTAGGGCATGTGACCCAAATAGAGTTAATTGGAATTCTTTCCTATAATTTTGTATTTGCATCTGTGGAAGAAGTTCTTTTCTGGATTTCTAATGGGGATCATGTGAATCTATAACTGGGAAGGGTTACAGCTACCCCTTCCCACATAAATTAAGCCCATCTGCAATGAGAAACGAGAGAGAGAGGGAGAGGAAGAGACAGGGATGTGGGCAGGGACAAGGTTACAAAGGATGGACAGACACATGGTCAAAAACTCTGAGAGATGGAGACTAAGACAGGTGTGCCCACACATACAGATATAACACTCAGATACAAATAGGGAAATCAAGGAAAAAAGAAAGAAGGAAAAGAGAAAGATCCCAACATTGCTTGAGTCACTGCTGTCTTTCTTACATGTAAAGTAATAAATTTCTTTTTTTTCTTTTTCTTCTCCTTCTCTTTCTTCTCTAAAGCTAGTTTAATCTAGGTATCTTTCACCTGTAAGTGAAATACTTTTGATCATAATGGTTTTGTAAGGGAACCTAAAAGAGTAATTAAGGGACGGATAATTCCTTTGTTTCTCTCACTATTCCAAATCATAAGGGGAAAAACCCAGTAAAATGTGTCTACCCATTTTAAGGTTAGCATAACTAATAATGAAAACTGAAAAATCATAGCACAAAAAGAAAACGATGAAACATGAATATAGATGCCTATGTCCTGAATATAATCCAGAAGACATGCGCCTCCTTATCTCCTCAGGATGACCCCATTTGACCCTGCATCATTGAGTACAGAACCCACCCCCTTCTCTGGTTTACTCAGAAAACCCAATCACATTATATCTTTCAGGATACACAAGTTTTGCTGTGGTAACAAATAACCCCAAACTCATAGTGGTTTAAAAAAATAAAAGTTTATTTCTTGCTTCCTCTACTGAGGTTCAGCTGGGGACTTCTTCACACAAGGATACAGGCTTTCAGAGTGTCAACCATTTGGAAATTATTAAGTGACTGCTAGCAGAGGGAGGAGACATATCATATTGTGGTTCTTAATGCATTGTCAGAGAGATTTTATATGTATGTGTATATATATATATACACACACACATATATATTTATAGATTTATATAGATATATAGGTTTATATATATACAGATAGATACATGCATGTATACATAATATATTTAAATATATTATATATTATTTATATTATATATAACATGTATTATATAAATATATGTTTAAGTATTTATATATAATTATACATATTACATATACATGAATGTATCTATATAAATAATTTCTACTTAGATATCATTGGCTCAGGCAAGTCACATTTCTGCATCTAACCTTTACAAGTCGAGTAAGAACAGTCCTACCTTCATCCTGAAAGTGGAAAGAAATGCAATATTTGCAAATAGTCCTAATGATTACTAGAGAACACCTTTCTGGTTGCCAATTATTTGGTTTGCTCTCCTTTCTACATTCAAAGTCCTTTTTTTTCCTATCCAAGGGAGACTACTCAAAATTTCAATAGTCTAACAAAACCAGTGTCAAAGTTCAGGGTCTCTGGGTAATGTGTGGTAGTCTCTTCATCAAGAAGGAGGTAATGCCTAATAGACTCTGTTCAGGACGGGATGTAGCTTCCAGAGACTTCTGAACTAAAAATGTTACCTGCCCCTCATACACTCATTGGGTAACAGGGAAAGTGTCCCTTTTATGGATATAGGGATTTTTCCTTGAGCTAGCCCTTAGTTGGCTCCCTTGACCATCCATTCTTCATCGTTGTTCTAGCTTTCACCTCCAAGGGATTCTTCTCTTATTCCCTGTAGTTCTATCTGAAGTGAGCATCAAGGACTATGTCCTTGATTGGACCAAACAACTTTATTGGTCCACTTTCTATTCCATAGAAGATTGAGACCTGTGGTTGTCTTATAGTCATAACTGTTTTTAGTCTAGTTTGGTGGTACTTTTGCAGTACACATCCCTCAGAAACATTGATGACTTCTTTCCTGTTTGATTTCAGTAAGCTTCATATACAGTATAACCACAATTCTTTCTGGACATAATTCTCATATTTGCTGTTTGCTTTCATTTTCTTTACTTTGCATCAAGTGATTTCTCACTGTATAAAATAGATTTTCATCTCTTCATGCTATAAGAGTGTTTTCTCCACCATCTATCCCCCATTCCTTAATCCAGTGCCAAATATTCTAGTGTTGTTGTTGTTGTTATTGTTTTTAGCACAGCAGCACTCCACTCTATACTATCAATTTCCATATTGGATAGGATAGACTGGGTTATGTTGCAGTAACAATCTAAAAATTTTAGTGGTCTAAGACAACAGAGATCTGCTTGCCATTCACCTCATGTCTACCACAGGTAACTGGATTTTGCTGAATATAGTCCTCATTTACGGTTATACCTGCCAGACATTCCATTTTCTGGAACATGACCAATATAGCCATGGCAGAGAAAAGGGAATGTGGAAAACCATGCATAGACATTAAAAGCTTCTGTCTAGAAGTGACTCATGTTACTTCTACTCACATTTATTGGTCATTGCAAGTCACAAGTGATTTTAAAGGTTGAAGAAATTAAATCCTACCACATGTCTGGAAGGACAGAGAAATAGAATATCTATGAAGACATCCAATAAATAACACACACACACACCTCACAACATTAATGATCTTTATGGACTTTATTGAAATTTGTGGAGACCAAAGCAGGAATTTTATCTCATGGTACATAGAATCTTGCAGGAAAATTTCTACCTGAAATTTCTCTTCTTCCCAGTTCCTTTTCTATAGTATCACTGATGTTTTATTTTTCTTTCCTTCTTCACTCATGTAGTACTCAGCCTCTCAGGCTCTACTCTGTCCCTCTCAGTTTTTCTGTTTGGGAATTAAAGTTCCATACCCTTTCATTATGGAGAGCAAATTCTATTATCCTTGTTATTTGCACATTCCCTCAAGGTCTTATATGCCACCCCAAGAGATTTATGAAGCCTTTCTTCTGAACAAATGTAGTGCTTTCCGGACGAATCCTGGTGAATGCAATTTTCTCCATATTATCACATTAATAATATATTAGCAAGTCAAATCTAGCATTACCAAGATTTTGTTCCAGAAATAAGGGCTGGTTTTACATTACTATACCTGTTATTTCAATATCTTACATTAATTAAAAGAGAATATCTATATGATCATCTAGTTTTGCTCTGTCCAACATGGTATGTTTTAGCTACATATAGCTATTCCAATTGAAATTTAAATAACTGAAATTATATATTATTTTAAAAATTTAGTTCCTCATTCCCACTAGCCACATTTTAAGTACTCAGTAGTCACATCAGGCCAGGGGCTATGGAATTAGCATAGAAGGGAACATTTCCATCATTGTGGAAAGTTCTTTGAACTGTGCTGATTTAAATAAATGCTGAAGAGTCATTTGATAGAAGTAATCGTCATTTCTGATTTTAAGATTTTCATAAATTAGTTAGAAGGAAACTTTGTTAAATTGAGAAACAATATACATGAGAACCCAATGGTAAGTATCATACTAAGTAGTGAAACACAAGTAGTATTTCCATTATTTTTTTAAAAGATTTTATTTATTTATTTGAGAGAGAGAGAGAGAAAACACAGGGGAGGGGGCCATTAAGAGTGGCAAAGTGGGTCTACTCCATGGCCTCTTCAGGTACCTAGATTTATTCTATCACTCCTATGGTGTGGTCTTCCTTCTCGTATTTTAAGAATATAACTCAAGTTCCAGATAGCATATCTGTATTTAAGGCAGAGGATGGAGAAAATAGACAATGAGTAAAAAAGAAAGGAGACAAGTGTGGTGTTTGCTGCTTTTTAAAGCTTTTTGCCACATGATAATTCTGCTGACATTGACTAGTAATTGCTTCCATGGCCACACTTAGTTGCAAGGAATGCTGGAAACTCTAGCCCTAATTCTGAGTAATCATGTGTTCATGTAAAAATTAGAGCACTGGGTGTGGTGCATAATCAATGAATCTTGGAACACTGAAAAAATTAAATAAAAAAACCCAAAAAATTAGGGTTTCCTATGGATGAAAGAGCGACTAGATACTGGGGCATCTAATACTTTCTGCCTTACCACGTTATTTAATATTGTTCTGGAAGTCATAATCAAAGCAATGCAACAGGAAAACAAAAGAAATATAGACAGTGAAAAGAAATGGACACAATTATTTTTCTCTTCAGAAGATAAATGTCTCAAAACCCAACCGAGTTAACTAAAAATCTTTTAGAAACAATAAGAGAATTCAGTAAGGTGGGAGAAATATGCATGAATCAGGTATTTTCTGGCTGATGTTTTACTTGAAAGAGGCAAGAAATATCATGAAAAACTATGGAAAAAATATAATACCTGTGGTAAATTTAGCAAGAAGTATATGAAATTTATATGACAAAAACCATAACATTTTATTGCAAGCCATAAAAAGAAGATCCAGGTAAATGAGGAGTCTTGGCATGTTTCTGGATGGAATGATACAGTGTTCTAAAGATATCAGTTCTCCCTCAAATTTGTAAATTTCATACAGTTCTGTCCAAAGTATATTTTTTAACTTCTCAATATGATGATGAAATTTATGTTAAAGATTGATTGAGAACAGCAAGAAAACAGAAAAGGAACAATGAAGAGTATATTCCCTGGTAGATGTCACAATGTAAAGCTACAGTAAATGAAAGTGTGGTGCCAGCTAAGGGATTGATAATGGGACAGAATAGAGTTCAGGACAAGGTGTGTGTGGCAGAGGAGAGCACTGTACTGTGTGACCTTGGGAAGATTCTTAAACCTTTGTTCTTTCATATTTCATATCCATCAAACACGGATAAACTAGTCCATACTGCATAGAGTCGCTGTAAGGGCAATATGCGTAAAGTATTTAGAATAACGCCTGGCCTGTCATAAGCACTAGGATAGTGTAAATAGTTTATTAATGCCAGCATTTTGTGTGTGGTAAAGTTGTCATTAAAATCAATGGGGAAAGAATTATTATTTTTTTTTTATTTTCCCCCTTTAATTCTTTTTTCCCCAAATACTTTTATTTTATTTTTTCAGTATTACAAGATTCATTGTTCATGCACCACACCCAGTGCCCAGATTTATTTATATATTTTAGAGTGGTGGGTGGAGGGGCTGAGGAAGAGAGAAACTTAAGTAGACTCCATGCTGAGCGTGGAGCCCCAGGCGGGGCTTGATCTCACAACTGTGAGATCATGACCTGAGCTAAAACCAAGAGCTGGCTGCTTAACCAACTGTGCCACCCAGGTGCCCTGAGAATGTGTTATTTAATACAAGGTGTTGGAGTAATTGTCTTACATTTGGAAAGAAAGAAGAAAGGAAAGAAGAAAAGGAGGGAAGTTAGGAAGGAAATCAGAACTCTAGTTCACATTCATTATGAGTTAAATGGTACGGATTAAATAATTATGGAAGTTCCCATAAAAATATTAGGAAAATGAAGAAGAATTGTAAAAGTATTCTTGGAGTGTGGATTCTTCTTTTTAGCACAATAGCAATGCAATAAGCCATAAAACAAAACACTGTCGGGTTTTACTGCCAATGTAAAAGGAAGTTGAGATAAGGTGATGGGTGGGGTGATAGTGGTATGAGTCACTGACTGGTCAGGTGAAAGATGGTAGATCTGAAAAAACTTATTTAAATACAATAAAAACCTTATGTCCAATTTCATCTGTAAACTGTGCTATTTCTATGGTTCGGTTTTCTGTTTTGAAGGGCTGCACTTTGATAGCAGAAAATGGCAATGAACATAATAGCTTTCACTTTTTAACTTTCAGGAAGATCTACTTGGAGCAAGTTCATTTTAAATGATTGCTTCTACTTTGAACTGGGCATTCAATAGATTCTTATAGTTTCAAAAATCAGATGATAATGATGGGTAAAACGTAACTATTTTAAATCAAATGTGTAAGATAGCAATATTAGAACAGTTTGGCTGTTCCAGATTCTAAATTGTTTGTGGGTTGTTTTGGTGAAAGGAAGACAGCAATATTTTTAATATTATAATTGTTTTTATAATGCACATTTAATCTGTTGGCAATAACCACTATAACAGTCCTTTTTAGCTTTATAGAAAATTATGCACCTAGAAAATTACATAAATATACAAAATTAAAGCAAAAAAGGCAGAGCTGGATACTGCATCAAATATACATTATTCATTATGAGGGAGAGAGCTATAAAAATGGAGAATTCCAGAGGGTATAGTTTTTATGCAAGAATTGATGCAGCAGATTGAAAATTTAGTTGGCAAATAGCTACTGACTTTTTAATTTAGAAACATTAAGATTTAGTGTGTCAATCTGGCTGCTCCCTGGATTGTGCAGTATTCAAAACTCTAAATTAAAACTCTGTAAGATTTAAGTGTGATAACATGCACTACAAAATGATCTTTACAGAAAAAATCTGATTACTTGGATCCCCCCCTCCCAAGCCCAAGAGTTTGAACCCTATGTGAAACATTAATGGACTTCTCTATTTCACTTAAAAATTTTCATGGAGAATTATTGGAACATCAAAGTGACTATAGCTACTAATAGGTATTTTCTTAAGCTGTACACATGAAAGAAACTAATTTTTTTAAAAATAAAAGTTATAAACAAGACAGTCAAGTATATTTGATATCCTCTGATTTATGGAAGGATACAAACAAGTTCAGGGTTTCTTCCCCCAAGGTGATAGTAGAGCTTTTCAAACAATTCATTCCCCATGAGTTCTAAAAGGAAAGGATTGGGTGCCGTGTCTCTAACTAGAACTGTTAAGTTTATTAATGCCTTAAAAGGATTGTTTTCCCCATCCCCCCCACCCCAACAAATTAGACACTCACGGGTAATGTGGTCATCTTATTTACCTTTCTCCCTCCTTCCTCTTCCACATAAGTAGAAGTTTCATTGAACAGGTCACCTCATGGTAAGCACTATGGCAGCTGCTACCTACTGTTCTGTGTTAGAAGCTTCCATTTCTTCAACATTGCAGATCTGCTTTCCTTGCTGGACATCCTTAAACTGTCATATAAGTAATTATTTGGAGGCTTGTGTGTGTTATAGTCCTCTCCACCTTTTCAAGGAAGTGGGGAATGGGTGGATGTGATTTTCTTCTAACCCCCATCTTTAATCTTTCTCAAATAATAAACAGAGTGGCAGTTCATCTCCCACCTTCTTGCCCTAACAGAACTTCCTTCTCTGGATCTCTCTTTCCAATGCCTTGCCTACAGAGGTCTCACAGGAGACTGCTTAAAACTCTCTCCCATTTTCCAGAGACCATAGCATTGGACTATTCCCAATATTGCCTGTACCCCTGACACACCATCTCTTTTTTACCTTTAAGCAAAAGCCCTTTCCATTTTGGACACAGACTCCTGTCTGTGGTACCATCTAGCTTGTTCTGGCTATCATCCGCTTGAAGTCACTCCAAATTTGTTGTGGGTTTGGCAACTAGATCACAGTCTTTCAAGTCATGCCATGATCCTGGATGACTTTAGTATCTACATGAATGATAAATTCAATACTTAGTCTTAAATCTTCTTGAATGTCTTATATTCCAGTTACCTGCATGGCTACCAGCTGGGCTCTGAAATCTTTATCATCTTTGTCCCTAAACTTCAGTCACCCAAACCTGACCCACTGCTTCATATTGCTCTTTTCTGTACTTTCTTATTCCCTTAATTCAGTTCTTCCTTGCAGTCTTAATATGCCCAAATATTTTCTGTATGGAAAACAACTCCATCCCTGGTCACAAGTCAACGTCTAGCTGTCTCTTAATACCCCCTATTCCCTTCTGAGTCAAATGCCTCATGAGAATTACCTTAAATTTTTTTAAATTTGCGAATGTATAGTTGACACACAATGTCACATCAGTTTCAGGTGTATAATGTAGTGATTCAACATCTCTATACATTATGCTATGCTCATGGCAAGTGTAGCTACCATCTGTCAGTACACAATGCACTTACAATATCCATCAACTATATTTCTTATAGCTGTGCCCTTTATTTCTGTGCGTTATTCATCCATAACTGGAGGATTATTCTTATTTTCTGCTTTGACTCATTCTTTGGGAGTCGGGCAACTGATTCCACCTAGTCAATGAAATTGCCGTTTCTGGCCATCATCTAATTATCCAATCCAATGAACTGTTTTCAGACTTCGTTAGAGTTTATCTCTCTGTAGCATTTGACTTTCTGCAGTTGGTTTTCCTTCTCTGGATTTCCTGGCACTGTTCTCTCAGGGTCATCTCATGATTTCTTTCCCATCTCCTTTTGCCAATTCCTCCTCTTGTTTCCACCCTAAAATGTGAAGGATCCATTTTTCTCTTCTTTTTGTGTGCTCTCTGGACATCTCATTCTCTTCTGTGACTTCCATCTATGGGCTGAAGATTCATGAACTCTAAAGGGAAGTGAATGACTAAATACTTTCTAAACAATACGTCTTGTCTCAGGAATGACTTAAAACTGCTAATAAGGATATAAGAAAATCCAATTGAGTAGCACAAAATCAGTATGAGACAGAAGGAACAAAGAAAAATAAGGAAGAAAAAATGTCACCCAGGAGGAATGAAGCTAAATATGCTATAAGTCCTAAATTTAGTCTTAAGCTTTTGAGGAACCAATTAGAAGAGTGAGAAATCTCATCATGGTTATGCAATCCAAAATGCCTATAAGGTACCCATTGTTTAGAAATCCATCCATTGCTGCACTTCATGGTAAACATTGTGGAACGAGAGTTTCTCTTGGGTGGAACAGGGTGGAGCAAGAGTTTCTGTCAGGGTTCGGTGAGGAGGCCTGCAGAGGACATGAATCAAATCCTCAATGTCATCATTCCAGAAAATAAGCGCATGAGTTCCCAAGGTCTGTATCTTATAAACACCTTCCATTTAGACAATGGCATCAGAATAAGATTCAATTTAGTTAAAGCAGTTCTGTGACAGGCCAATGTAGTATGGTTTATGCTTCTAAGGAAATGTTTTAGTGTATCTTGAAGAGAAGATAATTTTGTCTTGCAAGCCATTCTCCCTAAATATTCTCATAAAACAGCTTTGATATCCACTGAGGACATTGAGCATGAAATTCTACTCTGTGGCAAGTATGTAATCCAACAAATTTCTATTCCTGGCATTAGTCTGAATACTTAGCAGTTATCTGCACCTTGATATGCCACAGGTATCTTAGTGTACATAACTGTACCCGTTTTTTCCCTCCAAATGGATTTTTCCTAGCCCTCTGACAGGGAATGATAACATCATGCACCCAGTCTCATCCAGAAATCTTGAAGGCACCCTAGGCTTTTGTTTCTTTTCCCCTTCTTTCTTAACACACAAAATACCCACATCCTTCTAAAAAAAATGCCCGCAATCCTTCTGATACAGCCTCCTTATATCTCTTGTCTCTGTCCTGCTTCCTAACTCTACTGCCACTGTTTGCGTTCTTTCGGGAACTTACCACTATTTGCCTGAGCTACTACACCATTGTGCTTTTGTCTTAACTGGCTTCCTTGGTCCTAGTCTGGCCCGCCCTCCTCTGATCCAGTTTCCATCTGATTCCCTTTTGTCTCTCTGACTTTACCACAGTGATTAGCACATGGTAGGCAAATAAGGTATTTGTATTAGATGGATTCGTATATGGATGAATGATTGTACATGCATGTGGGTCTTATGAGATGCACCTTGTAGTGCTCCTTTCAAATGACAAGAATTATATCTATATTCATTTGTGCGCTGTCAGGATTAAGGCAAGTATTTGTGTAGAGTGGTAAGTAATGAAATGTTTCCCAGATTCTGAGGGGTTTTTTTGTGTTTTGTTTTGTTTTGTTTTGTTTTTTTCAGTCTTTCCTAGGGGCAGGCACATGAGGAGGAGACCAAAGAACTCACTTCTCACATTATTGTTAGAAGAAACTCCAAGAGAGGTCTAAGGAGGAGAGAAGGAGAAGGAGAAGGAGAAGGAGGTGGAGATGAGCAGCCTTACAGCAGCTGTGAATCTACCAACAGCCTGGAGGTGGGAGGTAGGGGATTGACTCAGAAAAGCAGTCAAGATTTAATTAAAGACCCAAGTTCATGTGAGGAGAACAAAGACTCACCTGGAACTGGCTAGTGTTTGTTGGGAGAGGATGAAGGGAAGAGATTTATATGAATGTTAAGAATATGTAGCAATGTGGGAGGGAGTCCATAGAGAAAAGTGTGAGATAAGTGCATGAAGCATGATTGCTTGAGGGTTGAAGCAACGTTAAGAGAAGCTCTTGATGGAAGTAATTGCTCTAAAGCAGCCGATAGCTACAGCTTCTAGAAGTAGGGCAGCTTTTTTATCCAAGTAGAATGGTGCTATGAGTTAGATAATCAAAGGGTGTTAGAAATCCATACAAACTTCATCTTGGGCTCACCTCTACTCTCTGTGGATGAGAGAAGGGAATGAGCAATAAGCAGCACTTTAATTATGACGCTGGCTCTGGAACTCACAGGAAGTAGTATGACTCCTTCAATAACGGTCTGACTGAAAGAGTAAACCGCCCAGGACGATAGGGTTCTGTACTAGGAACTAGGAACAAAGAGCCAGATTATGTTTTTCAGAACAGGCTCTGTCCTATAGGACCTGTGTACAGATCATCAGAGAAGATCTCCTGGAGGAAGAGCATTGACTTAAGTCTCTTTGAGTCATGGAGCCACCTACCCCTTTCTGCTTAAAGGAATACTGCATCTCTTCCTTTTGGCCAAGGGACAAGAGGAAATAAAAAGAAAAGGAAGGTAAGATTACTATCTTATTAGATCTCTAATGACAGTAATAATTGCATTAAGAGTTAACATGTATTAAACACTATGTTTAGGGCACCAGTCTCAGAGCTTTAGTCGTATTGTTATTTTTTATTTATTTAATCCTTGCAACAACTTTGGGATAGGCATAATTTTGTTACCAGGACACCCCTTACAGTGGAAGATCTTAATTATGGGAAGATGGGATTCCAGCTGATCACACTGCTTCTGTGGCCCATCAGGTGCTCTAGGGAAGACTGTTGCTTAAAGCCTTGGTGTGCTCAACCTGTAATTTGCGGATATAATAGCTATCATAAAGAATTATATTGATGATATAATCAAGATAATCAATATGATGATTATATCATCAATATAATTCTTTATGATAGCTATTATATCTGCAAATATAATAGAATTATATGATGATATATAAAGGGTCTAACATGGTGGTTACTATGCCAAAGTGGGCAATAAAAGGGAATTACTGTCAGGTCTTCTTTGATTAAACTCTTTTTGTTCTTATATTTTAAAGTCAGGATAAAATTAATTATCAGTATTTTCTTTTTCAAGCCCTACTTAAATTTTTTTTTTTTTTTAATTCTCAAAGGGAGTCCTAAAGCAGGAGATCAACAGACCAGCTCATAATGCGAATGAGGAGATGTTCTTGACTCTGGCTAATAATTTTTAGCCAGTTCTGTTCAATAGTAGACAAACTTAGAGCCCAAAGAGTTAATATTCTAACCAGTTATTCCCAGTTTTTCCCCTGCTCATGACAGAAGGTCCAGTAGAGCCCGAATCAGAAAGAAAAGTTGCAGGAATGCAGGACTGAGCCAGGCCAGACTATTTTAACTTATTATTTGACCTTCCAAAGGGTGGAGCAAAGCACCAGTAACAGAAAGATTAAGCCACAGGCAGTTCTGATAATATGTTTCCCCAAACTAGACTCAGGCAATCTTAGTAAAATAAAGTGGCGTAGATTGGTTTTTGATAACTTCAGATGGTCAAAGCATCTTTGAGTGTTTTCAGGACAACAAAATATAGAAGTGATAAATAGTGGGGATAGTGACCTATTTCAGGAATGGTTCATAAGAAAACTAATAACTCTGCCAATTTCTATCAATATCCTGGGGAAGCTACAGAATTATTCAGGGCCTTGGTCTTAATTATCTTCTAATGAAGATTTGATTTCATTTGCTCTTCGTAATCTCTCATTCTTATTTCTCTTTCCATACACTTCCTTGTTTTTAATTTCATAGTGTTGAAATGTTTCATGCTTAATATTCTCCATACAGCAGCTGAGCTCTTTAGAGAAAAGACTATGTCAATCTCAGAAATAATATAACGAGTTAAATGAGGGCCTCGTTTTACTACTGCTAGTCCTATTTTTATGTGATGCATCAACTCAGCGAGAGGAATGAGGAAGGATTCAGGGAGAAGTAATGTGATTTCCCTTCCTGTAAATCTTTTCAACCGCCACTCTCCTAATTGCCTTAACTTGTTAAAAAAATATCTTTTAGGGTCTTACATATTTTTAAAAATAAAATTTCCCTTATATCAAAGTACTACATTGAGATTGTGTAGAAAGTCCAATAGTTCTATAAGGCTCATTATGAAAAGCACAAATAACTTCAATGGATTGCTACTTCTTAATTTTTCAGTTTTAGATGTTATCCACTGCTTTCCGACAATGGAAGGTGAAGTTTGGCTCTTTCCCTCCCTTCCTTGCCTAGCCCAATCTCACACACACACACACACACACACACACACACACACACACACTTTCCATCCATCCATTCTCCCATCCTCTCTGTAAAGTTTTATAGTACTGAAAAATTTCATTGGATCTATATTCTGCATTTAAATAACTCTAAGTATGCAAATGCTGGTTACACTTGAGTAACATAGTATACTATATTTTTTCATAGACAGCATTCGGTTTTTCCTGGAATTGGTAATTATCTTCTTTGTTGATGACTAGTCTTTTAATGTGTTTATCACAAATTTAAGCCCCAATTCTCACCCAGTTGTCTAAATCTCTTATTAACATATCAGATATTTATCAGTTTCCTCTTTTGGAAATAACTTCCCCAGGAACTTCTAACCCACTTAAATTTAGGCAGTGGCTTGGTTTCAAGACTTCCTTTCAAGTCCTGCTGCTGAGCTCTCCTAAGGATCTTACCCTGGGATTTCCTTCATGTTCCTCTTCAGTGTATGGGAGCCTCTGGTTCTTCAGTTCTGAGTCTTTTTTGTCATCTGCTCCCCCATCTTAT
Organism: Procyon lotor; assembly: GCA_028646535.1. Classification (NCBI taxonomy): domain Eukaryota; kingdom Metazoa; phylum Chordata; class Mammalia; order Carnivora; family Procyonidae; genus Procyon; species Procyon lotor. Next base: position 74,273,976 of record CM053611.1, read on the forward strand.
TGGATAACATCCTTCAGTAGCTTCCTGAGAAAGAAAGGATGGGCAGCAAAGTTTTTGAGATTCGTGTATTCTGAAATGTATTTATTCCACCTTCAGACTTAATTATATAGTTTAGAGTGATAGTTTGTTGGATACAAAATTCAAGGAGGCAAGCCATTTCCCTGTGCGATTTTAAAGGCATTGCTCTGTTGTTTCGTAGCTTCTGTTGTTAATGAGAAGCTGAAATGCCATTATTATTTTTAATGGTTTGTATGTAAAACCTCTTGTCTCTGAAAGATTTTTTATATTTGCTCTTCTTCCTAGTGGCCTGAAATTTTACAAGAATGCACCTTAATGTGGGTATATTTTCATCCATTGTGTTGGGCATTCAGTCTGGAAACTCAAGTCCTTCAGTTATGTTAACATTTTTTTGACTTTGATTTTTATTTTCTCTTTCTGTGTTTCTTCTGGAACACACCTATTATAATAAGGTTGGATCTCCTGAATTAATTCTCTGATTTTCCTATCATTGTTCTACTATAGACCACTTCTGTTACTTTTCTATTTTTCTGAGGGATTTCCTTAATATTTATTTCAGGGTTTTATGTTGTGTTTTTATTTTTTACAATCATTTTTAAAATTTTAAACATCAACTCTATGGTGATATAATTTATAGATAACAAAGCACACCCATTTAAGTGTACAGTTTAGTAATTTTGACAATGTATATGAACCATTTCAATTATACCAAAACATTTTCCTGTGCTCTTGGCAGGGTTTCATCATACATCTTTTTCATCCTTTTACTTTTAACCTATTTTTACATTTAAAGTGGCTTCTTGTACATAGTATATATTTGGGTTTTTTTTTTCTCAATACAGATTGATAATCTTTGCCTTTTGATTGGAGTGTTTAGACCATTTTCATTTAATGTACTTATTTATCTGGTTGGGTTTAATTGACCATTATGCCATTGGCTTTCTATTTATTCCATTTAATCATTGGTTATTTTTCATATTTTTTCTGCCTTATTTTGAATTAATTGAATTTTTTTAGTATTTCATTTTATTTCCACTGTTGGCTTATTCTCTCTAAATCTACTGGCATCTTTAAACATTTTTTTTTCAAGAACTCTTTTATTTCCAAATAGCTTTTTTTTTTTTTAAAGATTTTATTTATTTGACAGAGAGAAACACAGCGAGAGAGGGAATGGTAGCGGGAGAAGCAGGCTTCCTGCAGAGCAGAGAGCCCGATGCGGGGCTCGATCCCAGGCCCCTGGGACCTGACCTGGGCCGAAGGCAGACACTTAACGACTGAGCCACCCAGGTGCCCCTTCAAATAGCTTTTTAAAAATCCACCCTTCTGGGTCACGTATGTATTTTTTTTTATGTATCTCTGTGAATAATTAATACATTTGAGGTTTTCTTCTCCCTGCATAGTTTTTCCAATTTGCTTTCCTCTATCTGTTTTCTCTCCCTCACATTGGAGGCTTTCCTCGGATGTTTTATAACATACCATAGGGGGGTTCCATTTTGGATAATGACCTACCAACCAAGTTGGATCCTTCCTTTTTGTGAATTTCTAAGATGAGACACAGCAAGAGTAGTAGCAGTGGTAGAGGGGGAAAACAATCGAACAGGTGCTGAAACAAAGGGAAGCTGAGTCACAAGAATGAGTAACAGCTGATGACTGCATTTCAGGGGATGCCTGTTGTCTGAGTGGAGATGAATGACTTACCAGGTTCAGGAGGGCAAGCCAAATGGCTACTGAAATGTAGCAAGCCAAATGGCTACTTGTGATCTTTACAACCAACTACCACTACCGGGTTCAACTGAGAGTGCTTGTATCTTGTAGCCTTAAAGGGCTTTAGCAGATACACATAATAAAATGTTTAATTAGCAGAAACAATTAATATAAAGGGCAAAATCTGAAGGTTATACATGTGACGCTTTTAGCCTAACAAATGGGGCTGCCGGCCTGATTGTATAGGCCAGGAAGGCATATAGAGACCAGGAGTGTGTTCTCTATGGTCAAAGCACCTGGATTTGAATCCTGCCTGTGTGACCCTGGGCATCTCACCATACTTCTCAGTCTTAATTTCTCACCCCTGGGGGTTATAATCAGAGATAGTTTCAGAATTTCTATTTAGAAGTGGCTTGTGCTAGCAAGCTGATTGGAAAGGGAATTTACAGTGAGTTTGCCTAGTACATTTCAAAAAAGTCAGCTTTCCATATCAAGCATGGAGAGTGGCTGATAGAATGAGTTAAAGATACCCGTTGGCTCCATCATTCCTAACGATGCTGGTTGGTTTATTTTGAGGGTTAAATGAAATGATTTCTTTTAGAAACTTAACATAATGCCTGGTAATAAATATTTTATATGTTATTAGTGATAGTATTAGTTATTATAATATTTTTATTGTCAGGCATATGAAGGAAGGAGATAGGAACAAGAGTTTCTTGAAATGACACGCAGATCCTGGTGTCTCTACATTGGATGTTATCAACAGACTTAATAAACCTCTACTCTAAACCTGGAATTAAATGTGTTAGTGTATCTGTTGTGTCCAATTCCATCTCTTTTGTACTCTAGAGAGCTCCTCTCCCGTGGTTACTGCTTGTGGTTGAAACTGTCTGCTTGCCCCATCTTTGCTTTATCACTGCGTTATGCCCTCTTACAGTTGCGCACAGTGATTCACTCCCCAAAGGTGCTGCTTCTGATTTTTAAATTTGTGTCTTATCAGCAAAGTTCAGTTTCAGCTTCCAGTGGCCAGGCATCCTTTTTTTTATTCCCCCTAGACTGTTCCCTGAATCAAGTCTTTATTTACTTTGCATATCTCATCATGCCTAGAAGATGGGCTGAGACACTACATGTGGAAACACAACCCTAAATAAGATCTACCAGTCAGTATTTTGTGATTTCCACAGATGGTTGTGGCTGAGGGTACAGTGAAATCATACTGTTAATCAAATCTTAATAATGTATTTCTCTCTTATGCATGCTTATACAAAGCTTCCCATGAATTCTCATGTAAGTTGAGGCATAGTTGTTTTTTTTTTTTTAAGATTTTATTTATTTATTTGACAGAGAGAGAACACAAGCAGGGAGAGGAGCAGAGGGAGAGAGTAGCAGACTCCCTGCTGAGCAGGGAGCCCAATGCAGGGCTCAGTCCCAGGACCCAGGGATCATGCCCTGAGCCAAAGCCTTAATCAACTGAACCACCCATATGCCCCAGTTGAGGCATAGTTTTAAAAAGCCATTGTTGCCGAGGCTTAAGGAAGTGAATGTTCTTTGAGGTAGACTCAAACATCCATTTGCCTGTCCCAGCTGTTGAAGGTAGCTCTGCATTCCCACACTCCACACATTTAAGGGCCCGAATTTGCCTTGAGTCTGTCTCCTTCCTCACTACCCTGACCCTCAATTCCACTTATGTGCTTCTCTCTTTCTCCTAGCTAGATGTGATGCTCTTGCTCTGGTTTGGCTCTTCTGAATAGGTTTTAGCCTTGCTTGACTCATTATCACTATGAAACCTTTACGTGGAACTCCTTTGTATAAGGGTGTCCACAGGTCTGACTTGTGGCCCTTAGAAAGGACCCTACTCTCTAGTCTTCAGTGAGTCATCTGTTCTTCCCTTGTTCTGGATTGGAAGTGGGTTAATTGAACAATTTATAAGTATTAAGGACTTTGGCTGTCACAGAGATCACCATTTGGCAACATTTATTTCCATCAACACTTATGAAGGCTAACTTTCATATCGATAACATATTCCCAGGAGTGTAACTGGATTTTGTGAAATTCCTACTACACTAGTAACATCATTTTTCTTTTTTCTCTTACTCAGGAATGCAGCTGGAAGTATTAGTGAGAGTGACATTATTAATGGGATACTTTAAAATCCACTATAATTTATGGAAAATTTATAAACCACATTACTTTATGATGCATAACAAATTACTTAAGTTACACTTCATTATTGATTGAGATACTTCAGTGAATTCTAAATGTTTTTCCTTTTTTAAAAAAATTTTTTCTTAACAGTGGAATTTTTTTTAAAGTAGGGTCCTGTTTCTGAGAAGCCCAACTTGTAAAAGAAATTAAGAGGGACTCTCACTGATTGGATTAGGGTAGGGACTCAGAGCTCAATTCCTTCAGTGTTCTTTGGACCCTGCAGTACCTCCATGAAGTCCTTAGGGCTTTGCAAGGCACAATTTGAAAACCCTATGCCTTTGATTATATCTGAAGCTCCAAGTAGTGATTCCATGAAGTTGAACCACAGCGAGAGTTCATCCAGGATAAGGCATCTAGGAAAGTATTTTTAGGAGGATGCTGTTGGACTGTGACAGCAGAGTACCATTTGGAGTGTTGCAACCAGACTCTTAGGCATTGCATTTTTCTTTTCCATCATTACCATGTCCCTCCAGGCCATGTGGTGATTTTCTGACTCTTTTCTTTGTGAGTCAGGATTCTCAGCCAGAGGGCAAGGATGCCTAGGCTGCTGTCTCTCCCAAACTCTCATCACCATATTATCTCTGTCTAAGTCAGCCTCACCCCACCTGGCTCTTGTCTCACTGATGGCCCATTTATCCAACTGTGGCCTCTGGAACCTCTCTTCTCGTGTCAACACACTCCACCCTGTACCACGTTTTTCCTCTGTGTTCCTTTATCCTGATTAATGACTCCACTGTTCTCTTGCTTTCTGAGTCATTCTCTCTGACCACTCCCTCTCATATACCCTCCACTTCATATTCAGTCACCAATTCCTATTGATTTTAGGCTTAAAAATGTCTCTCAAGGGACACCTGGATGGCTCAGTCAGTTAAGTGCCAGACTCTTGATTTTGGCTCAGGTCATGATCTTGGGGTGTGAGGTGGAGCCCCGTATTGGGCTCTATGCTGGGTGTGGAGCCTGCTTAAGATTCTCTCTCTCCCTCTGCTTTGGCCTCCCTCGGCCCCCTGTTATGCGCGCTCTCTCTGTCTCTCTCTCTCTCTGTCTCAAAAAAAAAAAAAAATTGTATCTCAGGTGTGAGGACAGTCTGGCTGTGATGTCTGTCACTCCATCAATCACTGGGGTTGACTTGGCCCATCTGGCTGGCTGGGTGGGTGTCTCCTTCCACTCTCACTGCTCCGTGTATGTCCTTCCCAAAGGACATACATCAGTCAAAGAGGACAACCTTCCCTGAAAGAGGACTCTTCTCTAGTAAGGAGTATAGGAGTGGCTGTGCCTCTTTGCTAGAACCTCCAAATAAGCTCTCAAGGTCCATTTGTAGGGGAACGTATGGTAGTGAAGCTTTCAAGACTCCCGACACATCCAGATGAGGTGTGGCATGTGGTAGTCTGCCTTTATTTAAAAAAAAAAAAAGAAAAGAAAAAAGGAAGTCTCTCAAATCTGACATCATCATAATCTCTAGGCTCCTAAAATAACTTTTTGCACAGAGCTTTGAATATAGTTTATACTCAAAAAAGTATGCTGAGTGCCGTATGTGTTAGTTTTAATCTTCCAAATGTGTGTGGCCTCTTTCTTGCCTTCTGCCCTGCTTGTTTATATTCTTCCTGACCTCAGTCTTTTTTTTTTTTTTTTAAAGATTTTATTTATTTGACAGAGAGAAACACAGCGAGAGAGGGAACACAAGCAGAGGGAGTGGTAGCGGGAGAAGCAGGCTTCCTGCCGAGCAAGGAGCCCGATGCGGGGCTCGATCCCAGGACTCTGGGATCATGACCTGAGCCAAAGGCAGACGCTTAACGACTGAACCACCCAGGCGCCCCTTCCTGGCCTCAGTCTTATATTTGGATGAAGCTATTTAAGATTATTCATATTCATGTTCAATATGAACATATTCATATTCAATTCAAAATATTGAAAATTATTCAATATTTATGATGGGCAGTCTTCTGAAAAACTAATAGTTATAACCTGAAGGTAGGATTTTCATAAGATATATAGCAAACTTGAGTAATTTGAGTCAATTTTCCTATATTGAGCAGCAGTTTCCAACCTGGATGTTGTTTTGATCAGGATTTCAGAGGGACCTAGTGTCTAAGGTGGGGGGGGACGTGAATAAGTGAGAGCAGCAGTGTGATGGAGACCCTAAAGGGAGTATGGGTCAGGTAATCAGTTCTACCTGAGGTAAGGGAGATGGGGAGGTCATAAAGGGCTTCAGAGAGGGAATAGCTCCCACATTTGGAACTTGAATGGTGAGTAGGTGTTTAGATGAAGAAGAAGGGATGAGGGAGTTTAAGTAGGTTCAACCAAAGAAGATAAGATGTTCATTATATTCTACAGAAAGTATAGGATTTTAATAGTTATAATTGGAAAGTGGGAATATCAGGTAGAAAGGAAGTAATAATTAAGGCATGTGGTTTAGGGAATGTTTAGGACTTATCAACAGCTCCTTGACCTCATGACAAGATGTATTGAGAGAAAAGAGTGGATAGACAGGTGGATTTTAATTATGAAAGGCCATGAGAACCATAGTAAGTAGTTCAACTTTAGGAAATGGGGAGTGCCAGAATGGTCTTCAGCATGTTAAGACAACTCCAAAGCTAAACTGTAAGGTAAGAATTGTGAGGGGCACCTGGATGGCCCAGTGGGTTAAAGCCTCTGCCTTCAGCTCAGGTCATGATCTCAGGGTCGTGGGATCAAGCCCTGCATTGGGCTCTCTGCTCAGCAGGGAGCCTGCTTCCCCCTCTCTCTCTGCCTGCCTCTCTGCCTACTTGTGATCTCTCTCTCTCTCTCTCTGTCAAATAAATAAATAAAATCTTAAAAAAAAAAAAAAAAGAATTGTGGTGACCTGTGTGAGGACTGGACTGGAGTGGGGAGACTGGTGGGCTGTGTTGACCTGATTTGTGACTGACAAGTCTCTAATTGTTATTGAATATTTTAGTGGGCAGTCCTCAGATGTCATAATCTTACCTTCCATTTTAGGATGAAATTTATAGGGAAGGAGGAAAACGAGGCAGATAAATGATTTGCAGGGCCCTCTCCAGTTTGAGTGTTTGAAGATACTGCTGTTGCTAATGAACCTTGCTTGTAGTGAGGCGGTGGAGTGACAGGAGAGGAGAAATTGGTGTGGGGAAGATTGCTACCTGCTGGAGCAACTATCTGATCACCTACAAGATTTACATATTTCTTCCCCTTACCAGCTCCCTTTCCAGCAACCATTCTGTAACAAAAGGGGAGATCTTATGGAAGAAAATTTAAGAAAAACATCAGGTAGGCATTTCTTCATGCTAACAGTACTTGACATTGTGCAGGTTCTAACACATTTAATCCTCATAATAATGCTCCATGATAGATTTTTTAATTCCTATTTTGCAGTTGAGATAATTAAGTCTCCAAGAGGGTAAGTGACCTATGCAAGGTCACATAATGAGTAAGTGGCAGATCTAAGATCTGAGCCCAGGAATATCCAGATTCAGAGCCCATTCATCTTCAAACAGATGCTGTTGTGCATTTTTGTATTATCTGAGGAAATGTTTTTCTTCTCTTATGATGTATGATTGTTAATATATGTATCCCCAGTTGATAGCAAGTATTCCAAATCTGGGTAGTAAGTTAAGGAGCAAATTAAAGAAACCCACACCAACAGACACATCCTTTTCCACTTTCATTCATGTAGTTTAATTTTTACACACTGAGAAGCCTGTTATCACGAAATTAGCCAGCCACCAAATGTAAGTGACATTTTCCCCCTTTTCTTGTCTAATTGCCAAGAGGATCTCACCTAAGATTAGAAAATATTTTGGTACATCACCTCTCACAGGAATGTAAAAATTAAATTGATAAATTTATGCACCACTGTGAATTCTTTATGACTGAGTTGTCAATTTCTTTCTTCAGGCAATGAGGCAATGTTTATTAAGTAGCTACAGTGGGCATGATGTTTGGTGAGGCTTTGTGAAAAGTGTCAAAGAAAATAGCTGTAGATGTGATTTCCATTACAAGAAGATTATGATCCAATAAAGAAGATGAATAAAATGTATAAGAATACAAGAGAACAGAAGTATATATATAACTCTATCACTAGACATCACATATACATCACTGAAAAACAATGATTATAACAATGATAGGTACACATCTAGAGACTGTAAAAATAGCCAGAAATAAGTGGAAGTGTTCTCTATAGACAATATGATAGAACAATTTTTAAGAAATTTTGTAAAATTGTAAATCAAGTCTATCGTATTCAAATGCTCATTAGACATTTTTATGACTTCTTGCAAACATTATGACTTTTAGTTTTTCCAAGTTGTATAGTCTGTGATTAATAGGTGATATAAAATTGAAAAACTTCAATTCAAACCAATTTAGCACACAATCTTTGACATTTTTTTGAAGCATATAAAATTCATTGTTTTTCAGAGTTGCTCACATTTAAATACAAAGATAACTAGAAGTCTACTAAGTACAAATGAAATAGTGCACAGAATCATCAGAAAAATACTTACGGTATTATGATAAAAGTTGCTCATATTAACTCCTCATTGGAGCATTCATTATTTTGAATTTAACAGTAAAATAAGGCATCGTATTGATGTTACACATCAGTGAAAAATACATTGAAGCGGCAACTATTCTCTGGGTCTTTTGCAAATTGAGAATAACTGTGAACAATTACTGATTAAGAATTAATAGTTATATTCAAAAGAGCTGAATCAGTAGTGGTGATGGTATATGGTTCATATTAGTTATGGAATGCAGCAGCTCTGGAGTTAGGGTTTTGAATTCTGAATGTCTTTAGTTTTTATACTTCTATGCCATGAAAAGCCACAATACTTTATACTTTATACTCCTTTAAGGAAAGTATTATGATAGAGCCTGAGTGGCTCAGTCGGTTAAATGTCTGACTCTTGATTTCGGCTCGGGTCATGATCTCAGAGTTGTAAGATCAAGCCTCGTGTTGGATTCCTGCTGGGCATGGAGACTGCTTAAGACTCTCTCTCCTTTTCCCTCTGCCCTTCTGCACCCCCAAAAGAAAGAAAAGTATAATATGGTGGCTGAAGTGCTGGATGAAAACAGAGGGAATTATGGTTCTATTTCTGGCTTAGATTATTAACTCCTACTTTGAGCAAATATTGTATATCTTTGAGCCTTAATTTCTTCATTTGTACTTTCATTCATTCAACAATTTTTATGAAGGCCTACAGTGTGATTGGCATAGTTATAAAGTGATCAAGTCACAAGCAGTCTCTGCCTGATTCGAAGGTATATAATAGGAGAGAAAGTAGTAAACACAAATAAGAATATAGTTTTAGATTGTGAAATATCTTTAAGGGAAAATAATGGGATGCTCTGAGGGAGAACTGAGGGGCTGATGGCGGACCATTTTTATGTTTGCTGGTGACAAAAGATGCTCTGGGAAAGTGACATTTGAACAGAGACTTGAAGGTTGATGAGGAGATGGCCAGTTTTGAGGGAAGAAAGGGGAAAGGCTGTGCCAGGACAAGGAAACAATGCTGTTAAGAGCCTAGTGAGGAAGAATGCAGCATGTTTGAGGGACCTAAAGGAAGCTGATGTGGTTGTAGCTGAAGAAATAAGGGGAGAGTGGTCGGTAATACATGGGGCTGAGTTTGAGAAGCTGAGATCAGTGTAGGGACCCTCAAACCTCAATGATATTCAGGGCACTGGATTTGATTGTGAGTGACACGGGAAGCCATTGAGCAGTTTTAGATGAGTGACATGAGCTTTCAGGCCTCTTGTGTAGAGAATAGAAGGGAAATAAGAGGAAGGAAGATCAATTGGGAGACTTAATACTTTGTCCCCTAGACCATGGTGGTGGTGGACTTTCCTTTGGGTTTGATGATGCAAATGGACAGAAGGGGAAAGAACCAGCATGTATTACAGATGCAGAATGGACAAATGTCATTAATAAATGGACTGTGGGGATGGAGGAAAAAGAAGTGTCCAGAATGACTCCCAGGTTTCTGGTTTGAGTCACTGGTAGACCAAGGGGCCTTTATTGATGTGGGGAAGGCTGGGAATAATGATAATGCTTACACCTTTGTGCTGCCTTGAGGCTGCCTCTGGAAAGGTCTATATATTTTCTGGAGTTGGTCAATATATAAACAAAAGCTATTTATAGAAATTATATTCTGGTTCAGCATAATGTAATGTATTTCAAGGGCAACCTTGAAAAAATTTCAGATAATGGATTCCCTTTTTTTACTAGGAAGTAATATCTTGGGAAAGTATGAATATTAAACAATACATGCTACTGCATTGTGAGGGAAATGGAAAATTTAAGGAAAAAACTTTACGTTGAATGTAGCAAACAGTGAATGAATAAGATACGTAAGTTGCGATTTTAGACCCTGGAAATCAGATCAAGACTTGAGATATAAATAGATTGGCCTATAAACTCCTTGAGGGACAATCTTCTCTTTCCTTGAAGAAAACTATTATTGTTTTCCTATCTTCAGCAGTCCAGTGGTTGGGGTGATCCAAGAGGATTTAGTGGTATTTTAATGGAATGAGTGTAGGGAAAGAACCAGGATGCTCTTTGTAGATAGGGGTGAAGGAGTGATCAGGTTTTTTTTGTGGCTGAGGACAACAGAAAAGTAAAGAAAAATTTAGGGATTGTGCATAGGAAACAAACTGAGGGTTGCTTGAAGGGAGAGGCGTGGGGGGATAGGGTAACTGGATGATGGACATTAAGGAGGGCGCATGATGTAATGAGCACTTGGTGTTATATAAGACTGATGAATCATTGAACTCTGCCTCTGAAACTAATAATACACTATATGTTAATTAATTGAATTTAAACAAGTTTAAACAATTTAGGGATTGTAGCAATAAGAGGTTATTAGTTACTCCTTTCTTGTGATAAAAAAGACAAAATACACCTTGTGAGTTCTAAATTCATTCTAAATAGCTGTTGTTTTGTAGTGTTAGGACATTTCTATATGACAGAGGCTGATCTGATTTAGTGCTAGAAAAAGCACTGGGGTGAGCACAAGTGCCAGACCTGCTATATACTCAATGTGGAACTTGGGGCAAGTTCCTTAACATTACTCAGTCTGTTTCTTCATTGTCAAATAGGAACTATAGTACCTACCACAAGAGTATCCTTTTTTTTTTCATAAGAGTATCCTTGAAGGTCAAATAATATTTTGTTTTCTGAAATGGCTGCTATTGTGCCTGGAGCTCAGTAGGCTGTTAATAAATATTTATTGAAGCAGAATCATGTAATTGCTCCTTTAAAAATAACATATTATAAATTCCTGGTAATGAAATCATATTACTTTTAGGTTTAGATTTTTCATTTTTAAATTGGTATTTTAGGGGCGCTCATGTGGCTCAGTCGGTTAAGTGTCCAACTCTGAGTTTTGGCTCAGGTCATGATCTCAGGGTCCTGCGATCTAGCCCTGCATTAAGCTCTCCACTCTGGGAGTCTGCTTGTCTCCCCCTCACTCTGCCCCCCACCAACACTCATGCATGTGCATGCTTGTGCTCTCCTTTTCTTTAAAATAAATAAATAGGGATGTCTGGGTGGCTCAGTAGGTGAAGCATCTGCCTTTGGTTTCGGTCGTGATCCCAAGGTCCTGGGATCAAGTCCTGCATCAGCTCCTTGGTCAGTGGGGAGCCTGCTTCTCCCTTGGCCTGCCACTCCCCTTGCTTATTCTCTGTCTCTCTAGCTCTCTGACAAATACATGAATAAAATCTTAAAATAAATAAATAAATCTTTTTAAAAATGGTATTTTATATAGTACATTATGAAAAGTTCTTAAGTGCTCCTTTTTTTGTAAAACTTTTGTTCTGAAATAATTTTAGATTCACACATAATTGTAAGAAGTAATAGAGATCCTGTATGCCTTTGACCCTGTTGCTCCTAATGGTACATCTTATGTAACTATAATGCAATATCACAAGTGGGAGATTGCTGTTGATAAAACCCATTGATCTTATTCATATTTTGCTGTCAGCTTTACATGCACTCCTTTGTATATGTGCGTACTTAGTTCCGTGCAATTTTATCCTATATGGAGATGCATCTGGAAGCAGCACAGCCAAGAGACAAAGCAGTTTCATCTCAAAGATTCCTTGTGCTACCATTTTGTAGCCACATCCACTTAAACTCCTTCCTTTAATCTCTGGGTAACTACTAATCTGTTTTCCATCTCTAGAATTATCTCATTTCAAGAGATTTATATAATTGGAATTATATCATATAGAATATTTTGAGATTGTTTTTCTACTCAGCATAATTCTCTTGAGAGTCATCCAAGTTGTTACATGTATCAGTAGTTCATTCCTTTTTTTTTTTTTTTTAAAGATTTTATTTATTTGACAGCGAGAAACACAGAGAGATAGGGAACACAAGCAGAGGGAAATGATAGCGGGAGAAGCAGGCTTCTTGCCGAGCAAGGAGCCCAGTGCGGGGCTCGATCCCAGGACCCTGGGATCATGATTGAGCCAAAGGCAGACGCTTAACGACTGAGCCACCCAGGCACCCCTAGTTCATTCCTTTTTATTCCTGAATAGCATTTAATGATATGAATGTACCAGAGTGTGTTTACCTTTTTAGTCACTGAAAGAGAATTTGGTTGTTTCCAGTTTTTGACTATTAGAAATAAAGCTTCTATGAATATTTGTGTACGTGTGTGTGTGTGTATATATGCAAGAATCCAAGTTTTCATTTAGACCTTTTTTGTTTTGTTAATTCATTAATTTAATTCATTCACTCAGTATTTTTAATGAGTAGATAAGGAAAATACACAAATTAGCAGTGAATAGAGATTGTTGTTGTTGGAGGTATTCCTCTTGGTCAAAATAAGAATCATTCTGACATTTATGTCAATGGACTATAATTAAGTAATATAGCCTGACACAGAGGCACTCACTTGTTGGCTACATATATATCTAATGTATTAGCATCATGTAACTATGCCAGCTGCTGGTGAAAATGCACAGCTATATTTACATGGTAAAGATATTTCTGTGCCAGTAAAACACATTTGCTTGTAAACTGTCTCCCAAGCAAAACGCTCTTTTAATTGTGATGTACTAGAGTTTAATGCCTTATTATAAATAAGTACAGACATTTTCACAATTTCCTCTATGTGTCTCCCTTCCCTTTGTGCAGAATGCATGCAAGTGTTAAAATAAGTAAAAACCTTGGCACATTCCCAGACCACATCAATTCTTACTCATCTAGTGTCACTAAATGAGAAGCCCTTTGCCTGGGTGACTGGTAAAGTTACAGCAGCTAAGCAGTTGTTAAATAATATTAACAGGGGTAATTGGGTGATGGACATTAAGGAGGGCACTTGAAGTAATGAGCACGGGGTGTTGTATGCAAATGATGAATCACTAAATTCTATCCCTGAAACTAATAATACAGTCTATGTTAATTGAATTGAATTTAAAAAGTAAAAAAAATTATTTTTTAATATTAACAAATCCATATAGTGCTTACTATATGCCAATCACCATTTTTGCCAGTGCTGCTTATTAATGTGAAGTAATTTCCACTAAAATCCTGTGGGATATGCACTATCAGTATCTTCAACTTACAGCTAGGAACACTGAGGCACAGACAGTGATTAAGCAACTTTTCCAAGGTCTCACAGCCAGTAATTGGCAGAGCAGGAAAGAACTCAGACAGTCTAAGCCCATCCCTTAACCACTATACTCTTTGCAAGATTAGAACCAGTAAATCAAAATAAGCCAACACACCCAAATAAGATGCTTTAATTAAAATTGGGGTCCTGGGCTTTTTGCTTTTCAAAATGAAACAAGAACTTACAACTTTCCTTCAACTAAACTAAATTCTTAAAGAAATGTGGTATCACAGGCATTTCCAGCTAAAGCCTGAGTGCTACTTATCTTAGAATTAAACGCATCAGGACAGGTTCACTCAGGGTCTGTTTGAAAGAAGTTCTAAAAAAAAAAAAAAAAGAAAACTTTTTGAGAATGAGCTTATTCTAAGAGGAAAGAAAATTAGCAAGCAAGCTTGGTAATCGGAAATGAGGGCCAATTTTGAGTACAACATGCTGTCTGTTTTTGAAATTTGCTTTTCAGTGTGATGCTTATCAATTTATCTCCAGGAAACCAAGGGCCAAGGATAAAAATGGAAAAATCCATTTTCACAAAAAAACTTAGTAATTTCTATGTCAAGAGAGTAAGTAGTGTTGCATTGGTGCCTGTTAAAGAGTGTGGTACAAAAAAATGGAGGGATGAATAAGGTGAGTATAGAGAATATGAAACTGATACATTTAAGGCCCTGACACATTAGTAACCTTTGGAATTTCACGCACACCCTGCCCCTGACACCATGGGAACAGTCAGCCTTTCATGGCAGCACCTGGCAAAATCCAGGTTTGAGTCTCTGGCTTTGGTATCTGGGCTCAATCAATTCATCAGTGGCATGAGGCAGTGCTTTGTGTCATTAAGAGGCAGTGCTGCTGGCACAGAAATCAGCACCATGGACAGCAGGTGCTGGCAGTGTGCTAGGGCACTGCCCTCAAAAGGGTGCTGATGTGTGGGGAAATCTGATGGGAACCAGGTGGAAGTAGGAAAACAACAACACCAACAACAAAAATGTGTATGCTCATTTGATTGGAACCTTAAATAAGGCATTCTCAGAAAAATTGGGGGATATGGAAGGGAAGGTTTTAGAGATAGTTCTGTAACACAAGATAGAACTACAGCTAAAGAAATACTATTCATCACTATTAATGTTATATCATTATTATTTATGTGACTGGCACATTGATATAACAAGGCAAAATCCAGGTTACAAATCTAGTTGCTTTCTCTAAGAATAATTTTTGTCTTGTATATTTTTAATATAGTCTTGACTAAAGATAGAAAGGTGTCTTGTAAATTTCAATCTCAATGATATAATGAATGATAATGTGCTCAGATTTGAAAACAGTAGTTTACTTTATATTTTGCTTAAGGTGTGAGAGAGCTGCAAAGTACATACAATCAGCATTTTCTTGTGATTTAGGGAATTCTATACAAGTTGGTTAAATAATAGGAAGAGTTCTTGTGTCTATTGCTGCTTAAAAAAATAGTGAAATCTTGGTGGTATAAAAAAGCAACCATTTTATTAAGCTATGTTTCCTATGGGTAAAGAATTCAGACAGAGCATAGCCAGATGGTTTATGTATCAGGACTCCACCAGAGAAACAGCACCAGCAGGATATATGTGTATTAAGAAACTTACTGGAAAGAATTGACTTACATAATTGTGAGGCTTAATTAGGCTAGTCTGAAATCTGCAGGGCAGGCTCTCAAGAAGGGCAGGCTTGAAAATCTTGAATAGGGGCTGCCACTGCAGTTCACAGGTGGAATTTCTTCTCCTTAGGGGAATCAGTTCTGTTCTTAAAGCCTTTCAACTGATTGGATCAGGCTAAGCCAGATTACCCAAGATAATGTCTTTTACATAAAGCCAACTGATTGTAGATGTTAATCATGACTGCAAAATTACGTTCATAACAACAATTCAATTCATGTTTTATTGATTAACTGGGTACCATAGCCTAGCCAAGTCTGACATATAAAACTGACCATCTAGTTTGTCTCTGCTCCACAATATCTGGGAATTCAGCTGGGAAGACTCACATGACTGGCGTGATCCAAAATACTGGGGAGCCATAAGGAGATTTTTTCAGTCATGAGACTTAAAGGCTACCCTGTCACTTCGAGCTCCTAGTCATGGCCTCTTCATTTGGCTTTGGCTTCTCACAACATGGTAGCTGGGTTCTGGGAAGGTGCAAACTGAAAGGAGTGCCCTGAAGGAAAAGTGCAAAGAGAACAGGCAGAAGCTGCATGGTCTTAACTGACCTAACCTCAGAAATCCTGAAGCCTCACTTCTGCACATTTTATTGATTATAAACATGTTACAAAGTCTGACCCAAGAGGAGAGAACTAGACCCTGCCTTTGATGGAGGAGTGGTGAGGTCACATTGCATGAAAGCACAAAGGATGGAGGATATTGTTGCAGCCATTTTTGGAAAATATTATGTGCCACAGGTTATGAAAATGTGCAATGTCTCTGCCAATTGGAATAAAAAAATATTTATTTTTTTGATAGTGAACTAACTATAGTTAGCTAATGAATTAACTATTCATTAGCTCACCTCTGACACTCAAAAATGGCAGAATTTGATAGCATTAAAATTGATTTCTATAAATACGTTACACTTTTTTCACATTTAAAAACTTACCAAGTTGGGGCTTATTACTAAAAATATAATTTGGGACTGCTCTAGGACTAACCTACTTAATTTCAGTGACCTTTTTGGAGTGAAGCAGGTACTGAAAACTGTATTAATGATCTATTGGTATGTAACAAATTACCGTAAATTTCATGGCTGCAAAAAACATAAATTTATTGTCTCACACTTTGTCTGACTCAGGCATCTAGGCATGGGTTAGCTGGATATTTTTATTTCAGGTTTTCTCATAAGGTGGCAATCAAGATTTTTGGCCAGAGATGGGGTCTTATCTGAAGCTAGACTGAGGAAGGAGCCTCTTCCAATTTCACATGATTGTTGGCTGCCAGATATAAGTTCCTTGTGGGCTGTTGGACTGAAGGTTCCAATTTCTAGTTGACTATTTGTTGGAGGCTACTCTTAGTTCCTTGCTATGTGGGCCTATCCATATGGAATCCTGCTTCATCAAAGCTAACAAGGGAGAGAGTCAATGGAGAGAGTCTGCTAGCAAGATGGAAGTTACGATCTTAGGTAATAAAATCATAGACATGACAGAGCATTCCCTTTGTTGAATACTGCTGGTTGGAAGCAAGTCACAGTTTCCACTCACACTGAAGGGAGGGAATTATACAAAGTTATGAATATAGGAGACAGGGGCCATCTTAGTGTCTGTCCATCACAGAAACATTAGATGCAATTACCAGAGATTGAGGGTAAGTCCTCTCTTCCTGATTATAGTCTCTGTAACAGAAAGCGTTTGATATAAAGGTAGGAGTGGGAGTCCAATCCAGGATGACAGACATTTCTGAACTGATAGATGAAACACAGTAGTGGAAAATGTACAATTCACTTGAATTCTAGGTGGCCAAGCAGATAGGTAGCCAGAGAGCAGTTCATTTCAGGGAAATGTTTCAGTAACACCTGAAAGAAGATAAGGTCTAGATGTAGATTCTGGGAGACACTGACAAGAGTAAACCAGAGTAACCATATTTTTATAGGAACCGTGGGTCTGAGTAGTTTACTAAAGTAGAAACTTATATCTGGGGGGACAAAGAAAAGTCCCATTTACCAGAATTATAAAGGACTTTAAAAATATCTTCTAAGTTCTTAGCTAGGCTTAGATTTCTGTGAGGTCAGGGAGAATATATCTATGGATTTTTCAGTAAGTGTGTTAGATTTTGATTGTGAAAGGTGAGAGAGTGGGGAGCTTGCTCCTTTCTGGGAGGGAAAGCACCTATGGGCTCTCTGCTTGTTGCTACTGGCTGAGGCCACCCTGCCATGGCTGCCGAGGGAACATGTGCGGTACCTGGGTGTAAGGAAGCATGGTGGTCAGAAACGGGAGCAACTGGTAGCTGAACTGTTGAACTACAGATGGAGGCAACAGGTAGCCAGAAAGTGGATGCCTCATTCTACATCTTCTCAACTCCTATCCTTTCTGCTATTCCTCCTGGACCGCCAGCTGAAAGTGGCTCATTTGCATACCATTTTTTACCATCTAAATGCACTGATCTAGCATTGAAAATAGATCTGGTTCCTATTTTTTTTTTAAACAAAAGTCATTCAATATAAACTCTTTCCTGACCTCCAAGATTTGCAAACTGTTGAAATCTTTTCTGGCACTTTGAAAAGCACAGAAAAGTCTATGTAGTCCCTCTCTAGATCAGAACATGAAGGTGAAAAACCTGGAGTGTCTTCCACGTACTCACACAGTGACACATTTTGTGAAGAGACAGAGTTAAATATTACAAAGTTGAGGGAAAGCCTTCTGGCAGCCTCCATCCAAACCATTCATCAGACTCTAAAACAAATGAAATTGAATCACAATTCCCAGTTGGTATCAGCTGGAAAAAAATTGAGAAATTGAGAACCATTTTTGATTTTGGCTTCTTTTGAAAAATAAAGCATATTTTATGGAAAGAGGAGCTTTCTTATTGTGTCTGAATAAAATTTCCACATGAGTTCTTTGTGGTAGTAAATAATATGTATGTCTTGGACACTTACCTGTGGTTGATAGTTCTCCAGTAGTTTATTGGTAGTAGGTTTTAAGGCACGTATGCTGAGAAACACAGTTTCTCAAAATTGCTTCTCTAAAACACAGCTTTATATTTCTATCCCCTTTTTAATAGTACATAATACTATTTTCTATTTATATGTAGATGTCCTGTTTTCCTTTTTTTAAAAATTAACATATACTGTATTATTTGTTTCAGGGGTACGGGTCTGTGATTCATCAATTTACACAATTCACAGCACTCACCATAGCACATACCCTCCCCAGTGTCTGTCACCCAGACACCCCATCGCACCCATTCCCCTCCCCTCCAGCAATCTTCAGTTAGTTTCCTGACATTAAGAGTCTCTTATGGTTTGTGTCCCTCTCTGGTTTTGTCTTATTTCATTTTTTGCCCCCTTCCCCTATGATCCTCTGTCTTGTTTCTCAAATTCCTCATATCAGTGAGATCATATGATAATTGTCTTTCTCTGATTGACTTATTTTGCTTAACATGATACCTCTAGTTCCATCCACGTTGTTGCAAACGGCAAGATTTTTTTTTGCATGGCTGCATAATATTCCATTGTATGTGTATGTACCACATCTTTTTTATCCATTTATCTGTTGATGGACATCTTTCCATAGTCTGTCTATTATGGACATTACTGCTATGAACATTGGGGTGCACGTGTCCCTTTGGATCGCTACATTTGTATCTTTAGGGAAATATCCAATAGTGCAATTGCTGGGTCATAGAGTAGCTCTATTTTCAACTTTTTGAGGGAACTGCATACTGTTTTCCAGAGTGGTTGTACCAGCTTGCATTCCCACCAACAGTGTAGGAGGGTTCCCCTTTCTTTGCATCTTCGCCAACACCTGTTGTTTCCTGACTCATTCATTTTAGACATTCTGACTGGTGTGAGGCGATATCTCCTTGGTTTTGATTTGTATATCCCTGATGTACAGTGATGTTAAGGACTGTTTCATGTATCTGTTGGCCATTATGTCATCTTTGCAGAAATGTGTGTTCATGTCTTACCCATTTCTTGATTGAATTATTTGTTCTTTGGGTGTTGAGTTTGAGAAGTACCTTATAGATTTTGGATACTACTCCTTTATCTGATGTGTCATTTGCAAATATCTTCTCCCATTCTGTCCGTTGTCTTTTGGTTTTGTTGACTGTTTCTTTTGCTGTGCAAAACTTTTTATCTCAATGAAGTCCCAATAATTCATTTTTGTCCTTGCTTCCCTTGCCTTTGGCGATGTTTCTAGGAAGACATTGCTGCAGCTGAGGTCAAAGAGGTTGCTGCCTGTGTTCTCCTCATGGATTTTGATGGATTCCTGTTTCACACTGAGGTCTTTCATCCATTTTGAGTCTATTTTTGTGTGTGGTGTAAAGAAATGGTCCAGTTCTGTTCCTCTGCATATGGCTGTCCAATTTCCCCAACACCACTTGTTGAAGAGACTGTCTTTTTTCCATTGGATGTTCTTTCCTGCTTTGTTGAAGACCAGTTGACCATAGAGTTGAGGGTCTGTTTCTGGGCTCTCTTCTGTTCTATTGACCTATGTGTCTATTTTTGTGCTAGGACCATACTGTCTTAATGATTAAAGCTTTGTAATAGAGCTTGAAGTCTGGAATTGTGATGCCACCAGCGTTGGTTTTCTTTTTCAACATTCCTCTGGCTATTCGTGGTCTTTTCTGGTTCCATATAAATTTTAGGATTATTTGTTCCATTTCTTTGAAATAAATGGATGATATTTTGATAGAGTTCATTAAATGTGTAGATTGCTTTAGGTAGCATAGACATTTTCACAGTGTTTGTTCTTTCAATCCATGAGCATGGAACGTTTTTCCATTTCTTTCTTTTCTTTTCTTTTCTTTTTTTTTTTTACATTTTTCTGTTTCTTTGTGTCTTCCTCAGTTTCTTTCATGAGTACTTTATAGTTTTCTGAGTACAGATTCTTTGCCTCTTTGGTTAGGTTTATTCCTAGGTATCTTATGGTTTTGGGTGCAATTGTAAATGGGATCGGCTCCTTAATTTCTCTTTCTTCTGTCTTGCTGTGCTGTATAGAAATGCACCTGATTTCTGTGCATTGATTTTATATCCTGACACTTTACTGAATTCCTATCTGAGTTCTAGAAGTTTTGGAATGGAGTCTCTTGGGTTTTCCACATAAAGTATCATATCCTCTGCAAAGAGTGACAGTTTGACTTCTTTGCCAGTTTGGATGCCTTTTATTTCTTTTTGTTGTCTGATTGCTGAGGCTAGGACTTCTAGTACTAAGTTGAATAGCAGTGGAGATAGTGGACATCCCTGCTGTGTTCCTGATCTTAGGGGACAAGCTCTCAGTTTTCCCCCATTGAGAGTGATATTCGCTGTGGGTTTTTCATAGATGGCTTTGATGATATTGAGGTATGTACTCTCTGTGCCTACACTGTGAAGATTTTTGGTCAAGAAAGGATGCTGTACTTTGTCAAATGCTTTTTCAGTTTCTATTGAGAGTATCATATGGTTCTTGTTCTTTCTTTTATTAACATATTGTATCACATTGATTGATTTGCGGATGTTGAACCAACCTTGAAGCCCAGGAATAAATCCCACTTGGCCATGATGAATAATCCTTTTATTATACTGTTGGATCCTGTTAGCTAGTATTTTGGTGAAAATTTTTGCCTCTGTCTTCATCAAGAATATTGGTCTTTAATTCTCCTTTTTGATAGGATCTTTTTCTGGTTTTGGGATCACGGTAATGCTGGCTTCATAAGATGACTTTGGAAGTTTTCCTTCCATTTCTATTTTTTGGAACAGTTTCCGGAGAATAGGTATTAATGTTTTTTTAATTGTTTGGTAGAATTCCCCTGGGAAGCTATCTGGCCCTGGGCTCTTGTTTTTTGGGAGATTTTTGGTGACTGCTTGAATTTCCTTATTGGTTATGGATTTGTTCAGGTTTTCTGTTTCTTCCTGGTTCAGTTTTGGTAGTTTATACATCTCCAGGAATGCATCCATTTCTTCCAAATTGTCTAATTTGCTGGTGTATAGTTGCTCATAGTATGTTCTTATAATTGTATTTCTTTGGTGTTGGTTTTGATCTCTCCTCTTTCATTCATGATTTTATTAATTTGGGTCCTTTCTCTTTTCTTTTTGATAAGTCTGGGCAGCGGTTTATCAATCTTATTAATTCTTTCAAAGAACCAGCTCCTAGTTTTGTTGATCTATTCTACTGTTCTTTTGGCTTCTATTTCATTGATTTCTGCTGTGATCTTTATTATTTCTCTTACCCTGCTGGGTTTAGGCTTTATTTCCTGTTCTTTCTTCAGCTCCTTTAGGTTTAGGGTTAGGTTGTGCATTTGAGACCTTTCTAGTCTTGAGAAAGGCTTGTGTGGCTTATACTTTCCTTTTAGGCCTGTCTTTGCTGCATCCCAAAGATTCTGGACAGTTGTGCTTTCATTTTCATTTGTTTCCATGAATTTTTAAAATTCTTCTTTAATTTCCTGGTTGACTCATTCCTTCTTTAGTAGGATGCTCTTTAGCCTCTATGTATTTGAGTTCTTTACAACTTTACCCTTGTGGTTGAATTCTAGTTTCAAAGCCTTGTGGTCTGAAAATATGGTGGGAATGATCCGCTTTGGTACCAGTTGAGACCTGATTTATGACAAAGGATGTGATCTATTGTGGAGGATGTTTCATGTGCACTAAAAAAGAATTGCTTTCGGATGGAATGTTCTGAATATACCTATGACGTCCATCTGGTCCAGTGTGTCATTTAAAGCCTTTATTTCCTTGGTGATTTTTTGCTTAGATGATCTGTCCATTTCCATGAGAGAGTTAAAGTCCCTTACTATTATTGTATTATTTTCAATGTGTTTCTTTGATTTTGTTACTAATTGGTTTATATAATTGGCTGCTCCCATGTTAGAGGCATTGATATCTAAGATTGTTGGATCTTCTTGTTGGACAGACCCTTTAAGTATTATATAGTGTCCTTCCTCATCTCTTATTATAGTCTTTGGCTTAAAATCTAATTTGTCTGATATAAGGATTGCCACCCCAGCTTTCTTTTGATATCCATTAGCATGGTAAATTATTTTCCATCTCCTTTAAATCTGGAGGTGTCTGAGCTTAAAATTAGTTTCTTGCAGACAGTACATAAATTCGCCTTATTTTTTTAATCCATTCTGATACCCTGTGTCTTTTGATTGGAGCATTTAGCCCATTTACATTCAGGGTAACTATTGAAAGATAGGAATTTAGTGCCATTTTATTGCCTGTAAGGACTGTTACTGTATATTGTCTCTGTTCCTTTCTGGTCTACGTTCCTTTTAGGCTCTCTTTTTGCTTAGAGGGCCCCTTTCAATATTTCCTGTAGTGCTGGTTTGGTGTTTGCAAATTCTTTGTTTTTTTTTTGTCCTAGAAGCTTTTTATCTCTCCTATTTTCAGTGACAGCCTAGCTGGATATAGTATGCTTGGCTGCGTATTTTTCTCATTTAATGTTCTGAATATATCATCCCAGTCCTTTCTGGCCTGCCAGGTCTCTGGGTAAGTGTGCTGCCAATCTAATATTTCTACTATTGTACATCATAGACCTCTTTTCTCCTGAGCTGCTTTAAGGGTTTTGCCCTCTTACTAAGACTTGTTTTACTATTAGATGATGGAGTGTTAACCTACTTTTATTGATTTTGAGGAGGGTTCTTTGTGCCTCTTGGATTTTGATGCTTGTTCCCTTTGCCAAATTAGGGAAATTCTCTGCTATAATTTGCTCCAATATACCTTCTGCCCCTCTCTCTCTTTCTTCTTCTTCTGGGATCCCAATTATTCTAACATTGTTTCATCTTATGGTATCACTTATCTCTCAAATTCTCCCCTCATGATCCAGTAGTTGTTTATCTCTGTTTTCCTCAGCATCTTTATTCTCCATCATTTGGTCTTCTATATCACTAATTCTCTCTTCTGCCTCATTTATCCTAGCAGTAAGAGCCTCTATTTTTTTATTGCACCTCATTAATAGCTTTTTTTGATTTCTGCTTGCTTAGATTTTAGTTCTTTTATTTCTCCAGAAAAGGATTCTTTAGTATCTTCTATGCTTTTTTCAAGCTCAGTCAGTATCTTTATAATTGTCATTCTGAACTCTGGTTCTGACATTTTACTAATGTCCTTATTGATTAGGTCCCTAACAGTTGGTACTGCCTCTTGTTCTTTTTTTTTTTTTTTTGAGGTGAGTTTTTCTGCTTTGTCATTTTTTCCAGAGAAGAATAGGTGAATGAGAGAACAAAATGCTAAAAGGGCAGAAACAACCCCAGAAAAATATACACTGAACAAATCAGAGGAGACTTGAAACTAGGGGGGAAACAGAGGAAAAAGGAAAAAAAAAATGATCAGGCTGGTGAACAGAGCAGAACCACACACTTGATTTTGGGTACATTTTGGTCTGTTAGAAAAAACTGCCTCCCAAAATTTTAAAGAAAGAAAGACATATATATGTATATATATATACACAAAAATAATGGTAAATTTGATGAAGGGATAGAACATGACTGTAAAGATGAAAATTAAAAAGATTAAAAAAAACAAATTGGTAAGAAGTTGGTTGATAAAAGAAAAAAGTTTTTAAAAAAGGAGCTAATGTGTTCAGGTAGGAGACTAGAACAAAGCCCTACTCTAGATTTATGGTGTATTTTGGTCCTTTAGAAAAAATTGTATCCCAAAATTTTAAAGAAAGAAAAATTTATATGTATCCAAAAAATAAGGTTAAATGCAATGAAGGGACAGAATATGACTATAAAAATGAAAATTAAAAAGGATTTTTAAAAATGTATTGATAAGATGTTGATTAAAATAGAGAGAAAAAAATTTTAAAAAATAGAAAAAGAAAAATAAAGAAAATTTTAAAAATGTAACTTTGAAAAACTAAAGAATCATGGGGAAAAAGCCTTCAATTCTATTTGCTGTATCCCCCTAGCTCTGGAGTTCCATCATTCTCATTGATCAGTAAACTTAGTCTTGGCTGGATGTTCTTGCTCCTCTTCTGGGGGATGGGCCTATTGCAGTGATTCTCAAATGTCTTTGCCCGAGATGGAATTGCACTGCTTTTGCCAGGGGTCAGGCTAACTAATCTGCTTGGGTTCACTCTCAGGAGCTTTTGTTCCCTGAATGCTTTCTGTACAGCTTTGGAGGATGGGAATGAAAATGGAGGCCTCCCCATCTCCTGCCTGTAGCAGCCAAGAGCTCCAGGCCCCACTCCTCAGTGAGCCATCAGAGAGTAGTTAATCCCTCCCATCTCCCTGGTCTCTGGCCGCATTCTGTGTTCACCCAGCCTGTGAGTAAACATTTCTATCTCTGATGCATGGCCCTGTTTGGAATCTCCAAACCCAGCAGAGTCCTGCAATGCGCTCCCGCACTGCTTCTCCCAGAGAAGGAAGGAGGAGGTCTCCCCACATCTGCCACTTGTGGGGTCTCTGCTCAAAGAGCATTGGCCCTACTGTGCCTTGGATCACAGTTTAAGGTCATCCTGGGGGGAGAGTCACTCCTTGGCTCTGTCTTTGTAGCTGGCTTCCCCGGTCCGAGACCTGGAAGCTCTGCCACACTCAGGCACTCCCAGTCTTTCTGTGACCCTGAGGGTCCTGAGATGACACTGTCCCCACAAGGGTTCCTCTGTGGAACAGCCTTCTAAAAGTTCTGATTTTGTCCTCTGCTGCTCTACCCCTTGCCGGGACCCGGCCCCTCCCCCTGTGGTCTATCTCCCATATATCACCTCAGATTCACTTCTCTGCATGTCCTACCTTCCAGAAAGTGGTTGCTTTTATGTTCATAGAATTGCTGCTATTCTTTTATTTGATCTCCTGTTGAGTTTGTAGGTGTTCAGAATGGTTTGATAACTATCTAGCTGAATTCCTGGGACCAGATGAAATTTAGTTCTCTTGCTCCTCTGCCCTCTTGCTCCTCCTCTGTCCTGTTTTCCTTTTTTAAAAGGTATTTGGTTATATTGAACTATAATATATATGCCAAACTTTGCATGAATTATAGATGTGCTGCTGGACACATGATAATACAGTGAATACCTCCAGGTAAGTACTAATCAGCTCAAGTATTAGAATATTACCAGGATCCAATCTTTCTCTACAAAGAAAACCGCTATCTGGATTGTTAACATACATTTGCTTTATCTGTTTTTGTACTTCATGTAAATGAAGTCTTACTGTATGTCCTCTTGTATGTGGCATTTTCATACAAAGTTTGTTTAAAAAATGCATTCATGTTGCTGTGTATAGCAATAGTTCACTAATTTTCAGTGCTGTATAACATTCCATTGTATAAGTATAATATGAATCATTTATTCTAATATTTGATGGCAATATCAGTTTCCAGTTTGGAGCCATCATGAATAATGTTGCTATGCACATTCTTCTA
The DNA here is from genome assembly GCA_028646535.1 of Procyon lotor. Classification (NCBI taxonomy): domain Eukaryota; kingdom Metazoa; phylum Chordata; class Mammalia; order Carnivora; family Procyonidae; genus Procyon; species Procyon lotor. The sequence continues at coordinate 74,299,514 of CM053611.1, forward strand.
CATGGCTTTTGCTACTCATTTCTGTGGGGCAGGTACCTAAGGGTAGAATTGCTTCGTTATAGGGTATGAGTAGTTCAACTTTAGTAGATACTCCTAAATGGTTTTCTAAAGTGGCTGTGCTAACTTATATTCCTGCCAGAAAATGCTTTGAGGGGGAAATTGAGCTTGCCTTTCCACATTTTCCTTATTTCTTGGATATTTTTCCCTTAAGCCCTCACTGTTTTGGAATCTCTCATATGCTTTCTATCAAATCTTTAAAAATATTTTGTCTACTTTTCTTAGTTCTCCTCTGTCCCAGCAGGAGGTTGCTCTGCAGAAGTTGAATCGACTGTTACTCAGAACAGAAATCCAGTCTGCATGTCCTTTGAGCCTCTGAAACAGTAAATGCTAACTTTAATTTTTGTTCCCCTAAAGAAAGAAATGAATGATTAAGAATTAAAAGTCAAGGAAGTATAAACAGAAAAACAAGAGGGAATAGCATACATAAAGACAGGGGCATAATGTATGCAGGGAATCGTAAGTAGTTTAGCATTGTTGGATCATAAATTGTGAGATGGTAGTAGAAAAATTATAGAAGCCATGTTATAAAGACTTTAATGCCATACTGAAGAGCTTGGGTTTTTATTTGAAAGCTAAGGGGAATCATTGGTCATTTAGTGCAGGAAATAATAGAATCAGATTTTAATTTTCTTTTTTTTTAATTCAACTTTTTTTTTTTAAGATTTTATTTATTTATTTGACAGAGAGAGTGACCACAAGTAGGCAGAGAGGCAGGCAGAGAGAGAGTGAGGGAAGCAGGCTGTCGAGCAGATAGCCCGATGTGGAGCTCGATCCCAGGACCCTGAGATCATGACCTGAGCTGAAGGCAGAGGCTTTAACCCACTGAGCCACCCAGGTGCCCAGATTTTAATTTTCTAAAAGTTATGTTGAAAGCAGTATGAAAGGTATCTGAGGGACCAAGACTAGGATCTAGAAAATTAGTGTTGTGAAATGGTATAAGAGAAAGGATAGAGCCTAAATTAGAGAAAAGGGAACAGACTGAAAATAATTTGGATGGTTAAGTCTGTAAGGAAGTAAAAAAAAAAAAGGAGAAATGACTGCCCTGGGGTCTTACTTAGGTGAGCAGGTGGATGATGGTGTCAGTAGCTGACACATGGATGACAGTAGGAGGGGGTCTCTTGCATTGGTAAAAGGGGGAGGCAATGAGGAAATCACCCTGGACAATGTCAATTTAAAGGTGCCTTTGGGAAACGCAGGTTACATATGTGAATATGGAACCTGAAGATACTGTGAGGAGCTGGAGATGAATAGGATTTGGGAGTTAGCAGTCTGTAATGGGTAGTTGTAAAAACCTTGAGATCAATTAGATAACTCAGATGAGACAACCCATGTAGAGCCAGAAGGAGAATGGACAGAAGACAAAGCATCACCATAAGAAAGATGAGCAGGGGGAGATGGAAAAATAAAGCAGATCAAGTAAGCATTACCAGAGAAGCAGAAAGGGAACCAGGACAGAAAAATGTAATCCAACCAATGAGATACATATTTTAAGGAAGGAGAGATTAGCAGTGTTAAAGTCAGAGGACTTCTGAGATAACAGATGTGTTTATTACATTTGGACATTAGAACTTCATGGCTTTAGTTGACTAGAAGGGAAAGAAGCCAGAACCAGACCACAGGGATCTGAAAAATGAAAAAAACTTACTCTTGAGACATTCAGATGAGAAAGAAATGAGAGACAGTTGTAAGGCTAAAAGATTGAAGAGTCAAAGGGTATTTTTTAAGTTATGGAAGATGTTTGCACATGAGCTGGAGAGGGTTGGTTTGTAACATGCAGGGAGGAACTGGGCTGATCTCGAGAGGTCAGGAGAGGGTTAACAGATTGAGAAAATTTGAAACTATAGTTAGAGACTTTAGAGTGTAGCAATTCTGAGTAATTGCAGGATTCTTTGCTTTCTGTGTAGTGTTTCTCTGAAATTCAAATTTTTATGGTAGCATTCATTATTGTTATAACCAGAAAAGCAATAAAGATTGAAATAAAGATACAATGAAGCATTGGATTTCTGTAAAGATTTAAGAAAACCAGAGTGAGGAAAGTCCTCAAAATATGAAATTATTGAATATTATTCTCCCTGTACCTTTGTTATTTAAATGAAAACACTTATTCGAAAACTAAAAATTTGACTATTTGTGGGGGCATCATTTGGATTTTTTCCTAAATCAATAAAGGAGCATTCCTCTGAAGGGAAAAATCATTTCCTAAATAGACACGTCATATAATTCATTAGAAAACATTATCCTAGGAAGACTGCTTGTAGGCACTTAATCATCTATTATTTTCTTTCTCTGAATAGTACTTGTGATATTATTTGTAGCATAATTTGCTTGATTCAGTACTATGTTTAACAATTCCAAAAATAACCTATTGATTCCAGCAAAAATTTGACAAGGGAAAGGATTTGGCAGAGAGAAACATTTTATTCATGAATTAGCGCCTTGTACCACTCAATCATTTTCCCCTTTTGCTAGATTGTCCCTTTTGATCTAGCTCAGAAACTAGCAAATGAAAAATGAAAAACTATCTATTAAAACTGAGTGATGGGAAAAGCAAGATGGTTAAATGAAAATCAAGGAATGTTATAAATTCATATAAAGTCCTGGGGACTCCTCTCTTTTCCTTCCTGCACTGGATGGACATGGGGCAGAATATCTGTTGTATTGTTGAGCATTGTACTAAGAAATCTGTATAAGGTCAGTAGTGGTTGGTGCAGTCTGATCCAGTCTGCTCTTCGGAGACGGACAACAGGATTCCTCTATGTTTGCTCTATCCAGGGGGGCAGACAGGCTTCATTCTGGCTGCAGCTCTGCTCAGATTGTCCTGGCGGCTGGGGGCTCTGTAATGAATGGGCTGGAGGCAGAGAGTGGATGGGAAAGCAGAAATGTCTGCCTTGGCAGGTGGAGTAATGATTACTTGGAAACTAAAAAAGTGAAGGTGACAGAGCCTCTGCCTTTGAAGATGGCCTGTGGTGGAGATCCTACTCATTGGTATGGGGCTAGCATGAGCACTGCCTGAGAGGTGTGGGGGCAAGCGTTCATGTGGGGAGGGGATAAGAGGAGCTCAGAGGGGCACCTGGGTGGCTTAGTGGGTTAGAGCCTCAGCCTTCAGCTCAGGTCATGATCTCTGGGTCCTGGGATCGAGCCTCACATTGGGCTCTCTGCTCAGTGGGGAGCCTGCTTCCCCCTCTCTCTGTTTGCCTCTTTGCCTATGTGTGATCTCTCTCTGTCAAATAAATAAAATAAAAGTCTTTAAAATGGGGTGACTCAGTCGTTAAGAGTCTGCCTTCGGCCCAGGTCAGATCCCAGGGACCTGGGATCGAGCCCCGCATCGGGCGCTCTGCTCTGCAGGAAGCCTGCTTCTCCCGCTACCATTCCCTCTACTTGTGTTCCCTCTCTCGCTGTGTTTCTCTCTGTCAAATAAATAAAATCTTTAAAAAAAAAAAAAAAAAAGAGGAGCTTAGAGGGTAAGAGAACATGTGGTAGCAAATTCCCTGGATTTAGGCTCAACCCTTGGTGTGGTGTGACCTTGGATAACTCATTTATTCTTTCACCATCAGGAAAGAGTAAGAATAAGAATAATTTCCCATTTTTTAAAAATAAGTTGTTAAAAGGATTGGTTTATTCTGTACATATGTAGATGAGACATGTCTGTAAAACCTCAAGCACCATTACAATTTTAAAAAACTGATTAGTATTAAGTACGCCTGGGTGGCTCAGTTAGTAAAACCTCCGGCCCTTGATTTTGGCTCAGGTCATCATCTCAGGGTCATGAGATGGAGCCCCATGTTGGGCTCAATGTCCAGCATGGAACCTGCTTAAGATTCTCACTCTCCCTCAACCCCTCCCCGCCCCTGCTCTCTCTCTCTCTCACACACACACACACACACACACACACACACTCTCTCTCTCTCTCTCTCTCTCAAAACAAAACAAAACAAAACAAAACTATGATTAGTAATGACATAGTTACGACATGTTTACAAATAACATTTATTGCATTTTGCATGAAATCACAGTGATCTAAGAGTAGTATATCAAGTGCTAAGAGAATGGACAAGAGGGAGAACATTTCCTGCTGGAGAAACAGCTTCATGAGGAAAGCAGTTTCAGCTGGGCCTCAAAGTTTCGATAGGAATTTGGTAGTTGGAGATAAAAAGTCTCTTCTAGGGGGAAAAACTGGGGGAGTGAAGGCCTGAAATAAAGAAAACAAAAGATATGAAAATAACAAATTCTGAAGTTTTCATGGTGCTTTGTGATTTACAATGGTTTTTTTTTGTTTGTTTGGTTTTGGTTTTTCTACTGATTGGGAATAACCATGCAATTTGGCTGTAGCACAGGGTATGCTTTTGGGGCTGGAGAGAGAGAAGGTTGGGGATCCAGGCTGAGATAATATTTTGGAGGAACTTGAATTCTTTCTTAAGGAATATGCATAGGAATGAATAATCCACATAGATAAAGAATGTGAACAGGGATTCCTATTCTGTTGTCACAGTGGAACATACACATGACATGTATTCGGCATGTTAATAGATTGTGTATTTTACAGATGGGATTTATTTCTCTTTTCTAGATACTTTCCGACAGCTCTACATTTTGTGGAGCTTAAATGATGCCTTTTGTATCTTCTCTGACTCTTCATACCCTTCCAGGGCACTTGTACTTCTAGCCTGGGCACGTGGGTTTCAGTCTCTTCAAAGCTCATGCAATCAGGGACTTCCAAATTCATCTCACTGCTCTTACTGCACCCCTCCCCTGTTCGGAATCCCACAGTGATTCTGCCTTGTGTTCTGAATAAGGTTTGGACTTCTTCACCTGGCATTCATCTTACCTGGTTGAAATTCACCTTTCCAGTTCTATGTCCTGTTACTCTTTGACATATGCCCTATATTTCAACCATTTTCTCCCTCCCACCCACCCTCTCTTTTCTCTCTCTCCTCTCTCCCTTCTCTAAACGTAGTTTGGGCCGCTTTGACCTGCCCCTGTACCCCCTTAGCACGCATTCCAGTTGTACCTATCATTCAAGAGTGAACTCAAATGCCAGTTCTCCTATACAAAGTTTTCTCTGGAAGGGATCGTTCATGCTTTTAAATCATAATAGGTAAACTTTTAGATAGCTTACTATGTGGTACCCACTCTGTTCAATCTTTTTCATGAATTAACTCCTTTCATCCTTGTAACACCACCTGTAAAGCAGGTTCCTATTTTATAGATGGGAAAACTGAGGCATATCCTTATCTTGCCCAACATTACATAGCAAATAACGCATAGTTGTGATTTGAACTGAGGTACTCTGACATCAAGAGTTGTGCTTAACTGGTATGTTATTATAGGGCCTCTTGCACCTTCTTATATTAGTTGACATCTGCCTATGGCACTTAGTATTTTTAATTTGATTGCTTGTAGATTTACTCTGGTTGTCCACTTTGCCTGATCCTGGGTCTTTAACCTTTGGGAACCCACCTACTGACCTGTTTCTGACAATGGCCAAAGTCCTTCTAATTTTTAGCCTAGTCTAGACTCGGTCCTTAATTCTTGCCCCATTAATACATTTACTTTACCTTTATCTTTGTCTCATTTATTGGGATTTTTCCTCTATTCTCGTGCTGGATGACCAATGTAACTTCTCATTTTCTCTTTGTTTCCCTTGTTTCTGTGTTTCTGTGCTCCTTGGGTTTCTACTATATCTGGCTTTCAGCCCTGAGATCCTGGACTAGCATGGCTGGTACTCTTCCCCCAGGTTTCTTGGGAGAAGGAGTCAGAAACTGCTGGATTAGAAATTCCTAAAGGCAGAGATTTTATCAGCCTGTATCCTACAGAGCAAGTATGGTGCCTTCCACGTAGGAACTCAATAATCTTTTATTGAATAAAAGGATGAGCAAATGAAATCAGTCACCATCTGCTTATTGTCCTTGACTGTTAGTAGTGCCTTCTCTGATGATTATTCTCTTACCTGTTTCTCACACTATCCTTTATGTTAAATCCTGATTGAGCCTCGGCTCTCCAAATCTTGTGAGTCCTGCTGTGATTCAGCTGAGTTAAAACAGCAGATGCTTATTTGGCACAGAAGGGATATAACATAAGACACAGACACTGATTTTAAAATAATTTCATTGTCATTGTCTCATAAAATCTCAAAAATATAAAAACTTGTTATATTAAACATACTGAGTTAACAGTTTCAGGTGAAAGTAGTTGTTACAAGTAGACAAATGACTAAACAGTAAATAATAGGACAGATAATAATTTTAGGGAAGAGGACAGAGTCATTTCAGGCAGAGATGGCTAACCAAGGATTTCAGAAGAAGGTAAATTTTAAAAATGTACTTCTTTTTCTCTTCTTGTTTTTTAAAATTTTTACTTAAATTCCAGTTAGTTAACATGCAATGTACTATTAGTTTCAGGTGCAGAATTTAGTGATTCATCACTTACATACAATACCCAGTGCTCATCATAGCAAGTGCCCTCCTTAATACCCATCATCCATTTAATGCAGTCCCCCACCCACCTCCCCTCCAGCAACCCTCAGCTTGTTCTTTATAGTTAAGATTCTCTTTTATGGTTTCCCTCTCTCTTTCCTCTCCCATGTTCATTTGTTTCTTAAATTTCATAAATGAGTTAAATCATATGGTATTTGTCTTTCTTTGACAGATTATTTTGCTTGGCATAATACTTCTAGCTCCATCCATGTCATTGCAAATGACAAGATTTCATTCTTTTTACAGCTGAGTAATATTCCATTTCGTGTGTGTGTGTGTGTGTGTGTGTGTGTGTGTATACATGCACATATATATTTTTCACACACACACACACACACACACACACACACACCTTTCCATTATATATATCTCCCACATCTTCTTTATTCATTCATCATTCAGCAGACACTTGGGCTGTTTCCATAATTTGGCTATTGTAAATAATACTATAAATATTGAGGTACATGTATCTCTTTGAATTAACATTTATGTATTCTTTTTTTACTTTTATAATTAATTATATTTATTTTTAAAATTAACATATAATGTATTATTAACATATAATGTATGATTGGTTTCAGAGGTAGAGGTCAGTGATTCATCAGTCTTATACAACACCCAGTGCCCATTATTTCACACACCCAGTTACTTCATCCGCCCACTCCCCTTCCCTGTAGCAACCCTCGGTTTGCTTCCTGTGCTTAAGAGTCTCTTATGGTTTGTCTCCCTCTCTGATTTCATCTTGCTTCATTTTTTCCTCTCTTCCTCTATGATCCTCTGTTTTGTTTCTTAAATTCTGTACTTTTGTATTCTTTGGGTAAATACCTAGTAGTGCAATTGCTGGGTCATAGAGTAGTTCTATTTTTAACTTTTTGAGGAACCTCCATACTGTTTTCCAGAGTGGCTGTACCAGTCTGCATTCCCACCAACAGTTCAAGAGAGTTCCCCTTTCTCTACCTCCTTGCCAACACCTGGCAAGTTTTTTTTTGTTTTTTCTTGTTTTATTGATTTTAGCCACTCTGACAGGTGTGAAGTAATCTCATTGTAGTTTTGATTTGCATTTCCATGATCAGTGATGTTGGCATTTCTAGGTCTTCTTTGGATAAAAATCTATTCATTGATAGATTGATAAAAATAATAGATTGATAAAAATCATTCTACCCATCTTTAATTGGATTATTCATTTTGGGGGCTTTATAAGTTCTTTATATATTTTGGAAACTAACCCTTTATCAGGTATGTCATTTACAAATATATTCTCCCATTCTGTAGGTTGCCTTTTAGTTTTATTGATTGTTTCCTTTGCTGTGCAGAAGTGTTTTATTTTGATAAAGTTCCAATAGTTTACTTTTGATTTTGTTTCCTTTGCCTTGGGAAACTAGAAAGAAGTTGCTATACCTAATGTCAAAGAGTTCTTGTCTAGGATTTTTATGGTTTCAGGTCTTACATTTAAGCCTTTAATCCGTTTTGAATTTATTTTGTGTTTGATGGTCCAGTTTAATTCTTTTGCATGTAGTTATCTGGTTTTCCCAACACCATTTGTTAAAGAGACTGTCTTTTTTTCTCATTAGATAGTCATTCCTGCTTTGTGGAAGATTCAGTGACTATATAGGTGTGGGCTCATTTCTGAGTTTTCTATTCTGTTCTATTAATCTATGTTTGTTTTTGTGCTAGTACCATACTGTTTTGATCACTACAGCTTTGTAATATAAGTTGAAGTCTGGAATTGTGGTAAAAAATAACATTAAATTTGCTATCTTACACATTTTTAAGTGTAGGGTCAATAGTGTTAAGTATATTCACGTTACTGTGTAACAGATTTCTAGGACTGTTTTATCATGCAAAACAGAAACTCCTATACATATTAAACAACTACCCATTCCCCCTTCCTCCTAGCCCCTGGTAACTACCATTTTACTTTCTGGTTCTGTGAATTTGACTACTTTAGATCCCTCATATAAGTGGGGTTGTACAGTATTTTTCTTTTTAAGAAGAATGTGGATTCTGAGCTGTGTCTTTAAAGATTGGTGTGCCTGAATAGGCAGAGACGAAGGGGGGTACATAAGGTAAATGGATTAGTATAAAGGTAAAAGTATATTTCCTTAACATGTACTGATATAGATAGAAGCTGAGGCATGTTCTTTATTTATTTGCTTTGGGGCATTCCTTTTAGGTTATGGATATTTTGCTTGCTATTCCCTGTGTATATTTATATCTGACTTTACCTATGGTTTTTAACTCAGGGAGAATCTTTGGACATTAGTTATATAGACTCCTCAATGTAAATTGTGGTCCAGAGGATAAGAAGATTGTGGTCTAAAAGCATGGACACTTGGGTTCATTGTTTTTACTTTAACTATGATAGGATGGAATATTTGGATTCGGCTTTGAAATAAAGGGTTTTTTGTTTGTTTCTTTTCTGAAGAACCAACCCGTTAAGATAGGAAGTCTACATACAGGTGTATGTAATAGTGAGCACAGGCACATGGATAACAAATTTCAACACTTGTGTTGCTCTTTTAATCAATAATTCTCTATGATTAGGCACTGGTAAATATTTTTTTTTTTACCTATGGTTTGCAAAAGACAAGTCTCTGACACTGTTCTGAGCCTGTTAGGTACAATCTTCCTGAGTTTTGTGCTTCATCTTACCGAACAGCTCCTTCACATTTGGACAGGACTAGACTTCACGTAAGGGACCACCACAAGTCTGTCTGATACCTTAGCGTGAAGTTGGAAAAGGACTTTTTCTTCGAGACACATAACTTCTATGTGATAGAATATTGTCTTGATAGATATCTGCTGCTATCTGCTAGAGCGCTGTAATAATTTGGTCAACTATATGAACAGTGGCTTGTAGAGTTGTGCAGTATACAGCCTGGACAACTCTATGTAAGAGTCTTTCAAAAGCACAATGGTAGTCAACAAAAAATGGAGCAGTGCCGCTTGGTCACTCTCTGTGAAGGCATAGGAATCAACTAGTATGGATTTTGCCCCGTAGATGTGTCTGAATGCAACAGGATGGAAACCCAGAACTTGGGTCTCAATATTATGAGACAGGTAGAAAATGAAATACCAAAATGGAGAAGTGGGAAGTAGGGTTTGGCAAAAGTCAGAACTCAGGTGGACAAGTAGAATACAAGTATGAGGATTTTTGGATAGGAAATGCAGGTATTTGAAACAGCTTTTTACAGAATTATAATGCCAGTTTGCACAGGGATGTATAGTTAACTTAAAGGAGCAAGAATAGGGCAGATATCAGTTTATAGTCTCAGCAGTAATGAAAATAGCTGACATTTATGCAGTGCTTCAGAATTTATAAGACATTATTAATACATGGTATCCTATTTTGATATTTTTGAGTACCTTTTAAGACAAGAGAACTACTATTTATCACAATTTTGTAAATAAGGATTAATAAGTTCCCATGACTTGTTCAAGTTCATATACATGATAAAGCTAAATTTCTTAAAGATTTTATTATTTATTTGAGAGAGAGGCCTGGCTCGAAATGCAATGCTTGTCTCCCTCTCTCTTACTGTCTTGGTGTCAATACCCATGGCAGCCTGAGAAACCACAGGCTAAGGATGGGAGCGTCTCCATCAACGTGAGTATTTGAATAACTACATGGAAAAGAGCCCTTCTTCTTCCAAGAGATCATTTCTATTGAGTTTATTGAGTGAGAATGCCTATTGTGTTAAGCCACTGAGCTTTTGGGTTTTATCTAATTCTTATAGCAGCCAATGTTATCTTAATAAGGTACTCTCTTTACATTATTCACAGGTAGCCTCTACTATGGAAGCATTTCTCTCTTGGTTGCTTATCTGTGACTGAAGTTATTTGGGGTAGGTGCCCACCTTTTTCTTTAAGACTGCTTTTATACCATTACCTCCATTTCCTCTTTAATCTCTCTGGTCATTGAAGCACATGGAATTAGGCTATATACTTTGATCCCCCCTTTCTTTCTTTCTTTTTTTTTTAAGATTTTATTTATTTATTTGACAGAGATAGAGCGAGATCACAAGTAGGCAGAGAGGCAGGCAGAGAGAGGGGGAAGCAGACTCCCTGCTGAGCAGAGAGTTCAATGCGGGGCTCGATCCCAGGACCCTGAGACCATGACCTGAACCGAAGGCAGAGGCTTTAACCTACTGAGCCACCCAGGTGCCCCTGCGTCACCCCCTTTCTTACAGTAATCTATTTTCCTCCCCATCACGCCCCCCCATGCATTATGGATCTTAACCATTAGTTTACTAAATTTCTCACTGTCGCTATTTCTGTTTATTTTTTGATCATCTCTTCTTACCTCTCCAGTTCCCTTATTCTAGTGTAAGTACGTGAGAGTACTCCACTCCACTAATTCTTGGATGCCATTGGGAACCTCAGTCCACTGACTTTACTGGTATCTCACTATACAACATCCATCCTTACCTGGTTAAAATTTCTCAGTCTATCGTTAAATAATTTCCATGTATACATATTCAGCTCCTTTGCCCCCCTTCTCTTACTGTCTTTGGGAGAATTCCAGCCTTGAGTAAATTCAGCTTTGTTTCTATTCCATCACTGAGTCAGTACAACTGAATGTAGCTGGAAGAAAGTGTAACAGTGCTTGCGAGGCTAACTTTAAATTTATGATCACAAACCTCAACTGGATTTGGAGTCTGGCCCTCCTTTACTTTCCACATATGCTTTTTCCAGTGATTCCATCCAGGTCTGTGGCTTTAAATATATGATATGTGATTAACTCCTAAATGTGTATACCCAGGCTTAACTCTTCCTGCATAATCTACACCTGGATACCCTACTCTGTATGTGTCCACATAACCCGCATTTCAAATAGCTCAGCAGCCATGAAGACTGGAATGTAGTCCTTGTTCAATTTCCCAGCCATTCCTGCAATATTGGCGAAGGAAGAAGTAACAACAACAACAAATATTTATTCAGTGCTTACTTTGTGCTGGGTACTTTGCACATAAAAATGATCAAATCCTCACAGAATATCTATTAGGTAACACCATTATTATCATCTCTGCTTCAAAGAGGAAACTGAAGTTCAGAGCCCAAATGGCAGAGTTGGTATTTAAATCAACTAAACAGGGGTTAGCAGGCTTTAGTTGTAAAGGGCCAAACAGTAAATATTTTCAGCTTCATGGGCCATACTGTCCCTGTTATAACAAACCAGCTCCGCTCTTTTAGTGTGAAAGCAGTCACAGACAATGTATAAATGAATACACATAGCTGTGTTCCAATAAAACTTTGTTTACAAAAATAAGTGATAGGCCACATTTGACTTAACAGGTGGTGGACTGGCAACCCCTGCTTTAAACCATTATTGCTATATTGCCTGGGTAAAATGAACGATCGAACAAACAAATGACCAATGAATGAATGAATGACAGCTTCTTTGGCACCAGCTCTGCCCTCCTTTGTTTCTCCCAGTTCTCTCATTAGTATTCATGAGACTTCTAGAGTGTTGTGTGACTGCCAAGGGGAAGAACATCACAATCACTCTTCAGGACTGAGTGAGGAGCACAAAGGGAAAAGTCTTATAAGAATAGTGTTTTATTCCTAAGATGGGTTAGGTGAGCAATGGTTCTCTGAGGCTCTGGATGGCTGGGAGATCTAAAGCATAACTTTTTGTTCTGGGAATATGTTCCCTCTAGGATGGAGTCCTACTCTTTCTCACCAGAACCTTCATGATCTGTTCTAAGCATTCAGTGTCATAATGCTCTATTCTTACGTCCTCCAGCAACCCAGGAGACCTTGCAGGAGTTGGAACAGGCAGGTTCCCTCTCTCCTATAGGTCTGTGTGTATCCTGTCCTTTGTGCCTGGTAACTGCCTCTCTTCGATGACCAGGCTCACCAATTATTTATTCTTTAGAACTTGGCTGGGATTCCATTTGTCTCTTGGAAGTTGTTCTGAACACTCCACGACAAGTGATTGCTTTTTTTCTGCATCTAATAATCTCATACTTGTTTCAATAGCAATTTTTAATCACTCTACATAGAAATTGTTCTTTTGCTAGTCTGTCTCCCTAATGTTGTCAGTGTTTGGAGAATGGGCACTATCTCTTACTCGTTATTTTAAGTCCATCACATAATAGAGTGCCTGGTCCAGAGAGTCCCTCAGTAAATATCTGTTGAGTGAGTGATGCACATCAGATTTTTCTTAGGAGTGGCTGAGAGCAGCTTTATTGGTCTGGTGTTCAGTAAGCCTTGTTCCTACTCTCGATATTTTAAGTGGCTAGAACGATGCTCGCTGGGCCTTAGCTCAGCAGGGTGGGTAAATGACTGTGACCACTTCTAGCTGGAAAGCCAGATGTATAGCATTTGTCTCTCAAGAGTATTAACCGCTCAGAAAAGCAGGACTTAGGCTGGGTGATGGTACATTGGGGAGGGTACGTACTATGGTGAGCGCTGTGAATTGTGTAAGACTGATGGATCACAGACCTGTACCCATGAAAAAAATAATGCATTATATGTTAATTTAAAAAAATTTTAAATAAAAAAAGAGAGAAGAAAATCAGGTTTTAGAAAATAAGGTTGTGTGGCTGGTTAATAATCCTAGAAGTATTTAAAGTCAATGTCTATGCATATAGTGGAAAAAGCTTGACCTTGGAGTCAGGCTAATTTAGGTTCACATATCGTCTTTTCCACTTGTAAACTTCCCTGAAATTCAGTTTCCTGATCTATAAAGTAGGGGTAAAAATATATGGGAATATGGGAAAGGTATTAAAGAGAATATGCCCAGTACAATGTCATCTGGTAGGTTCTAATCACACATGGTAGCTGCAGCCGTGAAGTGCTGTCATAATTCTTTGAAAACCACATTAGATGGGGCTCCTGGGTGGCTCAGTTGTTAGGCGTCTGCCTTCGGCTCAGGTCACGATCCCAGGGTCCTGGGATCCAGCCCCGCATCGGGCTCCCTGCTCCGTGGGAAACCTGCTTCTCCCTCTCCCATTCCCTCTGCTTGTGTTCCCTCCCTCACTGTGCTTCTCTCTGTCAAATAAATAAAATCTTAAAAAAAAAAAAAAAAAGAAAAGAAAACCACATTAGAGAACCACAGGGTCCAGGGTTGCTTACAAAACCCAAACAGGCTCAAACAGGAGATCAATGACAACACCCACTTGCATCATAATGGCAACTGCAGATGGGAATTGTCTGCACTATTGGGTCTCCCATCCCTAGCAGGATTGAAGTAAATAATCGAGGCTCCGAAGTTCCTATAAATACACTTTACTGTGTAGCTCTTGGCCCCTTGAAACAAAGCATGTCAACCAATGCGCGTGTGAGCGCACATGCAAACACACACATGTACACACCCCCCGCAGCATTTCTCTTTTTGTTATTCATTTGCCATTGATTAAGCATATGAGACATAAGAAACATTACTAAGTTAGATAATATGTTCTTCAACAAAATAACACTAGGGTAAGTGCTCTCATTCCTTCCAGGTTCTACTTCACTCTGAAATTTAGCCAGAAGGGAGTTGGTTGACGGAAGAGCTGACCACTGCGGTGGAGAATGTTTTGAGCAAGGGTATGCCTTTGCTGGTGGTTAGCTGTAGAGCTGGGGAGGAAAACATTACAGGTGTTTTCCATGGCTTCCAATTTCGCTAATGCCTTGGGTGCTGCAAACTGATTTTCCTCTGCCAGCGCGTTTAGTTTACAAGATGATCCTCACATAAAACACAGCAGTTACATTCATGAGAACATATGCAAAATTAAACCACTGACCCAGTAATCAAATAAAACTTCCCATAAATTATTGAGCATGTTCTTTGCTTTTCTTAAAGCAAACAAACCCTTTGTCTCTGAATTTTCCAAATAAATGCTCTTGCAACAAATAGGAGATTCATGGGTCTAGAATAGGATGCAAGTGACAGAACTGTGGCCTCTCAGTGAGAGCAAAGGCCTCCCTCTGCTTCCTGGACATGGGTTAGGGTTCTTGTGCGGCTCTGTTAACACAGGCCGGGCATGTAAGGCAGCACCTTGGGATATTAGTTGGTAAATCAGAACCCTGGATAAATTGGACATAAGGTCTCACAATGTCTTGGATTTCACCCAGGCAGGCCTCAGGTAGAATCTGCTCCATATGGTGACTTCTGTTAGGCAGATAAAATGCCTTATTTGGCATCAACAGGAGCCTCTGTTTTTCTTTGTGGGCAGCACAAATCAAGAACACACATGATAGTGTATCCTCTATTATGTATGATACTGTGGAGGAAGAGAGAATGGGAATATAAAACCCATAGAATGTATTTAATAGGTTATACTGCCCACCAACCATACATAACCTCGAACACATGGCAAAATCTTGGGATTTCTACCATTCTGGTCATCTTTGGAGAGTTTCTGTGTTTGTTGTTTATCATGCTTGTTATTATCAATCATCTGATCTAGCTGGGAGGCACTGTGGCAGGAGCTATGGAGGATGCCAAGGAAGAAGTAGGAGACGTAGTCCTTGCTGGAGATGGCAAGCCCACCCAGTCATGGTCATAGCTGCCTGGGGATGGCCTTCAGGTGAGAGAAGGGAGCACATGGGCCTCTGGAACTCAGATTGATTTGGGAATTCTAAATAAACCTCCAGGAACTCTATTTATGCAGGACATGCCATCTCTTTGGAAGACTGTCTTTTCCTAGACAGTCCTGTATAAATAGAGCCAAAGGAGGCTTTGGCCCTGGTGAGTCAAGGTTCTAAGCCCTTGCTTATTCCTAAGGTTGGTGAATGAAAGCCAAGGTGAAAAATAGCCATGGTGTTAGGCCGTATGTCAGGGTGTACAGGTGTGTCCACATGTGGAACCCAGCAGCAGAGTGCTTTCTGGTATCTGCTCTTAGACAAAGCCTGTTGGTTGAGGACTGGCCTGTTGCAAACTATGCTGTGATTCTGTGAGTCCTTCCCAGGTTATCCCAGGGCCTTCTTTTCCTACATTGATATTTCTTAACATTTCCCTAAAGCACTCACGAGGAGATGGAGTCACTCAGATGCTTTTTGTGGCAGGGAACTGATGTGCTCAGGTACAAAGGCAAAATTTCTTTTAGGTTTTCTTCCTTAGACATGACTCCACACTGACAGCTTCCCCCTTTGTGTTCTCACTCTTCTGTCACAGCACTTATAATATTTTGTTGCACTTAGGAGTTTCAACTTAGTGGACTAGATTATAAGCTTCTTGAGGACAGGAACCACATCTCCTTTCACTTCTGTATATCCAGTGTCTAGTACAGCACCTGGTGCAGGGCAAAACCCCCTTCAATATTCACAATTCTGTGAATGGGACATGAGGAAGCCTTCCCACATTACGGAAAAGGACACACCCGTACCCAACCCCACCCACCCTGATTCTTCTTGATCAGAGATTATGTCTACATTATCACATGCAATTAAATACCAGCATAAATGGAGGGAACAAAGAATACAGTGACTTTAAAATCATTATTCTGTGGTCTCAGGGCACTTTGGCAATAGCACTGCCTTACTTTCTTGGTAGGCTTGATTAATATTAATTAATGTCTCTCTCCTGAATGCATTTCAATTAATGGAAAGGAAACCAACTCTCAGGTGTGTTGGATGAGGGACTGACTGGACTGTTGTTAACATTTCAATTGAAGAGTTTACACGCGGTTAAAAATCTATACTGCTATGTATGCTTTGGTAGAATAAATGTTTATCATTTTCAATATTTATTGACTGCCTACTGTGTGCCAAATACTCTCTTGGCAGGATGTTTCCTGAATGAGCTCATAATTTACTTCAGGGATTTGGCTATGGATGTAATTTAACATGATTGGAGAGAAAAATGGCTTCATTAATCAAACTGATGGATTTGTAAATTAAAATATATGAATCAGGATTTATGCTCCTGTAGTACATTTATTATAATAAATATTAGTCTAGTGCTTGCTTCGGCAGCACATATTCTAAAATTGAAACGATACATTAAAGATGAGCATGGCCCTTGCATAAGGAAGACACACAGATTTGTGAAGCATTCCTTGTTTTTAAAAAATGTTAGAAGTCTACATCTAGACTACATTAAATTAATGAATATTTTAATAAAAGGTAATTAAAAAATTCACTTGCAAATTACTTAGCTTGTAGGCTTTGTCTTAAGTCTACTGATAATTTGAGAACATATTTAATGTGTAGGCTGTGTTTTCTTTGCAATCTGATTTTTTTTTTTTTTAAAGATTTTATTTATTTGACAGAGAGAAACACAGTGAGAGAGGGAACACAAGCAGAGGGAATGGAAGTGGGAGAAGCAGGCTTCCTGCTGAGCAGGGAGCCCGATGCAGGGCTCGATCCCAGGACCCTGGGATCATGACCTGAGCTGAAGGCAGCCGCTTAACGACTGAGCCACCCAGGCGCCCCTGCAATCTGATTATTATGTAAAATGATAATTTAGTAGTTGAAACAGGATGGAGCCTCCTTTACTTTGAAGTGCATGTATGTTTGGGCACATTTCTCCCGAGTTAGTGATAATCAGAGTGATTATTTTCTTTGGTCTTCTCGTATTAATACTGCTGAATCTTTTTTCAATATGAGAAGCTGGTTGCAATTCTAGCTATAAAACAGACAAAGAACTTTTGGTAAAAACCCAAATTCTCTTCTATGTAATTGACCAGAAGGAGGCTCCCTTCCACCTCACTGCATAAAGTTAGGTGAAAAGCCTCCAAACTTATTCTTCCCAGGCGGTTCTAATATTCCCCAGGCTATCTCTAGCATTGGAGGTGGTAGGGGCAGCACTATAAAATTTTCCTTTCAGGAACAGAATTTAAGCTTGCATCATAAATAAGAAGATTTCAGGGAGTATAATGTGACCTTTCCTTACACCAGCTCATTTATAGATTTTTTTCGGATCTATAAATTCGAAGAACAATTCAAATTCTGTAAATTCTATAAATTCGAAGAACAATGTTAACAATTAACAAAGATGTTGGGATAAAATTTTCCTCACTTGGGATATCTCATATTCCTTATCTTAATTCCCAAGCTTTGTCTTCCTTATGGCTTTGTTCTGGTTGTCCAATGCAGTACATTTTTTTAATAGCATTTTGTTTTATTTTATTTTTTAAGTAGGCTCCATGCCCAAGGTGGTGCTTGAATTCATGACCCTGAGATTGAGAATTGCATTCTCTACAGACTGAGCCAGCCAGGCATCCCAAGTCCAATACAATATTTCAAAAATTAATATGTTGAGATGAATCAACAAGGCATTTGGATTTTTTAAAAAGTATAGTTGTTGTCTCTACCTACGTAATCATCTGAGTCTCTGTGCATCTTTAAGTTAGAGATACATGTTTTAAAACATAGGATAATCATAATTTGCCACAGAGGCTCTAATTACATTGCGTTTAGCAATGAAAAAGCCACTAGTAGATTTGGAACGGAAACAAAAAAGTGCAAAATCTTTGGTGAGTAAAGAGGGATGTGGGAGGTATGCACCACTGTGGGTACACAGTTTATTATATGATCCAATGAGGTCATTTTGAATCAATTTATTTTCAGGTTGTTCTTCATTGTCAAGGAAGGCAGTTTATGGGGTTATTGTAAAAACAGCATTGCTGCTCTTTTCAGAAGCCTTGCCCTTTAATGATGGAGCAGAGCTAGTTATGAAACACCCAACTGTGACTAATTTTGGAGGAGTAACATCTCAAATAAATTGTCTCCTGGAAATGCTGTTGGAGCTAGTGAACAGCAGAATGATGATGCGTTTATCTATGCTAATTGCTCCTTTGAGGGTTTATTCCTAGACAAGGCACAGAGTAGACTGATGGTATACTTCTAACCTCTCCTTGTCACAGAAGTTTCAGTGTTGGAGAACGATGATAGGCAAAATAATGACCCCCAGAAATGTCTGTGTCCTAATCCCTGGAACCTGTGAATATGTTACCTTGCATGGCAAAGCTAGGGAGCTTTGTAGAGGTAGTTAAGGTTATAGCTATTAAGACAGGGAGATTGTCATAAGTGGGCCCAATCTAATCACATGATTCTTTGAGAACAGAGAACTTTGTACAGCTGGAGGAACATGTAGCAGAAGAAAAAGAATTCCAAGTGTGCTCTTGGTGGTTCTGAGCTCTAAGCGGTCACGTGTGAACTTGTCGAGAAGCCTTTAGAGAAATCAGGAGCCTGGTTGACACCCTGCAAAGAAATGGAGGCATCAGTCTTACAACCCCAAAGAACTTAATTTGGCCAATAACATGAATGAGCTTGGAATTAGATTCTTCTGCAGAACTTCTGCTAAGGAGTGCGGCCCTGCCAATATTTTGATTTTTCCTTGATAATACCCATGTCAGGCTTATTTATACCCTGCAGAAACTATGAGATCATAAATTTGTATTGTTTTAAGTCACCGAGTTTGTGTTCATTTGTTACAGCAGCAGCCGAAAACTAAATCACAGGAAATATTTTGAAGGAACTAGTACTTGGGTTGGATTGTCACTCTGGTGGTATATTGTTACAACGAACCACGTCTCCATGAATTTTTTCCAGTGACTCTAGGCTTTAGCCATTGAGTGTTAACATATGGGTTCAAAGGAGAAGCTTGACAAATATATTCATTTCCTATTGCTATTGTAAATTACACCAACTTCCTGGTGTAAAACAAACTTATTATCTTATAGTTCTGTAAGTCAGAAATCACACTGGGCTAAAATCAAAGTGTCGGCAGGACTGCATTCCTTCTGGGGGCCCCAGAGGAGAATCTATTCCTTTGCCCCATCCAGCTTCTAGAAATTGCCTGCATTCATTGTCTTGGGGTCCCTTCCTTCATTTTCAAAGCATGACATCTTCAAATCTGTCTTACTCCTGCCTTCCTCCTACAAGGAATCTTGTGATTATTTATGCCTCCCAGATAATCCAGGCTAATCTTTCCATCTTACCTTAATCACATCTGTAGTCTCTTTTGCCATGAAGATAACATATTCACAGGCTTCAGGGGTTAGAGCATGGCTGTCTTCAGGGATTAGAGCATGGGGAGCGTTATTTTGCCTACTACAATAAGTGTTTGCATGCCAGACTTGTACTCTTAGAATCCTCACTCTTAGAATGTTTCTTCTTGGAACACAATTCCTATGCTATGAGGACATCCAAGCAATCATGTAGTTAGGCCTCCATAGGGAAGAACCAAGGCCTCTGGCCAACGTTCCCAACAGAGCTCCCAGCTAGCTGCCAACACCAACTCCTTGTCATGAGAGTGAGGCCACTGTAATAAGCCTTCCAGCTAACCCTGTGCCCAAGCCATCACCGCAGAGCAGAACTTTCTGGTCAACCCACAGAATCATGAAGGATGATAAACGGTGGTTGTTATTTTAAACTCTTAAGATTTTGGGGTGGTATGTTATGCAGCAATAGGTACTTGAGATGATGCCAATCTCTTTTATAACTACCTAACTACTGGAAATTGAGGAATTCTGACTAGAGGAAGATGGGTTCTTCTATCAAGTATTCAGTATGAAACAGATGACATAGGTCAAAATACATAAAGTCCCTAGCTCAGCACCTGGTAGGTACTGTAAAAATATGAATTATCTTTATCTTTTCCCAAGTGGTCTTTTTGCTGTAGACATTGGCACCTCACTCCCTATTAAAAGAGAGAATTTCTCTCTGTTAGAGAAATTTATTTAACATGGTACGTAACAAAACATAATGTATTATCATCTGATAATTTTGCTTGGTGGTCCACAATTTAAAGTTATAAAGCCTTAACCTGAATAATGTCTATATTGCAAAAAGACCTGTTCTCAGAAAATGCATCTTAACTAAATTTTGCAATATGAAGTGGAGTCTTGCAGTTCATATTGCTTAATTGCACTGTCACACAAGAATCTCGGAATTTTTCTTAGTTTGTTCAATTGCTGTAAATGACTTCTGAAAGTAATATAATTAAACTTGTTATGGTTTATGCATTCATAGAATTCATAGAACAAGCTGAGTATGTAACTGTTCATTTGGAGCCGAGTTGATTACCATTTAAAAACAGTTAATGGAGGAGCTGATTAGAATACGTTGCAAGAGTCATGATTTAATTTCACATCACCTAGAAAAATTTGATGTCATGCGTATTAGTGGCAGTTTTGAGGGGCATAAGGATTGAAATGTTTTCCTGAGCTAAGCGATATCGCCTTGCTGACTCCATGCTGACTCAGTGAAAAACTCACATTTCAAAATACATGAAGTAAGTAATACAATGCAATCTTATGTGATTAAATTCACCACCTGAGTGTTAAAAATGTGA
Source organism: Procyon lotor (assembly GCA_028646535.1). Lineage (NCBI taxonomy): Eukaryota > Metazoa > Chordata > Mammalia > Carnivora > Procyonidae > Procyon > Procyon lotor. The sequence continues at coordinate 74,320,277 of CM053611.1, forward strand.
GTGTAGTTTGTAAGTAAGGTTTAAGCTCATTTAAAGCAGTGCACTGTGAGATCTGGATGGAAATCCAGCTCACTGGGGTTTTTCAAGTTTTCATAGCAAAACTCGAATGGATTATGTTCACTTTGTGTTCAACCTGCATTTTCCCCTCCCCACCTTGGAATCTCCACACTGAAGCTAGAGAGATTTTTTTAAAACTCATAAATCTGTCGTGTCATTTCCCCACTTAAAGCTCCTTAGTGGTTCCTGGTTGCCACCACATAAAGTCCAAATTTCTTAACTCAGCAGACAGCGGTCTATGTGATTTGCCTCTGCTGATTCTGCAGACTCATCTCTGGACAGTGAAGAAGAACTTGTAATTCTTTTTCTTATCTAGGCTACTTTCAGCCACATGTTCTGGGGCTATTCCTTACACATCCATAACATCTTGTTGCTTCAACTTAGGAAGCTTTTCGTGACCCCTTTCCTCAAGTAGACTAAAATCAACTTCATGTGCACCTCTGGTACCTCAGATTTACTCATTTGATGGCACTGATTGAGCCAAATCACAATTGTTTGTTCAGTTGTCAACTGCCCTTCATTGAGCATAAGCACACTGTAGGGAGTACTGTGTCAGGTTCATTTTTGGATCGAATGCTAAGTACAGTGCCTGGCTCATAGAGGAACTTAATACGGATTTACTACGTGAGGAAAGATGTATTTGTTCAAAGTGAGCAGAATATAAAAGAACCATTATCAGTGCCTCGCATTTAGGAGGCACTGGGTATACATTCATTTATTCATTCCTTATCATGGATCCGCACCACGGGATTCATCATTAGTTATATGCCATTTCCCACTGGCTTACCATGTGTTATTTACAAAGGAGTAAGCTGTTGAACTGTATAGTAACATCATATAGAGTAATTTTCTTGGAATGAAATAGGTTGAATCCTATAAAAGCTGAAACAGTAGCTTCTCATTTTTGGGCAGGGGGGGTGGTGTCTTTTTTTTTTTTTAAATGTAAACTCCATGCCCAGTGTGAAGCTCACTGTGGGGCTTGAACTCATGACACTGAGATCAAGACCTAAGCTGAGATAAAGAGTCAAACATTTAACTGACTGAACCACCCAGGTACCCCAAAACTTTGTGTCTTATGACCTTTAACATACTCCCTTTCAGGGCTGTATGGCTCCTTTTAATTTTGGTCTCAGACCAGATGGTTTCTCCTAAGAGAGCTTTTCTTGACCACTAAATTCACATCCTCCCCATCTCCTGTCTCTAGTTGGGAATCTCCAATAACTATCATATCAAGGAGCTTCAGTATCTTCCATTATACCTATCACTCCATCAAACTATCTCACTTATGAATTTCTTTTACTTATTGACTCTAAGTACCTTCCAGAATGGAAGTCTATGAGAACAGAGCCTTGCCTGTTGCTACAGTGTTTTGAACACCACCTGTCCTGTGGTGGGTGAATGCATGCATGAAATAACCTTGTAAGAGAGCTTCCTCCAACATGACGCCATGGAGCTGTGTCCCTCAGGATCACCTCAGCTGCCATTAACCAAGTTTCTCATTAGAGAGTATTCAAAAGCACATGTGAGGTGATATAATTGATTAAATTTGTACATCCTATGATGACTTTCTATCAAGTCAATAGAACAGATGGCTGATTTTATAATCCTAACCGTTAGTGACTTTCACTGGAGAAGAGAGAAACTGGCCAAATGATCTTGTGTAATCTATTAATTTTGGAAAGTTTTAGGGCAAAACAATAGGGTTTCTTTTTTTTTTTTTTTAAGAACATGAGTAATATGAAAGCATTATAATACCTTTCCATAAAATTAGTTTCTGGGGGACTACTTAGTCATCTCTTCTTTGATTTTCTTGAGAGGAACTGTACCCTAAACCCTGAAAGGAATACAATGTTGAAAGGAAAATGTGCTGATTTTCTCTGTACCCCATACTGGTTTCTTTCCATGGGAAGGAGAATGATTTGTTGGGTGGAACAGTAAATCATTCATTGGCTCATGATAGTCAGTGGGTGAAGTAACTGTGCACATCCTCTCTCTGGCATTCCACAGGGGGGTGTTAAGAGTCCATGATGCTCCATGCAAATGTTTGGGTAAGAGTTTTATAGATTTAGCCTTCTCCAAGATAGGCCCCAAGGTCTGAATTTTGGGAAAGAGTGGGACCACTATTAAGAATCTTTACTATTGGGGCACCTGGGTGGCTCAGTGGGTTAAAGCCTCTGCCTTCGGCTCAGGTCATGATCTCAGGGTCCTGGGATGGAGCCCCTCATAGGGCTGTCTGCTCAGCAGGGAGCCTACTCCCCCCCCCCCCCGCCTGCCTCTCTGCCTACTTGTGATCTCTCTCTCTCTGTCAAATAAATAAATAAAATCTTAAAAAAAAAAAAGAATCTTTACTATTGCTCTAATGCAGCCAATACCAGAGAGTTCCACATGCATTTCATAGTTTATTTTGATCCCTGTGTAATCTGCTTTATCTGTTTTTCAAATTTATTGGAACCTGTAGAAGCAAGGGCAAGTGAGTAGGCTTTCTAGAAACACTAACACCAGTAATTCTACTTCCTTCATGAATGAGAATGTTTCTTTGGTTTTTTAAACAAAAAAATTTAGAAAATACAAGAATTGTATGTTACTGCCACCAAAAAACAACAATGTAATATTAATTTTTCTAAGTAAATGAAATACGTGGGATCTAGAAATGCCCTTAATTCAGAATCCTGAAGTTGTGATATTGAAATGATATCTGCGGCCCTATGATCTTCCTGCCATGGGAAATCTGGAGCCATGTGCAGTAGAAGGCTGTATTTGACTAGAATCAGCAGAAGCTTAGGAAGCAAATGTTTCTGGTTGTCAACTATTAAGCAATATACTGTTTCTCTTTATTTTTACTAATTCTATACACTTCTGCAATGTAGGCAAGTGCTAGTGTTAACTGGTAGGTTTCTGTATTTATTTTAGAAACTGACGCTTCATAAACATCAAGGCACGGTTGCATAGTGCTGTTTCCCATGTCTAGAAACTTCATCACTATCATCATTTGATATTCTTTATAGAGAGATGGGAAATAAAATAGGATTAGCTTTTTATTTTCAGTTTAATTTGATCCCACTCTAAACTCCCAGGACTTTTATAATCTTATTCGACTGTAATTCAGATTTAAACTATGGCCAGATACACTTCGATATCTAAAAATATAACATAAGAATTCTGTTGTAAGTTGATATTAAACTGTTCTTGTTTATGAAAATGTTCAAGAAAAAGTACTACTTAACCAATGAAGGGGCACTCCCACTAGGAGATGACAAAGGAACACAAAATGGCAAATACTACCTTGTATTTGCAAAAAGCTACTGATGTTTTACATTTCAAGAATGGCACGTACATAAAATTATCTGAAATTTTGAAAAGTAAAAGATGTCAACACAAATTATAGTCTTGATTATTTTAGTTCAGCCTGTGACATTTCTTATATAACCTTTAATTATTACCATCTTCTGAGTACGATATGCAAGAGGACTGAATAATAAGGGTGCAGATCTTTGTTTTTCATGTGCCCTGGCTTATAGGATCATAAGTTAAACCTGTCCATTTTGTGATCTAATCAATTTTCTTTGGTTTAACACCAAGACTAATGCATCCCTTTCTTAGGCTCTTCCAGCTTATCTCAACTTAGAGTTTTAGTCATTCATGTAAAACCTTTTATGTCAGTTACATATTTGAAAATGGGTCCCAGCTGCTCTTGCTTTCTTAATCCCTCCCAGAAAGGCATATGTGACAGCGTCTCCCCCAGGGAGATTGCACTCCAAAGCTTTTTCTCATAGGTAGGGGAAGTACAGGACCAGACTCTATTCATCCTTACTTCCCCAGCTGGCTAATTAGATCAATATATGTTTTATAATTTTATGAATAGACATAGGAATATAATAATAGTGTTTTATAGACATATAGTTATATGTAATTATATATATGTAAGAGTTTGTTAAATGCCATTTGCTTAGTATTTTTGAAACTTCTGTCAGGTGCTAGCTGTCGTAAGGGTTCAATAAGTATTGAATAAATGAATGAATGAATATGTGAAGAAATAAAAGTATTAAGAAGCAACACAAGGAATTCTCTCCGTTTCAGTGTTTCATCCCATTTTAATTTTTATTATTATTTTATTTTTTCCCATTTTATTTTTTAAATAAGTTTGAAGCTGTTAAGTATTTGACTTATATCATATTTTTTATCCAAAGAACCAAACACTTGTGGGCTTCTTTGCTGTCTTCTTAAAATTATATAACCTTACTTCTGAACTTACTCCCTAAGAAATTTTGAGCGATCTCTTATCTACATTTGATATTATTAAATCATCCAGTTTCACATTTAGAAATTTCTTAACCAAAGAACTTATAGGACAAGTTTTTAATTTCAACACATATAGCTTATCCGTGCCATATGGTAATTTGTTCCAGAAAAAAATTATAATAATGGATTTCATTCCTAGATTCTAGATTACATCAGTGATATATAATAATATATGCTTTATTTATACTCTGGGTGGATACTTATATTCTTCCAATAAGTGTGGAGAAGATTAACATAATCAATTTGGAATAAAGGAATTCAAATTCCATTTTTGAAGATTAAAGACAATACTGGAACTTTGGCCAAAAGTAGTAGAAAATATGATTGTGAATAAAATTTATCAAGATGTAGATAAAGTAAGCATCCTGAAGCTATCTACTCCTGAAAAAATGTCAGGCAGACTTTGGGCCAGTGCTAATTTCTTATTATATTGATTCAGGTTTTATTAAAATTCTGTTGTCTCTTCAAGCGTGAGCATAAGTCGTGTATAGAATAGTGAAGCCTTGTTCAGGACATTGTTTACTCATGAATCACAACATGTTCTAGCTGCACTGCTTTGATAAGCAGAACCTAAAGCCTCTTTTCCAAATATCTTAGCAAAAGGTATCTTTCCATTTATATGGAAGTTGAGACTTGTTTTGTATAATTGTTCCTTAGTAAAATAACATTTGAAAATTTTTAAATGTACTCTACTATTTTATTTTATTATTATTATTTTTTGTACTCTACTCTTTTAGATATGTTCCTTTATAGCTGGCTGAAAAAGACTTCCCAATCAGCATAACCTTAAAACTTAAGTCATTTTTTCTTTGACATTTTAAATGTATACAAGATCATTCTCCCCATTACTGCCTGTCTGTCTCTAATTGCATACCCTCTTTAAACACACTGTTGAGTGAGGATAAAAAGGACTGCATTATATTTGTGCAATAAAGGCATCAGAATATTATGTGTTCAAGAGAGAAAAATTTTTGAAGACAAATGGAGTGGTGATCTTGTTTTTCATCCTTATAGGCTAACCATGACAGTAACAGTGTTTCCATGACTGTCTGAGCAACTGATTTACATTTCTTCTTTACTACATATCTTTTCTTGGTTTAATAACGTAAAGGATATTTGCCAAATTCACTGCTCTCAGGAGAGTCAGTTTCCTATTTTCTCTGCAGTTGGAGACACCAAATCTTGCTTTTTTACATTAATATTATCGAGTAGGTATCAATACAAAGCCTTTACATACAGTGCTTTGCAGAAGAGTATTTCAGATGCATGAAATACTCTAGTTTCTAGAGTTTAGAAGAGGATAGCTGCATGTAACCCTGTGTAACATTTGCATTTGTTGCTTAATAAGCTATTGACCATGGCTCCATTTATTTTAGTAAACCTTAGATGAGCTGAAATTCTGATGCCTAGCCTCTTTGTGTGTCTTTCAAATGGATTAAATGAGGGAGATCTGTTGGTTAGTGCAACAGAGTCAGTAGACCAGCAGGATGCTGTGAGAGCTGAAAAATGCATTCTTACAGCTTCTTGATGGGGTCAAAACCAGGTAGTACTCTCTCACTGAAAAAGAAAATAAGAGATCATAAATGAAATTCATGCTACACAGTTAGAAGTATCTATTATTATCTGGTAAGTTTTTTTTTTTAAGATTTTATTTACTAATTTGACAGAGAGAGAGAGAGAGATCACAAGTAGGCAGAGAGGCAGGCAGAGAGAGAGGGAGAAGCAGGCTCCCTGCTGAGCAGAGAGCCCGATGTGGGGCTCGATCTCTCGATCCCAGGACCCTGAGATCATGACCTGAGCTGAAGGCAGAGGCTTTAACCCACTGAGCCCCATCTGGTAAGTTTTTAAAAAAGATTTTATTTATTTCTTTGACTGAGAGAGAGAGTACAAGTAGGGGGAGAGGGAGAAGCAGGCTCCCGGCTGAGCAGGGAGCTTGATGATGATGATGATGATGATGATGGTGATGATGATGATGATGATGTTGTTGTTGTTGTTCCCGGCTGAGCAGGGAGCTTGATGATGATGATGATGATGATGATGGTGATGATGATGATGATGATGTTGTTGTTGTTGTTGTTGTTGGTGGTGGTGGTGGTGGTGGTGATGCAGGGCTCAATCCCAGGACCCTGGGATTATGATCTGAGCTGAAGGCAGACGTGTAACCAACTGAGCCACCCAGGTTCCTCTATTATCTTAAAATGTAAATAATTGTTTGGAATGGGTCACTAAGCAAGTGAAAAAATTTTTAGACCTATAAGCCTTTTTCTTCAGTATTAAGATGAAAGATGAGCCAGTGTTAGTCTTGCTGGTTAGGTCATTTCATTAGAGAGCACCATCATTTGCCCGATTTGTTAAATGTTTCACCTTACCGATGGAAGTGCTCTCTTTTGGCAAACAGGGAAAACTGTAGGTTTATCTTTAGCCAAACCATAGGGATGCTGAATAGAACAACTTTGACTCTTCTTTCTTCACCAGGCAGTACACGTCACCTAAAACGTGGATCAGCCAGTATGACAGATAAATACTGAGGAGAGGTGGACAGGAAAGGAAACACAATCTGCAATTTCACTAATTTGCTGTATCATTGTAAATGACAAGACTTTAGGATCATATAATGTTGACATTAGGTCACTTGGCTCACCCACTGATTGTACAGAATCCCAAAGAGATTAAGGGGCACTCTCTCAAAATGCCAGTGAAGCTGGCTACTGGACCCTGAAGGATGGAGGACAGTGCCCTCTTCTCGGCTCCAGCTTTTTGATAGTTAGGAAAATGGACAGGTGCAATAATACCTTCAGGTGAAGCTACAAGTCCAGGTGTTAGTGTGAAATCTCCCAATTTTTAAATATCAGCAACTATATAGTCAAAAATTTTTGAAACATTATACCACCCAAATATATCTATGGGTTTCCAGTTTGTAGCCTTTGGGTTAAGACATATAATGTAGTCCACGAAATTGTTCTTTCACCAACAATTATAAAAATTAAATGTATTTTTGAATAATTATAATTCAGTGAACGCATGTTAGTACCTGCTTGAGTGCTTTGCATTTTATTTGATGCTATGGTAGATATTAAATAAATAAGTCTAGGGGATTATAATTTAGTTAGGGAGAAAGGACTAAGTACCCATGAAACAACCAGAAGATATCATAAATAAATATCTGCTTAATGACTTTGAGATGAGGCATTGTATCACCTATACTCTCAGAAAGGCCAGAATAATTCCTCAAAGTGCTCAGTGATTTTAGGTATGCTTTTATATGGTACAAACTGTGAAAGTCTTATTCATTGCACTTTCCACAATATACATACTCATTACTTCCAGGCTCCTGATATCGATTCCAGAGTAGGTCCAGTCTTGCTTATGTACTCCAAAGCCACATATTGAGAGATCTAGCCTCAAATATCTAGCTCTTACCCAAAATGGGACTGGTGTTTTTTTTGGTCTCCAAAACCTGTTTCCTCCTTCTGTTATTTAGTATGCATTCTTACGCAAGTAGTAAAAAAAATCATCTCAAGTTGACTTAAACTGTATTCCCTAATATCTGATTTGGGGATGAGGGAAGAATTGGCATTGGTTGATTCAGCAGCTCAGTGATATTGTAAGGTTCCCTTTTTTCTCCCTTATTTTGTTCCTTCATCCTTCTTGGCTGTCCTTCGATTGGCCTCTGTTGTATCTGCTGCAGCATTCCTGGCATCACATCCAAACAGTAATTGGGGGAAAGAGGCCTGATTCTTTCCATTTCTCTGTCTTATGACTAGGGAAATCTTTCATGGAAACTCTCAGAATATTTGTCCTACTTGTCAGGGCAGAGTCATGCATCAATTCCTGACCCAATATCATTGGTGAGTAGAATGGGATTATCATAATAGTCCTAGGCCAGGATTTCTCAACAGGGGTTTATTGGTGCTTTAGGAAAGACCAGAGAAGACATTTCAAACCTTTGTTTTGTGAAACTGTCCCATGCATTTCAGGATGTTCTCAGTTATAAGACCCTAAATGAAAAATACCTTTCGGTACTAGGAAAACCCAAAAGTTCCCCACCTGACATTTCCTGAGAGCCCGCAGTGGGGAGGAACTTATCCTGTTTAGGACAACTGGCTCAGAGTAATCAATTTGAGGGAATGAATTGGGGGAATTAATCACAAAGACTGTGACACTCTTCCCTTCGTGTTTCCCTGCTTCATCATCATTTTCCTTATTATTCAAGCCAGAAACTGAAGTGACATTCTTCTTCCCCACCTACAGTATCTAATAGTGACCAAGTCAGCCAAAATATACTTTAACGCTATCTATTGCTCTTGGTCATTTCTGTCAATATCATGGCCCAGGGCACCATCTCTCTTAGACAATTGTTATAGCTTTCTAACTGGTCTGCTTACATTCTTGCTCCTTGTTCTTCCAATAGCAGCAAATATGACCTTAAAATATATTCAGTGTATGTAACTCTGTTTAATGAATGCCCACTTAATTTTTGGTTTATTTATTTTTTTCCTCTCACTTGAACTCATAAGCATAAGTCATTCCTTAATGGTAGGTTGGATTATTTGTCCTAATTCTTCTCTTCCTCCTTACTCTTTGCAAAGGCATTACATAGCCATTTCTTTAACCATGTGAACTTTTAGTTCCTCCCTCTGAAGTAGGCAGATTTTATTTCCTTATTGCACTAATATTGTAGTTGGCTATATGCCTTTCTTTGGCCAACAGAAAGTGGTCTTGAGAGACATGATATATTTCAGCTTGCCCCTCTTACAGTTCTCTGTGTGAAGATTATACTATGAGTAGCTTCTGGTCTCAGAAAGAAATCTCTTAGTGTGAACCAGACCTCAACACAACCTAGATTCAAACCAAGCTGAACCGTTGGTAATGTGTAGAGCTGTAAGCAAGAAAAATACATATTTGCTATTGTCACTGAGATTTTGAGTTTATTTTTCTAATATAGAATTATTGTACCAATAGTCTGATTATAATTAGCAACAATTAACAATAGTTGAGTAATCTTATTCAGAGTTTCAGGCTAGTACTTTGGCACACAGCAGGTATTAAATAAATATCTATTCAATAAATAAAGATGCTAATGGCTAAATTAGTTTTATGATAGGTAACTATATTTGAATTTATTCTAATTGTTTCTTCCTTAGTTGCTCTTGTCAGATTTCTTTAAAAATGTTATCTCATTGATCATATAGATCCTTTTGGAAAGCAGGATTCAAAGATAGTCTTCAATTTAAGTTCCTTCACATTTTCAGGTTTATAGTCCTAATAAGTGGTATAGTTTCATGAGAACTGTGAGGAAGTGAGTGAATTGAGTTATTATGCAGAAAAATGAGTTTATTTCGTATTGGAGTTCCACCATTCAGCATGTCAGTTTCTTAGCACAAACTGTATACCCCAGTGCAGGCTTTGGCAAACGCTTCTATCCTTTGGCTTTTAAAGATGATGGAATAAAGACCAATCATATATTCAATCCACAGATATCTTGTTAAGAATATACCAAGTGCAAACAGTGTGCCCATGTCTGAGCAAGGTAGGAAGGTGAGAAGAAATTGAAAAATTGGAAGGAAAGGAAAGTGATGAGAAAGTGGGAAGTAACAGGAAATCCTGGCCCTGACCTCAAAGAGCTTACAATTTCATGGACACAGACCAGTGTCTAGGAAATCATTGTGAACAATTCCAGACAGTTTACTTACAAAACAGAACAATCTTTTTTTTCACTTGGGTGCCACTTTTTAATTTGTGTAATCCTCATCACTCCAATGCTGATGACTTTGTTTAAGAGGGCCCACTGTGTTGATGGCTGTCTTGTAGACAGTATCAAAGGGATTTCCCTATTTAATGTTTACACTGATGGTTACAGATGGGGTTCCCTGCTTCAATGAGGCTGTTGGGAATTTTGTTCAAATGGCTCCATTCAGGCATACTTATTATCTAATTGAAAGATAAAGGGAAACTTAGCCCAGAGGAAAGAAGACAGAGGGAGCGTGATAGGGAGCATCAAGTATTTTAAAGCCTGTCATCTGGAAGAAGGATTGAATATGAGGTAGGGAGACCAGATTGAGTGTAAGTTGTATTCATTGGAGAATTCAGGGTTGCCCTGAATGGCTTAGAGGACTTTCCTAGGCATAAGGGGATGGGGAGGAGGAAGCATACTCTCCAGTGTCCACTTTTAAGAGTATAGTCATGGTTTTCACCCCTCTCTGCTCTTGGTTTGGAGTACACCAGTGTCCTGAGTCTGGTCCTAAGGTCCTGGACATTCTTACCATCTGACAGGTGAAGCAGTAGCTCTGATGTGTGTCTCCCTTCTTCCATTAGGTGTCCAGGAGTGTGGACCAGCATATTCTATAGAGCCAAAAGGTGATTATGGGGCCAGCTGGAAGCAGTGACTAGAAAATCACTGTGAGAGGCAGTTGCTTTTTCTAAATTAGAACGCAGGCATGGGTCCTTTAGGCTGGCCTCAGCTGGGGTCACTGCAGCAGCCTCTCGTTCATGGAAGTCCTTCCCATTGTTGATGGCCTGGCCATCTCCCCTACCCTAGAGTGATCCCAGACTGGGCTCAGGTCGTCTTCTGCCTCTCAGACCCAGAGCACCACCCTCTTTGCTTTTTCCTCTTCCTCCCTGGCTATCACCATGCCACTCCTGATCAAGCCTTACTCATAATCAGTGCTCATCCTATTTCTTTTCTCTAACAATTGATCTACATACCAGAAAAAGTATAGACATTAGAAACCACACAAAGACTTATTTATTCTCTCCTCATTGGGAGGAATCTTATGTGTTTCTCTACAGTTATAAGGAATTTCTGAAGCTTCATTACTAAAACAGGAGGAAAAAGTACAAGTTAAGCCTTCATTTGGAACCCCTGCTTCCACTGCCTGAGATTAGATGCTTTTGGGAAAGAACTCATTCCCAGAGAAGATAATTAAGTTATTGATAATAATTAAGGGCAAGAGGATATACTTAGGGAGAGTTACATGGAAGCCTTAGCAAGAAAACTTCTAAGGTCTGTAATTTAATGAATTAATTCAGATTTTGTCCCACAGATTACTATGTATCTCGACTTCTATAGACTCATGCTGCCCCCAAATCCTGTATCTTTATGATCATTACTTTAAATTCTCTATCAAGCATATTACTTATATCCATTTCACTTAGGTCTCTTGCTGTGGTTTGGTCCCATTCTTTCATTTGGGACATATTTCTCTGTCTTCTCATTTAGTCTAACTCTCTGTGACTGTTTCTCCATGTTAGGAAAGTCAGCTACTTCTCTTGCTCTTAATGAAAGTAGCCTTATGAAGAACAGGTTCTGTAGTGCCCAGCAGTGCAATGTCCCCTGTTCCCCAGACTGGAATTCTCGAAGTTATCTCCTACGTGCATTGCATGTGCTTTGCTGTTGAGTCCTAGCCTCTTTTTCCTTCAGTCCAAATGTCTTCAGAGACTCTCTCTCTGCCTAGTGTGGGAAGTGTTTGGTCCCCAGAAGGGGTGGGGTGTGTTTTAACAAAGTGTGCAGTGACCTACTTATGAAGTGAGACTTGCCCCTGCTGCCACGGGAACTGAGGTCCTGCAAAATGAGTGGGTTGGCAGATGTGGTATTGGCAGGGTTTGTGCCAGTCTTCTGGGGGAGGGGGCTGCAGTGTGGGGACTAAGATAAGTGTAAGTGGGAAGGGTGGATCCACTTAGGGGAGTATGGGGGGGTGATTTCTGTAAGCAAGTTAAGTAGCAAGTGTCAGTGCTGGTTCCTGCAGGTGGCCATTGTTTATGGTGGGGGCTGGTGAGGGAAATGGAGCCTGCTAGCTCCTTTGCTCCTGGAGGAGTCTCCCCATGATCCCTGTCTCTCCTGGCCGTGCTCTGAGATAAGCAAATAACTCTTCCTACCATCTGCACAAGCCTGCTCCCCCCACCCCCACCATGTTTTTGAAACTACTGGTTCTATGCTCTATCTGCAAGGGCTGTTTGTCATGCTTTCTCTTTAAGGATGGAAATTCTGCTTCTTAATGCTCTCCGGGCTCTACCAGAGCTGAACCCACTGATTTTTAAAATTCCAGGCTTTATGTCCTGCTGGTTGTAAGAACTCATGAAATTCAGCCCCTCTTTCTTTCTAAGGCAAATATTATGGGGGATTCATCCTCCTTGGTTTGTGGGTTCCGAGGTGTGAAAGTCTGTTTTTCACCCTTCTCTGCACTCCTGGCTCCCTCCCCACCACAGACAGCCACAGTCCTTTTCCCTCTAACTCAGCATATTCACCTTTCCTACCTTCTTTGTTGGAGCCTCTTCTCTACCTTTAGTTGTGGAGTTTGTTCTGCCAGGTTTTTTTTTTAAAGTTTTTTGTTCTTTTTTAAAGATTTTATTAACTTATTTGCCACTGAGAGAGAGAGAAAGAGAGAATACGCAAGCAGGGGGAGCGGCAGGCAGAAGGAGAAGCAGGTTCCCCACTCAGCATTTATGCTGATGTGTGTGTTATCTTGTTGTATCCATGGGCTGGGGCAAACTTAGTGTTCTCCTGCTCTGTCATTTTCCCAATGGACCAGTGTCCACCTTACATTTTCTCATTAACCACCGTATTTGACAAATGATACTGAGATAGCACTCATTCAATTCTCACAACATCTTTTGGAGTGATATATTACCTTAATTTTATGAAGGAGAAAATTAGACTTAGAAAGAAACAGGAAGGAATGAGGAGGGAGACAAACCATAAGAGACTCCTAGACTCAAGAAACGAACTAAGGGTGGCTGGGAGGCGGGGGCGTAGGGATAGGGTGGCTGGGTTGTGGACATTGGGGAGGGTATGTGCTATGGCAAGTGCTGTGAAATGTGTAAGCCTGACGATTCACAGACATGTACCCTGGGGCAAATAATACATTATATGTTAATAAAAATTAAAAAAAAAATAAAAAAAATAAAAAAGAAAGAATTGCATACATGTTAGGATGAACTAGAAAGTGATGGAGACCGGACCGACATTTGGATTTCCTTGAATCCCAGAACCCATTTTCTTTCCTCTATGCCTTAATCTACGACCAAGAGAAGGCAAGGTCCTCTGGGAATGAGATACAAGTTGAGTGTTTGGGAGGAGTAAAGACAGGGAAAAGATACTGAGATTGAGATTGAAATTGAAATGATCAAATTCACAACCTTCAAGGATCAGCCTTATGATAGCTGTGAACAGCTATACTCTACAGTGGAAGAACCTGGTTTACGTTACATGGAAGTGCTAAGTAGGAAATTTTAGTATGCTTTTTTGTTTCTCCTGTACAGTAAGAGTTCCCTCTAACATTGCCTGTATGTACCAGCTATTCTATTCTTCATAGAATCTCTTTTAGTAAGGGACTGGGAGTTATTTGCCTTCTTTGTCGTATCTCCTCTGCATGTGTCTGTGTTTCTTGCCTTTAAAAAATTTTTTTGTCTGTATGACTTGTTTTAAGTTATTTTCTATGATGATTTGGAATCCAGTCTCTGATTTAGAAGACATGCAGACTTTAGTTCAACTGCTGCTCACCTTAAATTGTAAGCAATTTATTGGGAAATACAGAGATTGTTGCTTTTATTTCTTTCTTCTCAACCATTGTTAATTCAAATTGGTGTTATAAACCTAAACTCTTGTTTTCTTTACTTCCTTTTGAATTATTACATATAAATTATCCCTATTACTTTAAAACCTTGTGTTTGGTGATCAGTTGTGTGTGTATATCTAAAGCAACTACTGGTATTTGGATATAGCATTCTAATTTTAATATTAGCTAATTGATTCTTACAACAGTTTTCTCATAATTAATCCTTAATCTCCCATTCCCATGCCATTGTTTTGCATTGGCTTGAAGTAGGTTTTTTTCTGGAAGGATATTTGACTGGCTGCTATATTTTCTGAATCTTTCCACATATGAAGTTATCTTTTTTGTTGGCTTCACATATTGATAACTTTGCCAGAAATTGAATTCTGGCACCATTACCTTTTAATTTATAATGGTAAATATGTTATTACATAGTGTTCTATGATTAAGTGTTATCGATAAAAACTGTGTTTTGGGTGCCTGGGTGGCATAGTCAGTTGAGTGTCTGACTCTTGCTTTCCACTCCAGTCGTGATCTCAGGATTGAACCCGGTGATGGACTCTGCACTCAGTGCAGAGTCTGCTTGGGATTCTCTGTACCCCTCCCCCCTTAAATAAATAAATAAATCTTAGAAACAAAAAAAAGTAAAAAAAACTGTTTTGGGGTACCTGGGTGGTTCAGTTGGGTAAGTGTCAGTCTCTTGATTTCAACTCAGTTCATGATCTCAGGGTGGTGGTATGGAACCCCATTTTGGGCTCTGTGCTCAGCAAGGGGTTGGCTTGAGATTCTCTCTCACTCTCTCCCTCTGCCCCTCCCCCATGTATGTGCACACGCTCTCTCCCCCTCTCTCTCAAATGAATCTTTAGAAAAAAAAAAGAAAGAATACCACAGCATATAGTACTCTATGATTAAATGCTATTGAAAGCAAACTGTGTGCAACTTGATTTTATTCCAATTTGGGCCATCTTCTTTATTTTTATAATTTGAATATTATACTAAATATGATTTTATTTTATTTCATATATATTTTTTTAAATTTTATTTATTTGTTTGAGAGAGAGAGAACACAAGCAGATGGAAGGGCCAAGGGGTGTTTTAGGTCCTTAGAATTTTCATATAAATATTATAAATAGCTTGTCAGTTTTACAAAGAAGTAAAGTCTTTCTTCAGCAAATTGTTTCTTTATTATTTGCCTTGATTCTTTCGTTCCTTCTTTTTCTTTTCTCCCTTCCTTTCTTCCCTATTGATCATAGATTGAAGCATCTATTTCTTTCTCTCTTTCTTCTATTTTCTCTCATATTTAAAGTTTTTAGGGCTTTCATGGGAGTTCTGGCTAAATCTCTCCAAGTAATCTTAGAGTTTACTGATGTGATTTTCTGTTTTTAACTGTCTCCAGTGTGGATTTAACTTAGTGATTATGTTTTCATTTCTAACTAATTGTTAATCTTTGATTTGCCCCTCTGTACTGTCAACTCAGTGGACCCTTGAATCTTGCTGGCACATGGATTAGTCATTTTCTAAAGTTTATTTGATTCTGGCAATAAATCAATATCAGAAGCAACCAGTTTCTTTCATAGAAGAAGGAGGTGTCAGTGTTGTTTTGTTTTCTCTTTTTAACCTAACATAGTGCCTACAGCATGATAAGTGCCCCCAAAAGAAGACCTGTTGAGTCAGTGGGTAAGTGTAATTTTTCTAAGTGCTTCCCTTTAACTATACTCCATAATTTTTTAGGTTTCATGATTTTTCAGTTTTCTTTTACTTCCAGAAGGTTGGCTATGCTTGCCAGCCTTTGTAGGAGTTGAGTGGGTTTTGTTAGAAATTGGTATGCTTCCCGTTCTTCCCAAATGTTACATGGAGGCCCTGTGAGTCTAGATAGAAGGAATTAGGGAAGAAGCAAACAACTAAATCAACAAAAATATAAATTATCAGTATGAGAGGATTAGGGAGGGAGCTGATGCTGTGAGGTATTATGGCGTGTGAGGTATTATAGTGTATGGCACACATAAATCTGTGACATGTTACAGATTAATTATCTCCCATATCCCATGTGTGTAATACCAGGCCCGCTTCGGTTCTGCCTTTGCTACAAGCGAACCGTGGAACCTTCCAGTGTTGGCTGTGTGGTCCTGTGCTACTAGACTGCAAAGGCGAGAAAGAAGAAATATACCATGGTCTGGATGTGTCCTTTAGTTAAAAAGAGTTGGTTGAAATATCTTCATATCTATTGTCTAATATTTTGATTCCCATGGGAGCCTTCTACCCTTTTTTATTTCTGGTATGGAGTCATGGAGATTTCTTGTGTCTGGTGTTAAGGCAGTGTTTCCAATTTGAATATTCTATTGGTCACTTTAGTGAGATTTGGGAAGGAAAGCTAGACTTGTGAGCTCATGTAGCCATTTTTTCTCAGAAGTCACATAGACTTTAAATGCCCTAGTCCAGCATGGTATCCTATTTTATAGCTTGAAATAAGGGTGCAATTTTCAAATTCTTTTGGGTCCGCAGTTATGCTAGAATGACTGAGAGAAGGGTTTCCCTTTGCCTTAAGCCTAAAAGTATCATTCTCCTAATGATAGGGCCCATGTTTTTAACCAAGCATTGGCCTGGGTTCATAGCTTGAAATGTGCCCTATTCCTTTTTCTTTTCCTTCCACAAACTATTATTTCACTTCTGAAAACACAGGTATAGATGAATCACTGACCTCTGTCGCAGAAAGGTACATTTAATGACATTTGATGTACTGGGAAAGGAAATGTCATCTGTTGCTAGATTTCTCTAGTCAAGAAAGATTGAATATTACAACATTGGAGTTCTAGCTGTTTTTCTGACTTTTTAGTTCTGTTAGTACATCTGTGCCTGAGGCAGTAGGAGCATCAACAAAATAAAATAACTGTACTTTGCAAAGGAGGAAAATGTCCTGTATAGATTCATCATTGAGAACAATAGGTTGGTCACCTTCTAAATTTTTCTTAGTGTGAAAGGGCCTGATTTTATGTTGCTGCACAGCCTCTGTGCCCATCAGAAGTGTTCCTGAAAGCAGATTAACTTTATTATTTGTTTCCAACACAACAAATTTAAACAATTAGAACTTAAGCTGGCATCTTAATCACCTGACAGCTAAAGAAGATTGCATATTGTAGGGAGACCAATCTATCTATTTTATGTGGCAAATGGATAGTCTTATTCACCGTGATTCATTTACCTGCTGTTTTGTGTGCACATTCTTTTGTCAAATTGATGGGTGACACAAGCTGTTTTACTAACACCGAAGAGAAATTACTGTCTTACCACAATGTTCAGTGGCAATATTTTTGCTTTGTATATATAAAATTTCACGCAGGTAAAATGAAATATCCGTCAATAAATATTTATTGAACCTCCTAGCTTATGTTCAGTGCCTTGCCGGATTCAGTGGAGGACAAAAAAATGCATAAAATATGGTACTTACAGGAAAGTTAGAGAAGAAATTTGGTCAATATAGCTTTATGTGTTCCAAAAAAATTAGCAAGTTCAAATATAAGTTAGAAATCTTTTTATTGGGGTGCCTGGGTGGCTCAGTGGGTTAAAGCCTCTGCCTTCAGCTCAGGTCATGATCTCAGGGTCCTGGGATCGAGCCCCGCATCAGGCTCTCTGCTCAGCAGGGAGCCTGCTTCCCCCTCTCTCTCTGCCTGCCTCTCTGCCTACTTGTGATCTGTCAAATAAATAAATAAAATCTTTTTAAAAAAAGAAATCTTTTTATCTAGGCCTTTTATTTTATTTTTTTTTCAAATTCTTATTTAAATTCTAGTTAGTTAACATATAGTGTAATATTGGTTTCAGGAGTAGAATTTAGTGATTTATCACTTACCTTTAGCACCCAGTGCTCATCATAACAAGTGCCCTCCTTAATGCCCATCATCCATTTAGCCTGTCCCCCACCCACACCCCTCCCTCAACCCTCAGTTTAAGTTTAGAGTCTCTTATGGTTAAAAAAAAAATTCTGTCTAGAGAGAAAGACTATCTGGGCTTTTATAAAGGCCTAACTATAGAGAGAAGCAAGCCATATCTAGGCTTTTTAAAAAGCCCAGGTAGTCTTTCTTTCTAGTCAGACTTTTTAATTTTTTTTAACGAGGAGAATTAGAAAATGTATTTAACAAATAAATGGAACTGATTTTTTTCACGGGCTAGACCTTCTTATTGGACTAGCGAATTGAACATGCCAGGCATGGCAGTAGATAAGCAACCCCTGCACTTATGCATTCTATTTCAGTGAGTGAAACAAAAAGTAAAAAAATAAAAATAAACTAATAATCACAGCATGATGAGTGATTTAATAGAGGCTGGCAGACTATTGTCTGTGGTCATATCACCTAACTTAGAGTATCAGGAAAGGTTCCTGGGAAATAGAGGTGGTTGATGTGTGCCTCAAAAATGGAGAATGAGGGGCCCCTGGGTGGCTCAGTGGGTTAAAGCCTCTGCCTTCAGCTCAGGTCATGATCTCAGGGTCCTGGGATCGAGAGATCGAGCCCCACATCGGGCTCTCTGCTCAGCAGGGAGCCTGCTCCCCCCTCTCTCTGCCTGCCTCTCTGCCTACTAGTGATCTCCCTCTCTCTGTCAAATAAATAAAATCTTTAAAAAAAAAAAAAAAAAAAAATGGAGAATGCTGTGCTCAGAACTCCAGCATTTTCCATACATGGATCCCAGGTATTTGAATATACTGTAGTCCCTTTTATCCTAAAAAAAGAAACTACCCAGGTCTTCCTGGGCTCCTGTAAGACCTTCAAGCTGCTGCCCCAACATGCTCCTCTGCTTCACGACCAGACCTCCTCATCCTTCAGGCACTCTTCATTTTAGCACTGTTTACTTCCACTCACACCATTTCATTGATGGGCTTTTGTCAAGATGACCAGGGGCTTAAAGACTTCAAAGGACAATATTCAGTTCCCACTTTACCTGGAACTCTCTTTAGTTTTTACTGTATTTTATCAACTCCTTTTTGCAAACATGTTTTTTCCCTTGGCTTCTGTGAAACTCAAATTCCCTGATTTTTTTTATTTTTTATTTTTCTTATCTTTCTTTAGCTACTTCTCATTTTCCTTTGGAGATTTCTCCTTCTCTTCCTAATCTTTAAATGCTGAAGCTCATTATGGTTGCATCCTAGCTTGATCTTGTCTTACCTCCCAGGGCAATTTCATTCCACTTCAAGGATGTCCCATATCATGTGTGTATTTAAGACTCTATCCCAGACTTCTTTCCTGAGAACCTCATGTAACTGTCCAAAGGCTCTCTTGACATCTCCATTGGATGTCCTATAGGCATCTCAGTTTAGAGTGTTCAAAATTGAACTCATGATCTTTCCCTTGAAATCTGTTTTTCCTCCAGAAGATAGGAATGGGCAATACCCTAAATTTCCGAAAGATAAAACCTGGGATTCATTTTCAATACCTCCTTCTCCCTTCCTTCACACAGCTAAACATACGTTGCATCTTGAGGATTTTACATCTAAAATGTTATTGGAATCCACGCTCCTTATTCCAGTCCTATATTCTCTACCCTTCGTTTAGGATCCTCTTTCACTCAAACCTCCATGACAGCCTGCTGAGTGGTACCTCTTATTCTACTTTTACTTCCCTCCAATCCATCATCTTCACAGAAGAAGTGTGATCTTTTAAGAAGACAAATCAGATCATTGAACTTCATAAAATGTTTCACAGGATTCCCATTGCTGATGGGCCTGCAGGATCTGGATTTGCCCCAACTTCTGTTCTCTGTGGTACCAGAATACCCAGGTAAATGCTAAACCTTTCATCCAGATTTTCATATATAGAACAGCAAATGGTCAGATTGAACTTTTGAGGAACTGCCTCCAAATTTCCATATTGGAAATACCAGAAATTCTAACCATGTGGCTTCACATTTTCATTCTTTTTTCCTCTGCCAGAAGCCTCCCTTTTTTTGCCTAGCATCCTCTTCCCCATAAGTGTTCCTTTAACATTCATGTGTGATAAAGGTTCTCACTTCTGTGTTTCCAAAAAACTCTGCAATTTTTAAAAATCACCATAGCTCACAGTTACTGAGTATTTACTCTAACCAGGGTTCCTTTTAAGTGATTTAGCTATATTTTCTCATTTAATCTTGAAGGCAGCCCTTTAAGGTGGGGTACAAATTATTATTCCCATTTTACAGATAAGGAAACTGAGGCACTGGGAATTTCAATAACATAAATATATTCTGGAGTTAGAATTTGGACCCAGGCATTTTTACTACTGGTCTATGTGCTGACTACTGTGCTATTTACACATTAAAATTACTTGTTTCAAGGTCTATGATCACCATAAGACTGTAAGCATGCTGACTTTAGGAATTACAACTTAGTCGCTGCTGCATTCTTACTACTCACCTTACTGGCTGACTTATAAAACTGTACTTAAATACTTGTTGAAACAGGGGCACCTGGGTGGCTCAGTGGGTTAAAGCCTCTGCCTTTGGCTCAGGTCATGATTTCAGGGTCCTGGGATCGAGCCCCACATCAGGCTCTCTGCTCAGCAGGGAGCCTGCTTCCCCCTTCTCTGCCTGCCTCTCTACCTACTTGTGATCTCTCTCTGTCAAATAAATAAATAAAATCTTTAAAAAAAAATGCTTGTTGAAACAAACTGAATCACTTGGCTGTCTTGCCATTGTATAGACAGGATTTCACTCTGCTTAGAGCTCAGTGGATATTTAGAGGTAATGGAATTTATAGTCATTATGGAACGTATGTGGTAGAAGAAGCCCCAGCATCCAAAGATTACACATTCTTTGTGAAACATTATCCATTTGGCTGTGGTTTGCTTACCCATGTTCAAAGGTCTGTGATTAATCCTTTTGCTCGTCTCTTAGGCTGACTTAGGCTGATATTACAAGGACTTTAAAGTAATCATCTTTGGCAGCTGAGCTCTTAGCAGGTCATCTTCATGCTATTAAGAGATACGCACTTGTCCA
Source organism: Procyon lotor (assembly GCA_028646535.1). Lineage (NCBI taxonomy): Eukaryota > Metazoa > Chordata > Mammalia > Carnivora > Procyonidae > Procyon > Procyon lotor. The sequence goes on from CM053611.1 coordinate 74,341,141, forward strand.
GATAAGTATCAGAACAGAGGGAAGAAGTTATCAAATCTCTTGGATTTCTAATATGTATGCAAGGAAATTGATATGGTTCGAGAGGATAACTCTATGATATGTCATATGTGTGGGTCTTTTTTTTTTTTACAATTTCAACTACACTTTAAAATTTTTCTAGTATTTCGGGTAGATAAAGGAAATTAATAGTGATAGTTATTTTAATGCTTGTAATTACTAATGACTTGATTCTACTTCTTGGAAGCAATAAACTTTTACATTCTTGCAACAAAGCAGAAATAGAAATGAGGTTTCTTTCTTTCTTCATTCTTTTTTTTTTTCCTTCTCTAGCTATGGAACATGAACCATAGATGGAAAAAGATTTCAGATGTTTCTTTTTACCCCAAAGAAAGTAGAGATATATGCACAGTAAAACACCCATTAAGAAGCACTTTGGGTCAAGTCAAGGCTCTGATATGCACAGTATTTTGTTATAGTCCTCCAGGTTCATGTACATGTGACTGTGATTGTAGTCCCATAGCATCGGTGCTGTAACAGTTTCTTCACATACCAAAATGTTTAGCAAAGCCACTTGTTTCTCTACCCTTTCATCTTACACACATGGGAATGGTCAACTGTGAGCTGAGAAAAGAAAGGGAGATCTTCATAACCGCATTGCATTTGACTTGTTTAATTTTAATTTATGGAATAGAGATTATGTTCAATTGGAAAAAGAAAGGATTACTTTTGGAACATTTGTTCAGTGTGATTAATAAAAAAATAACCTCAACTGCAATTTTGTCAATAACAAATGTGAGTGTCATAAACCACAACATAGATGTTTTATTTTATTTGTGCTTCTATCTAGGAAGTGTGGCATGAACCTCAAAATGAAAACCAGCATGACAATATTATTTAAGTACTACTGAAAGGCCTCATACCATTTTCTAAGCAGCACATTAAACTAAGGTCTGACCTTTCCATGCTATTAGAATTTGCTGTTTCTTCATGCAACGCTGGGGCTCTCCTTTCTGCCTTTGTGGCAAAAGTGGCCGAGCAACCCCCCTGTCATTTCTTCTCACTTTTGTTACTGCTGAGTGGCTATTATATTTGGCTGGCAAAGTGATTGAATGTCAAAAAGCTCAAGTGTGAGGCACATAAAGCAATGTTTCTTTTTTGCTGAGAAGTCTTCAACACAACCCAAAGTTGAGGATGACTGGCAAGAAGTTCTGTAATGCAGTTAAAAGGGCCAATGGCCACAATAGTTAGAATGCATGTTTGGCTTTGCAACAAAGTCAAGTAATGGTCCAAGAGAAAGGAGACCAGAACTAAAGGCTGCACATCATCCAGGACCCTCACTCCTTCTACACTGTTGCTCTGCTATTCTCAACATGTGGTTTCCGTCTTATGGTCTAAAGTAGCTGCTTTGACTTTTACCATCATGTCAACTTTCCAAGTTAGCAGTAGAGGAAGAAAAGTTGAAGTGGAAAGAACCCTTCCTCCCTCCCTCCCTCCCTCCCGCCCCCCCTCCTTCCCTCCCTCCTTTCCTTCCTCCCTCCCTCCCTCCCTCCCTCCCTCCCTCCCTTCCTTCCTTCCTTCCTTCCTTCCTTCC
>CM053611.1:74343231-74376946 GCA_028646535.1 Procyon lotor
TAGGGCACTTAGGTTATTTCCATATCTTGGCTATTATAAATAATGCTGCATAACCACAGGAATGCACATATCATTGCAAATAATAAGTTCAAAGTGTTTTCTTTGGATAAATACCAAGAAATGGGATATATGGATCATATGGATCCATATATATGAATCATAGTTCTATTTTTAATTTTTTGAGGTACCTCCACATTGTTTTCCATAGTGGCTGCACCAATTTACATTCTCACCCATGGTATACAAAGGTGTTCTCTTCTCCACATCTTCTTGTTACTTTTATCTTTTTGATACTAGCCATTCTGATGGGTATGAGGTGTTATCTCATCATGGTTTTGACTTTCATGTCCCTAATAATTTGTGATGTTGAATATCTTTTCATGTGCCTGTTGACCATCTATATGTCTTCCTTGGAAAAATGCCTATTTGGATCCTCTGCTCATTTGTTAATCAGATTGTTTATGTTTGGCTACTGAGTTGTTTGAGTATTTATATATATTGGATTTTAACTCTTTGGATACTTTGAATATTATAAATATATTTTCTCATTCAGTAGGTTGATTTTCAGTTTTGCTGATTATTTCCTTTGTTGCTCAGAAGTTTTAGTTTTGTTTAGTCCCACTTATTTAATTTTGCTTTTGTTACTTTTGCTTTTAGAGTCAGATTAAAAAATTCAACCCCAAGACCAATGTCAAGGAGTTTACCACCTATGTTTTCTTCTAGGAGTTTTTTGGTTTCAAGTTTTATACTCAAGTCTTTAAGCATTTTGAGTTAATTTTTGTGTATGGTATAAGATAGTGATCTAGTTTGTTTCTATGTATTAGGTATAGTAGCTATCTCTCTCAGTCATAAAGGAGTGGCCTCATATAGGAAATGAACTTTATTGTTCAACCTTACCCTAGCTTTTGGGTGTCTCTTAAACTTCTATGATTGTCTGAGTAGCTTGATTTATTCTTCATAGATCTCTGTTGATGAGGATATGCCAAGACCAATCAGTGTCCCCAGAACAGTGATTCCAGTCAGCACCTAGTTTCAGAATGATTGGAAGCCAGATCTTCAGGTAGCAGCTTTTAAAGTATTCAAATATACAGAATCATGTGGGATCACAACTGTAAACCCTGCTGGCCCCAGACCAGGAGATCTGGAGGTATCCTCTGGGTAACAGCTGCAAAATTTAGGGAGTCAGATGAGTATATAAGTTCCTTTCTGGGAGGCATCATTGAGTTGTGTGGAGACCAATGGAGGACTCAAAGATGGTGTGTCCCTGCCTATGTTCCCTGAAAGCTCTTCTGTAGCCCTAGATATGTGGCAAACTTTAAGCCTGTCTCTCAGGTTGAAGCTATAGAATAAGAAGATGGGCTTATTTATAGCTAGGCTGGGGGATGTTTCAGTCTGCTGTTTGTGCAGTGCCCCAGGTGTGGTAGATGCCAATAACTGTCTTTTTGACTGTTATAGTCTCATGGGGACAAGAAATGCAAGCCCCTCTGGCCACCAGAGTCAGGCAAGCAAGGGGTGGCCCCTGGGCGATTATACTCACCTACCAGCTTTAGCAAGGCTATGGGAGAGTGTTGAGAGCCTGGCACACCCATGGCTTTACTAAGGCCGGGAAACCGTGCTGGAGGCAGGCCATGTCCATAGCTTTAGCAAGACTATGTCTGTTTGCTCCCTTTTGCACTAGTAAGGAATAGGAAGAATGCAAAAATCACTCTCAACAGTGCCTGTGCCCCCAAAGAGAGTCCTAACTGTTCCATGCCCCTCTGAAAAATACTTTAACAAGTGAATTTTCCTCATAAATAATCCACTCATTCCTCAAACTGCTGCCTTTGTGATGGGTCTCAGGACACATGAGTTTGTGTGTGAGGCCCTCAAAAGGAGTATCTTAGATCCTCACAGCTTCCTGGGTCCTGGATAAAATCACCATTGGTCTCCAAGGCCAGATGTTTTGGGACCCTCATCTCTCTGGTGAGACCCTCATCTCAACCAAACCAACCCTCACTGAGGTGCCCAATATGGGCACAAACCCCTCACTGCTCAGGGAAAGGCTGTGGACCAGTGATATCTCCTCTACCATTGTGGGTCACCTCACTGGAGATAGGGTTTTGGATGACTGCATATCTGTCTCTTCTGTCAGTCTCAATGTAGCCCTTTTATTTCTAGTTATGAAATAGCTGTTCAGCTAGTTTCAGTTCTTTTTCAGTGGGAGCTATTCCCTATGTAGCTGTAGATTTGGTATGTCTGTGAGTGGGGAGCTAAGTTCAGGGTCTTCCTGTATCCTATCTTGGACTAGTAGCCACATGGACATGAATTTTAAATTGTCTTACCTTCTTTGAATTTTTGTGCTAGACTCAAAATCCCAGGTAGGGGCACCAATTTGTTGAGCTTAGCACAAAAGGGGGCATCCCAACTGTGCAACTATTTGGTCTTGTAGGCATCAGCAGCGGGAAGTGAAATTCTGTCTCCCACAAGATTGACTTACACAATTGTGGACACAAAGCATGAAGAGGGTTTTTTGTTTGTTTGTTTGTTTTCCCAAGGCAGCCTTTTTTTTTGAATGCCAAAAACGTGCAGTATAATCCTGATATATTTTTCAAATTGGGCAAGCATAGCCTAAGTGCACAAGTGTATAGTTTTAGAATTAGAGAAAATTGGGTAGTAGTCATTGTTCTATAAAATCAAGTTATTCATAATGCCTACCTCCTAGGGTTTTGTGGACAATATATGTAAAGTAGATGCTTAATAAATTGAGAAAAAGGTAAAGGTACGCACACTAACTTTTAAATATAATTTGAAGATTTTAAAAATACTTTCTTCCTGTGTAGGCTGTCCTAAGATTATCCACCCATCCATATCATCAGCTAATTAGCCATTATTCAATTCAGCTGCCATTCTAAAATCAATTTGGAATCCCTTAATAAACAAGGTTGACAATCAGGCTAATTTGGTGCTCACCCTAAACTGATACAGATTTATAAGCTGGGTTAAGAAAATATTGTGCATTACTTTTTGTAGTAGATTAAAGACAGCAGATTTGTCCCTGCAGTTTAGAAGTACAAATAATAACATCTCAAACACATATTGCAATTATAGTTCTCTTTAGGTATTAAATGAACTGGTTTTGTTTTCCTCTCTCAAAAGTGAATTCTCCTTGACAGTACATTTGTGCTGATAATATAAGCATTTAAAACTTGATCCTTTCTACCAACCACTTCAGACTTCCTCCTCTAAAAAAACATCTTAAGCAGTATTAGGAAGAGTGACAAAGGCAGGCTTATGTACCTCTGTAGGCTGCCAAAAATACAGGTTGGATGGTGTTCGGCACCTGGAAAATTCGTTAAGGCCATATGGACTGTCAAAAGTTGAATGTACTGGAGAAGAAAACTCCCTGCAGTGCAAGCATTTGAATAAGAAAATCATGGTAAATAATGGCTCTAGGGGATTACTGTGATCATTCAAAAAGTTGCAGGTTCTGCTGTTTTTTTTTTTTTTTTTTTTTAAAGATTTTATTTATTTTGACAGAGAGAAACACAGCAAGAGAGGGAACATAAGCAGAGGGAATGGTAGCGGGAGAAGCAGGCTTCCTGCAGAGCAGAGAGCCCAATGCGGGGCTCGATCCCAGGCCCCTGAGATCATGACCTGGGCCGAAGGCAGACGCTTAACGACTGAGCCACCCAGGCGCCCCAGGTTCTGCTGTTAATAGAGAAATTATAAACTAAATTATAAACTCAGTTGTGGTACAGGGAACCAGACAAAGAGAACTGAAAAGAATTCTTTGGGTAAATAAGATCAGCGTCCCTTTATTGACTTTAGTTCTGAGGGGACTTCCGCTCACATATCTATCATGTCCATGCATAGAAAGGGGTGAAGTCAACGCAGTAAAATAAAATAAAGCTTTTCTGTTTGTTCGACTTCTGTTTTCGTTTAAAGGACAGATTAGTATTTATTAAAACTTCTGCATTAGTAAAATTAACATAAAATAAGAATGGCCTGTCTTATACAAATATTTTAGAGGTGCCTGGCTGGCTCAGTCCATAGGGCATCCGACTCCATCTCAGGGTTATAAGTTTGATCCCCACACTGGGTGTAGAGATTACATAAAAATAAAATCTTTAAAAAAATAAATAAAAGAATATTGTAAGATGCCACAGATAGTGTTCTATAAATTAGAACTGTGCACTGCTATTTAAATAATCATTTCTGAGCTTTATGGAAAAAAAGAGTTCACTCTATGACTATTTCTTTTATGTATTTCTAAGACAAAATTAATTTTGTTCTTTTTCTTTAGATTCATTAGATGAAACTTGCCAACTGATTTAAGTAAACCTAGGATAGGTTTCCCTGCCATTAAAGAGTAATCAGAGAAAAAGTGATGAGACATTTATGAAATGAGGGAAAGGAAACAAAAATTATAAAATAAAAAGACACACATATAATTTGTCAAAGAAGGGTTTGACAAAAATACTTGATTTGTAATTGTCCTACAGAGAAACCCTAATTTGAGAATTAAAGATGTTTATGTGCATGTGTGTGTGTGTGGTTAAAGTGCGAGGTATTCTGCTTCTTTTAATGAAGTGATCAGCATCTCATCTTGCTCTTTATTCTCACCACAAGAAGTAATAGAAGATTTCCAGAATCCTAATTAATCTTACAAAGATCCATTTTAGGACACTGTTACCTATAAGGAACTGAGCCCTCAGACAGTGAGGAGTGACAATGTTTTTCTTTCTTTTTTTAAGATTTTATTTATTTGACAGAGAGGAGAGAGATCACGAGCAGGCAGAGAGGCAGGCAGAGAGAGAGGGGGAAGCAGGCTCCCTGCTGAGCAGAGAGCCCTATGCAGGGCTTGATCCCAGGACCCTGAGATCATGACCTGAGCTGACAGCAGAGGCTTAACCCACTGAGCCACTCAGGCGCTCCCCAAAGTTCATAGTTTATATTACAGCTCACTCTTGATGTGGTACATTTATGGGTTTGGACAAATATATAGTGACATGCACCTATTATTATGGTATCATGCAGAATATTTTCATTGCCTTTAAAATTCTCTCTCCTTGAACTTTTATAAGTTTTGCTTGATGGGTTTTGAAACATTTTTGTTATGTACAATCACATTTAAGATATGTCTTCCTGTAATATGACCGTCTTTTTTTTTTTTTTTTAAAGATTTTATTTATTTGACAGAGAGAAACACAGCGAGAGAGGGAACACAAGCAGAGGGAATGGTAGCGGGAGAAGCAGGCTTCCTGCTGAGCAGAGAGCCCGATGCGGGGCTCGATCCCACGAAGCTGGGATCATGACCTGAGCCAAAGGCAGACGCTTAACGACTGAGCCACCCAGGCACCCCCCGTCTTTTGATAATACATTTTTGGTAATATTCTTGTTACAAAATTTACTTTGTCTAATTTTAATATAGTCTTCTCTAGCTTTATTTTGATTAGTGTTTTCATGGTATATCATTTACCATCTTTCTCTTTTAACCCATGAATGGATTTCTATTTAAAGTGGGTTTTAAATGGCCAACAGACACATGAAAAAGTGCTCAACATCACTCAGCAGCATCGGGGAAATACAAATCAAAACCACAGTGAGATACCACCTCACACCAGTCAGAATGGCTAAAATTAACCAGTCAGGCAATGATAGATGTTGGCAAGGATGCGGAGAAAGGGAAACCCTCCTGCGCTGTTGGTGAGAATGCAAGCTGGTACAGCCACTCTGGAAAACAATATGGAGGTTCTTTAAAAAGTTGAAAAGAGAGCTACCCTATGACCCAGCAATCGCACTAGTGGGTATTTACCCTAAAGATACAAATGTAGGGATCCAAAGGGGGACATGCACCTGAATGTTTATAGCAGCAATGTTCACAATAGCCAAACTATGGAAAGAGCCTAGACATCCATCAACAGATGAATGGATAAAGAAGATGTGATATATATATATGATGGAATACTATTCAGCCATCAGAAAAACCGAAATCTTGCCATTTGCAATGACGTGGTTGGAACTAGAGGGTATTATGCTAAGCGAAATAAGTCAGTCAGAGAAAGACAATTATCATATGATCTTACTGATACAAGGAATTTGAGAAACAAGACAGGATCATAGGGGAAGGGAAGGAAAAATGAAACAAGAAGAAACCAGAGAAGGAGACAAACCATAAGAGACTCTTAATCTCAGGAAACAAACTGAGGGTTGTTGGAGGGGAAAGGTGTGGAGGAACGAGGTGGCTAGGTGATGGACACTGGGGAGGGTATGTACTGTGAATTGTGTAAGACTGATGAATCACAGACCTGTGCCCCTGAAACAAATACGATATTATGTTAATTAAAAAAATAAATAAAGCGGGTTTTATAGTAGAGTCTTGCTTTCTTATCCACTCAGACAGCTTCTTTTAATTGATGTATTTAGATCATTGACATTTTTTTTAAAGATTTTATTTATTTATTTATTTGACAGAGAGAGCATGGTAGGCAAAGCAGCAGGCAGAGGGAGAAGGAGAAGCAGGCTCTCTGATGAGCGGGGAGGCTGATGTGGGGTTCGATCCCAGGACCCTTGGATCATGACCTGAGCCAAAGGCAGCCCCTTAACCAACTGAACCACCCAGGAACCCCTAGATCATTTACACTTAATATAATTATTGATACGCTTAGATAGAAATCTACCATATTAGTTTAGCAGTTTTCTATTTGTTCCATTTGTTTATTGTTTTGTTTTTATTTTTCTGCTCCTTTTATTTATTTGTTTTTTAAATGATTTTATTTGTGAGAGAGTGAGAGAGCATGAATGGGGTAGGGGGCAAGAGGCAGAAGGCAGAAGAAGAGGGATAAGCAGACTGCCTGCTGAGCAAGGAGCCCAACTTGGGGGCTCCATCCCAGGATCCCAGGACCCCAGGACCCCAGGATCATGACCTGAGCCAAAGGCAGATGCTTAACCGACTGAGCCACCCAGGCACCACTTCTTGCTCCTTTTAAAGATTTTATGATTCCATCTTACCCCCACTATTGGCTTATTTCTTATGCCTCTTAAAATTTTTATTGATTGCCTTAGGTTTTAAAATATGCATTTTAACCAATTCCAGCTTACCATCAAATAATATTACCTTATATGAAGTGTAAGGATATTATAGCAGCATATTCTCATTTCTTTGTACTTCTCAATACTTTGAGCTGTTGTCATATATTTTACTTTTTTTTCAAAAAGATTATATTTATTTACTTTTCATAAATAGCACAAGCATGGGTAGCCCAGGTAGCAGGAGAAGCAGGCTCACAGCTGAGCAGAGAGCCCAATGTGGGACTTGATCCCAGGACCCTGGGATCATGACCTGAACTGAAGGCGGCAGATGCTTAACCGACTGAGCCACCCAATCGTCCCTATATTTTACTTTTATATATGCAATAAATACATCATAAATATATTAAACATTGATTCTGTTGTTGCTTTAGACAGTGAGTTTTTAGAGTAAGTAAAAATGAAGGAAAAAGAATTATGTATATATCTCTATTTATTCAGTTTCCTTATCTCTGTATTTCTTGATATAGATCTAAATTCTCTTTGGTATCATACTTTTTCTGCTGAAAGAATTCCCTTAAAAATTGTTTCTGTTGGAAATGAATTCTATTTTTTTGTGTCTCAGAAAACATTTCTCCTTTAGTTTTGAAAGTTATTTTCACTGTGTATAGAATTATGGGTTGACAGTTATTTTGTGTTTAGCACCTTAAAATAGTCATTCTAGATTATGCTTGGGATTTTGACTTACATAGTTTCTGATAAATCTGCTGTAATTCTTACTTGAATCTCTATGTGATATGTTTCTCTCTCTCTCTTTTTTTTAAGATTTTATTTATTTATTTGACAGAGAGAGAGATCACAAGTAGGCAGAGAGGCAGGCAGAGAGAGAGAGAGAGAGGCAGGCTCCCTGCTGAGCAGAGAGCCCGATGTGGGGCTCAATCCCAGGACCCCGAGATTATGACCTGAGCTGAAGGCAGAGGCTTTAACCCACTGAGCCACCCAGGCACCCCTGTTTCTCTTTTTTGATTGCCTTCAAGAACTTGTCTTTATCTTTGGTTTTCATCAGTTTGAGTATAATGTATCTAGTCATTTAAAATATTTATCCTGCGTGCTCTCTTTGGCAGCACGTATACTAAAATATTTATCCTGGGACGCCTGGGATCATGACCTGAAATGAGAGCAGATGCTTAACCCACTGAGCCACTTGGGCACCCTGTCTCTTTGTGTTCCTTTGGGTAATTTCTATTGCTCTATCTTTAGTTTCACTGATTTTTTTCCTCAGCTACCTCAGTATGCTGATTAACCATTGGGCATACCTCATCTGTGTTACCATATTTTTTTATTTCTAGCATTTACATTTGATTTGGATTCATAGAGTTCATCTCTCTCCTAAAATTCCCTAATTGTGCATGTCGTATCACTCTTTCCATTACAGATTTTAAAATAATAATCATACTTTAAATTCTTTTATAATTGCAACATCTGGGTCATATTGGTTGATTGCTTCATCTTTTTTTTTTTTTTTTTGATTGCTTCATCTTTTAACAATTTGTTTTTTCTTTTTCTTCTTTTTTGTGTTTTATATTTTTGTATGAATGTTAGACATTTAAAGTAGTACAGTGGAGACTAAAATTATTATTATTTGTGCTTGGAAATGTCCACTTTCTCTTCTTTCTTGATTTTAGAAAGGGAGGGGATATTGAGTCAGTCTAATCAGGAGTTGAGTTGGATATGGTTTTATTACTATCGTGACCCTCAACAAACTATAGGTTTTAAATTTCTTGTCCTTAGGGTGGTGGCTGGTTTGTTGGGGAATTTTTCTCAATATCTACTCCACCTTCAGCTTTAGGTCTTCCCTTTGTGCCTCTGCCTCAAACATGGTCTTTTTCCAGTCTTTTGTCCCTGTCTCAGTCACAGACTGCTGTTACGTGTTACTCAGTGCTGACTAGCTTAGTGGTTCTGGGTGAATGAAACAGGCCATTCTCTGTTGTACTAGTTCAGTCACAATCATAGGCATGTACTCTGTCCCTGAGCTTGGGGTAGGACTTTTCCAGTGATTCTTTCCCTCCTCTACCTGCAGGAGATCACTAAACATCTGAGCCTAGGGTGATTTCCTGACCTTCCTGGGGGGAAAGCATTAATTCTTTTCTATTTCCTTTCTCCAGCTGCAATAGGTCTTGACATTTTATCCAAGAGTGACAGGGTTTGTTGTATCTTCTCTTAGTGATTTAAGGAAGGGAAGATAAGGAAAATAATTCATTGTTCCAGTGGATATTTCCCTCCTTCATGCCTTCTCTACAAGAAAGGTTTTTTTCCTAATTCTTAACTTGTGCCAAATCTTTCCTATGAGTACCTGACGATGTCTCTGGAGAAGAGCCTTTGAGTAGGTGAAAATTCCCTTTGTATTTATGCCTCCTAGGGTTTCTAGACTCTCATACTAAATAGATTACAGGTGGCTTTTAGCGATTTGCTAAAAATTTTGGATGCTTTCTTATCATATGTTGCCCAGTGTATTCCCTAGGAAAGCAAGGGCTTCGCTCCTTATCTCCTGTGTTTCTTTAAATTTGAGGTCGTTTGTTTCCCTCAGACCTCAGATCTCCCATGAAAGTTATGAATTTGCCGATTACTTGACATTTTGTTGTTGTTGAAGGGGTGGGAGCTGTACTCTTGACAGATTTTTAAATTCCAGATAGAAGTTTAAATTCCGTTTACTGTGAATTATTATTATGCAAGAAAAATCTCTTGTTGGATTACTATGGCTTGGGAAAGGTTTAATTTTGTTAAGTCATCTTAGTATCAATTTAAGCATTGTTTACTTTCATTTAATATGCCATATAATACATAATCATATATAATAAATGACAATACTATATATAGTAAATACACAATAAGCATAATTATGGGTACTTGAACATGTATTAGCACAGTTATTGCTTTGGAATCAGATAGACCTGGCTTTGAATCGTAGGCTTGTCATATTCTTGCTATGTGATTTTGGAAATATTTTGTCTCTCTGACACTCAAGTTTTCTCATCTTTAAGTGGAAAGAGAAGTACCTATACAATGGGGTGCTTTTTAGGATACTACAGACCTTGATATGTAACAGATGCATAGTGAATGATCTCTTAGAGATTATTTGGTTACAAGAATATAAACCTCGTGTGAGAATTCAATAGTTTATTGCAAGAACTAAATAATCAGACTCCCTTGGAAGGGTGGGGAACAGAGTCACTCCAACTGGAATACATGGGTCTTTATTCTTGTGTTCTACCATTAATGTGACTCAACTACCAATTAGTTTGGTTGCCATATTTCTTCAATTTTAAGAGTGGGTATCTGATTGATCTATTTTAATCTGTAGACTGGCTCCTTTTGGATCAGTTGTTCATCTCTGGGTCAGCAGTTGTGGCCATGGGAAGGAGGCAGGGCATGTAGTTCTGACAGAACTACATTTAATATAATTATTAAATGGTCAGAACAGCTTATTTATAGAGGCTGTGGGCAGGTAGACAACCATTACCATCTCTAGTTCAAGGCTAATTATTTTTAATCTTTCTTTTCAAATAATTTTTCCTAAGGGGAAAAGAGTAAATTATTTAGCATCTATGGAAATTATTGAATTAATTTTATAATTTAACCTGAGTTTCTCAAATGAACATAGATCTTTTTCTATATACACGATACCAATTACATTCAGCACTAATGGCCACCTTCTAAGCCATCATTCTTCCACTCTCAAGATATATTTTAATTGCAAAAGAAGCCATTTTTCATTAATTTTAATAGACTAGGCCCACTCCTTTGCTCTGTGGATGTCTCAGATTGGATGACTAGACAGATTATGGCATTTGAATATCATCTCTGCTGCGGACTAGCTATACAATTTTACATTATTTGTGTTCTCAGTTTCTTTTTTTCTAAACAGGATAATAATGATGCTTACCTAAGAAGGTTGTGGTGGGATTAACTGAGATGACACCAATGAAGTACTTAACATATTGCTAACAAACTTTAAGTACTTAATAAATAAATTTTTTTAATGTTTTTTTCTTATGGTGGTGATATACCTCACCAGGGATTAAACTTGAGTTTTGTGGGTATTTGTTTGTTTTCATGAGAGGGAACACAATGTTAGAATCATCAGAGACAGTCCACCTGGTTGCTTCTCATTCCATAAATGAAGGTGAGGGAGTGGTCATCTTTGCATCAGAGAAGGCAGCCCCATTCTGAAGTCTCCCTAGCATGAATGAGATAGTGATCTTTTGTCAGGATTTGTAAGTAACCCTATTTTCAAGGGAAAGGGGGTTATCATCACATCCTTCATGTGTCATGAATTGGTGATTCAAGAAAAATCTGTATTCTCTGTATGGATCACTTGTAGGGAGGGAGGGTTTGAAGGGTGACTATTTGATCAATTTCTAATCAAGCACTGTGGATGGTGGCTATTGTTCCATGAAAAAATAAAATTACCTGCAGGCTCACTATGCATTGATAACCAGCGTTAATATATAATTCCACTGGGAGTGATATTTCAAGAGCTGAGCTAATCTTAGTCCCTTAGAGACAGTAGCAGAGTCCTACACTGGAGAACTGAGGTGACCTGCATGGTAGTAGCTAGTGGTGGATCACTGTGGAGTAGGCAGCTTCATCTGTCAGACATGGGAGGACAAGTTTTCAACAATAATACCGTGTGGCAGCTAGAAGCAACCAATCAATAGTTGACATTCACTATGCATTTACTATGATGCACTGTTCTTAGCTCTTATGTGAATTAACTTATTTAATTCCAACTACATATTTGACAGGTAAGGCACTGAAGTCAAGAGAGGTAGAAAATTACTCAATCTAGAAAGTGACGGAACTAGAATTCAAACCCAGGCAGTCTTGCTCTGGAGACCACATTATTAGCCACTATGCATGTTGCAGATACAAGTGATCTCTCCAGTAGGGAAGAGAAGGCAGACAGATTTCCTTTTGTCCTGTGTGAACCTCCAAGATTTTGAATAATTCAGGGGGAGACTGGGAGCTACATGAGGGAGATTTGTTGTTTTTGTATCACATGGAAGGTGACCATATTGATAATAATACTATTAAAATTTCTAAGTAATTTTCTACGTATGCTTTATTTTCCCAATTTGATACTAACTTCCTTGAGGAAACAGACTGCTGCTAACTTATTTTATACCCCTACTTGCCCTACCCCCACACTTTATAACACTCTGTAAGGACTTATAGGAGATCGTTGGCAAGGGTTCTGGGACAGAAAAATAAGATTGGGTCTAAAAAATCAGATTCAGACAAATAAAATATGGAATAAACCAAAAAGTCATTATTCAGTTAGGCTTCTGGTGATTGAAGCCTTCAGTTTCACTACTGCTAAGAAATCATTCACAAAGGAAATACTTATAGTTTACAAATTACCCTCATGAGAAAAAACTTAAGTGAATGGGCAGTACACATTCAGTCTCTTCTGTGAGTTGTGATGACCAAATGTAAGATGACAGTGGCTATTTGTCAATGTGAATCTATTCAAAATAGAGACCTACCGGTGAAAGGTTAGAACATTAATTTCCATGTGCCTTGAACTCTTCTGTCTTTTGGGAACATATCTACTGACATAGGACTTGACACCAAGGTCACCTGAAATTGTTCCTTATAAAATGACAGGGAAAAAAACCCATTATCCCTGCTCTTTCTGTGTACCAAAAGGTAATGTCCTCAACTATCAATATTTCCAGAATAATGTAGGGGTTTGTGAGAATTTTCAAAAGAATAACCAAGATCAGTGGCAGAGCAAAAATCAAAGCATGATCATCTTTCCCAAAGAGATGACAGAAATTAAAAATGGGTACTTTTTTTTCAGAATGAAATTTTTTAAGGAAAAAGTAAAAAAAGAATGATAATGCTTTACTATAGGTCTTCAGAGAAAGCAGCAAATGTCACCATGCTCTTAAAAAAGAAAATTGAGCTTTTTATAGTACCTTATTATTTTCTCATCATAAAAATTATATTTAATTTTGAAAAGCATAAATCTTTCATGTCTGTATAATGTGAAAAAATAAAACTACCTGCAGGCTCGCTCTGTAATGATAACCAGCGTTAATATATAATTGCAGAATTTTTTTCTCAATTCATTTGGATATGGAACTACATACACAAATGAGCTCTCTATATAGATCATGGAAGTGACATCATACCTTTCTTATTTTATACATGTTTTCTTATATAAGGCTAGGTAGTGAAACATTTCTCCATTGTGACAAAGAAGGGTCATGACGTTCCAAAGATTTGAGCTCCTTTTTCCAGTGTAGAGTTGATGGGAAGCAGCCAGGGATTCCCAGCCAGGGATTTCTCAGCTCCTTTGCAGCTATGTGGGCTGAAATGATTTGCCATATTTGGGCTAAGGAGGTTAAGTATCTGCATGCCTTTCTCACCCTTTCATCCCTTCCAGGATGCACTTGGAAGCCATGCTTGCACTTCTTCCACTGTCATGAGAAAATATGACCTCTGACTAGCCTACTGGTCCCAGGTGAGTTGAATAGCCTCCTGGTCCCAGGAGAATAAAGGATCCATGGAGTACAGCGACCCCTGCTTCCCCATAATGTGAATCTGCACAATGAGGCAGAGCTGCTTCAATGACCTACAAATTTATGATTAAGAAATAAATGGTTATTGGGGCGCCTGGGTGGCTCAGTGGGTTAAAGCCTCTGCCTTCCGCTCAGGTCATGATCTCAGGGTCCTGGGATCAGGCTCAGGTCATGATCTCAGGGTCCTGGGATCAAGCCCCACATCTGGCTGTCTGCTCAGCAGGGAGCCTGCTTCCTCCTCTCTCTGCCTGCCTCTCTGCCTACTTGTGATCTCTCTCTGTCAAATAAATAAATAATATATTTAAAAAAAAGAAAGAAATGGTTATTATTATACTGCATCAAGTATACTTCACTGAAGCTGATGTGCCTGAGGTATATATAACTGAGTCTAGAAAGAAAGACATATCTCAAAAAGAACTGTGGATGTGATTTTGGACAAATGGTCTTGGTTAGAATAAAAAACATAGGTCTTGGAGAAAATCATATTGACAGAATAACTTCAGCCTGAACTAAAAGGGACTAAGACCATGTGAGATACAAAAGTCACTTCTCAACTTTCTGTAGGCAGGAAGCAGACTGAGAAAGCGACTCAGGATTCAATAATGGTGTGTTCTCCAATGTCTGTCTGAAAAGCGGCCAAGGAAGAGAATGTAAAAGAAAAGATCTTAACCTCATCCACAGAAGGCTTTGTCAACAGTTCTCAAGAATAATGGACTAGGCAAAAACTTACAGGAATTGGGATTTAGGTCAAATCAAGCAACATCTTCCCTCAGAAGGACATGGCAATACACCAATATGGGCTTTCAGGAGTTGTTAATGGACTGTTGATTGCCATGTGCCTCATTATTCTCCCTTTTTTTCCCCAGTGGGACTGTTTATTGTGGTTATCCAGTCCTTCCTCCATTAGTATAGTTTGGATGAGATAAGGGAGATAATCTATCTATTTAGATCATGGGTCTGAATCAAAGGAGGCACATGTAGACCTGTTGTAGGTCATGCGATCCTGGACTTGGAGTCTAATGGTATCAATGGATGAGATTTAGGTGGGGGGATTTGACATGGGGTGCAAGTATTACTTGCATATAAGAGGAATATGAATATTTGTAAACAAAATAGGGAGGACTGTCCTAGATTAGATTATTATTTAAAATGATTCACTTTCTTCCCTTATCTTTACCTTTCCATATGAGTACTTCTCTGCACTTTAACCTTGGGCTTGGCCATGTGACTTGTTTTGGCAAGTGATCTGTTAGCAGGCATAGTGCAAGCCAATGCTTAAAATATGCTTAAGTTGTGGCTCTTGCCTTTTGGGCTTCGGCCATTATCATGAAAAGGACAAGCTCTCAATAATCTCATTGATCTCAGGAGAAGAGTAAGAGATAAATAGAGAAGAACCACTGCAATGATGGCTACCTGAAACAAAGCTACCACAGGTCACCAACAAAACTGAGCAAGAAATACTTATTTTTGTATTTCATGTTAGTTTGAGGTTGTTCTGTGAAATATCTGTATGACTTTTAACCCTAACCCTAACCCTTTTGCTAAAATGTCACCTTCTTAGTGACTGACCTACCCCAATTAAAATGACAATCAATACACCCTATCCCTCTTCTCTGGTATATTTTTTTCCATAGTACTTGCCATCTTCTAATATTCCATATAACTTACTCATTTGAGGGGTTTATCATCTGTCTTCCCCAAAGAATATAAGCTCCATGAGGTAGAAATTTTTTGCCTGTTTTCTTTATTGCTGTATCCTCAACAATCAAAACATTGCCTGGCACACAGTAGGTATTCAATAATTTTTGTTAAATGAATGAATGATAGAAAAATATCAAAAAGAAGTACAGAAAAAAATTAATAGTGGTTATCTCCAGTTTCTGTTAATATAGCTGACTTTTCTTTATATTTTCTGTATTTTTCAAATTACTTAAAAAAAGTACCTTGGATTTATTTAATAAAAATAAAAAACTTTAAAAAATTGTTTTGGCTAGACATAGACATTGCAAGGATTTTTTTTCCCTGCTAATTTTTTCTAAATAAATATTTTATTTATTTATTTGACAGAGAGAGAGAGAGATCACAAGTAGTCAGAGAGGCAGGCAGAGAGAGGGGGAAGCAGGCTCCCTGATGAGCAGAGTCCGATGCAGGGCTCGATCTCAGGACGCTGAGATCATGACCTGAGCCGAAGGCAGAGGCTTTAACCCACTGAGCCACCCAGGTGCCCCTTCCCTGCTTATTTTAATATTATTGAGATTGTCCACTTATCAGTAATCATAATTTTGTATAGGATATGTAGGCAGAAGATGGTTCAAAACGGAAGGCCAGTAGGTCAAGAAGAGAAAGTGCAGTAACTGAGAGTTGAGAATTGAGTCTGGGTATAACAACCAGATTCTGGCGACAGACTGGGTGCAACAACTGAGACTCACAACCCAGATATCTGTTCCATAAGTCTCTGTATGAATCTGAACAACCTCTTTTTCTTTTTAGATTTTATTTATTTGAGAGAGAGAGTGAGCACAAATGGGGTGGAGGGGCAGAGAGAGAGAGACAGACTCCCCACTGAGCAGAAAGTCCGATGTCGGGCTCCATCTGGGATCATGACCTGAGCCAAAGGCAGATGCTTAACTGATTGAGCCACCCAGGTACCCAACTTTCCTTTTTTTTAAATTGGCCTTTCCTTCATGTTCAAGTGTTGCCAGTTATTTCCATTTCTAATTATTTTTGAACTTTAAGACAAGTTCAAGTTATTCCTCTTTTAAGACATTTTAATGAATTATTTTATTGTACCTATATAATTATGATAAAGGTACATTAAAGAGTCTAATAAAAAAATCCTGGTTAAGAAATGTCATTGTTGTATTCTATAGGGTACCAGTCAGGATGCCAATACCATCATAGCAGTAACCATACTAGTAGGATTGTTTGGTTTAGGGCAGATTATTAAACTCTTTTCAGAGGCGCTGGAGTAATTGCATAAGGTTTCTTCTCCTAGACTGGATGATAGCTTCAGGACTAAGACAACCATGAAAAAAAGAAGATGCTGGCTATGCAGGGTGAGAGCCATTGGATGATGTGTTTTCTCCATTCACCTACCCTCTTTTTTCCTTCCATCTTCACCTCAATTGGAAGACTAGACAGGCTGAACAGTAAATTCTGAGCCCCCATGCCAGGTAAGCTTTTCAAAGAAGAAAGTGGTTTATTTTGCTTGATAGAAGTTTCTTATGATTCACAGGGTCTACCAGCACTAGGGTTGGAAGTAGTATCATAGGAGTTAGGAACATGGGGACTTGGAGTAAGATGAATTTGATTTGAATTTCAGCTCTACCACTTATTAGCAGTATTGCCTTGTCAAGTAATTAACTTTCCTGAACCTCACTTTTATCATCTGTAAATGGAAAACAAAAACAAAAATAAAAACCAACAGGGATTAAATGTGATGTCCTTTTGAAGTGCTCAGTATTGGATCATCATTGAATGTTTAACAGATTCAGTTGGTATTATTCTGTTTCTACTACCACTATTATATTATTACTACTATTATACTATTATATTTTTCTCTGATGACTTCTACTACTATTATAATTTTCATAATTAATACCTGTTTAGTTAACCAGTAGGAAGGCTGGCATGCTGGGCTTCTGGAAGATGAAGAGAGGGAGAACTTGCAAAAAATAATAAAGACCTAATATGCCTAAGGTTTTCAGCTTTCCACTAACTCATGGCTGTTGATTGCATTGTCATTTTGAAATTTAACATCAGAGCATTACTATATAGATACTATAGTGTCATAGAATTCGGTGCATCTTGAGCTTAAATGATGCTACACCAGCTCAAGCTATTCTTTGACTGTTGTAACATGCAATACCATTCTAGAATCTCAACCATGGTGATCAAATCTATAGATTTTATTTTTTCATTAAAAAAAACACAAAAAACAAAAAACCAACATTCTAAAGCACCACCAGGATGGAGGATTGAGAAATTCCCCCTGATAAGCATGTAAAGCATAAAACTCAGTGGGTGAGCAGCAGAGAGTTATGAAACACCACCATAGACCATGAAAAAATAATATCGAGGGAAAAGCTAACTCATTCACGTGACACATTTGCTTTTTATAAAGATTTCCTCTGATTAAATGTATGGTGATGATTATTGTAAACATCCATGTGATATTGAAACAGCTGTTGGCGTCCTAAAGAAATCAGCCTCACTCCCTCCATGCTGGGCCTTTACTGCCCTACTGCTCTTTTTTGTTTTTGAGTCTAGCCTCATTACATTAATAGCTCAAAATCTTCTCAGGCATGTAAAAATAGATTGTAGGAGAATTGAAAGCAATGTTTTCCTCCACCCTCCCACTCCTTTTCTCGACTGTAATATAATGGCACTCCTCAGAAACAGTCTACGGAAATCAGGATTTTCTCAGTGGCTTGTGTGGGAAATGTAGACTATTGTGAGCAAGTGTTGCAGCCCACTGCTTGTCAGGAAGTCATTTTTAGAACAGTTAACCGAACAAACACCTTCCATTGTCCACAGAGGTTGAAAGTCCAATGAAATCTCCTTGGACTGGAGACTCTTGGACTGAAAACTCCTATTTCTATTTCTAAACCAACTTGATGATCCTTAATACACTTAACCCTTTTTAGTCTAGAGTCTTAGGTTTATTGAAGACTTTTTCTTTCAGTGATTCTTAACCTTTTTTGGTTCCTAGACTCCTTTGAGAATCCTGTGGAACAATGAACTCAGGTATTCATTTTGCATGGGATCTTCATTCCTTCCTCTGTTCCCACCCCTCATGTTGAGTTTTTCTGAAGCCGATCTGAGTGATTAATGATCAAGAGAAACTCTAAAGAAGAGAAAGTATGACTCTCCCTTCTCCTATGGCAGGCCATGGCATATTTCTAATTTTTCTTCGCAAATGTACTTTAAAAAAAAGGGCTGAGCTTTACTGACAATGATTTTAAAAGCTATTAATCACTTTCATAGTCTTATTTATTAAAGTGATAATTTAGAGGCTCACTGTAATAAAACTAAAAAATTAACGTAAGTATGTATACAAAAGAGTTGGGACCAAGTAGGCAGAGAAGGAGTAGGCTAGGTTTAACCTGGGCATGTCTGTTATTGAACGCTCTATATATGTGAAGGGTCTTTGTGGAGATGTAACAGCCACATAATTATCATTTTATCCTACTTCAGAGGAATTTGCAAAAGACGATTGTTTTCTTTTTTAAACATGTTATGGTTAAACTTAGGATCCTAAGATTGAGTGTTCAACAATGGAAGATAAGGAGTTTGACTGTGGTGGGCATATTCAAAGGAAGGGGTATTGTAGAAAGCATTTCTGTTCTCTGTAGCTAGATCACCTCTACCATACCTTTGCACTAGAAATTCTACAAGTATACCAAGTATGTAGTTGGTCCATAGGAAGAAAATTTCTAAGATGTCTTTCCTTTCATGTTCTTTTTCCCTGTGGGTAGACCCAAGAGAGTAGTTTTAATTCATGCTGAGATGGAATCCAGGCTTTCCAAAAATCATTCATTTTCTGTGTGGTCTTAGATATCTGTGATGCTCTTCCATGAGAACTATGGCCTCTTTTCTAATATCGTGAATGTAACAAAATGTCCAGTTGCCCACTGGGAATTGATTGCCATCGTTTAAGGAGAATGAAACCATAGTCTAACCTTCAAGGAAAGAGTACATTTGAATTAACTGTTTATCAAGAAATCTCTTTCATTTTTTTTCTCAAGCATTTTCATTAACTACTTCCTGAGAGTTTACACATAAATTTTGCTTTTCTTATCTAAGACCATATCATCTGTTGTTATCTGTGTTGAGTATATAAGCTGTGAATTGCCAGACTGAAAAAATGTGAGGGCATTTAACATCCAGGATTATTTTTCAAATGTACTTCTCCTGAGGAGCCTCGGAGACTCTACATGATCTGGAATGCCTAATGCTGGAAGTTTGTGACAGCCCTAACTTGGGTATGTATTAGTCAGCTTGGGGTGTCATAACAAAAGCCAATAGACCAGGTGGTTTAAACAACAGACATTTATCTTACAGTTCTGGAAGTCTGAGATCAGGATGTCAGCATGTTCTGGTTCTGATGAGAGCTCTCTTACTGGCTTGCAGATGTCCACCTTCTCATTGTGCCTTCCCATGGCCTTTTCTTGGAGCATATATGTGCAGGGAGAAAGAGAATTTTCCTCTTCTTATATCTTCAATCCTATCAGATTAGGACTTCACCTTTATGACTTCTTTTAATCTTTTTTTAAAGATTTTATTTATTTATTTGACAGAGAGAGATCATAGGTAGGCAGAGAGACAGGAGGAAGCAGGCTCCCTGCTGAGCAGAGAGTCCGATGTGGGGCTCGGTCATGACCCGTGCTGAAGGCAGAGGCTTAACCCACTGAGCCATCCAGGTGCCCCAACTTCTTTTAATCTTAATCATCTCCTAAAAGGCCCATCTCCAAGTACAGTCACATTGGGGGTTGGGGCTTCAACATAGAAATTTGGGGAAGACACAATTCGGTCCATAGTTGTATAGCATATGTCTATTCTAGACCCTGCACAGACTTTTGGACACATGTTGATGAAAGAATGGGAAAGAATTCATTATAACACGATCTTATCTGTAATCTTCTGTTGTGACATGGAGTACAAAGACATCAAATATCTAATATAATTAAGAGAGTTGAAAATGTGTGGGGGGTGTATGTGTAAAAGAGAAAGAGAAAAGATGATTAATAAGCATTTTTAAACTATTTGGTAAGTACAATATATAGCCCGGTATGATGATAGATATATCTTCCTTCCCCTATAATAACAAATACCAGACAAGCATTGACTTTGCCCTCAGGGGTTTGGAATTTAATTGTGGAGCTAAGAACTAAAAACCATCCTGATGAAAAGTACATTAAAAAGAAAAGCTCGCGTGTGTTAAGCACTGAGTAATTGGATCAGAAAAGGAGTGCAGTTAATGGTCAGAGGATCATCATGGTGTGAGAAAAAAGGGAAGTTCTGATCGTAGGGGAGGTAGGACATAGGATGAGCTGGGTGGGGAAGGAAGTTTAGGATTTGAGGGGGATCGAAGAAGTTTTCTTAGAAGAGGTGATGGCTGCTCTTTGAGGGAAAAGAGTACAAGGAAGGGCAAATATATAAAGCAGAGGGCACAGGGGTAAAAAAGTGCTAAGGGACGTATGGGCCATGTTTTCACTCTGCAGATCAGAGGTTTTCAGCGTTGCCTCTTTCTGTTATCCCTTGTAGTTTAGACTGGTCTTCCTGTCACTTGGATTATAATAACAACCTCCTCTTCTGTCTAGCCTTGTCCGTCTAGCCTTCTGTCTAGCCTTCTATCTAGCCTTGTCGTCTCTCTCATCTAATACCTCCATCCTGCGCCAGAGAGCTTTCCAAAAGTCGGCTCTGATCTTACTGTTCCTCTGCTTAAATCCTTGGAATAACCTACACTCCCAAGGCCCTGCTTACTGCTCCACCTTCCACGCTTGCCAAGTTCTCCCCATAACACTCAGCTTTATGTCCTAGTCATAGTGAAAGGCTTGCAATTTTATCTTGTCCAGCTCTTGATTATGTTGCCACCACTGCCTGGAATGGCCTCTATACCTCTCTCCTTTTAAGCCCCAGATGAAGGATCACCCCCTGCATGATGGCATTCCCAACCTCCTTTGCCCCCAAGTGGATCTGGGCAAACTCTTTTTTTATACTTAATCTGTATCCATAGGTGCAAATCCTATTGTTGTAGCTTAGTAAGGGGCTGGATACGAGTGATGCTAAGAATTTGAAACCAACAGGATTCAGTCAAACAAGAGAGTCAGGATTTGGAGTCTGGGATGACTCCTGGGTTTCCATGACTCATGGCATGTTATATGTCATAGAGAATACAGGAGCAGAAGGGTTTGGAGAAAGACAATGATTTCCATTTTGGTAAAGTTAAGTTGGTGCTGCCCGTGGAAATCCAGGTTGAGATGAACTATAGATTGTCAGATATATAAGCCTGGAGTGCAGGAAAAGATCTGAAGGTACACATTTGGGAATCAATCCATAGGCAGCAGATAAATCATCTTTTTAAGATTTTATTTATTTGAGAGAAAGAGAGAGAGAGAGAGCGAGCGAGCACACAAGCAGATGGAGCAGCAGGCATAGGGAGAAGCAGACGGAGCAGGGACCCCGACATGCGGCTTGATCCCAGATCCCAGGACCCTGAGATCATGACTGAGCCAAAGGCAGATGTTTAAAGGACTGACCCGCCCAGGTGCCCCAGGCAGCAGTTGAATCTTTAGGAATGAATGAGATTATTTAAGGTGACACTGTAGTGTGAAAGGGAAAGAGAGAGATGGATGTAGGTGATTGAAAAAGAAGGTGGGGTGGAAAATTGCCTGTTCCATTTCCCCTACCATTTTGGTGCAACTCGATAAAAGCTATGTATACAGAAAAGCTTTGTTATTCAGGGCCTCAGGTCACTCTAAGGTACAGTGAAATATTGAATCTTATAAAGTTCCCTGTGATCTATCCTGACAACCACAATGGGGAAATCTCTCTAACTTCATCATTGTGATTGTGTAATACCAGTACAGTGTTAATTCAATATTTAGAAAAAAAAAATTAGTTCTATTAAAATAGGACTTTGAATTTGGGAGTATTTCTGTTTCTTAAAACTTGACTCCCTAAATAATTTAGAAACTTTTGAAGCAGGAATATCTCTGAATGTTACTCTTAGACATAGCAATACTTTCCCCCTAGAAATTTGTTTTTTTCAGGTTAATATATAAACAAACACAATCTATTTTACCGCAAGAGAAAAGTAAGTGTGGACATATTATTCAAAAGAATCTCTGTTTTCTTTAAGAAAGAAATACCTTTTTAGTCACAGGAAGAGAGAGAATAAGGCATGGATGGTCATAATGTGTCTATGAAGTGGCTTCATCATATGATAAATGAAGGTGAATGGAGACTTCCCTTGAGTGAAGTGTGTGGTAAGTTAAATCACGTGAGCTATCCATGATGGCTGCCGCATGATTCGGGGCAGGCATTTCTTTGTGTTAACATTTTTCATGCTCCCTCACACTTATTCAAACACTGCAGAACTTCCTTACCAGCATCAGATGGCTTTTTAGCTTTCCAGAGTACTATATTTCACTCAGGACTGATCAATAGAAATGGTACCATTTTCCGCATGGGAGATGTGAAAGCTGATCTCCGTTGTCTCAGACCAGGGTAGGGGCCTCCTTTTCTGCAGTGGGTCAATGAACAGGCGGAAGAGAGGGAGGAGGCCACTGCCTCGGAGCTAGGAGCAGTTAAATCAATCTTGGCAAATCGAGTAACATGCCTCAACCAGGCTACTCTTATCTCTATGTGGTCAATTAGAGGAAAATCTCATGAGGCAAGAAAAGGGGAAAAAAAAGAATGATGTAATTTCTTTTATAGCCTCCTTGGCATGATTCATATGAATATTCATTATTACACATGGGAGGTATTTATATGATCAGATCTGGGCTTAAATGTAGAGGCACCTTTGTAAAGAAAGAATAATTCGACATAAACTTTGTATTTTTCTTAAGGAGGAGGTATGAAATATTCAGAGCTTGTATAAATTTGGGACATAGGCATATGCCAAACTGTTTTCAAATGTTTATTTTCTGCTATATATCCATAACTGTCTAATTTGGGCAGTAACTATTTTTGTCTTAAAGTGAAAATATGCTTTCAACTCAAGTAAAAAAACTCTGTCTGATAACTTCAAGTTTATTTTATAATAAGAAATATGTATTAGCATTAAGTAATGTAATTAGTTTTTATGATTTTCTTTTTTTTAACTAGAAGTCTATAAAGAGACTATGCTTTTGTCTTCATTGCACTAGTTATTTTTATAAAAACAAAGATTTTCCATGTCACATTTTCAGATGTCTTAGGGGAAGAGATTTTAAAAAGGATTTTAAAACATTGACAAATATGTGGCAAATTCTATTTTAAACATATTTTTAAAATATCTATTTTACTGTGAATAAATAGGAGAAATTTAAATGACATTTCAAGGTTAGACTAGAACAAGGAAGAAAACTGGGACATACTTCTAAGTTTTCTTTAGTCTCAACCATCTCCTGGATGTCTAGTGTCCCTATTTTATATGTCACAGGTGGAACCCATCATTATTTTCTCCCAAACCTACTCCTCCACTATTCTCCATCTTGGACTGTGATATCTCCATCCATCCAATTGTTTAGGCCAAAAACTTGGATTCATCTTTTGTTTTCCTTACTTCACTTATCCATCTTTCAGCAAATCCTCTTAGTTCTACCTCTAAATATGTAAATAGAATGTTTTTGATATCCCATTACATTCAGCCTAGTCTGGGGCACCAATACCTCTCACTGGGATCATTGAAATAATCTCTAAATGTCACATGTGTGCTAAGTTAAATAATTCAACCTATCTCACTGTTATTTTTACCCTCTCCAATCTATTCTCCACTCAGTGGCCAAATGATATTTCCTGAAATAAAAAACAAAGAACCAATCACTGATCTATCTAAAAGTCTCTGCCTTTAGAAGAAACCTTCCTAACCTGGCCTATACACCCTGTGTCATCTGTCTTCTGCTTTTTCCTTGTAACCCCATCTCTTCCATTCTCTCAGTAGTGCAAGTACTTTCTGATTTGTTCATCACTTTATTCACAGCAGAGTGTTGAGCACAAGAGGGGGCACTCAATACATTTCTCAAATACATGAACAGTTATTTTATACATTTTCTTAAACAAAGTAAAGTTCTCCTCTGGTTTTGGTGCTAAGCAGAGCTCAGACTAAATCCTTATGTGGGTGTTCATTTGAGATTTGGGGACTGATAATCACTGAATGAAAGCTTAGGGCAGCCAGGGCCTGCTTTGCAACCTGTGCTATGCTCCTTTCCTAACATTTTCTGTTGGCTTAGCTACACCTGGCCTCTGAGGTCAATCTTGAGTTAAGACAGGAGTTATTCAAGGGCCTGTGTTTTAGTAACAGGTCACTCGACTTGATGGTTCCTTAATATAGCCCTGCGATGACCTTGTGAATTTCTGCCTTATTTCAAAGCCCTATGTTCATATCTTGATCCTTGTTTTCGTAACTGAATTTCTGTTTATTTCCTTCTGCCTTGACAACTACTCAGTAATCCCCTTCTTCCCCGTCCAGGACCCACCTATACTCATGCCCTTTGAGTTGACCTGTATTCAACAGTGAACCATAGTGGACATCACCATAGATCTCTTCTGAAACTGATTTAGCATTCTAGTTGAGACCCCAGAGTACCAAAGCCATCCATAAGAGGATGGATGAACAATCATAATGCTGGAACTAAGCCTTTAGAAAACACCCAGAGCCATTTATGTATAAATCATGTGAAATCTCTGATAACCAATTAAAAAACAATGACAGCAATATCCCATGGTATTCAGTATTTCCTTCTAAGTATGAAGGAAAACCTACCTTGGATTTCTTAATCAGTACCATCTTTAGAGCTATGACCCTGACAGAGATAGGTATTTAGGAGGGGATAAAGCGAGAGGTCCTTTCTGATGCTACAGCTCAGATTGTCATCTTGCTAGGGTTTGCAAAGCACTCTCAAGCTCAGCAGGAAAATACCGAAGTTAAGTTTTGCTATCCCTTCTGAGTTTTATCAGATTTTCATGCCACGGAGAACTGTGAAGAAGCTGGTGAGACAGAGATAAATGAGAAGTCCCTTTGGTGAAGGGAAAAAGCAATCACTACTAGTACTGTAGTTTTTACTTTTCTGCTGATAACAAAAAGAAATGGTGTTGTAATTTGTAGGTAACTATTGTGTCGTGAGGGAAATATGCTATTTACTTATTTCAAGGATAAATTAATCTCTTTCTATCAACCATTGACTGTTGTTTTATTTATTAATTTTTCTTTCCATTGACTATTGTTTAACCCTATCATTTTAAGTTTTTAGCTCTCTTTCTTGAGGAAAAGCATAAGAACCCCAAAAAATAAGACTTTGGTGCTTGTATTAGTCTGCTTGGGCTGTCATAACAAAATGCTATAGAATAGGCAGCTTAAACAATAGGAACTTATTGCTCACAGTTCCGGAGGCTGGAGGTCAAACATCAAGGTGCCAGCTAGGGTCACTGTCTGGTTAATGAAAGCTATCTCCTTGGGTTGCAGATCGCTACTTCTTGATATGTCCTCACATGGACTTTCCTTAGTGCATGGAGAGAGAGAGAAAAAAAAAATAAGCTCTTAGGTATTCCTTCTTAGAGGGTTCCACCCTCGTGACCTCATGTAAATCTAGCTACCTCCAACGGGACCTAGATGATGCAGTTAGTTAAGTATCCAACTCTTGGTTTTGGCTCTGGTCATGATCTCAGGGTCGTGGGATCCAGCTTCGTGTGTCAGGCTCCAGCTCAGCACAGAGTCTGCTTAGCATTTTTTTCCCCTCTCCCTCTGCCTCTCTCTCTCTCTCTCTTTCAAGTAAATAAATAAATCTTAAAAAAACAAAATGAGTCTAGTTTACCTCCAAAAAGGTTTGGGGCCTCAATATATGAATTTGGAGAGGGACATAATTCAGTCCAGAGCATTCTACTCCTAGACCCCCAAAACTCATGTCCTTCTCACATGCAAAGTATATTCGTTCCATACCCATAGACTTTAAAGTCCTAATTGATTTTAGCATCAGTTTTAAAGTCCAAAGTCTTATCTAAATATCATCTAAATCAGATATGGATGAGACTTGAGGTATGATTCATCCTGAAGCAATATTCCTCTCCAGCTGTGAACCTGTGAAACTCGACAAGTTATGTGCTTCCAAAATACAATAGTGAGACTGGCAGAGGAGAGATGTTCCCATTTGAAAGGAAGAAACAGGAAAGAAGGAAGGGGTGATAGCTTCCAAGCAAGTTCAAACCCTAGCAAGACAAATTTCACTGGATCTGAAGTCTTGAGAATAATCCTCTTTGGCTCAGTATCCTGCCTTCCAGGCCCACTGGATTGGCAACATCACCCCATGGCTCTGCAGGGTGACCCTGCCCCATGTGTTTTCTTATTTCCAATAACATGCTCCCCACTGTCATCTGAGACTTCACCAGAATCACCCTTCACATCCGTATTTCAAGCACCTCAAAACTCTTGCAGCCACTACCTATTACCAGTTCCAAAGCTTCATGTGTTTAGGTATCTGTTAGAGCAGTACTTTTTTACATAAAATAATTTTGTGAGACCTTTTGAATGAGGTCTGAGAAGTTAGTCTTCAAGATAATTTTTAGAAAATTTCCTGTTACTTGTTTGTGCCCAGAACGTGGATTTCAAATAAAATATTTTTCTCCAAATAATAGGATCTGTGCCTTCAGAATGATGTAAAATTGGGGCCACTACTTCTTTTTTATTTCCTTATTGATGAGCATTTAAAAATCAAATTTATATGTGCATGTAGTTGAACGAGTCAGTTAAACCTATAAGATTTATTAAGACCTCATTTCTCCCCCTCAATTTAGGAGGAAACTGGTTATGTTTGTAGATGATAATAGTTGACAAAAGGAGGCAGAGCTAATTAACTCCTGTTTGCTTCTGTTTTCTCTAACATAAACAGTGATCTTAAAATGGGAAAGTACTTATTTAAAAACATGACAAATATAGTTTATTACAGATTAAGATGTAAAGAGAAAACAACGGCCTACTGTAGATGAATTCAGATGTTAAAGCCTTAACAATTTATGTCTAAGGATGCTGAAGAAACATTTTAGGTTCATTTTAGAACTCTTTGAAGTTCTATGTAATCACTGAAAATGAGAGAGTGAAAGAAGGAGAGATATGGAGAAAGAAAGTGTGTCTATGATGGGTCAATGTCCTAACTTTTTTTTAAAGAGGGAAATGTCTGTTTAAATTCTAAAAAGGATTTTCCAAAATATAATTCACGAGCATTGAGAAGCAAATGAGTGATCACTAAAAAGCAATCTGATTTTTCTCTTTGTGAGTTCCCAGGATATCCAGTGTATGGGGAAGTATAGTGGGTGTCATTGCTTTCTTTCCTCTGCTCTGCTCAAAACTCTAGGTGCCAACATCTTTTCAGCTTCATCCAAGGACTTTGCAAGAAATCTCCTTTCGTTAAGTTTGGGAACACATGGCATAGTGATGAGATAGCTAGGTTTCAGTAAACCATTTGAAAACACCAGAATATCTTTGTGAATAGCATGGAGAAATATAGGCTGAATGATAGGATAGTGCAGTGATCTTGTGGTTGAGTAGTCATACCTCCTTCCTTCCTTCCTCACCTGTAGGAAGATGTCAACCATCAGTACAATGGAGCAAATCACACTCATTAGATTTCAGGCATCAAGGAGGAAACGGGGAGACTTATTGCAAGGGTATTTTTGGCATCCTCTCAAATAATATTAAGTTGGCAACTTCTTGGTTATAGTTTCCGAGGATAGTATCCCTTGGGTAAATAGTTTTAAAGCTACAAAATGAGCTTCGCAAAGAATGAGAAAAGCCAAACAAAGGAGTGTTTCATATTTAAGATTTAAATCTCTGTTCTTGGACTTGTGCCTAGTTCTAGCAAAACAGCAATATCTCTCTAACAAATCCCATGCAAACTGTCAACAGAAATGTTGATTTTCCAATTGAATTATTAATACATAATTGACAAGCCACTTTATTCTTTTTATACTTCTTTTTAAACAGCTCTTTAAAAAGTTAAATATGCTATAATAGAAGTGTCACCTCAGAAAACCTCTCATTTTCACCGTAGAAAATAGTTTTATTTTATTGTAATATTTTTACAAATGACAAAGGGAGACTGTAAAATATGTGAATTGACCAAGATGACTAAGGGAATAAAATTGGTATAAGATAACAATTTTTCCTCTTCTTTTCTTGTATAACTCTCATACCTTTTTTTCTTAATGAAAACTTTGCTTAACAAATATGTATCTAGGGGACACTGGCATACGAAATGCTTTCTCATTGTGATATTTTGCTAGATTTATGGAAATCTTGCATCTCTGCTGCGACAATTTGTAAAGAGGGGAAGAAAGCATTTTGGTTCACTGTTTAGGGTGTTACTATTTGGTCATGCAGTTTTAATAAATCCTACCATGTTGTGGTTCAGCTTTATTTAGTTTTGTGCTCACCCAAACTCTTGAGAATAAACCAAATGGCTTTCTCTCGCTAGTGTTGTATTAGCTCTGTGCCTTGAATGGAAATTAAATGCAAATGCTTTCATTGCACTATCCCCTTGTTAATTTATCACATGTTTAAACACAGCAACATATTGGAAAACCTTGTTATTTCGTAATCTTCAGATTCTTTGCACAATGATATTAAGAACAGAATAATGAGTAAAGATAAGCCGATGGGAAGCACATGTCTACAGGGCAACTGGCAGCAGTCCCACAGCTATTAGTCTGTGGGATCTGGTGAAACTGCTGGAGTCAGCATGACAGAGCAGAAAAAAAGGAAGAAAAATATCTCTGAAAGGAAAGGAGGTGAGCAAAACACTACTTGCAAGCAAGTCTTAATTATCGTCTCAAACAGTTTATTCTCTCCTGTAAAATGTGTCTTCTGATAAAATTCATGCTCTATAGCAGATTTTTAGTTAGAAGTTAATAACTGATGATGATAGTAATAACAGTACAGAAGAGGGCCAACTTCTAGGCAAAAATGAAGTTAGAGAAGTGTTTTGCAGGAGCACAAGGTCTTGTACAGGAGGACACCCAGTAAATATATGCAGGCTTGATTGATGGTGCATGTGAGCAGTTAAGAGATTAAGTTGCTGCATTGTTGTCTTGATATATCCACGGTAGAAATGCTAATCATAGCCAATTGTTGATCATGTGGGATTAAATTCATGAGTGAGGATATGTGTTCAGTGATGATTATACACCCGTCAAAAGAGAGATAAGGAAAAGGTGTTGGAGATTCTTCCTTGTCTTTCTTTTTCCTTAGCACATTTTTTAATCCAGATTTGGAGCTCTCAATTCATTATATTTGGTTTTAAAACCTGTCTTCAAATAAGCAAACATCACCCAACATGCACCTATACAATATTTCACAAATGGCTGCACCCTAAACCTACTACTGTACTTAATGTAAACTATTATTCTAGACTTTACTTAGTCTTTGTATCTTGACAATCATGTTTCAAAACAGCTAGTAATTGTTTTCAGTAGGGTTTTTTGTTTGTTTGTATTTAGCAGAGTATCAATGGGCTGGATGGCATATTAGGTCATAGAGACATTTCAAATGGCATTGCTACCCTATCATCCATTTTTTAAAATGTTGACCTCTGTGATGCTTGTCTCTCATTCTTAAAATTTAGTTTAAAATCTGGATCAATAAATAAAGCATAAACAATTTCTTAAGGCAGTTTTTGAAAGTGCTTTGTGCACCAAAATTCTATTTAAAACTTTGTTTCTGCTTATATACTTCGCTCTCTCTTTTTTAAAGATTTTGTTTATTTATTTAACAGAGAGAGAGATCACAAGTAGGCAGAAAGGCAGGCAGAGAGAAAGGGGAAAGCAGGCTCCCCACCAAGCAGAAAGCCCGACGTGGGGTTAGATCCCTGGACCCTGAGATCATGACCTGAGCCAAAGGCAGAGGCTTTAACCCACTGAGCCACCCAGGCACCCCACATACTTCTCAATACCACATTATACTCCTATTAACTGGTTGTCTCCCCAACCCTTTTCTCTCTTTACCTACCTACTACCTTTTTCTCTTCCTTCCTTCTTCCTCCCACCAGCCTGCTTTTTTTTCTTCCTTCCAACATGGTGGATGGTGGTGTCATCCACTGAGATGGCAAGACTGAAAGAAGGAGTAGTCTTTGGAGGGGAAATCAAGAGTTCAAGTGCAGATACATCATGACTGAAATGTTTACAAATCTCCAAGTGAAGACAAGGTACAGGATATCTAAGATAGGAGCCCAGCAGAAGGGGTTGGTCTGTAGATATAAATTTGAAAGTCAACAGAGAATTAATATGTGTAAAGCCACAAGATTCAATACAATCACTTAAAGAGTGAGTGCAGTAAAAAAGAGAAATGCCTAAGGACCAAACTCAGGGTACTCTAGCATTTAAAGATCAGGAAGAGAAAGAGGAAAATAATATTTAAATGTATTAATACATTCTTATTTTAAAGAGTTTCCCATCCTTATTGTTCACTATTGTTATTTGGAGTTGGCATGGCGCATGGTTTTCTCTTTTTAGAACTTTGCTGTCTAAAGTCTACAGAACATGTCTAATTCAAGTCGCTTAGTCTAGTACTGTGAAGGGGATCCATATCAGTCCTGGTTGGGAGGCCAGTTCTTAGATAATGAGACTTCCCAAGACTTAGCCAAGTAAAGTACATTATCAAATACCGGAACTACAAAGGTGTCAGTACACGTCGGGTGGAAATGTAAAATGCAATTGAGAAATGAGACAGGAGTGTCTGAAACTGAGAGTCTCACAAGAGTGGAAAGGTAAAATAGACAGGCAGTGAGATCAGCAAAGGTGATACCGGTAGGGTAGGAATAAGGCTGTCTGACACGAGGCTGGTGGATTGGAGACCAGTAGGTTATATTCAGTCTCCTGAGTGCATTCTGGCATCCATCCACCTCTGAAGCTGTGCTTGAAACAACCAGACCACATGAGAGAAAACCTACCATCAGACTTTTTTGGCGTTGCTGACTTTAAAGTGAACAGTCATCTTCTCCCAAATGTTCCCACTTGCACTTCTGATAGTTAGAATTGTGCCCATGGCTTTCTTCTAAGGGGAAGACTCAGATTCATATTTCATTCATGGCTATCAGCTACCCACCAGGCCCCGGGCTGGTCACTTGCACATATATCAGCTCTTTTAGGGATTAAATTGTCATCTTGGCCAAGACAGAAGTTCATATAAATAACTTATACTGTCACGGTTTAAAAGCCATGTGTAAATTTCCTAAATCCTCTTGTGTGCAATATTTGCTTAATAGTTTATCTCGTCTGGAATATTTGAAGGTTTAGTTCTGTATGATTTAGATGTCGGTCAGAGGAAGTCTTCACAACTAATTTTCTTCCTCCATGCAGAAAAGGACACAGCTGACATAATATCATAAGTCACATTGCCAGGGTAAGAATAAATAGCAACTATAAACAAACAAATAAGAAGCCAAGTCATAAAACGGAAGGGCACCGGAAATGTGGCCAAACATTGTTATTGTGGAGGGGCCCGAGTCTAGCATTAAATTAGGCAAGTGGGTCTTTGACTGTGTCATGCAGGTGATTATCTCCTCTGAGACCAGTTGTCCCTTCCTGGGTTGTCTGGGTCCTTAAGGCCCTTGTATGATCTAGCAGGGTCAGAGGATTGTTTTCTAAATTTTAGGAACAGGAAGAACATCCCATCTTGGACAAAGCTTTGCATATTTGCCCTCAGCTTCATTTTCTCACTATACCCTATTAGTTTTGACTGCCTTTTCTTACCCTGAAACTTCAGTGTGTTTATCAAGTCTCAGTTCTGCATCACCTTTCTGGTGGGATGCGGGTTATTTTATCATGAACTAATCCTATGTCTTCAAACCAGAACAGATGAGTAAATCAATGCTTCCCCACTACAATTTCGGAAGCCTTAGCATATTCCCCACCTGGAGTGAGCCTGGTCCTCTGGAGAGATGGGATGGGCAGGGAGAGAAGCCACATTTCCCCCCAGTGGCATTCCCCATGCTACATGCCAGGAGATCTCATTCTGGGATCTCCAGTTCCCTTCCTAGCGCTGATATTGTTGTATGCACCGGGTGCACCTGTGTAATAGGCAACCGCGTGACTTCTTTACTTGACCTAGACCAGTAGGAGAACAAAGCTTCCGTGGGACTCAGAAACTCTGATGTGCATAAACTTACATCAGGTCCTTTGTATAAAAGTCATATTCTTCCCCTTCTTCATCTCTGGCAAAAACTTCCTGCAGAATACTCCCAAGACTAGTAGTTTTCAATTTGGAGTACTCATTAGGATCACCTGGGGAACTCATAGAGCTCAGCATTTTTAAAATATCCGCGGTGATTTCAATATGCAGCCAAGTCGAGCACCATTGCTCCACCAGCCCTTCTTCCAAGTTCAGGCTAACAAGGCCAAGGGTAGCCATGCCCCTAATTACCATCTAATGATTAATTTGTATTTTCCTCTTGTAATGTCATTATGATTAGGCAAGGGCAGCCAGGAGCAGAACACACATAACTGAGTTTCAGACTTTTGCCTCTCAGGAAAATGTCTTTCTGTTTTCTTGGCTGATGTCACTCCTGAGGTTGAAAGAATGCAAACCACTCCACATGGTTGGAGTTGGGTCTTCTCGTTTTGTTCTCTGTCCCCCGGGTCTGGCTCTCTAGAAATTCTCGCTGATAATCTAGCCAATAATCTATGGCATACTGCTTAGTGCTTTGATGCCTTTTGCACCTCTTAACTAACCACTTAACTTCCTCTTCTGATCAATATTTTCCTCTCAATAGTAGATAACAATTTACAAAGTGGCGTCTGCTGGGGAAAGAGAATAAAAGAGACTTTAGGTGGTGAGAGGGTTGGTGACTTGAGAAACGTGTGCTTTGGTCAGTGCGGGATGTTGTTACCACCAGATAGTGAAGGTTGAAGGTAGCGTGGGCTGACCGCACAGGAGAGTAGAGACTGCTCCCTGGCCTGAAATTTCTCCTCGGAAATTTGTATCAGTGCCTAACCAGGACCTTTGCCAGAATCAGCCTCAGAAGCCATAGTCCAGTCCTCCATACTTGAAGATTGGCCTACTTTGACCTTGGTGAGTTCAAATTAGGTCAAATATTGCTGGTTTCACCAGGCCTCCAACTATATCTTGGACCTCAACTTGTATTCAGACTGAAGTCATTTATGCCACAATTCCCTTTGAAACTTCAGAATTAGCTCATCCCTTAAGCCCTACACTTACTCATTTCTGTGGTTATCTCTTGCCTAGGGTCACAACCTGTGCTTCTTATTGTGAAAGGAGACCCAGCTCCACTGCTTACCCTATTCCAAACTTCATTCCATCATAAACCAGCTTTCCTGCATCCTCACTTTCTTTATGGAATGCTCTTCTTTACCAGAACCAACATATGGCTTTTCCAGGAATGTGTCATTTCTGCTGCATCGCCTCAAAT
>CM053611.1:74377046-74421586 GCA_028646535.1 Procyon lotor
TTCAGTGCAAATCCTACCACTATCCCAGATATATTTTCAAGGACATTTTTTTTGTAAGCACAGAAGAGTGAAAACTTATATACTATAGTTAATGTGTGCAAAAACAAGAATGGGTTTTTATTTTTCATGATTGATCTCATTTTGTACTCTAACCTCCATTGCCTTCATAGTGGGAAAAATAAAACCAGAACACAAAACCCTCAAAACCCTAAGTTTATCCTTTTGAGGTTTGGAGTCTTTTAAAGCTTTTAAAAGAGTCATCATTTGGATAGATGGCCATTCAAGTCAAGGTTAGACTCCTTATCAGGGCAATTTCTCCCTTCCTTTTTTTTTAATTTTTTTAAGATTTTATTTATTTATTTGACAGAGAGAGAGCACACGCAGGGGAAACAGCAGGCAGAGGGAGAGGGAGAAGCAGGCTTGCCAAGCAGGGAGCCCTATGTGGGGCTCTATCCCAGGATTTCGATCCCAGGACCCTGGGATGGAGCCCAATTTAGGGCTTGATTCAGGGCTTGTTGTTGGGCCCACTGGGATCATGACCTGAGCAGATGCTTAATGACTGAGGCACCCAGGCTCCCCTTTTTCTCCCCTTTCTTAAAAGCAGTTCTCTCCTTTCCTCTTTTTCAAGAAAATTGCAGTGTAGGGGGATGCCAACACACTCTTGCATGGAGGTGGGGGCTCTTGGTCTGAGTTTTCCTAGATCCATTTCTAGTTTTTTTTGTTTTTAATTTTTTTTATAATTTTTAAAAATATTTTATTTATTTGACAGAGATATAGAGAGAAAGTACAAGTAGGCAGAGCAGCAGGCAGAGGGAGAAGGAGAAGCAGGCCCTTCACTGAGCAGGGAGTCCGATGTGGGGCTCGATCCCAGGACTCCGGGATCACGACCTGAGCCGAAGGCGGCCACCTAACCACCTGAGCCACCCAGGCGCCCCCCATTTCTAGTTTTAAATGCAGCATGTGCCTAAGCTGATCTTAACCCTGGGCGGGCGTTGGTGTTGGCTGGTTGCATCTGGTCCTTGGGGAAGGTATCTTGGTATTCCTGTAAATCACTGGCACCCATCCCAGATTCCGTTTGGTTGGATCTTCTATTCTGTGGCCTTCTCGTCCTCACCCCAGGCCCACTTCCCATCCACTGGTTCTCTCAGCGCCTCTGTGTACCCCTCCGGTGCATCCTCTGTGCCCTGCTGGAGGGTGTGCAGGTGAACTCCTTTACCTTCCTTTGTCCATTTATTTATTTATATTTATTTATTTGTTGGTTGGTTGGTTTGACAGAGAGAGATCACAAGTAGGCAGAGAGGCAAGCAGAGAGAGAGGAGGAAGCAGGTTCTTTTGCTGAGCAGAGAGCCCGATGTGGGGCTCGATCCCAGGACCCTGAGATCATGACCTGAGCTGAAGGCAGAGGCTTTAACCCACTGAGCCACCCAGGTGCCCCTCCTTTGTCCTTTCTAATCGCTTGTCACAGGTCCATACTGACTTCCAGCCAGAAGGTGAAACACAAGCCTCCCCCTGCTTTTAAATTCCCCTTCAAATCCTCTGATTTCTGTAGGGATTTCTTCCTTCAGCACCTTCCTTTCTTCTTATCTATACTTCTCAAATAAGTGGCTTCTCCTCCCACCATGTTACTAAGACTACTTTTCATAAGGTCATGAGTAATCTAATTGCCCTAAATTTTTTTAGTATTTTTAGTATTTTCTTCCTGAATTTCTTTGCTTTGTTTGACATCCTGATCCCTTTATTTTCCAAACTCTGTGCTTTCCCAGTTCCGCTCAGAACTTTTTACCTATTTCCTATTTTGTTTTCCCCTTTGGTGCTGGTGTTAATGAGAATTTTGTCCTTGAATTGTTTCTCCACTTACTCAAGCTAAGTCCAGGAAGAGGGGACATTTTGCTTTTTTTTTTTTTAAAGATTTTATTTATTTGACAGAGAGAAACATGGTGACAGAGGGAACACAAGCAGAGGGAATGGTAGTGGGAGAAGCAGGCTTCCTGCTGAGCAGAGAGCCCGATGCAGGGCTCGATCCCAGGACCCTGGGATCATGACCTGAGCCGAAGGCAGACGCTTAACGACTGAGCCACCCAGGTGCCCCCAGACATTTTGCTTTTATTCCCATGTTAAACTGCATTCTTTACTGCTGCTGGAAAAAAAAAAAAGTATGTCTCCAGCTCAGAACATTTCTCCAAGCTCATAGACTTATATATTTAACTACCTCTTTGATATTTCCAGGTCTTTCAAAGTGAACGTGTACAAACCGAACTCATTATCCTTCTCAGCTTCTCAGGATATATTTTGCAGTGTCGACTGATACCATTTTCTCCCTAGGCCCCAGGGCTGGAGTACTTGGGAGTCATTTTTGGCTTTTTAAATTCTTGAATCTCCTATATTCTCACAATGAATCACCAAAACCTGCCAAGTTTCTTTCTGTTTTATACTAATTAAACCTCAAACTCAGGACCAAACTTCTGGGTAGCCAAAATGAAAGTGAGACCAAGTCAGTTACCTAATTCTTCTTATCAGAAAAAACAAATTAATTTTTCCCATTTAAGTTGAAACTCTGATTAGCTGAGGCTTTGGGTTGATAAAGCTTTGCTTATCTTTCCTTTTAACTTATAGGTCACTGTAAATTGCCCTTTTAAACAACTCTCTCTCCAGGTCCAATCTCCTTTGGGCACTTAATGTTCCTTGAACATTTGAAGACCTCTCTTTCTTAAAAAAGGATGCCTTTCATTTTTTCCCAATCTGTCCCAAGTGTAGGGTCTAAGTTCTTTGTTGATGGGAGCCCCCAATCCTTTTCTTTGTTCCACAGCTGTGTTTTGTAACCTTCTCTCTCTCTCTCTTTTTTGTTTTTTGTTTTAAGATTTTATTTATGTATTTGACAGAGTGAGACACAGCAAGAGAGGGAACACAAGCAGGGGGAGTGGGAAAGGGTGAAGCAGGCTTCCTGCTGAGCAGGGATCCCTAGGCGGGGCTCACTTCGACTTGACCCCAGGACCCTGGGATCATGACCTGAGCCAAAGGCAGACACTTAACCACTGAGCCACCCAGGTGCCCCATTGTCTCTCTTTCTTTAAAATTCAGGTCTCTCTGCATCTCAGCATTGTCTAAGGGGATTTCAAGCAGATTTATACATGTCAGAGATTTTAGTTGCATTCTCTTCTGGATTCAGACATGCCTAGACAAGTTTGTGGGTCCACTGGGGCTGGATCCCTGGTGCCTTATTTCCTAAAATGATCGAGAAGTCTTTGATGAAGGATTGTGCTCGCCTTAATGCCAGCGATAGGTTGTGAAAGTGCCATTTACAGTTATTACGTGTGAATGAAGCAAATATAGTAGCTTTAACAGCAGATGCCCGTTGGCCCACCTCTAGACCTAGAGGAAGATAGCAGTGTCTCTTGGCACTATGGCAGGCAGATCAGGCACACAGTGTCCGCAGCTGCTGTGTCGCCTCCTCCGCTGGGAACAGAGCTAGCTCGGGCATGCCTTCGGGGCTTCCAAGTGTGTGTGGTAGTGGAGAGCCCAGGCTGGGGTGCCAGACAGACCAGGACTGGAGTCCTGGCACTCTGCTCCTTTCTTCTGTGTAGCCTTGGGCAACTTCCTTTATGTCTCTGACCCTGTTGTTCTGAGGATTAAAAACAAGTCCTAGGAGGATGCCTGGGTGCCTCAGTCTGTTAAGCAGCTGCATTGGGCTCAGGTCACGATCCCAGGGTCCTGGGATAGAGTCCCATGTTGGGTTCCTTGCTCAGTAGGAGGCTGTTTCTCCCTCTGCCCCTCCCCTCCTCATGTTCTCTCTCTCTCAAAATAAATAAATAAAATCTTGAAAAAATAAGTCGTATGAAGTAGTCAAACATCATATTTGGCACATAGTAAGTGCCCAATAAATGGGAGTCACTATTAATAATATCATCACCATTATTATTATCAGACATCACTGTGGGAATGAGAAGCAAGGGAAGAGGAAAATGGTGAGCTGCAAGGGAGATGAAAGGTTGGCTTTGGGGGCTCTGGTGAGACACACATAAAGGTTTTGTAAAATCATTAGGAAAGGAGGTTGAGGAAGATTAGGATTCTTGGAATATATGATATATGAGAGCTGTAGAGACTTATGTGATCTCATTTCCTATCTGTAGGAATTGAATTGTTGCCGGATTTAAGGGTATGGTAGTTTCTTTGTAAATATTAGGATAGAAAAGATATTCCATGGGCTATCTTCTGTGTCATAAAGAGTCTTATAATCTGGAGGGTTTGTTTTGTTTTGTTGTTGTTTTTTTGTTTTGTTTTGGTTTTTTTTAGGTTTGGAACTGTTTCTAAAGTTAGCCTTTATCCTATGACTACTGTATAACTTATAAATATTATGGAACAGTACTTGACCTTTCTGTAGTATTTTATGGAGCTGACCACTCCCTCGCTGGAGACTTGTACAAAACCAGTTTCTTCTGGTGTTCTTCCTACCGTACAGATCCTTATTTTTTTTTTTTTAATTTTTTTTTTTTTTTTTTTTATTTGACAGAGAGAAACACAGCGAGAGAGGGAACACAAGCAGAGGGAATGGTAGCAGGAGAAGCAGGCCCCCTGCAGAGCAGAGAGCCCGATGCGGGGCTCGATTCCAGGGCCCTGGGACCTGACCTGAGCCGAAGGCAGACGCTTAACGACTGAGCCACCCAGGCGCCCCCGTACAGATCCTTATTTCTGGAAGCTATTTTTTTTCCCCTAAGGTTTTTCCTCTTTGAAGCTCTTAACTATCCATATTTCCCAGGACTGTGTTAGCTCATTGGTCTTCTCACCTTTTAATGATCTGTAGTACATTCAAAACCCATGCCTTAAAGCACTGTTTATAGGCATATGACTTGCAAGTCTATTCCAGAGCCCGACCCTTCTCCTGAGTCATTGGGTCTGTACACCCAGTCATGTCAGGTTCGGCAAAGAGGCTTTAAACAGAATTGGTGGGACAGAACTTCAGATACTGAAACAAATGGAGATGTCCATTCACACAGGTGCTCATTTGGCCCCTGACATGTTTCAGCCCCAGGTCTAGGTGGAGGCATCTCCGTGGAAATGGATGGATACTGGCCCTACCAGCTATGTCAAATGATTTCTACCACTTAGCCGTTACATAAACTTGTGAAAGTTACTTAACCCCAGAAAGCCCTCATTTTGTCATCTTTAAGATAGGGAGCATATATATACACTTTTAACTTCTTGCCTCTTAGCCCAATGGATGCTTCTAGGATCTACATGTTTTTTTTGTTGCTATTGTTGTTAGATTTTTTAAGTTTTCTTCTTAGAGTATTTTATTTTAAAGGGGCAAGGGTTCTATATACAATTGTGACCGTGTTGAGTAAAATCTTTCATTGGTACTATTTGTTTTAAATTATTTTCTTCCCTCTTGGTTCATTCTAGTTGTCTAGAGCATGTATTGTGCTGTTACCTTGGAAACCCAGCCTTTACACTATTGGTTAGAATGTCCCAAGGTTATCCATTATATTCCATCACCTACTTACCCTCAAGAAAGCAAGTATCCCACATATTAGGATTAGCCTGTAACCTCTAGCAATCTGTCACCTACATTTAAAAATTCGATGTGGTTTTTCATTTCTAAATTGTTTTTTAGCCTTTTCTTTTTTTGTTGGCACAGAGGCAGATATTTTCCCCACAGATTTGCTCTGAAAGCTAGTCTTTGTGGTCTCTAGTGTTTATGACCAAGAAGTATATTTTCTGTTGATAAAAGAAATAATCCAAAGATGTTCCCTTCTTTTAAGCACTCTTGCTTTAGCAATTTAAAGTGGGTGGGGAGACTTTCTCTTTGGAGTTGCTAGTATGATCCAACAATGAAATAGACTGAAAAGAAAACATTAACAGCTATTTTCAATTTATATAAGCCTGTTTTTCCTTCCCTTACCACCCTGCTTCTTAGAGAGTCTGGATTCTTTGACCTCAGTAAAAAGATGGTGATAGCCTTTCAAACCCTCAATAGTAGTCTTTTTAATGTTTATTCACTGTTAAATCTGTTTGTTTCCTTTGGCCCTAAGCTCTACAAATGTGTGATATACATGATATAGACCTCATTGTCCCTGAGAAAATCACTTTCTGCATTCTCAATTATTGGTATGTGAAAAAAAATGGATGTTGATAAAACAAAAAAACTGAATTAAAAATAATGTTCCACTGGGACATGCCATTGAATCATGTTAAAATTTCAAGTATGTCTATTTCTGTTTCCTTGTGAATGTAGTCTGTTTTGCTTTTTTCTAGTAATTTTTCCTTTTTTCCAAGTGAACTCATAAGTTAATCTACATATATAATAGCTTCCAAATGTGTCTCTTGTAATCATTAAGTTAACTTAAATAGATATACATTTGAGGCATAAAAATGCTATGGGTGGATCAGTAAATGTTATATTTATACTTTAAGCCAGATTCTCTTTTGAAAAATAAAGTACTTTATGAAGGGAATGTAACGTAAGATGTGCATATGACTATTGCACTTGCTTTTGAGGTTGTCTGTGTGATCCTGACTTATAGCCTAGAGAAGACAGTCAATGTCATGTCAAGGAAGAGCATTGCTCTGCAATTTGGCCTGTCTGCAAGCTCTCAGGCGAGCCATGCACCAGCAATGTGACTGACTCATTTACATCCCATTCCTGGGTTTGTTTCCTCACTTACAGAATGGGCACAGGCTAATAATATATTTCCTATTTTCTAAGAAGGTTATTATAAAGATTTGAGGAGAAAACCATAGAAAAGCACTTAACCTCGAACAGATATGGAAAGAAATAAGAAATCTTGGCTGCATGCCAACTCATGTACTGAAGAGTTTAAGAAGAGTCACTGTCTTACCCTTAATATAAGCGTAAGTGTTGGAGCTAGAGTACATGGCACCCACTGCAGCATCTCAACCCTTCTCAAGCTTGAAGGAGCTTTCTCACCTCCTTGGGAACGCAAAGCTCTCTTCCCCATCCTTTTTCTTGTACAGGTCGTCCTACCATGTGAGGGGGGGGTGCCCTTTCCAGTCTTGCCTGTTCTCAGCATTAGTTGGGGAGAATTTTACCATATAATACGTCCACACTTTCCTTCTCCCTACACCTAAATCCAAACTTGGAAGGCAGAATGAACTTGTAAAAAGAGCACTGGATTAATCGAGATGCAGGAAGTAGGTTCCAATCAAGTTCTGGTAGTAACTAGTTTGATAACCCTCACACATCATCTAATCTGTCTGTTCCTCATATTTGTAGAGTTGTAGAATCACTGAGTTTGAAAGATAAACAACAACGGCATAAGTTCATTGATTTACCTGTCTCTTGCAAAAATAGAAAGCTGTTTAAATCTTTTACTCAGGGGCACTTGGATGGCTCAGTCGGTTAAGCATCTGCCTTCCGCTCAGTTCATGATCCCAGGGTCCTGGGTTCAAGTCCTGAATCGGGCTCCCTGCTCACCGGGGCTCTGCTTCTCCCTCTCCCTCTAAGCTCTCTCTCTCCCTCTCTCTCAAATAAATAAACAAATAAATCTTTTAAAAAATCTTTTACTCAACATTTCCAGTGATAGGGATGTGACGGGCATGTGATATGATAGATTTAGGAGTCAGAATTCAATTTAAATCTCTGCTTAGCTACATACTACATGTGTGACCTTGGGAAAGTTATTCATATCCTTCATGCCCCAGATTCTTCTCTTGTCAATGGAAATAATAATATACAACATAGGGTTGTGGTGAGTATGGCGTGAAATTCTGCACGTAAAGCACTTAGCCTGGAGCCTGGCACATGATGAGGAACTCAACAAATTTCCATGGTGGTGGTTGTTCTTCTCCTCCTCCTCTTCCCTTTAATTATTCCTAGTACTGTGTGGTTGTTCAGACTCAAATTGAGCATTGCCAGTGATGGAAACCTATTACCTACTCAAATAGCCCACTCTTAATTTTGTAAAATTGTAATCGTTAGAAAGTTTTCTTTCTAGTCAACCTCAAATTACATCACTTTCTCTCTGGACATTCATTTGTCCCAAGTTCTGACCTCTCAGCTCATGACCCTTTGTATATTTCAATATGGTTATCATGCTCCCAACATTACCCTGTTCTCCTCTAACTTCTTTGGTTTTTCTTTTTGGCCCTTTCTTCCCAATTTCTTTCAATCAACTTTTATATACCAACTTTCAAATTACTCCTGAAAGCTTGCCATTAACTTGCTATCAACCCTTTCAATCAACATTCATATGTTAGCTTTTATTTCTAAGACATTTAGTGATTCTTCGGGGAAATCTTCCCTTTCTGTGTCTGGAAAGGACCAGTGATTGCTCAGGGCATGGGTCTGTCCTCATTGACACTGCCAGGTCTGCCTACTTTGAATCTGCATCTGAGATTACATTGTTCATTAGAGAGTTGTTGGATGGAGAAAATAGGGTGGCATTTTCAATCTTATGGTGATTTTTATACAAAAAAATGTGCGAAGCACTCATAACATTTTTATGTATCCTAATGGGTTAGATTGACTAACCAGAATTCATTTTTATGTACTCATGAAATTTGGGCCTTTAAAAATATACAATTTATCCATAGAATAAGCCTGTAAAACAGAGAGGTGGTAAGCATTATTTCCTCCAGCTTTACATAGATCTGAAACCAGATGTTTCCTAGGGGCAATGACCAAATTACTTCTACAGTAC
Organism: Procyon lotor; assembly: GCA_028646535.1. NCBI lineage: Eukaryota > Metazoa > Chordata > Mammalia > Carnivora > Procyonidae > Procyon > Procyon lotor. The sequence goes on from CM053611.1 coordinate 74,385,701, forward strand.
AGCTATTTCCCAGCCAACCAGCAATGGATGGTTCTTTGTGTCATGGCAGACTGGCCAATTTTTAAAACACATATTCTATCCTTTTCCACAGAATTGCCCTTTATATATTTGAAGACACAACTGTGTACTTCACTTTGATACTTATTTTGCCTCAGTATCATTGTACTTGCCTCACCTACCCTATCAGACCAGAAGCTCTTAGAGGCAGGGAATTTATTTTACTCTCCTTTGCGTGTCTTATTCTGCCTAACATAGCACCCAACTCCAGACTTCACTCAGTAAATCTCGTTGAGGAGCACCTGGGTAGCTCAGTTAAGTGTCTGACTTTTCATTTCAGCTCAGGTGATCTCAGGGTTGTGATGTTAGTCCTACATCAGGATCCACACTGGGCACTGAGTGTGAAGCCTCCTTGAGATTCTCTCCCTCTCCTTTTGCCCCTTAATCAATCAATCAATCAATCAATCAATCAATATTGTTTAATTGAATTGAAACAAGGACTGTAAGAGCTAAGTGAACAGGTCAATTTAGTTCTGAAGGAGACAGAGGATATGAATGTCCATAAGGTGTATTATATTACCTGGCGTTGTCAAAAAGTTTAAATCAGGTTGCCAATTCATATTCTTCATTTTTTTTTTTAAAGATTTTTATATATTTGACAGCAAGAAACACAGTGAGAGAGGGAACACAAGCAGAGGGAGTGGTAGCGGGAGAAGCAGGCTTCCTGCCGAGCCCGATGCAGGGCTCGATCCCAGGACCCTGGGATCATGACCTGAGCCGAAGGCAGACGCTTAACGACTGAGCCACCCAGGCGCCCCCATATTCTTCATTTTTATCAATTGATTATGGCATACATGGATAAGTTTTGATATATTTTTAAATATTTTATTTATTTATTTGACAGAGAAGAGAGAACGAGAGCGGGAACACAAGCAGGGAGAGTGGGAGAGGGAGAAGCAGGCTTCTCACCGATCCCAGGACCTTGGGATCATGACCTGAGCTGAAGGCAGACGCTTAATGACTCAGCCACCCAGGCACCCCTGGTTTTGATATTTAAAGCCAAAATAATTCTTCAAACTGTGTTAAAATTAAATATTTATTATTGCTAAGATAACTAATATACAATAATTATAATTTTCCATTTTTTTCTTCACTCATCATTAATGGTTATTATAGCATTGCTTAGGAAGCAAAGATGCCTGGTATTGTTTCTTATTGACAAAATTTCTTTCAATCATTTGTTTCAACATTTGTAGAAATAGCAGTAGGAAAAGGCAACATGAAAATAATACTAATTATAATCAGTTTCCAAGAGAGAAGAAGGGGTTATCTTTTATTTATTACCAAAGGTAGGCACAAAACTAGAAAGGGTTTCTTTATCTAAAACTATTCTTATATAAAGGTTTATCTTCCAAAATATATTTGAGAGATTGTCCTGCCATAATAGAAGGATACTATGGAAATGAGGGGTATATAATCTTCTTTAAATACTAGATCCACAAAGCTTTCTGTATCTTCATTTTCTAAGTGAGAACTCTTTGTTCCAATAAGCAAAATAAAATTATTTTTTGAAGGAACCTAGAGAAAATTCATTGCACTGGTCAAACAAATTGAATCTAAACAATGGATGTTTTGAGCATGTGAATCATTCTTTTCAACTCTTTAATGCTAATTGTGCTGTGATTTCTTTTAATACCTGTGATATTACAGTAGTCCACAGTAAATAACACTAAGACTCTTTCCTCCCTTAGAGGCAGGTAATAAAAGTAGGATCTGATGGTCAGTTAAAGAGAGAAAAAGAAAGAGAGAAAATTGACAGACATAGTTGGTTTTGATCCCCGTCTCTTCCAGTTATCCCTTAGCCCATATCCTACTTCATACCTTCTCGCCTCAGTGACCAGTTTGGTGTCGTCCCAGACTGAGGCTCCAGAAAGGATTTATCTAAAAATTAATAATTGTTTGTATCATCTCAGCTAGGATCAGCTTTCCTGAGGACCTCGGAAAGGTTGGGGTGTTGCACTCATTCAACAAGTACTTATTAAGCATCTACCATATACCAGACACAGTGGACCTTTAGGAAATAGGAACCTCTGTGTAACCTGTGTAATTTTGGACTACTCAGCATTTCTTTATAGTTCTCAACAGCATCATAATTTTGTTTTAGAGAGTTCTCTGTCTCTCCCCTGTGTGTCATGTTGAAGGGCAGGAATATCCAGATTTGTACTTCTCCTGTGGAATTCAGCAGGGCTAGAGGCTCTCCGTCCTCACCCTTATTTGCCCAAGAGAATGCATGTAACTTGTGTCCAGCTAGTGGAATGTCTTTACTGGCCTTGAATTTTAATTAATTGAATTAAACACAGAAGTGATCTTTGGCACTCACTCATGGTGACATGAATGTTTCTAATATGAGTCCACTGCTGAGATTTCTTTCCCAGCCCTCCAAGCTCTCTTGTCCAGAACAGAGCCTTATTCTTCTGATCTTCTGTCAGTTCTTTGAATATATTAATCCTACCCTCATATTCTTTTCCAATACATTTCTTATATATAAGTTAGGCAAAAATCATTTCAGCTAAGGGCCTTTACTGACTCACCCTAGCCCGGAGCTAATGACCACTCCGGCATCCTAAAACCTCCAAGGACAAAGCATTACTTTAGATCGGTTCAAATGACTGGTGATTTCCCTGGCTTGTATTCCTGCACATCCAAATTATACCAGATCCTGGGTAGTGAGGGCTTGGAGTTTCATAGGATGTTTCATTGACATCGTGAGAACTTGGGCAAGTTCAAGCAACAAAGTTGTTTTCAATAAAGAAGATAACGGGATAGGAGGCTCTGTGATCATAAACAGCTACCACTGAGGATATACCTTACAGGTCTGTGTGAAAGCAACGAACAGCAAAACCTAGTTCAGCCCCAGAATGAAAAGGACTGTAGGAAGTGAACACAGGCATTGCATTATTTTCCAGATGGGGCAGAGAGAAAAAGGGAAAATAAAATTCCCACAAGTCTTGTGTGGAAATGTAAAGGAGAGAACTGCCAAATGTGGATAGTGACATGCCAACGCCTTGTCCCCGGGGTGCCTATGAGCCTGTTAACAGTCATGCTTTCTTGGGAATGTTCACTTACACAGAAGCGCACTCTCTCTCTCTCTCTCTCTCTCTCTCTCTCACACACACACACACACACAGACACACACACTGGAGGCCTTCTTTGTTCTAGGCCAGATCCTACGAGGACTGTAGGACAGGAAGTTCTAGGCCTTCCATGACCTTACTTGAATGTCTGAGAGAGAAAGGTAGAGAGTGACAGACAAGACAGAGACAGAGATACAGAGACATATCGAGAGAATGAGAATGTGTGTGTGTGTGTTTTATTTTTTATTTATTTTTTATTTATTTGACAGAAACACAGCGAGAGAGGGAACACAAGCAGAGGGAACGGTAGCGGGAGAAGCAGGCCACCTGCCGAGCAGAGAGCCCGATGCGGGGCTTGATCCCAGGCCCCTGGGATCTGACCTGGGCCGAAGGCAGAAGCTTAATGGCTGAGCCACCCAGGCGCCCCTGTGTGTGTGTTTTAAAGATTTTATTAATTTATTTGAGAGAGGGTGAGAGCTGGGGAGGGAGCATACACGCATAAGGAGAGGGAGAGAGAGAATCAGACTCCCCACTGAGCAGGGAACCTAATGCGGGGCTCAACCCCAGGACTCTGGGATCATGACCCTAGCTGAAGGCAGACATTTAACCAACTGTGCCACCCAGGCATCCTGAGCGTGTGTGAGAGGGATAGAAAGAGGTCAGAATTCTAGCTTCTCAGATGTCATTCTTTTCTTTAGAGAGAAAATCTCCCCTGGAGTTTCTTATTCAGTCTCCCCAAATCATCCCCTTTGCCCTTTAGCCCCTGTTGCTGCATACCTGCTTATTCTCTCTCGTCTTCCAAACCCAAATATTTGCTGCTTCCTGTAGTTCTTCATTTTGCTCCTGTCTCCACACCTTTCCTTTACCTTTCCTGGGGCACTTACACTCAGTTCTTCTGCCATCTAAGTAATTATCTTAATATTTTATTTAGTAAGAAAGTTATTCTGGAGATCTAATTTTCTTCCCAAGAATTGCATAGCCAGTTTGGGAACTTCAAACACCTGTAATCAGGTTTAATCACCTGTTGGGGATTAAAAAAAAAAACCAAAAAACTCTCAGACATACAAAATTTTCAAAGCCATAAGGAAAGTTTCCAAAGTGAATGCCTTCTCATTCTAGATATTTTTATCTCTCCAGCACAGTTTCGCAGTAGCTTTTCCTTACTATTCTTTTCAAAGTACCTCTTTGCAGTTACTGATTTTCAGCCTCGGTGTCTTTTCAAAGATGCTTTTCTGGGGACTGTTGATTTCAGGCCATTTCAACTGCATGAGTTATGCAAGTGTGAAAACTTTTTTCACTTTAAAAAAAGATGCTCCAGCCTATTTTTTGTACTCATAATAAAGGCAAAAGGATAAAGGCAGAATTTGGGCATTGGTGGAATCTTTGTAAGGAAAAGAAGAGCTGAGAAAATTTATATCCCAAATCAATATCACAAAGCTAGAACAGAGAACTGATGACAAAATAAGGCTCTGAGTTATACAGAAAACCACATTCTCATTACAGTTATATTTTTATTAGCATCATCTAATTTTTGCTTCTTGGATCATTAAAAAAAAAACCCAAAAAGTTATATTGAGTATGAGCAAGAAGTTATATAAACACCAAAAAAATATAATGTATACAATTAATTAAATGAGTATTTATCAAGTTTTAAAAGTTTCCTTTTGGTCAATTAATATTAGTTCTCCAGTAAGAACACTGGGTTGTGGATACTCAGAACTTTGAGAAATTTAGAATAAGGGGAATTTAAAATTTAATTACAACCTTTGTAGATGTTTAAGTATAGGCTTCCCTGTGCATCTTGGTGCATGTATGTATATACACACATATATGTAAATGAAAGCATAAAACATACCTGAGGATTCAGTATATGTGAACTGTCATTTAGGAAATTTCTAGGCATTATTGAATTCTCTGATGTCTCTTAGAAACAAAACATCTGTTTCTAATAAACTTATCGATATAAATGCCAAATGAAATAAAATGTCACAGGCAAGACAGAGAAATGATTGAAAAGTTTGTTGACTCTTTTCCCAGTTGTTTTCCATCTCTGGTGTTGCTTCTATTAATGAAGAACATGTGTCCTCTCACACTTAATTGTGGAAATCAGAGGTAGAAGTAGCACAGAGATCAACCCTGGGGCAGGGATTCCCTCTCTTTTGTTATCAGCATAATCTTGTTTGGATTTCTGCCTTCTCTCCATGGTGGCTATTGCAAAGTACACAGTAACTGTGCCACTAGAGAATCATGAAATCTTCTTACTTCTATAATCTTAGTCTCTCTATCAGGATCATTCAGCTGCAAGTAACACAGTTTTTAACCATAAGAGACAGAGTGAGAAGTCTGGGAAAAGGTGATTCTAAATTTGGCAAAGAAGCCCAAAGTTCAGGTTGCCTGGGTGGCTCAGTTGGTTAAGCAACTGTCTTTGGCTCAGGTCATGATCCCAGGATCCTGGGATGGAGCCCTACATCGGGCTCCCTGCTTGGCAGGGGGCCTGCTTCTCCCTCTGCCTGCTGCTCCCCTTGCCTGTGCTATTTTGCTATCTCTCTGTCAAACAAATAAATTTTAAAAATCTTAAAAAAAAAAAAAAAGAAGCCCAAAGTTCATATCAAGGAACTAGGAGTTTCCTTTCTTCTCTGCCATCCTCAACTTGATATTGGTTCTTTTTTTTTTTTAAAGATTTTTTAAATTTATTTGACAGAGAGAAACACAGCAAGAGAGGGAACACAAGCAGAGGGAATGGTAGTGGGAGAAGCAGACTTCCCACCGAGCAAGGATCCCGATGTGGGGCTTGATCCCAGGACCCTGGGATCATGACCTGAGCCAAAGGCAGACGCTCAACGACTAAGCCACCCAGGTGCCCCTTGATATTGGTTCTTAAACTATAAGATGGCTTCTGAGGAAGCATTATGGCCTTATGATACCGTGTTTGATTAGGACAATTGGCTGGGGAGAAGGGTTTTTCTTGTTTCAGGAAGACAAATTTATCCCAGAGGCTCATTATTAGATTTTGCTTCATGACTCATTGGCAAGATCAGGATCACGTGTCCCCCCATTCCTACCCCCACAGCTGCAGAGAGTATTGGCCAACTGATTAACTAGCAAAGAAGAACAGGATTGCTGTGATTGGATTAGACAAACCAGAGTCATTTCCTGGGGTTGGGCACATTGATACCCCCCCCCATTATGATTCCTTTGGCAAGAAGAAGTGGGGAAGGCTGTTGAGTAATTAAGTTTTACCAGTTTCCCAGCTGTGATTTCCATAACATCTCCCTCTGTCTGGTATGACTCAGCAACGGGAGTCTTTTCAATATTCATCTTGGGTTCTAGTCTTCCACTCAAAAACCCTCCTCATTATTGATTCAGAGAGAAAAGCAGGTCTAACTCATCATTCCATAGCTTCTCACATAATTCACAACTTCATATTTATGTGATCTCTCAGCTCTTTTTTTTTTTTAAACCCAAGAGGTTCTAGTTTCAAAATGTGCCTTTGTCTCCCCCGCCACCCTCAACTATGGCTGCTTCTGTCTGGGTACAAAATACAAGGGAGAAAAAGTCTGTTTATCTGGTAACTTTTCATTATCTCCTCTAATTTCAGGACCCTTAAGCCTCTGCCAGGAGATAGTTTGTGATGTAGGTCATCTATATTCTCTTGTTTCTACTTTTAAACACTCTGCTGGCTGTTCCACCTTTCCCATGAATGTTTAATATGTATAATGATACTGCCAGAATTGATTTTTCATTATAGAGGCCCTTTTCCAAAGAGGTTTGTCACTATTTTTAAAATAGTATTTTAGAATGTTTATAAAAAACAGTTCTAAATTCAATTTTGTGTAAGTTTCTTCACTGATAGGAGATATTTTTAAAAGACATTTTACATTATTCCTATGTTACTGATAAGTTGAAAGGTATGAAACTAGCCATTTAGATTTCAGTTACAGTTTTAACGATTGATTTATAAACAATTGGAAATAACTGGTAAGTTATTCATGTTCAAGGGTGTTATGTAATCTTTCCAAAACAGTAATTAGCCACCAACACAATGCATTCCATCCAGTGGCCAATCATGGTCACTGGATGGTCATTTGATCCAAAATGAGGAAAAAATGTGATATAAATAAAAATGAATGTCCTGGGACACCTGGGTGGCTCAGCAGGTTAAAGCTGCTGCCTTCGGCTCAGGTCGTGATCTCAGGTTCCTGGGATTGAGCCCCACATTGGGTTCTCTGCTCAGGAGGGAGCCTGTTTCCCTCTCTCCCTCTGCCCGCCTCTCTGCCTACTTGTGATCTCTCCCTCTGTCAAATAAATAAATAAAATCTTTTTAAAACTAACTAAATAAATAAAAATAAAAATGAGTGTCTTAGGGGCACCTGGATGGCTTCGTTGGTTTGTGTGTCTGTCTTTGGCTCAGGTCATGATCCAAGGGTCATGGGATTGAGCCCTGCATCCAGCTCCCTGCTCAGTGGTAGTCTGCTTCTTCCACTGCGTCTCTCTGTGCTCCCTCTCTCTCCTCTCAAATAAATAAATAAATAAATAAATAAATAAATAAATAAAATCTTTGAAAAAAATGAATGTTTAATTTTGAAATGGGTGCTTCCTTTACTATTTTTATATTAGAGGTCTTTCTTGTTTGGATTTTAAGTGCTCTTTCTTCTTGCATCATTTATTTGTCATCGATTTGACCATTGCTAAATGAGTAATTGGCTTTCATATTGTGTTATTCCCTTTGTTTGATCACCTGAAATCAGGTACCAGTGTCAGAGTGGCTTAATAAGGAGATCTTGAAGAAAGAAATATGACTATAGAGGAAGATCCCAATTGCCCTCCCTGATAACTTAATATTTTAAAAAATTAAGGCTTTTTAAATATGGGGATTTTTCTACACACCCACCCATCCTCTACACACAAAATTCAAAAGGACTTACAGAAAGAAATGAAAGATAGCAGTTATGTTTGCTTGGATCCTAAATCTTGCCTGAGGGTTTTTTTAATGAAATGGAGGAAAAAATAAGTCATTATTTCTTTGCTTCATGTTCTTGAGAGCTATGTATCCCAAGATATCATAGAACTTAGCAAAATAGCTGGATACTGATTGAAAAGGCAGACTCAGAGTCTAGAAATGCAAAATAACAGCCCATATGCCAAACCACATGCATTGTAAGGCTTGGTACTTCTGAGGGAAGATTTAAAAGGCGACAAAGAATTCCAAATTTGGAACCCACAGAGACATCTGGTATCTTAGAACTTTCCACTTTCCCTTGGCAGATATTTCAGCTCATTTTCCCACCTTGGTCAGAGTGTATAATTCTTTCTTAAGCTTATTTTAATTTTAACATATTCTATTCAACTGTTACTGTGAAATGGCCCTACTCTCAGGACCAGCTATTTAATTTTAGCACTTAGATCATTTAGCAATTCCTTAGAAGAACAAAAATAAGGGGGTAGAATTTAATTAACATATGGGTACATCATCAACTTTTTTTGGTGAGCATTTATGTATATTTTCAACACTTGGTCATCAAACAGATGCAAATAAAAAAAAAAAGACCAATAAATCAAAATGTAGAAAAAGCGTTGCATTCCAAATGGTAATTTTCATCATCAGTGTGCATGTTGTGGCTCTTTAGTTTCAAGTAGATATTACCAAAACTGTGCTGAGAAGTATCCTTATTATGTGGTTTGCTTCTTACAAACCAGTTGCTAGTAGCTGATATGTGTCTACTTGAAGAATTCATTAGTTGGTGGGTCAACATTTGCCCAATATGGATGGTAGGATGGGAAGGGGACTTGAGATTAATGAGGCTTTGGGACAATTACTGTGAAGAATGTGCTAAGGGGTTCATATGAGGATTATTGAGTAGCATGAGGACTTAGTTGTAACTGAATAGTGTGAATATTGAATAGTGTCAACCATCCCTATTTAGTGACACTCAGTAAAAGTATCTTAGAATAGTGTTTGTTTTAGAGTTGAAAAGGACCACCTTATTGAACGTTTCAATTGACAGATGAGGAAACTGAGGCATAAAGAAACTATATGGGTTGCCTGGGTCTCCAAATAGCAGAGGAATTCCATCTCCTGGACCAGATCCAAAGATAGTATTTACAGGGATTTCAAAGTATGACTAACTTTAAAATAATTGCATTTTAGAATTTTCAATGGATTCTCTCTCTCTCTCCTTCCCTCCGTCACCTATCAAAGAGAAGATCTTGCTAGAATTTGATCAAAATAATTTCTTACTTTGTGGTGTCATTTCTTGAACTACTGTGTCAAGTCTTATCAGAAGCAAGAGAAAATGGCAATCATGGGGAATGTATGTACCATCAATGCACCTGAGCAAAGATTTAAAATTAGTGGATAATCTTTTCTTTTTTAAGATTTTATTTATTTATTTGAGAGAAAAAATGAGAACACAAACAGGGGAAGTGCCTGAAGGAGAGGGATGAAGCAGGCTCCCCACGGAGCAGGGAGCCTGAGGCAGGGCTCGATCTCAGGATCCTGGGGTCATGACCAGAGCTAAAAGCAGATGCTTAACTGACTAAGCCACCCAGGTGCCCTTATGGTCTCTTATTTTTAGTATCTATGTCTATATTTATCTATCAGTTGATTAATTTTATCATGTTCTAAATTCATTTTTAAAAACTTGCCACTTTCCTGAGAATAAGAAATGAAATGAAGAGTAAGTCATACCAGAACTCCTAGTGGACTCCAAAGTACCATCACCGCCACTTACTGGTGGTGAAGTTGAATACTTCACCTGAAATACCATTGAACGTGTGCTTCCTTCATACTTTAATATCATGTGTCGAGCCTGGTGGACATTAGAAACTGTCTAGTGTGTTTGACCCTTGGATATGAAATTCAGTCCATTTTCTAAAATGGGATATGCTCTAGGTTAAAGTACAAGTGATGATAGGTAATCAATGCTGTATTAGAGACTCTCTTATAATGACACTTAATAACATGGAAGGATGTTTTAAGTGTGAAAAATACTTCTTAAAATAGAATCTCTCTGAAATATCCCTTTAAAGCTATTACTCATTATTTGGGAGGTATTGAGATTATAATCATTTCGATATATTTTGTGTGTATATTTCAAAATTTCTACAAAAACTAGGCATATTTTAAGCAAGAAAAGCATAAATATTATTTTCATTAGAAGAATAACAAAGTAAATAGAAAAATTAAAATGTACGAAAGGAATTCTCCTTGCTCAAGGTAACAAATAATATTAAAACACATTGTGGCTCAGGGAATTTGAATGTCTTTAAAAGAGGGGTGGTGGGGCACCTGGGTGGCTCAGTTATTAAGTGGCTGCCTTCGGCTCAGGTCATGATCCTGGGGTCCAGGGATCGAGTCCCGCATTGGGCTCCCTACTCAGCCAGAAGTCTGCTTCTCCCTCTCCTGCTCCCATTACTTGTGTTCTCTCTCTCTCTCTGTGTCTCTCCCTGTCAAATAAGTAAAAAAAATCTTTAGAAAAATAAAAAAATAAAAGAGGAGTGGTGATAGAAATAATTTTATATTTTTCTGATTGGCGTTACAGAGAATAGTGAGAGGAGAATAACAATAACAAACTGCACAAACAGAAAGTACAATTGAAATAATTTTTAAGGGTAATAAGATTGAAATAATATTATTACCTATAATAGCAAAGTACCTCTTTTCTCTCATGGAAACTGAGTTGAGAATGTACTTTCAACACACAGGGAATATAAATAACCTAAAAATCAGATGTACGAATCAAATGGAATAATAATACTTTTTCATTTACGCAGTATTCACTTGTCTTTATTATTCCTATTTCTTCACATAGAATGGTTTACACAGAAAGTGTTTCTATGGGTAGAATCCCCTATGAATCCCATCCCTTATATTGTTATAAGATAAGCAGCACAGTTATTTTGAATGTTCATTTAATAAAAGAAGAAACATACTCTAAGAGGGCAGATGACCTTGTTAGGCTGAAAAAGTGTTGGTTAAAAAAAAAAAGTGTTGGTATCTTCTTATAATTTGATGGCAAAAGTACCTGTTTTAGATCTTTATGAGTCGATTTGTATTTTGCCCTTCCTCATTCTCTTTTTGTTACCCGAAGTGGTACCCTTATTTTTAATATATTCATGTCATCCTATATATTCATATAGGATACTTTACTATTTACACTATTCTGATTGTGATTAGAAGCAAGGGTGATGTTTAAAGTATTTAGCAATAAGAATGATGTGGGCAACAACTCATCAAAATGGTTGCTAGGACAGCACCAACTTCTCAGGATGTTCCACAAATGCCACAGCCATATAGGTATGTGTCAGCTAAATATCAACCTTGTGACAGAAAACCCAACTTAAACTATTCCAAGGAATTCTGGGTAATTTTTTGATGCACATATCTGTACTGTCCAAAGGTGGACTGTTTTTAGACAAAAGAGGATCCAGGGGCTCAGATGATGTTTTCTCTATGTCTTCATTCTGCTTTTTTCTGTGTTGATTCCATTTTTTAGAAGGGCTGTTACCTTGTGGTGCAAGATGACTTAAAATAGCTCCAGAGTTACATCCTATTTCCTCAGCAAAAATGAGTATCTCTCTTTGGTTGCCTGGTAAAAGTCTGGGCACTGACTTTGAATGGGCTCTCCTAAGTGTCCATCCTGTGGCCAAGGGGATATGATATGGCAAGCACTGGGAAGGGCAGCCACCTTCGCCCAAACCATGGGACTAAGATTAGGAAAGGAGAATTCCTGAAAGAAAACCAGGGCTCTTCCCAAAAGAACGGGGAAAAGTAATTGTCAGTGACAAACTATAAATGTCCATTCCACTCTCTTTCCTTTGAGCGATCATATTGCTTTATTACTTTAAATATTTTTCTAAATTATAAAAGAAATGCACTCTTATTTAGAAAACTAGAAAGTAAATGTAAGAATAAAATCAAACAAAAATATAAAAATGATATATTAATTTAGAAATGAAGAAAAAAGTTATAATGTCTGTAGTAGCATAATTCATTGCAAATAATGAAGTGTAGAAGTGTTAGTTTACTATGACTTTAAATAAGCCAAATTGATTTTATTCTATTCTCTAGTATCTTTAATATTTTCTTGTATAAATCAGATTGCAGCCATAGGTTTTATTATGGCTTTGTAAAGTAAGATCAATCATAATAAGACCAAAAATTGGTTTTCATAATGTTACTAGAACTTAGTGTTATTCTTAAAATGTAAGGTAGGGTTAAGTGCATATTAAATGCACTTAAAGTGAATTATCAAAAAAATATTAAGTAATATATATAAATTCACATATTACATACTTTATATAATGTATATGTTATAAATATGAAACAGAAGGTAAGTTGTATACAAAAGAAAATTGGTTCCTAGAATTTCAGGATGTAATTAAAGTCTTTGGAAATTGTATTGCCACAATCATACATGCCTTTGTAAAAACACTTAGGAAAAAAACCCAATATTGACCCATATTCTTGTTCTATTGGCCTAAAACTTAAAATTTTAAATTAGTGTTTTTGGGGGCACCTGGGTGGCTCAGTTGGTTGAGCATCTAACTCTTAATCTCAGCTTAGGTCTTGATTTCAGGGTCATGAGTTTGAGCCCTGCATTGGACTCCATGCTGGGCATGCATGAAGACTCCTTAAAAAAAAAATAGTGTTTTTGGATTTTAACCTAAAGAGTGACCCTTTTTATGGAGTCTTGAGTCAAAAAGAAGAGCCATGACTGACCAAGAACTTTATCTTTGACAATCCACTATAGCACTGTCCAATAGAAATGTAATAAAACCCACAAATGTGCACTACATATATAATTTAAAATTTTCTACTAACCACATTAAAAAGAAACAAGTGAAATTGTGATAGTATATTTTATTTAACCCAGTGTGTCCAAAGTTGATTTACCATTTCACCATGTAATCAATATAAAACTTTTTTTTTTAAGATTTTATTTATTTGACAGAGAGAAACACAGTGAGAGAGGGAACACAAGCAGAGGGAATGGTAGCAGGAGAAGCAGGCTTCCTGCCGAGCAGGGAGCCCGATGTGGGGCTCGATCCCAGGACCCTGGGATCATGACCCGAACCGAAGGCAGACGCTTAACGACTGAGCCACCCAGGCACCCCAATATAAAACATTTTAATGGCATATTTCACATTCTTTTTTTCATATTAATTTTTAAGAATCCAGTGTGGATTTTATACTCATAGCACATCTTTATTTGGACTAGCTGCATTTCAAATGCTCAATAGCTACATGTGCTTCACAGATCTACTAGGCTAAGCTAGAGTTAACTCAAGAAGTCAAGATGAGGGGCGCCTGGGTGGCTCAGTCGTTAAGCATCTGCTTTCGGCTCAAGTCATGATCCCAGCGTCCTGGGATCGAGCCCAGCATCGGGCTCCCTGCTCGGCAGGAAGCCTGCTTCTCCCGCTACCATTCCCTCGGCTTGTGTTCCCTCTCTCGCTGTGTTTCTCTCTGTCAAATAAATACAATCTTAAAAAAAAAAAAAAAGAAGTGAAGATGATGATAATGATGATGATACTATTAAGTCCTAAATTCGTGATGCAGTCTTGACAATTTCAATCCTCAGCCTGACTATCTAGAATTTATACTATCTCTATGAGTTTGAGATTATCTGTTGAGCTTCTGTAAGCAGGCTGTAGGGAATTTTGGCATTACTATAAATTCTTTTCATGTATGCTATTTATACCGAATTTACACATAATTTGTATTTGTAAATTTCAGGTACCCAACATTGTTTAGCTCAGGGTCCTTACCCTTAATTTCAAAGCCCAATGATCTAAAGTGGAAACAATTATTCACAGCACACCCAGTAGTGGAAAGGGAAAGTTCAAGGTCTTGGAAGCACAAAGTGATTAGTTGGGTGTTGTTTTCTTTGTATAATAGCACATTATACACACTGTAATCAATAACGGTACATTGGAGAAAGGCTTCTACACCTTGGCTTACTTTAAATGGCCTCTTTCAACTCTTGTTTTATTCAGGTCATGAAAAAAGAATTTTAGTATAAGTCAATACCCAAAAGTTGTGGCAAGAAATAAGCTTGGTCCTGCATCACAGCAAATCAAGACATATAGGGAAGGTACAATAGAGATATAAAGTGGTTTTATGTTTTTTAAGAAATAAAGCTAAAGCTAGTTAGGTGGATCAATTACTTAAGTAAATTTATTGGGTTGAACCTTAAATATGTTAAATGGAAAGACTAAACGGAACAGGCTTATATTTGAAACTAATGCACGTGATCAATAGATACCAAGTAACTCTTCAACCTAACTATATTTGTAATGACTGCATGTCCCACATTTACCAAAATGGTTCCTGTTCAATCATCCCTGTTCCATCTGTACCTCATTTTTGGCTTAAAAAAGGTATTCTAAGTCTAAGATATATCTACTTCTTTCTCAAAAATAAACAATACAGTTCAAACTTTGGGAGAAGTTTCCAGGCCAAATCCAATAGTCATGAAATTTTCCCATATAAGGTAGAATTTGGAACCAACAAAAGAATACTGATGTTCAACATCATTTTTTTCTACAAATTATCACAATACTTGCTTACCAGGCTCTGGTATAGATTTAGATTATTCTTCCTTAACCACAAGAGAGTAAATTGACATCATTTCTGAGTTGGGAAAGGTATATCAGAAGAGTCGCAGGAGATGTGTGTGTGTTAGCATATATTAGGACTATTTGCCAGGTTCCTTGAGGAAAATATTTATGATGGAAATTAGGAATGCTGGATATTGTATTGACTCACATATATTAAATCTCAATAGAAATAGAGATTCTTTATCTTATAATTTGGGGCACTTTCTGAATGAGAGGATGAAAAACAAGAATCCTCATCAATTATGAAAAATTATCCCTCAAAAGTAAAAATTGCCTCTTTGCAAATCTCTTTATTTTCTCTTCCTGGAATTCCACTGGTACAGACTTCAATCTTTCCCTCTCTTTGACTTTTGTCCTTTTTTTTAATGTGTGTTGATGTTGCATTCTAGATGATTTCATCAGTTCTATCTTCCAGTCAACTAATTCTTTCTTTTATTTTAGCTCTGCTTAATCTACTGTGTAACCCATACAGTTTAAAAAATAAACATTTGCGAAGACCCTGGGTCTTTTATATTATATCTTGTTCTTTTGAAGGAAATGTGAAATATACATACATAGGAGTGCATAGCTTATTAATCATACAGAATATATTTTTCAGTGAGTTTCTTTTGGGTGCTGCTTTTTCAATTTTTTATTCTCTTTGTCTACTTCCTTGAGTTTAGAAATTATATGTCCTCTGGCTAACCATCTAGTGGTTAACACACACATTTAATTGTGGTAAAATCATATTACATTCATCATTGTAATCATTTTAAAGTAAAATTCAGTGGGAATAATTACATTCATAATGTGTAGCTGGCCTACATTGAACACAACATGCAATTAGAACTGTATGGTTCCAGAAAGTTTTATCACCCCAGATGGAAACTTTGCACCTATTAAGCAGTCATTCCCAATTCCCTTCTCTCCCCAGCCCCTGGCAACCACAAATCAAATTTCTGTCTCTATGGATTGGCCTATTATAGGTATTTCATGTAGACGAAATCATACAATATGTGGTCCTTTATGTCTGGCTTGTTTCACTGAGTGTCATGTTTTCAATGTGCATCCATGTTGTAGCATGTATCAGTAGCATACACAGTAATTCTCTTTGTGGCTGAATAATATTCTATGGAATGGGTATCTCACACTTTGTTTATTCATTCATCTGGCAGTAGACATTTGAGCTGTTTTTATCTTTTGGCTGTATTGTAAATAGAGCTACTATGGACATTCTTGTACAGGTTTTTGTTTGAACACCTATATTTAATTCTTTGGGGTTATAGCTGTGAGGGAGTTTACTGGGTTCTATGGTAATTCCAGGCTTAAGTTTTTGAGGAAGCATCAAATTGTTTTCCACAGCGGTGTGCCATTTTACATGTTTACCAGCAATGCACAAGGATTCTAGTTTTTTCCACATCCTTGCAAAAACTTGTTATCTTCTTTTTTCTTTTTCTTTTTTTAAAGATTTATTTATTTATTTATTTGAGAGAGAGCGAATGAACATGGGGTATGGGAGGGACAGAGGGGGAGAATCTTCAAGCAGACTTCCCCTGAGTGCAGAGCCCATCTTAGGGCTGGATCCCACAAGCGACGAGATCATGACTTGAGCCAAAACCAAGATTTGGACACTTAACCGACTGAGCCACACAGGCGCTTCTTCTTTTCTTTTTCTTTTTCTTCTTCTCCTTCTCCTTCTTTTTTTTAAATCCATCCATCCCAGTGGATGTGATGTCTCCTATCACATACTACAGGTAGTGTCTCAGTGTGCTTTCCATTTGCATGTCCTTAATGACTAATGCCATTTATAATCTTTTCATATGCTTGTTGGCTATTTGGGTATGTATTTTGGAGAAATGTCCATTTTTAAATTGAGTTTGTCTTTTTGCTGTTGAGTTGTGAGAGTTCTTTATATACTCTGGATACTAGACCCTTATTAGATATATGATTTGCAAATATTTTCTCCCAGTCTCTGGATTGTCTTTTCACTTTTTTATAGTGTCCTTTGATGCATGGAAGTTTTTAATTTTTATGAAATACAGTTTATTTTTCTTTCATTGCTTGTACTTGTGGTGTTTTTAAGAAACCATTGCTAAACAATTGCCAAAGCCAAGAAGATTTTTTTATTTTCTTCTAAGAGTTATATTGTTGTAGACCTTAAATTTTGAGTTAGTTTTCATACCTAGTATAAGGCAAAGGTCCAACATCTTCTTTTACATGTGAGTATTTAGTTGTCCCAGTACCATTTGTTGAAGAGACTATTCCTTTCATTGAATAGGCCTACTGACCTTGTTGTAAATCAGTTATAAAGCCCCTATTCTATCCCACTCACCCCCAAAATTACACTCCCCGCCTTTTCCTTCTAAGTTTTTGAACGCCTTTTGTCTGCCCTACCTTTATCCCCCCTAGGCAGGAGCAATTGCTCATTTTGTTCATTTTCATTGTTTTTGAAGACCACATAGCCACTCCACTTTGACAGAGTTCTGAGTTAGGCGAAACAAAGGGGGAATTCTTACGTCAGTCTTTGGGAGGGGCTCCAGTTAGATCAAAACAGAGAAATACAGTTCCTTGGGGACCAGACCCATATAGCAACTCTGGTATTGGGTACCCACCCTGGGAATGCAGGCTGCTATTTTCAACAATGCCACTATGCTAGGAAAGAGGATGGAGCTAGGAGAAGTTAAAATACCACATAAATCTCTTACCTTATTATAGAGGCTTTTCTGCTGGCTAAGTTTATGCTTGGTTGCTGTAGACCTTTAGCTATCTTCCAGAATTGTGATTCTAACAGAGTTTGGTTGGGTTTTGTTTTGATAAATGTTAGTGTCTGCGGGGAGGGATGGCTCCTGGAGATCCCTACTCTGCCATATTTGTTTCTGTCACCCTACCCTATATTTTCTAACATGCATATTTAACTTAACAAAGTCTAAAAGATTTCACCTTTCTTTCAAAAATACAAGATTTTAAAATTACCTTCATTCTGATTGCCTCCTGCCTAACTTATAGGCTATTTCCCCCATTATTTAAGTTCTTGGCTACTTATATATCTTCATAATAGTGATGATTATGATAATGGCAATGAGGATAACGATGACTATTGCTGTTTCATAAGGCCATGCTTCATTAAATTTTCTCTCTTACTTACCAACATAACTCTTCATTATTCCATTGTAAATCACAAAGTCTCCAAATCTTCATTGTCCACTGTGGTAGCCACTAGCCACATATGGCTGTCGAACACTTGAAATTTGGTCAGTAAGACTGAGGAATTCAATGTTGTTTTAAGTTTAGTTAATATAAATTTAAATTTTAAAAAAAGGAGTGGAAAATAATCTTCTGTTAAACATACATGTATTCTTGTCTTAGGACTACATTTCACTTCAAATGTTAGCAATGTAATTTCAATGTATAAAATACACACCAAACTTCAAAGACTTATTATGAAAAAATAAATGTAAACTATCTCATCAGTCATTTTTTATATTGATTATGTGTTAAAATGGTATTTTTTAATACAATTGCCTAAATAAACTATATTATTAAAATTAATTTCACCTGTTGTTTTTAATGGTCATAATGTGGCTACCTGAAAATACAGGATTGCATATATGTTTCTATTGATAGTGCTGCTCCAATCAATGTGATTTTCATCTCTCTGATATATGTAAAATTTAGAATTTCCCTTACTGAAGATCTTTAGGTGATAAACTCTCTGTTATGTCTAAAAATGTCTATTTTGTTTATATACTGCAAAGGTAGTTTCTCTGGCTATAGAATGCTAAGTTGATATTTATTTATTTAAGTTGATATTTCTAAGTTGATACATTATTCTACTGTCTTCTGGCTTGTATAGTTACCTTTGGCAAAAGTACATTCAGCTTAATTGCCGTTTCTGTGTTAGAGATAATTCATTATTCCTGGATAGTTTTAAGATCTCCTTTAGATTGATATTCTTCTGTGGTGTGTCTAGATATAGATTTCTTACTTACTTACTTACTTTTTAACATATAATGTATTATTTGTTTCAGGGGTACAGGTCTGTGATTCATCAGTCTTACACAATTCACAGCACTCACCATAGCACATACCCTCCCCAGTGTCCATCACTCATCCACTTCATCCCTCCAACCCCCTTCCCCTTCAGCAACCCTCAGTTTGTTTCCTGAGATTAGTAGTCTTTTATGGTTTGTCTCCCTCTCTGGTTTCATTTTGTTTCATTTTTCCTTTCCTTCCCCTATGATCCTCTGTCTTGTTCCTCAAATTCCTCATACCAGTGAGATCATATGATATTATCTTTCTCTGATTGACTTATTTCACTTAGCATAATACCTCTAGTTATAGCCATGTCATTGTAAATGGCAAGATTTCATTTTTTAAAAAGATTTCATTTTTGATGGCTGCATAGTATTCCATTACATATGCATATATACACATACATACACACACACACACACATATATATATACACATACATACATATATATATATATCTTCTTTATCCATTCTAGATTTCTTTTTATTTATCCTACTTGGAATATAATTGGGTTTCTTTGAACTGAGGCTTTGTGTTTTTCCAATAATTCTGAAAATTCAAAAAAAAATAATAATTCTGGAAATTCCAAGCCATTATCTCTTTACAGAGATCCTCTCTTCCATTTTTTCTATTATACCCCCCTTGGAACTCTAAATATATGTACATGACACTATCTCCTTCTGGATTTCATGTGTTTTCTCTCTTTCTTTTTTTTTTTTTTTTTAAGATTTTATTTATTTATTTGACAGAGAAGAGAGAGATCACAAGTAGGCAAAGAGAGAGAGGGGGAAGCAGGCTCCCTGTTGAGCAGAGAGCCCGATGTGGGGCTCCATCCCAGGACCCTGAGATCATGACCTGAGCCAAAGGCAGAGGCTTTAGCTCACTGAGCCACCCAGGCACCCCAAGGATTTCATGTGTTTTCACTTTTCTTCATAGTTCTTGTCTCTTTACCTTTCTTGGCTACATTCTGTTAATCTCTTTTTTAATCAACATTGAGTATTTTTATTTCAACTATTGTATATTTTACTTCCAAAGGTGTTATGTTCTTTTTGGTCATTCTTTGCTCATATATTTAAGCTTCTCATTTTCTCATTTAATTCTTCAAATATATTAATTATATTTTCTATATTCTAATATTGTCAGTATCTCATCTCTGTGGGTTTGTTTCTGCAACTATTATCTCTACTTGTTTCCATTCATGGTACCTTCACTTTTTAAAAATGTATTTTATTGCATTCAGTGTAAACTGCATTATTCCTAGGACTTCATCTTATCCTCAAAGAGGATTATTTGCTTTTGCCAGTCACTGGAGTTGGGAGGTATTATTAACCCAGGACCACTTTCATTTTTCCATTTAGGTGTTTTTTAATCATATCAATAGTATGAATTTGCAACAAAATCTGTATGTGTATTGGCTTATGGACACAGATTTTTAGGAGATTTTTTTCTTCTTCCATCAGATGTAAAGAATGAGTTAGGGAAACTTCTGGCTTTCCCCTTCTGTATAATGGATTTATTTCTAATTCAGTATTACATTAAAGAGTAGCCTGGGGGCGGGCAGTGTTGCAGTTTAAGATCCCTTGTTAGGTCCCTAACTCAGACGGGGCCAACACTCCAACCTTAGTTCTCTCTTGTAGAAGAGGCTCATGTAAAAATTGAAATGAAACCTCAAGGTCTCCGAGGGAGCTGCAGAAATCCTCAGGGCAATAGTCAGTTTTGGTGTCATTTTCCTTTTAGGATTTCAATTTTTGGTGCATTTTGAGAACCTACAGATTCTTCGCTTTTGTGTGATTGCAGTGTGCTAAAACTATTTTTTTTATATGGTGTCCAGCATTTTAATTCTTTCAATTAATGGATCATTCAGTGTATTTTGTCTGTCATAATGTTAGACAAGAAAATGATCTTTTGTTCCTTTCTCATAGTTTTAGTTCCATCCCTTATTTTTCATATTTTTAACATAATTCTTTTATAGCTTGTGTCCACCAATTCTGATATCTGAAAGTTTTGACAGTTTAATTCTCTGTGTTGTACTATTATTGTTTCTATTTACCCTTATTCATGGGATTCTTGTTTTCTCATGTGTTTTGGATTGTGGAGTCATGGTTAATAGAGCTTCATATATGGGACTCTTATGAGGGAGGCATCCCTTCATGCAAGATTATTTTCCTCTTTTATGTAGCTCAGCCATTTTCCAGTCTGAGACTATTTTAAGATTTGATGGTTTGGGGATTTCTGGAACTATGCATGTTGTATAAAATCAAATGCCATACTCATATGAAGGTAAGCTTTAGTTACTGAGTCTTAGACAGTCATATTATACCCCTGTTCAGAGCTCAGGATGGGATTCATACATTTTCTTGACTTGTTAGTAGTAGGAAGTCTTGGTTTATGTCTTGTTTCCTTGAAGATAGAGCCTTCCAGAGGTGCCTGGGTGGCTCAGTTGGTTGGGCGTCTGCCTTCAGCTCAGGTCATGGACCCTGAGGTCCTGGGATGGAGTCCTACATCAGGCTCCCTGCTCAGAGGGGAGTCTGCTTCTCCCTCTGCCTGTCCCTCCCCCTGCTCATGCTCTGTCTCTCTCTCTCTCTCTCTCTGACAAATAAATAAAATCTTAAGATATATAGCCTTCCCAACTTTGTGCAGTGGTCCCAGTTACAGGTCTCTCCTGGCTTGTCCCTAAGGCCTTGCTTGCTTCCTTAGCCTCTGGGTTTCAAGACGAGGAAAGGCTCCAAGATCAGCCATAGTTTTAGCATCAGGCCATATTGCTGATCTGTTTTCCAACAACCTGGTCGCTGGGGCCTTCTAGTTCCCTTCTATTTCTCATTGTTGATTTGTTTCCTCTTTCTAAATTTATATTTGACAGAAATTTGTTTCATTATTTTGACCTAAGAATCAGCTTTTAGACTTTTTAAAAATTCCATTGTTTGTATTCTGACATTAAAACTTTATTTATTTTGTTTTTATTTTTGTTATTGTTCTTTGTTTTTCTTATTAATTATTCTTGTACTTTTACTTGTAAGCTTTCCTATGCATTCTGTTTTGCATGTCTTTTGTTGGCATATATTGGATATCTTCACCTAGCATATGTCATGTAGCTTTAAGTCAACAACTAGCGGAATTAAAATGTGACATATACCTTTCAAGTAACTAAAGACAAAATTAAGACATAATTTATGTTACAAAAGATTTAAAAAGTAAGCAAAAGGAATTATAAAATACACTTTTAGTAAAACGAAAAAAAGGATTTATCTACCAATTATAGAATTGGGAATAATTTGAATCTTTATTTAGTATAGAAGTTTAAATTACTTATATATAGTTATAACTGATATATTTCATGCTTTTGATTTTTTGTTTTTGCTGTTGTCTTGTTACTTATTTTGTGTTTTGATTTTTGCTGTTTAAACTAGTATATATTTAGACTATACTTTGTGACCAAGACAAGAACATGAATATTTTTTAGAAATATTCTGTAAAAAATAGGGGTGCCTGGGTGGCTCAGTGGGTTAAAGCCTCTGCCTTCAGCTCAGGTCATGATCTCAGTGTCCTGGGATCGAGCCCTGCCTCGGGCTCTCTGCTCATCGGGGAGCCTGCTTCCTTCTCTCTCTGCATGCTTGTGATCTCTCTCTCTCTCTGTCAAATAAATAAATAAAATCTTTAAAAAAAAAAGAAATATTCTGTAAAAAATAGAGATTTTTACATATCTAAGTATGTATTTGTTCATTATAATTAATTGTATTATTCTTCCATATGTTATTTTCTGTCTTTTTAAATATGTCAAAGGCAGGAAAAGGTATATTAAGGTTTCCCACAAAAATTATGTTTTTGTCTTTTTCTCCTTGTTTTTCAACTAGTTTCTGTTGTGTGTGTGTATTTGGGACCACAGTGCATGTGCCCCTTTGGATCACCACATTTGTATCTTTAGGGTAAATACTCAGTAGTGTGATTGCTGGGTTGTAGGGTAGCTCTATTTTCAACTTTTTGAGGAACCACCATACTGTTTTCTAGAGTAGCTGTACCAGCTTGCAGTACCTTGGCTGTACCTCCCACCAACAGTGTAGGAGGGTTCCTTTTTCTCTGCATCCTCTCCAACATCTGTTGTTTCCTGACTTGTTAATTTTAGCCATTCTGACTAGTGTGAGGTGGTATCTTACTGTGGTTTTGATTTGTATTTCCTGGATGTCAAGTAATGTTGAGTGATTTTTCATGTGTCTGTTGGCCATGTGGATGTCTGCAGAAATGTCTGTTCATGTCTTCTGCCCATTTCTTGATTGGATTATTTGTTCTTTGGGTGTTGAGTTTGATAAGTTCTTTATAGATTTTGGATACTAGCCCTTTATCTGATGTGTCATTTGCAAATATCAAGAAGGTGACTTTTGAGCAAAGACCTGAAGGAAATGAGAGAGTGAGTAGGACCACTCTGTGCAGTTGTGCTGGTCGTACACTGCTTCACATTTATGACTGCCATTCATATGGATTATGTGAAGAGCCTTACAGCCATGTTCCATGCCTATGGGAGGGAGCCATGTAGATATCAAAGGGAACTGGATTGTAGGCAAGAGTACATCATATGCAAGGGTGTTGATGCTGGAGGGCCCCAGGCATGTTCAAGGCACAGGGTGGGGGTGGGGAACAGTAGTCAACCAAGAGGATGACAGAAGATGGAAAAGTGTCAGCTACCTACTTATAAGGAGGCAGCCCTGCCCTTTTCTGGGGGTGTAACAGGGATATGTCACTGATTTGATCTTTCAGTCTGGTTTCATTGACCTTATAGTGAATAAATTTCGCTGATTCTGGAAGCAGAGTGATTACCAGGACTTGTTTTTGTGTTTCTCTTTCTTTTTGTCTTCTTCTGTACACTCACATAATCTAGTGGGGTGATGGTGCAGTGTGCGCCAAAGTTTGTTAGGCATTATTTTAAGGTGGAATTCAAAGACTTTACATTTAAAACTAATTTAACAAGTTGCCTTAATTGAAGAAGGCACCAGCCGAGAATAACTTAACTTGTTAAAGGGACTTTATCTCCATTGGACTAGCAGGGTTTTGACTTTATCAAAATGGCACTTTTGTCTTCATATACAATTATCACATGGAGCATTTGTGGGAAATGATGATTATGTGACATCATATATAACACCTTACGCCTTTCTCTTAAGTAGGCATTTAATTTGTGTTTCCTTGAGCAGAACTTGAAAGCAAAGTCACTCCCATCTATGCAAGACCACATCTTGATCCTGATGGAAGTGTTTTGCTTTCATGCAGACCCAGAGAATTAAGAAGCTTGTTCAGAAACGTAGGAGGTAACATTTGAGCAGTGTGATAATGTGATTTGTGGTCAACATCCTGCTCTGCCTGCTCGTTCTGTGCATTGTCATGTTGAGGTGTATTTATGGAAACTGCCTCTATCTGAGTTCCTTGAGCATTTAAGTGGAACAGCAAGAAACACAAGAAACACTGGCTTTGCACGCTCCCTAGAATGCCATCTCTAAGAATACAGCTTTTATAATGTATATATAGGAACAGTCAGTTCCTATATATTTCTGTATGCATTTTTTTATTCCTAAATTATATATGGGAAGGCAGTCAGTATTCTGGTGTGAGTCTTTACAGACAAAATAATATTGTCTCTTTTTAAATGTTGGACTCGGCTACTGCCAGCCCACCAGGAAGGCCTGAAAGCCTAGCCATCTGTCAGCAAAAGGAAAAAAGTGTTACCAACGGAAAGATAAATGGTCTTTGCCTGAAAGGAGTTTCCTTAGGATATTCTAGTCATCTTTTGTGAGTTTTGCTTCATTGAACAATAAAATCAAAGCCTGCTTAAGCATGACTTAATGATTCTGCAATGAAGATTTTCCCTTATGCGTGGTTGTCGGTTGTCAACATGCCACTAAATTGTATTTTAATGTAAGTTAAGCATAATGGGATTAGGAAATTGGTAGCTGTGTACCTAGTATTGTTATTCCTGGAATAACTTCAAGAAAAAGTTTTTAGTATCTGATGGTGATGACAAATAGTCCATGTTAACTTTGCAAATAGCCACTCAGCTAGAGGGTATGAACTACTGTTCATAGTATAGGAGAGAAAGTGGTAAAGGGTGACGTCACCTGATTTTTCTCTGCTTCCCCAGGAAGGGATATGTGGTTGAAAACTTGGATGGGAGGTGAAGGTCTGAGGCCATTCTGTAAAACTGTTCTCTTGCTTAAGCAATGTTATTAAAGTACAAGTGCTATTTCTATGCACCTTCCATGTTTAAGGCCATCTTCTATGTATTATGAGAAGTAAAACAAACAAGAAACAACTCTTAGAATAGTAGGAAAAGGGCGCCTGGGTGGCTCAGTGGGTTAAAGCCTCTGCCCTCGGCTCAGGTCATGATCTCAGTGTCCTGGGATCGAGCCCCGCACCGGGCTCTCTGCTCAGCAGGGAGCCTGCTTCCCCCTCCCCTCTGCCTGCCTCTCTGTCTACTTGAGATCTCTCTCTCTCTGTCAAATAAATAGATAAAATCTTTAAAAAAATAGTAGGAAAAAAGGCCATATTTTATACAAACCGTAGTAGAAATTAATCAGACTCAATTTGCATTGTCATTCCTATCTGGATGGTAAAGAGGTTATTTTATTTTGTGGAATTGTGGGGACTAATGTTTTCTAGTCTTTATGCAAAATATGAATAATTTTCTCAAACAAAGACAAAAGAACCTAAATATTAGCGTTATAAGTTCTTCAATTGCCTTTATCTTTGTTGTGTCCTATAAGCAATATACATAATCTTTCATAAATGTCTTTCAATTTCTATAACTTTTGGGAGATTAAAAATTGGTTAAATTTCATTTTTACATTTCAAATATTTAAAGCCTGAAAAATAACTGGATTAATGCGAACACTATGTGCCATTGGACACAGTGTGGCTTACTCTCTTTTGTCAATATGAATTGAAATGGTTGTAGAAAGTGGCCAAATTAGACTAGATCTTTTAAACAATAGGATTTATAAGAATAAACTGCATTTATTGTTGGGAAGCATTGAGGTGAGGTACATGCTTAGAAAAAGAAGGTCACTCATTTCTCTTGTTCTTCCAGCGTAGTCTCTGTTGGTGCTTTTTCTGGCTGTCATAGCCTAGTAACCCGCTCAGGTGGAGAAGCCCCAGCTGCCCAGCTGTGCTAAATAATCTCCAGAGTTCATTCTCTATCTGTGGACAATGTAGAGCCTATCATTAGGAAGACCTATACTACAAAGACACACTCATAAAGCAATCTTGCAGATCATTATTCACACTGTAGAGGATTGGGGGTGGCGAAATTTACAAAGGGAGTTATCCTGAGATTCCTGCAAAAAGCAATCTCCCATGTGCAATAAAACACAAATTGACTGCCACAATTTGTTTTTGAGCAGAATTTTCAGCAGGACTTACTGAGAAAGTAAGTAAATTGAATTCTTTCTAACCATTTTAAGGAAACATATATTGACTGTCACTGAAGAGATCCTCCAGATTGTTATTCCTTATGATTTTATGCCTTTCAGATCTTGGGCAGGAATTTTAAGTCCAGATATTAAATATTTATTAATATGCATTCCTCTGTTGAGTTGCTTCCTTTATCACCAAAAGATGGGTTTTGATTCAGGATAGTGATTGTTACAGTTTTAGAGGAATGACTTACTAGTTTATAATGTGAAAAGAAGAAGCCTATAGAATATTGGATGGCTACTCTTACAAACATTACTGGCTCCTGTAAGATACTGCACCCCAAATCATCACTGCCTTTATTTTTTGTGCATATGAGCTTGTATATATGCATGTGCTCACACACACACACACACACACACACACACACATGCACAAACACACACTTCGTGTAGTTATTAGAGTAGGGATTAAAATGTCATATTTCCTCAGTTAAAAAAGTAAGGGTAGGGGATTTTCATATCTAAAACTTTAATATCGATGTCAGTGATGTATGAACATGGGAATGAATGTGAGCTATAAAATTGGGTCTTTTAATAGCAGTTGCTTGATTGGAATGCTTTCTAAAGCCAGGTTCAAATCTCTTCTAAGGCAAAAGCAGATGTTTACCTTACCAAGCTAAGGCACAGGAGCTCAATCGGAGACTGTTTGCTGCACAAATAAATGCTAATGTAATGGAATGTTATTTGCGTCAGTCTCTTCCTAAATACATCAGTTTTCTCTTTTGCTATTCCAAATGTTCAATTAAATTCTTCAGTCTCCCCCTGCCCCCCGCCAGGAGCATAACTTGAACAAAGAATTAGTTCCATCTGAAACAAGACTATTAACCTGTTATTTCTTGGGCTGTATTAGTATATTTTATATACCAGCTTTTTTTTTTTTTTAAAGATTTTATTTATTTCACAGATAGAGATCAGAAGTAGGCAGAGAGGCAGGCGGGGGGGGCTGGGGGGCGGGGAGGAAGCGGGGGGGGGGGGGAAGCAGGCTCCCTGCTGAGCAGAGAGCCCGATATGGGGCTCAATCCCAGGACCCTGAGATCATGACCTGAGCCGAAGGCAGAGGCTTTAACCCACTGAGCCACTCAGGCGCCCCTATATACCAGCTTTAAAATGATTTAATCATGAGTTTGCAAATCACAACATAAAGTAATAATATTAATACACTGGAAATATGTGGTTAAATGAGTGCGGATTTTTAAACCAGGATTATCTTGGTTTAATTATCCTTCAATTTGGTTTTTTCTAACTATAAACTTTTACAGAATATTTTTATTCTGTATCTATTTTCATAGTTGTTTATGCTACTAAAAAGAAACTGCACTAAATGAAAAACAAATGGATTTAACATAAAGACCCAGGTAGGGCTATGCAAATTGGAGCTATCATAAGACAGCATAAATATGTATCTCTTTTATAGAGCTAATGGCAGGAAGCTGGGATTTTATTGTGGTTTTACTTTATAAATTAATGGACATTATTATCATTTGAATAGTACTTTGGAGTATGCTTACCATTTTTTTTGAAATGTTCATTTTCTACAATATGTTCTATATTGAGAGTTAACAGGTTTATATGGCATTAAAGGAGTAAAAAATAATGTAATGAAGAGCCATCTATCATTGAAATAACTCTCCTTTTTGAGAGCTCATGCTAGAAAATCCGAGACAGTGATGTAAACAATATCTATAAACCCTAAATTTATTATAGAAATGATGAGTTATCGTTTTTATGGAATCAAGATCAAAGGCCAAGAAGGGACAGTTTAAGGCCATCAAACTCACGGCCACTGCCTCCTATGCCTGCCCTGTGCAGACTGCTGGTGAACCCGATTCCTTTCTTTAGTCATTGCTGAAGGACTTTCAATGCTTTATGTAGGAATTTGATGCTCAGTGCAACCATAAAATTCTTACTTATTTATAAACAAAGTAAAACATCTCCTTATAATTTAGCTGTGGAAAATAAATTTATAATGGTAAAGCCTGTAATTACATATATGTTATCATTTGAATCAAAAATACCTATTAAGATTAAAAATCTTCAGAAACATATTAACATGTGATGCGTAAGTCTGGTTTCGATTCTGATTCAAACAATCAGGTCTAAAAGGAAACTTTTGAGATACAGGAAAAATTAAACATAGATTAGATTATAGTCTGTATGAAGAGATTTTATTAATTTTGTTGGGTGTAATAATAAAATAGTGATTTTTTAAAAAGCTCCTTTTATGTTAGAGGTAAATACTGATGTATTTCTAGAAGAAATGATGTGGTGTTTGGGATTTGCTTTAAAAAACCCCGGAAAAAAAAATTGGAAAGAGATTGAGAAGGAAGAAAGGAGAAAGTTTTTAGTTCTCAAAGTTGAGCAGAAACATTTGAAATCTTACATAATAAAAAGTTGGAGAAAAAAAGCACTCATGTCAGATTGTACACATTGAAGGGAGTGTTATCTTAAAAGTAGTCATCTTAAAGGGTTATATGCTTAATAGATTCTTATTCCAATTGTAACAACACTAGTTAAAGTAGCTCAGAAACGCATCTTTTGAAAGTGTGCTCATGACTCTAGAATTCTCATCATGTGGGCCGCATGGCCCATGTTAGTGTTTCTGTTTTGGGGAGAACAAGGCAGAGTGGGAAGTCCTTTGTCAGCAAACATACTGCATCCAAAGGTAAGGAGGAAAGTTTAAGTCAGGGTCTATTTGAAAAAGGAATAGTTCAAACATTGGAGAAATTTTTGCTAACTCTCAGTTCAAAAAACCGAAAGTGGAATCAAGTTCTGGATTTGAAAATCTATGAGTTAGGAGTAGGGTGGAGATTGAGATAAAGTTGAGAAGGACTGTTAAATTCAACCAAGCTAAGTAATCTAGTGTTACTAGATACTCATGAACGCCAGTAGGGTGACTGTTGCTCCAATGGGTGTGCTGGGGGTGGGCGGTGGATCAACAGAGGAGCTGGCATAGGAAAATTTGGCACACTCCTGCAGAACCACACCTCACTTTGGAGCTCCGGGTATGTCACCCAGTTTGATATTTCTACTTCTAATCATGAACTTAGCTCTGAATGACTTTTGTCTATTTTCACAAATTGGATATATTCTGAAGAGATGAAGCTTTGCCAGTCTGGACAGTACTCAAAAGAGTACATCCCACGGTCTAAAGGCCATTCCAAAAGGGGGGTTTGCAAAAGACTGGAAAAGAGAATCCTTGCAATAAGCATAGAGCTTCCTTTCTTAAGAGAACACAACCTGTTTGTGTAATATAAAAATCCATTATGTTCTTTCAAATTCAGCCGTATCACTTTTAGTTATAGTTCATAGTTGTTATTCACTGTAATTTCTAACTTAAAGTTGTTAGGATTGAATAGCATAACTAAATTCTAATCATTCAGAGGAATAGGAAAAGTGTGTGTGTGTGTGTGTGTGTGTGTGTGTGTGTGTGTGTGTGTGTGTGTGTATGAGTGAGAGTGAGAAAGAGAGAGGGGGACCTTTACTTCTTTGTGTTTGAACAGCCGGAGAGTTCTATCTTTGTTCTTAAAACACGTGACTTTCATCAGTTAATGTGAGAAGCAGCACTATCTTACCTAAAAGGTTGCCATATTCATTCATTCCATGTCATCTGCTTTGCCATATACCACAGCATGAGAACGCTGTACCTGATCTTTGCAAGCACTTAGAATAAATGTGGTCACTTCCTTTCCTTCCCTAGAGACCTCTGACCACCTAGCCAGGCAGATGAGGGTGCAGCTGGTAAACCCAAAGCTTATGCTGACACACATCTCCGTTCACACATCAGGCAGATGACCATGAACCTTTATGACTGCAGTCTAGACAAATCATTGCGAAGGTGCCCTTGATCCTACAGGTCCCTTTTGCGTCACCACCTCTATGAACTGGAGTTGGCTTTGCTAGTGATGCTACCTTTGGGAGAGAAGGGTGGAAGACATTATTAGCAAATGTTGCTTCTTCTTTTCTTCTTTGTAGTTCTCACAGTCCTATTGTACAGCTGACATCTGACATGATGAATGCATTATCAAATCATTAGTCCCCATCAAATGCGAGGGGACTGTGTTTTCTGTCAGTCAGTGTGGTATAGATCCAGAGGAGAAGCAGTTAAGTGTTAATGGATTTGCTTGAGGCATTTTACAACCTATTGGTCCTAATTAGACCAAAAAAGGGTTGCTATAGACAACCTGGAAATTGAAATAATGCATTTATTCTGGTATATTCTTCCTAAACATATCAGCAAGAACTTAAAAAAAAAAAAGAATAGAGAGATATCACAGAAAAGTAGAGAGATAAAGCAAAAATTTTGCTTTTCAAAACAGAGCCTGACCCTCACTGAGTTATTATGCACAGTTGATGTGGCTTAGCAAATCTTAAAATGGTAACCTGAGTGTAACACTTTCAAGAAGCTTACACAAAGTATCACCTGAACATGTGGTTGTGAAAGAAATTTGAATTGATCACGAGAAGCACAAAGCTAAATTGTAGAAAAACACAGATTCTCCAAACAAGGAGCAGGGTTAGGATCTGAACCCAGCATGGGTCCTAGTGGTGTTAAGCCTGAAGAAATAAGAGCAGAGGGGTCACTTATTATACGAACTTTAATGAGCTGTCCTGTGGCAGCAGCAGTGGAGGTCCTTTGAAGTACCCAGAACCCTCAGAAGACAACATTTGGAGAGACATACAGACATTTGCAATAATCAATAGGAACAGTGGCAAAAGCATTAATTAAAGCGGCTGCAGTTTCTTGCAATCCAATGAGGTTGAGATTTCAGATAATTGTAGTACAGTAAATGGAATAAGGAAACCAAAGCTCTTTGTCTCATATGCAGGCCAATTTTCCATGCACAATCAAATTTTACTTCTTATATTCCCTAACAGCTGCTCTAAACCCACTGAGGATTCGGAAGTCATGATATGATATTAGTAAGAAAATTAGAGTGATAGCAAATAACAAGTTGCTTTCTGAGTACCACAGTAGGAGGTCAGTTCATATTAAATATCCACAGCCTGTGTGCACACACTCCCATTTCCTAGGAGACTCTAAGCAAAATACAGCCTTCAGGGATACACACTTAGTAGCTTTTGCATAACAATAACCAAGATGCTGATTCCAGCTAATGAAATTCTGATGCTGAAGTAGGGCCCCCAAGGCTCAGAACAAAGGCCTCAAGGAAAATAGGGATAAACTCCTAATTTAGAAAGTAAACAGCCAATCTCGTTTCTTTATTCTTTTAACATGTATTTATTGCAGACCTTCTTTCTATCACTTTGGATAGGCCCTGGAGCTGTCATAAAGAGGAAATCAGACTCTGGCCCTGACCTCAAGGAGTTTAAACCTAGAGGGAGACAGATTTCAATGAAGCATTCACATAAATAAATGTATATTTATAAACTGTGAAATTGCTTTGAAGTAAAGGTACCTGGTGCTATAAAAGTATCTAACAGGAAGACACTGACCTTGACCATGGAGTGGGGACAGGGAATATGAGGGATGACCAGGAATTCTAGGGGAAGAGAAATTCAAGAGTGCTTTTGTTTGAAGGAAAAGTATGTGCAAAGAGACTATGGCCTGAAGGGGTATAATGCTTTAAGAAACTAAGAGAAACAGGACCTTTGGCAGGGAGAGGGCAAAGAGCAAGATGTGAAGTGAGTTGGAGACATGTAAGCAGACGTTAGACCATGCAGGCCATGAGAATTTTTTTAGCCTGTAAAGCAATGGAAAACCATAGAAATTTAGGTAGATGGCTGTCATGAGCCTTTTGAAGTTGTCAGTCTGGGTAAAGTGTGAAGAATGAGATGGAAGAAGTCAAGAAGATTCCTATAGACAGTGGCTCAAGAGAGAGGATAGCAGTTTGGACAAGGATGGTAATGAAGTGCATGGAGAGCCATGAACAACTCCTGGAGAGAGATTTAGGAGGTGAAATAGACAGGAATTGAAGTTTTAGATATGGGCGATAGTAAATGAGAGGGAGGTGTTGAGCATGAATCCTAGACTCTGACTTTCCTGACAGGATTGACAAGGCATGATTTCCTTGAATAGAGAACCCTGGGAAAATATTACAAGTTCACTACAAGTTTATTACAAGTACATTTGAGTTTGCGGATAACTGATGCACATAAGTGGAGATTTTTTACTATTGGTTATTTGGATATGTAAATTTGTGTGTCCTTGATATGAAGCTGGTAATCAAAGTTAGGAATGCATGAAACCATCAAAAGAAAGAGTAGAAAGTAAAAAAAGGAATACAGCTTTGACAAAGCCTAGAGGAATTGTATTTAGTACATTGTTTCTCAAAGTGTGATCCCCAGACCAGCGGTATCAGAATCTCCTGAGAATCTATTGGAAATGCAAACAGACTTACTGAATCAAATACTCTGGAGGGGGAGCTCAGCAACATGCCCCAAAACATGTCTTCACATGTTTCTGATGCATGCTCAAGTTTCAGAACCACTAATAATGGATGGGGGAAGGAGATGTGCCTGTAAAGACTATTGAGATTGAACATCTTGCCAAATGCTAAAACAAAAACCAAGAAAGCCGTTAGTTATTAGGAAAAGGGAAAGAAATAGTTCAAGGAGAAGATCAAGGTCGATAGAATCAAATGTAGTTGGGAGATCAAGTGAAATGGAGGTCACTTTTGACTTTAGAGAAAGCCATTTCCATCAAGGATTGGGATGAAAATATACTGGAGGGATTTTGAGGAATGAGTGAGAGGGGGAGAAAAGGCATTAAGTATAGACAACTCTTTTTAAAACTTTGAATACTTTGAATCTGGAGGAGAGCGTGGAGATGTGTTTTAAAATATTAGCGTCAATAGCATGATTGAAAAGATTAGCTTGAGAGAGAATGCAGGGGAGACTGACTTAATAAGTCAGCAGTGAGGGTTCTTGGAAAGGCAAGGGGTATGGGTTGCAAAGCCCAGATGGAGACTATCTTCAGGGCAACTCTCTTATAGCTTAAGGATGAGTGGAGGACTCTGTCTCACACCGTTCTTCTTGCTTACTGTGCTCAAGCCACATGGACTTTTTTGTTGTTCCTGAACATGGACCAAATCTGTCCTTCAGTCATAATCCAAATGCCACCTCCTCAGGAAAGTTTTCGCTGATACTGTATCTCCTATTGTCACCCTCTATTCCCATCCCCGAACACAGCCTACTCCATGACCCTATCTCTTATTCTTCACAGCACTTTTCCCTCTCTGAAGGTATCTTAGGCATTCACCCACTGTCAGGTAACTCCGAAGGAAGAATGACTTGGCCCTGTTCACAAGTATAGCTCTAGGGTTTAGCACAGTACCTGGACTGTGGTGGGCATTCTATAAACATTACTTGAAGGAAAGAATAAGAGAAGGGGCGCAGATATCTATCTGTTTGTATGTTTGATAGAGGGACATAGAAGGGTTTCTTTCCACTAGATTTTATTTTCTCTCGAAGTAATGTCAGGAGAAATTAAATGAGTAGAGGACATTGAGTGAGGATGTTGATTTGCTGAAGAGTGGGAGAAGATGTCTACTAGTCCAGAAGGTGGGAGAGTGAGTGACTATATAATCCAGAAAGAATTCCAGGTATTGAAAATCAGTTTGAGGATGATAACCATGCACTTAGAATGGCACAAATTGCGCTGCTGAGTGACTTTCTCCCGTGATACTCAGATAAACAGGGAAGACTCAGAAAAAGCAGATGTTTGGTACATCACGGTTGGTGTTTTCCCAGGTGGTGCAGCAAAAATCCAGAGGGGCAGGACACTAGAGCACTGGGAAGAATGTTATTGAGAACTGTGGACTGCAGGGCCTGACCCAGTTGAAGGGTTATAGCAGGACTAGTTGAGCAAGAAACGTGGAAGTTTGGAAAGTTGTAACCAAAGATCAGGATGACTGAATTAGACATGTTCTGAGTCACGCTGCCATGATGACAAGAAGAATGTATGGTTGAGGGGGATGTGCAAGAAGTCTTTAGAAATCCAGTTTGGTGAATTGAGTTTTTCACTTCTAAAACCTTTCAAGGGCTTGACATATCTTACAAACCAGTTATTTCCAATCATAATATAGAAGAAAACTAAAAATAACAATAAGTGAAAATGGTCTTACCATAATGGTACTATGCCATTTTTGCTCAGGTCTTCAAGTTGCATCTCTGAATTATGAATGATCACTTAAAACCTCATTACCTCATTCCACTAATTAAGAATTAATGATAATTTGGTTAGCTGGGCTGATACTTTGTTTCGTTAGTTGAAAGAGCTGTAGAGTAGGAAATGGATTTGTATATTGGTTCTGTCACTTTTCTTTGTGTGTGTTTGCCGAGGGCTAGGTTCTTAATTCTACTGAGCCTGCAAAAAGGAGGAAAAATTAAATGTCTCACAGCATTATTGTGAGGTTTAAATGAGACAATGTGGGTGAAAGTGTCTATAAATGATAGTTCTCATACAATCAGAGGGCCTTATAATCTACAGGAAATATATTTGCTATGGAATTAACATTATAATAAGACTTCAACCAAATGCTTATCTTTCTTACAATTCTTAAACCCTCTTAGAAGGATTATTTACATTTTTAAACAATAAATAAACACATAAAATTGACAATCATACTTAATTACAAATTTAAAGTGGACCAAAAATAACTTCCCTATTTGTCAACTATAGCTGTAATTAATAAAAACATATGTGTTAAAAATAGTTTATAATCCCGATTTTTTTCTGATGTCAAAGAGGCTTTTTCTCAGAATATAAATTTATTTTGTTATTTTAAAATATGGCAATTCCAGTGACTGTGGGTGTGTGGGTAAGTGTGGGTGAGTGTGTATATATGTATACCATGCCTATAGATTTTATAGCTTTTTTCTTTTCACATTCAATTTGGTACCACAATTTTTATTTTCATCTGGACTGGTTTAATTATGGAAGCATCAATCTTATGTATCAATTAATAGAATGATCAATACAACTTATCTACTAAAATCTACAATCTGACCAGTTATTTCAAATCTTAATATGAAATAACTGGAAATGAAAACACAGCACTCTTACATAAAATAGACGTAAATTAATCTTATTGCCTTTTGGTAGTACTTTATTTTTAGGGAGACATTCATCGACCCAAACCTAATATTTGGTGTTAGGAACAGAAAGAGACAAATGCAAAAGGCAATTTATTGTTTTGTCAAGAGATGAGGATAGACCTCTCATTTTTATGATCTGATCAGATTACAGAATAAATCCAAATGTCCTATTTACTGACTTCACAACATCTCCACGCCTCCCCAACACCCTTTCTAGTTGGTAACTCAATGGGGGTATAATTGAAAGCAGACGAATCATTCCCATGTATGAAAAATGACGTCTGTATCTGCTGTCCAGTGTGTGTTGCTCATCTAGGCGCTATCAAATGAAGATGCCACCTGAGAGTCCCCGTGATTGTTTGTTTTGATTACTTACATCCAGGTTGTCTCAAACTCTTAAGAACAGGAATCTGCTGAATGGATAAAGAAGATGTGGTATATATATACAATGGAATACTATGCAGCCATCAAGAGAAACGAAATCTGGCCATTTGCAACGACATGGATGGAACTGGAGGGTATTATGCTAAGCGAAATAAGTCAGTCAGAGAAAGACAAGTATCACATGATCTCTCTGATATGAAGAACTTGATAGGCAAGGCAGGAGTTTGGG
>CM053611.1:74421686-74441722 GCA_028646535.1 Procyon lotor
ACTCACAAAAGTCTGAGCTCACCTATCCATCAAGTGAAAATGGTATTTAATTGGCGGCTGCTGAGAAAGTTCAAAGAAAAGTCATCAATACAGTTTCCCATGCTGTAGCTGGTTTCTGAATTAAACTGGCCAGGATGCCAGCAAATGTGAACCGATTTTCAGTAAACATTCTGTTATTTTAAAATCCTCGGTAAGGAAATTCTTACTATATGTTTTTTCCTCTACTTGTTTTGGGAAATATCTCACTCAGAAACAATATGAATCATTGTACTGTAGGTAGAAGTAAGGGAAGTAGAATATTTAAATGTTGTCGGAAGGGAAAAACAGGTCAAACACAATAATATTTGTAACAATGATGCATTTTTTTTTTCCCTTTCAAGTTGAATACAAAGCAGGAAACGTAATTAGGTGAAATAGGTTAGTTTCTTATTAATGCTGTTTTGTGATTGAAAAAAGCAAGGATTTAGGTCCTCCTGGGTGGCTCAGTCCTTAAGCGTCTGCCTTTAGCTTGAGTCATGATCCCAGGGTTCTGGGATCGAACCCCACATCGGGCTGCCTGCTCAGTGGGAAGCCTGCTTCTCCCTCTCCTATTCCTCCTGCTTGTGTTCCCTCTCCTGCTATTCCCTCTCTTGTGTTCCCTCTCTCTGTGTGTCAAATAAATAAATGGAATCTTAAAAAAGAAAGAAAAAAAAAAAAGGAAAAAGCAAGGATTTGAATTCCCTTCCATGTTTTTCCGTCTTGTTTTGGAAAATCCTGGAAGCCAGATCCCGGCCATGTTGCTCACAGAGAAAGCATGGTACCCACAAAAGTCAAAACTGACACCATGCCCAGTGCGTCTTCCTGAGTAACATGAACTTGGTGTTCCTTGGTATTGAAGACAGTTGGTTACTATTGACCAGGCAATGAACAGGAATGGGTGCTTCAGGGACTGCACAGTTAAGTGGATTGGGGTCAAGGGAGGGCAAGGGGCAAGATACAGAAATCCCAGTAGTATCAGGGACTCCGAATCTTTGTCATTGCTTTACTCACCACACCTCTCTCATACTTTGATTTTCAGACTAATGGAATTTCTTTGTTACTAAAGCAGTGATGTATCTGAAAACAAAGAGTGGGGTTGGAGACAGGGAAGCAATGGCTGTCCCTGAGCCATTGCTCCAAAAACGGTGCCTTTCAGACCATAATGGGGGAAAGAAGGTTGAAGAGTGACCCGTATCACCTTTGGTAGCCCCGGACTCTAGCCATGATTCAAAGGGATCTTTCATTCTTCCACTCTCTTTAAGTCTGTCCTCATGCCTTTCCTTTTTTCCTTCTTTTCCCTTGTCTCTTTGGTAACCCTTACTCAGGCTCTAGCCTCAGCTTAGATGTTACTTCCAATAGGAAGCTTTTGCCCATCTCCCCCAATCTGGGCTCCGTACTTCTTTTCTAGGTATCAGTTGCCCCATTCCACACAGCCTGGTGTTCATTACAATGTTTCATAACAACCTGTTGACTGGATCTCTCGCTAAACCACATGCTCCAGTCCACCAAGAAGAGGCTATAAAACAATCACAAGTGTTTATCTGGGGTCTTTAGGAGAATGCAATCTGAGAAACACAGAATGGACCAAAATTGAAAGTGTGCTCTGAATTTCAAGTGAGGGAGTGTAGGCTTAAAAAGGCAGAATTCACTAGGTTACATCACTTGTTTTGGAGGAATTAGGATTGGTGCTGACAGAGTCAAACCAACTAATACATGATTGGCTATTTAGCTAACAGGTGTTACATTATGTCATTATCAGTCCAAAGTAGGAGGGTATCTTCCAGAAAGTGCTCGAAGTGCAGTTGACAAGTTGCAACTGGCAAAAGTCAAGCATCCATGGTGTTTCAAAAACAGAGAAAGGAGGGGCACCTGGGTGGCTCAGTCGTTAAGTGTCTGTCTTCGGCCCAGGTCAGATCCCAGGGTCCTGGGATCGAGCCCCACATCGGGCTCCTTGCTCGGCAGGAAGCCTGCTTCTCCCACTGTCATTCCCTCTGCTTGTGTTCCCTCTCTCGCTGTGTTTCTCTCTGTCAAATAAATAAAATCTTTAAAAAAAAAAAAAAAAACAGAGAAAGGAGATGTAGATAGGCCTGGTTTCCTCACTACTCTCCAGACCTGATTTTGAATGATCTTTAAGCAATGCTTACTTCACCTTGAACTGTTTTTCTCACTCTTCAGGGAAGGAAGCTCTTATTTGTCTGATATTCCTGGGGTCTGGCATCCCTACTAGAACATAATAGGTATGTAATAAATATTTGTTAAATGGACGAATGAATGAGTGAAGTGCAACAACATATACCCCATCTAACCTGGATTTGAAATGCAGCTCTGTTTTCATTTTGAAGTCACATCTGTGTAGACAGAACATCAGAGCTGCCATGTCAGGGAAAATCATGTGTTTTGTTTTGGTCTAACCATTGATTAGGAGGCCTTAAAATGGGACTTGACAGATTGATCTCAGACCGATCAAAGATACCTGTATGGTGACTTGGTTATTATTTATAAAAGAGGAGGATGGACACTAATGATAGTAGGAGTTAGTATTAATGCAAGTCCAATTTTCCACAAATACCAAGTATTTGTGGCAATGAATATAAGTTTTGAAACTGAGAACAACAATTTTTTTTTCAAGTCTGAAATAAGCTGGGCACCAACAAAGCCATCTAAGAATGCTTTGCTGCCTGTGTAAGAGGAGGTGGAAAGGCACACTCTAGAACTCTTACCACTTAAGGTAGGGGAAATTCCTGCTGAAGATCAAGTTTGGACTTAATATGGCTGGATGTAAACAAATGTTGGCAAAGCTCAGAGAGTCTAGTAGTCATGGATTTGGGCATCTTTGGTAGATCCCCAGCAGAGGTTCGAATATCAACTTTGAATTGAGAGTAAGAGTTTTTATTTTAATAGTTTTTTGTTTTTGCTTTTTAAAGATTTTATTTATTTATTTGACACAGAGAGAGAGATCACAAGTAGGCAGAGAGGCAGGCAGAGAGAGGGGAGGAAGCAGGCTCCCCGCTGAGCAGAGAGCCCGACGTGGGGCTCAATCCCAGGACCCTGAGATCACGACCCGAGCCAAAGGCAGAGGCCTTAGCCCAATGAGCCACCCAGGTGCCCCTATTTTAATAGTTTAATAGTTTGTCATATACATAGAATTTTCGAGAAAGGACCATTTTCATATTTCATTGTGACCTCAGTACCTCTGTTGGATTAAAATTTCTCAGTCATGTTAATTTCACTAAATAGCTTTTTAATACACCATCTATGCTAATCCCCACTGCTTTTGGTTTGGCCCCTTTTATCTCTTTTACCTAGACCACTGGGTAGCCTTCTGACTGACTCTCATTTGATTCTATTTCTTTCATTCTGCAGTAAATGTGCAGCATTTATTGATACAATCATCTAAAGCAGGAATTGGCAGCCTCTTTGAATAAAGGGCCAGGCAGTAAATATTTTAGACAATGGGCCCCATGATCTCTGTGGCATCTATTCAACCAGCCAGTTGTAGTGTATAAGCAACTATAGACAATACATAAAGGAATGAAGATGGCTGTGTTCCAGTAAAATGTTTTTCGTGGACACTGAATTTCATATAATTTTCATGTGTCATGAGATCGTCTCCTTCTGATTCTTTCCAGCCATTTAAACATGTAAAGAAACATCTTGCTGCCGGGTGACATAGAAACAAGAAGGGGGCAGCCTTTGGCTGGCAGGCCATAGTTGGCTGACCCCTGTTGTAAAGCAGATTTAATTGTAACTTCTCCACTTTCTATCTTCAAGTCCTCTTGTTACGGTTAGGTTACTAATTCACCCGCTGTGACTGGTGGCCACTCTACACTGGTTTACACTGGATTGACGTTGGTATTGATTTTTGTGTATGAGCCCAGGTGTAAATAGGCCCAGGCCACGTGTAGTAACTCTGTGGAGCGGGGGTCCCAGGCACCCTCAATCTAGTTGTTCCCATGCTCAGCGTGCTGCTCTCATCTGCATGGTCCAAGTGCCTTCCCCACCACCACATTTACATTCCCAGTGGGAAGGAGAAGAAGGGAAGGAGAGGGCAATCTTCCTTTTAAGAACATGACTCCAAATTGCTACTACCAAACAGGTAGGACTGTTGCTCGCTTCCCATTGGCTAGAACTTGGTCACATGGCCACATCGTGTTACTGAGAGAAGCCGGCCAATGCATTCTTTATTCTTTGCATCGATGTGTCCAGTTTAAAATTGTGAACACTAACACTGTGGGAAGGAGGAAGGGATCTGGGAAGAGGACAACGAGTGCTATCTGCTCTCTCTCTGTTGTACTCTAAGAAGAGAATACCCTGGGTTTACTAATCTGGCTCAGTTGCCTATTCCAGTCCAGTTTTCTGTTATTTCCCAGTTTGAGTCTGGGTTCTAGTTTTATTCAGTGTCTAGTTCTTAAAGCCAAGGTGTGGTAGTAGACACTTAAAGTCATTGTCTAGTAGTTCTTAAAGTCAAGGCTCCTTCCTTCTTTTCCCAAAGTTCTTTTCTTGGCTCCCTGCTTCCTTTCCACCTGGTAAAATGCCTAAATTCTTTCCAAGAGTTTAGATGTTGCTTCTTCTGGTAATTCTTTCACTAAATTTCATTTCATATTGCACTGTTCCTTGCTAGAATATGAGCTGCCTGAGGGCACTATTTTATTTCATCTTTGTATGCCTACCATGTAGCACTTAAAAAACTTTCAATCTATATTTATTGAATGAATAAATGACAGGATGCTTTTGTCTAGCACTATTAAGCTGGATTTTATTGGCTGCCAGGAGTTCATTAGGTTGTGTGAAATGAAAAAGAAGGAGGTTTGGTTAGGGTCCTCTGGTTGGAAGGAGACAAAACTCAGTCTCAAAAATTTAAATAAAGCAGAGCTTATCAAAAATATACCAGAGCACTCATAAATTCAAAAAAACTGCTTACAAAAACAATCAGGCCTAAGGCAAGAAAGGGGCAGGCACATGGGAGATCTTGGAGAGTTCTAACAATCAGTTTCCTAGCTCCAATGTCTTCAGTCCCTCTGGGTCTCCATTCAGTTTTCAAACACCTGGAAGAGAGCAGATGACTAGCCTAGCTTGAATCAAAGACCACCTTGTGGGTAAGATAGGTGGAATATTGTCAGTGATAGTTCCAACAGAGCATGGTGAGGTAAGGGGAAGTTCCTTAAAGAAAGGGATTCTTTGCCTCATTATAACAACAACAACAAACAAACAATAGAGGACTATCACAAAGGTTTTGGGCAGCAGTAATACATTTGTAATGCACCATTGTTCCTTGGAGATCCTACTCTTACTCTGCTGTAGAGATAACATATTAGTCTTGAAACTTTACCCTGAAATCTTGGCGTGGGAGCCAGAAGGCAGTAGAGACTTTTCTTTCCTAAAAGACTCTTAGTCCTAAAAGACTCTTAATTAAGAGTCTTAGCTCAGAGGACAAGGCTCTGTCTCTGTGAATCTTGCCAGGGCATCCATTGTGAAAACTTGCCAGTCTTTCTACTTTTTTCACCAGGAATAGAAAGGAAAATTAAAAATGTAGAAAAATCCCTGATGACATTCCAAGGAGAGAAGAATAAAGCAGCAAAAAAATGCAGACTTTTTTTTTTTTAAATAGCCCTTCCTAGATGTAGTTCTGAATCACTGAGTCACCTTTTTTGATGGGTTAATTTCTCCAACACAGGGAATAGAGATCATATTGAACAACCTTATTTTTGCTACTTTGTTGTTATTGTTATTCTTATTCCATAAGCTTAAAGCAGAGGGATTTAATGTAAAATTTATGTTTACCCAAGATAAAAAAAGAAAACTATAACCTTGTCAAAATTGCAGAAAATATATATCACTAAATATCTTGAGCATAAAGGTAGCACCAGGATTGACATACAGAAGGAATTTAAATAGAAGTTTAGCAAAAAGCATCAGAGACTAACCTGCAATTAGACTTCAGAGAGGAGGCTCTTGGACAAAGATGTCCCTAGAATTCCTAGGACAATAAGAGAAGACTGGGTGCAGAGCTTTGGAGGGGACCAAGTCATCCTGAGGGAAATTGTGAGTAGACTTGTGGGAAGTCCCATTAGATATACCACATACAGGCAAATGGACTACACAGAGAACAGTTGAATGCACTGAAAAATTACATAAAATGTCATCCACCACATCAGTTAGGTTTCAGTGCAAGGAACAAAACAATCCATGCCTTTCATTAGTGATACATGAAATACATATGATGCTTATAAATTATTACAAGGAAATAAGTAGGTTCTAAGATGGGCCTCCAGGAATAAATTCCAGAAGAGTCCATAATTAATTTTATTTTATTTTATATATTAAATAATTATATATATTATATATATAATATAAAATTAAATATTTTATATATTAAATATTTATTTAGATATTTAAATAAATATAAATATTTATTTAAGTTTTTTAAAAAAGATTTTATGTATTTATTTGACAGAGAGAGACACAGCAAGAGAGGAAACACAAGCAGGGGGAGTGAGAGAGGGAGAAGCAGGATTCCCGCTAAGCAGGGATCCTGATGCTGGGCTTGATCCCAGAACCCTGGGATAATGACCTGAGCTGAAGGCTGATGTTCCATGACTGAGCCACCCAGGTGGAGCTACCACCTCTAGTACTATAAGTGGTGTTACAAGTTCAAGAACACAGCCCATAATTTTGATTTCAGATTGGTCATCTGTAATAAACCAGTTCTGTAATGGAGCTGTTGCATTGTGGATGCCTTCCTCTCATTTTCCAGGAATCTGGAGAATGGGCCCATAACTGTGATCCAAAGATTAGAAGGAGATGACACAACCAATTCCTTATTGTATTTTGTTATTTTATTTTATTTTATTAATTCAAGTTAGTTAACATGTAGTGTAGTATTGGTTTTAGGAGTAGAATTTAGTGATGCGTTGCTTGTGCATTACACCCAGTGCTCATCCTAACAAGTGCTTGCTTTAATACCCATCACCTATGTAACCCCTCCCTCTCCCCACCTCCCCGCCAGCAATCCTCAGGCCACACCATTTTTTGACAAGTACACAGCTGGTGAATGGTTCCTGGATCATTGCTATGGAAAACAACTTCCCTTTCCATGGCACTGCTTGCCAGTAGAAAGAACCAAAAAGGAATGGGCAGTTCTTTCACTAGACTCTGTCTCCCAAATTTCACATAGGAACATCCAATTGGCATAACCGAATTTGCATCAGGAATTTTAGATTAAAAAAAAAAAAGAATCTTAGATTCAAGGGAGTCTAAATATTTTGTTTTAAGCTTTCCAGCCTCTCTAACTATAAGGAAGATAGAATGGAACTTGAAAAAGCTAAAGCTAACCTCCAGTATCTACCATGTCCCCATGGTATTCACTTAC
The DNA here is from genome assembly GCA_028646535.1 of Procyon lotor. Classification (NCBI taxonomy): domain Eukaryota; kingdom Metazoa; phylum Chordata; class Mammalia; order Carnivora; family Procyonidae; genus Procyon; species Procyon lotor. The sequence goes on from CM053611.1 coordinate 74,429,074, forward strand.
ATGTGTTTATTTTATGTATTTGTGGCATGTAGATGTATCTTGTGTTTATATATTTGTACCATGTGAAGTGTAAATGTGCCTTATATATTTGTACTCTGTATGTGTATGTGTGTTGTACTTACTTAACCTGTAACTGAAATGATAAAGTAGGCTGAAAGTGCAGAGGAAAATGACACCTATAGGAAAAAAAAAATATATATATATATATACATTTACATATATTACATATATATATATGTATATATATATATATATTTGTAGTTAGCTCTTGTAGCTAAAGAAGGAAGTGAAGCAAAGTTGACGTTCTGTGCAGCTTAGTAACTAATGCGTTTATACATAAAACATGCTGATTTTTAAGAAAAGCTTCCAAAAGTCAATAACCTCTACCTTCAGTGATTCTTTGAGTCTTTTATTTATAGATTGTCTTTCCCACTCTCATTTCCCCTTTACATCACAGGAACTCTGGCCCAATATAAAGTGCTTCAGCTTTGTGAGGTATCAGCTTGCCCTTTAGTTAGTCCTCTTCTTTATGCAGCAATACAGAGCGACTATAACCACAATGAGCTAATTTTTACCTAATTTCCTTCTCTGACGGAACAAGACAAGGGATGTAGTTTGACCTCAGTAAAACAAAATGGATTTGTATTAATGGCATACCAGGGAAAATCCATTAAAGTCATTTCAGATGATAAAAAAAATTGTTGAGATTTTCAAGCCATATTAAGGTTTTTAATACAGAGTGACTTTAATTTTTCTTATCATTGAGATAAAATTAAAGCTTAGTCTTCTCATTTCTCTGGTTGGAAAAAAAAAGTGCAAAGGTTTGGATTAACTGCCCTATGGAGTTGAATATACACAAATTCAAGTGCAGCTTTTCAAGATGCTAGGGCAATTCATCTAGGAAACAAAGATTCATTTGAGGCTATTCTTTAGCAGTACTTTTTGAGCCAAGGGAAGCGGTACATCGGAGAAGGAAGAATCATGCTTGAAGAGTAAAGGTTCCCAGATGTCTCAGATAGAAACAAATAAACAAACATAAATATTAATAACTTTTTGTAAAATGAGGCGATAAAAGGATTAGGAAGGAATGCTTTGTGTTTGTTGCAACTGTGGGGATTTTTAATGGCTCTTGCACTCAGTGGGAGATAAAGGCCTTATTTAGCTCCTTTTCTTCTGCCTCAGAGAATGTCTCAAGCACTCTTTAATCACTGGGGGCAAGAATATGTATCAGGCAGACTCAGCAGAAGGTTGTCAGAGCTAGAACAGAGCAAAGCCAGTCCGTGACGAGTGTTTCATGGAACACACTAGTTGGAGAAAATATACTTAGGAATACAAAAATGGATAAATAGGGGATGCCTGGGTGGCTCTGTCGGTGAATTGCCTGCCTTCAGCTCAGGTTATGATTCCAGGGTCCTGGGATCAGAGTCCCACATCAGGCTCCTGGCTCAGAGGGAGCCTGCTTCTCCTTCTGCCCCTCCCCCTGCTCGTGCTCTTGCTCGTGCTCTCTCTCTGTCTCTCCAACAAATAAGTGAATAAAATCTTTAAAAAAAAGGAAGAAAAAATGGATACATTATTATAAGTCAACTTTTAGCAAGTCCAGCAAGTCCATAAATGGAGATTGAAAATGATAACTGTAAGCTAAAGGGGTGACATCCCAGAAGAGGGCAATAGGGGTCAGAAGATGTAGGGCACTAAGGTAAAAACTAGATGAGACACAACTGTTTCAAATTCTTTTCCTTGGTATTCTGCTTTTCTAAATTTGCCTACCCATTGCATGTGATTCAATTCTGGTCAATGGGATGTGGATAAAAGGGGTACATGGCATTATTATGAAAACCTGCCTATCCCTCTCAAATTTTGCTCATTAGCTAGTCTGTATCTAGAGATTCTAGGGATGGGCTCTGACATTTAGTCGCAAGTGGAGCCCAGCAGAGCCACCAGTTGGAAGGAGCCTGGTCCTTCAGTGATTGTGTGGAGTGGACCACTCTTCATCTCACTCAGTCTGCATTGATTGTGACCCAAGCAAGAAAGACACCCTTGTTGGATGAAGCCACTACAATCAATGGGTGGTTCATTACAACAACCAGCCTCATAATAAATCTAATAATTAATAATCTTATATATTATTACTAAATCTAATAATTATAAATCTAATAAATCACAGACTTGGAATATGCAAGAATTGGTGTTCAGAGCAAACTATAGAATAGAAACTACTATGGAATGGAGACTTAACCTGATAAGGATTTTCTAGCAGAAATGCTTAGGTGATGTTGACAATCCCTAACTACAAAATTTGGTCAAATTTATTCTAAAATTCTCATTCAGTTTTTAGCTGTACTTACTCTCATTTGACATTATGTATTCCCCACAGTGTTCCAAATTAAAGACCCTCTCCAGATTTTATTAAATAATTAAACCATTCTACCAGAAGTGGAAATTCCCTGAGGTGAGGTTCTGATGTTCCCAGTAGAAATATCATCTGGGTATACTATGCGTTATGAATGCATGCTGTGGTGCCATCAAAATCATCTGTTCATTAATTTGTTCATTTATTCACTCAATCAACAGAAATGAGCAACATATGTACTGGGCAGACTGGTTGGGTGAGTGGGAGAGAAGGAATTCCTTCTTCCTTCCATCAGTAGTGGCCCCAGTACCCCATCTGTGTTCCATACCTCATTATTAGGATACTTTTTTATTTCAATGTAGCATTTTGGATGGTTGCTTCTGGGTCAGTTACTGTAAATTTGCTCACTTTTCTCTAAGATAATCATGTCTTAGACACTCAGCGGTTTCAAAGACAAGATTTCAGTGCGAAGCAAAGTAAAGTTCGGTAAACCCAGTTTTCATCATGATTTTGGGGTTTTCACATATTATTAGTCCCTCTAGATTATTATGCCTACTTAAATAAAACAGATGAGCTCGGTTACCTATGCCTTCTAAGATGTATACAAATAGGATGTTTATTTGTTCCGAGTAGGAATGCAAGTCAGAGGAAAGTATCTTTAATACACAGGTTTGTAAATATTTCCTTTGAAGTTCAAATGTTGGAGCAACAATTGTGCTGAAGATATTGCTTAATGTGAGATAGAGCTTTTGTTGCTTAAAAGGAAGAAAGAGTCATTTTTATACAAATAACTGAGCAGAACACCAGGAATCTTGGTACAGAATCACCAAATCAATTTTTACTCGAGTTCTCTTCAAGAAAATCTCATAATTGTTCTTCTTTAAAGCCACTATTAATTACATTTCCCTTGAGCTTCTATTAGTTGTCCTCCTCCAGTGTTTTTACAGGAAAAAAAAGCATTTCTTTATATATTGTGATTACCTTCGCTCAGGGGCTTCCTCACTAAAATTTGTCTTATGCTTTTTCTATCAATAGTGTTTAAAAATTCAGCTTCTTGAATAAATATTTTTATTGAACACTATGTGCTGAGAGGGGTACTGATGACCGTTAAAAAGGCCATGGCTTTGCCTCAAGGGATGGGGGGTGATGATATTCATTGAAGAATCACAGAAATAAAATGACTACTTTGATAAATACAATGAAGGGGAAACACATGAAGAAAATTAGACTGGGTGAGTAAGCTGAATGCTTTCCTGAAGGATGTGATCACAGAACTAAAATCTGAAGGAAGGAATAGAGTATGTAGACTTAACTAGTTGCAGAGTAGGGTACATTGAAGGGTCAGGGGTGGAGACAGATTTTTCACCATGTTTTAAGTCCCTGAGGTGGAAGAAACAAGGACTTACTGGAGAAATTAGAAGAAGGGGCACATAATAGATCATAGAAAGAAGAAAGGGTAGGAGGCCCTAGGGAGGAGACTTATGAGATCATGCATTTCCACAGCATAGAGGAACGAATTGTGTCTCCCCCCAATAATAATGAAAAATGAAAAACCATTGATATGATTAAGAAGGGAATTGGTGGTGGGGGTTCATTTAAAATGCTATAATTTGTCTTTGGCTTATTTTCTCAGCTCAAGCCATTACTTGTTAGAAAATTAATTATAGTATTTCCTGTCATCACATATGGTGAAACTCACAAATAGGAGCTACCCCAGACATAAAAATAGGGTCGATTTTACTCTCCACAGGAGCAGGAGTATTCTTTTTTCAGAAACAACAGGATTCTGAATTGAAGAATGAAGGTACAATTTGTGCATACTGAAAACTTCTCAAAAGCAGAATAAACCAGTGTATTCTAAAAAGTATTAATTGCTTACTTGAAGGACCTTTGAGGTCTTTTCATTATCATCTTGGGTAAGATCATTTGGCTTGATGGGAGATTGAGTGTTGTGCCTAAGAAAACACTTTGAAGATGGTAATATTATATTCCCAGGAGATTGAAAGATCCAGTTAAATTATGCAAAATATATCAGAAAAGCTTACTATTTATGGTGATCTATACGCATAGATTAAGTTTTGTTGACATATGTGTCATAGAATGAAGAGATTGAATAATGAATGATTTCTTGATGTTTCATATAAAAAGAGAGGGATTTTTATCAGTTGCCCAAGTATCTGGACTGAAAATGTAAACATGGACTGAAAGAAAAGGGTTGGCAGAATTTCTACTCAGAAGAGAAAGTGGAGAGTTTCATTTCTTTGCATGTTTCTACCTTAAAAAAGGACACTTGGCTAATATCAGGGACAGCAACCTAGCAAAACTAATGTCTTCAGTCTAATGCCTACTCTGATACAAGGCAAGTAGCAAAGCTCCAATGTTTGAGAACATGACAGCAATGAGATTGGCAAAGAACCAATGGGAAGAGCATGACACTATTAGGGACAGCCTGGAGTTCTACACGTGACCAAGTGATGATTGGTCTATCTTGACTTATTTTTTGAGCATTGATTTATATGTGTAGGACATAGCTCTTTCTCTTCCTGATGTTCTCGAAACTAATTTCTATTTCTAGATTCTGTTTTTCCTAGAATGCTATTACATATGCAAATAAGGCATTAATATTTTCCATGAAAATGACTTTCCCAGAACTTCTGTCATCCACCAAGAGTAGAATATCTGATATTTCTGTTGTTCAAGGAGGGGAATGCGTTCAGTGTTACCTTTGGATGGGCTCTTAGTTTCTTGACAGACTTCCTCCCACGGGACTTTTTACTCATTAGTCACAGTAAGTTCTCTCCTGCATTTGAGGATTCAGATTTCTATCTTTGGTAATTTTAAGGTGCTGTCAAAGAAAAATGCTGGTTCTTTTTCTGTAAGGTCTGTGTGAAGTGCAAACAAAGAATCCTAGGCTTTCTAAATTGAACAAAATCTCAGAAGTCATCTCATCCAGTCTCTTGGTTTTAAAAATTTGAGGAAAATAAGGTTTTAGTATATACAGTTTAATGAAAGATGTCTGAACTTGAAACCAGAAAACTTGTTTGTGATCTATCCGTTGATTCACTGTGCACTGTCTGCTTGGCCTTTCATCTGCACTATGCTTGGCAGTGAGGATATTAAGGGAAGACACACTAATCTGTGTGATTTCCAACAAATTATGTAAACAGAGATTCTGTTTCCTTATCTTTTAATTAGCAATAACAATAATAATCCCTTAGAGTCAGACTGGGTTGGAGGGAAAAGCAAACAAGGTGGACAGAAGGTCCTTTACAAATTCCCTATGTTTCTGAAATGGTGGATGGTATTTACATAGATCTGGGCAAGGTTGATAAGAGAGCTGGTGATCTCCACGCTCCTTTCTGCAATAAGTAGAGAAGAGTTTGCAACTGCATCTGGAGTCTCTCTTCTCTTAGCCTTTGGCCTCTGACTAAAGCCAAGGTTTCTCCAGTGTTATGCTTTGGAACTTTGTTTGGGGGAAGGACAATTGGTTTTGTTATAAAAGGAATGGAGTTGAGTTTGAATCCTGATTGCACTTATCAGTTGTTTGACTTTGAACAAGCTTTAGTATTTCCTGAATTTTGTTTTCCCATCACTATAGTGGGATGTTAGAACATCTGTATGCTTTGGCTAGAACAAAGAGATATATAAATAATTTCTTTCTCTTAATTCTGCCAGGGTTAATCTTTTATTAGGTAAAGTTAGTTGAGTGGTATGATTTGAGAGAAGGCCTAAAATATCATCTGTTATTTCTCAAAATCCTACCACTTATGGAGTATAGATATGTACAAACATTGGAACTGTTTTCTTAGAAAGTAAATATACACCTAACTATGGCCCAGGTTAATGCCCCCAAAGAAAACATATGTCTTCAAAACAATTTCTACATGAGTTCAAAGCAGTTTTATTCATAATAGCCCCAAACTGGAAACAAGTATTTATCAACAAGCTAATGAATAAGTCAACTGTGGTATATTCACAGTGGAATACCATTCAGCAATAAAAAGAATGAACTACTGGGGCACCTGGATGGCTCAGTAGGTTAAGCGTCTGCCTTTGGCTCACGTCATGATCCCAGAGTCCTAGGATCAAGCCCCACATCAGGCTTCCTGCTTAGCAGGGAGTCTGCTTCTCCCTCTGCCTCTCCCCCAGGCTTGTGCTCTCTCTCTCTCTCTCTCTCTTTCTCTCTCACTCCCTCTCTTTCTCAAATAAATAAATAAAATCTTAAAAAAAAAAAAAGAATGAACCACTGGATGCAATTGCAGTAGCATGAATGAATCTCCAAAATACTATGCAAAGTGGAAAAAAGTCAGATACACAAAAAATATATCTTACATGATTCTATTTATTCAGACTTCAAGAAGAGCCAAAATTAATCTCTGGTGATAGAAATAGAAATGGTTATTTATAGGAAGATTAGAATTGATTGAGCGGTAACATGAGGAAAGTTCGGGGGGTTCTAAGTCTTTAGTGGGATGGTAGTTACATGAATGTAGATAATATCAAAATTCCTCATATTTTACACATAAGACCTGTGTATTTTGCTGTATGTTAAGTTTAATCAATAAAAATATATCCACCAATAAAGATCCATTCAACTTGGCAAGTTAAAGAAGAGTTATGCAGGAAGCATAGTCAGTCATTCCCTTCTTAGTGTGGTTAGTTTATTGCTAATTGCTCTGTTGACCAAGAGAAACTTTAGAATTTGAAACATTTCTCCTGAGCGTCATCTTGGAGTTGGAGCATCATGTTGAAACTTTGAAAACGAATATTTTCAATTTTTTATGTGTATGGCTATAAACATCAGCCTAAGATAGGTTTGGAGTGATAGATCTTACCTGAGATGGTGCATGTAGGCTAGAAGCATGTGAACTTCTTAGATCGCCAATTACAGGGAGGATAATTGACTGAGGGTCAACAGATGTCAAATTCTGAAGTTCATCACCAGGTTTGTCCTGAGGCCTTGTCTCCCACGTGCTGCTCTCAGCCAATCACTGAGCACGCCTGGGATGCTAAGGCAGGCGTCTTCCTGGGAACTATGAGACTCCCCTGATAGGCAAATTTGGTTTGAGGACCTTCCTGCCCACCTATCATGGTCTTTCCAATCTTCCCTTACAATGTCCTGCTAAGACATGCCCCCTGACCCTCCTCCCTTCTTTTTCTCTCATCTCTCCCCTCTAGAGTGGACATGTGTCAACATCTGACTGCCCTCTCAGCCTCTCCCCATTTTCTCTTACAAGCGGGTCCCTAACACATTTCTCAAATAGGTTATTCTGTTGTAGTGTCTGCTTCTTGAAGGATCTGACAAAAACACGTGTTATGTGCATGTGTGGATGGATGGAGGGAAGCAGAATCATGCAGCATCTTCTATCCATTCCCAATCTCTTGGCCCATTCCTGTTGGATACCTCTGGATTTACAGAATCCTTTAATTTCAGACACCTTGACTATATTATAAAACATTCACTACGCCCTCTCATGCTCTTTTAACAATAAATCTGTAGCAGAAAGCAAAGAGAATCTACAACTAAAGAATAGTTCTTAGGCCATTCATAATATTTAATTAAAGCTAAATTTTCACCTCTTTTAAATCTTGCCTACTTTCCTTCAGGCCCTGTGTTAGCATCTGTAGTTGTGTAGTGTACTTTTATTATCTCGTGTAAATCCAAATCTGGGTTACCCATACCTCTAGATTTTTTCCCTTAATAGATAAGCTCATTAAGAACCTCAACCCTTGAAAGAAAAATCAAAGTAAATATAAGGGTTTAGTCATCCCTGTGAAGAAATAGTGGAGAAACCTAGGGATATTTTATTTTCCAAGCAAGAGATTTGTCGCTTGAAATTTGATATTAAGAAGATACATTGATTTGTCGCTTGAAATTTGATATTAAGAAGATACATTGTTTTTCTCTGAGAATAAAATTGAAAAGGCCCTTACAGGATAACATTTGAGGGAGCTGATTATGGTACACAGAACATTAAGAGTTGGCTTGCTGAGGATTATTCATTAATAAGATATTTTTTTAAAATATGCTTCTTTTTCCAAGTTGTGAGATGATATCTACTGAGTTTAATGACTTGATTAAATCCACTCAGAAGATTTGGGGCATGTTAGGGTTAATCCTGTTAGAGACCATGGTCTAAAATTGTGAGAATTCTTTTATTAAGTAAGAATGATTTGTGCTTTAGTAGAAAGGGCTTTTTTAAAGGGACACTTGAGGATATGTAAAATATTTCTGAAAAGATAACCCTCAAAGCTATTAACACTGAGTGCTTCTGAGGACTAGATCAGAGGCCTGGGCTTGGTAGGAAATTTACACTTTGCATCCTATACCCCTGTTTGCTGCTTAAAACAAAAACAAAAACAAAAAAACATAAACCATGTGAATATCTCAATTTTAATAAATAAAAAATGTTCAAATAAAATCTAAGGATGTAATTTTAGTGAATTCAGCTCACAGTTGCAAGTGGAGATCAGGAAAATGAGTAAGTGACTGGACATGTTCATACTAACCTTTAGAAGAAAGAGTATGACTCTTGCAAGAGAGATCAAGAAGGGGATTGTTCAGTTATAATATATTATATTTAAAAAGGCTTTTTATACAAATCATGGTTGTAATTCTATAAGTGAGTCATTTGATGTTGAGTGGTGATTCATAACTTACTGGATACTCTGGTAAAAATGTCAACACCGCTTAGAATGAAAATGTGGTATCGAAAAAGAGAAATGCAATATTTTGGGGAAATCAGCAGACCATTACTCTGTGACCAAGCTCTGTTAAGTGAGCATGATCTCATAGGTTTTTGTGCAATCAGTCTCCGTATATGAGAGAGTGATTAATATCATGCATTATGAAAGCTGATGCTCTTTATCTCTAATGCTCATGACTCTATAAGCACAGATTTTTAAAAAAATTAACATGCAGCACATATAAGGAATACATTTCAAAGAACACTTGTACATTGAGAAACAGCTTTATTAAATGGGGTTTCACGTTTGTTTTCTTTTACTAGATTCCAGAAAATCTTGTTGATTTTAAAAATTTACAGTACTTTTTAAAAAAATCAACAAAAGGATCTAAATATCCAGCTGTGTTCTCTTTTGTTCAGTTTGTTCAATTTTCCACCAGAACGCAACTGTGAATTGTATGATTCCTAAAGCAGGATGTAATTCAGCTGCTTCTTTTCAACTATCCTGTGATAGACCCATTGGGGAAGGTCCAGGACATGGACTCCAGGTTATTTTAGTGAATCTCTAACTCGCTAACCCTAAGCAAATTGGTCCCTAATCGCCATTTGCTTCCTTTTCTTTGCTGTTCCTCTCTATTTTATAGAGCAGTTGTGAAATTAATGAGATGAGAGATTATCCAGGAAGTGTTTTTCATTCTTGGGAGAAGGGTATGATGTGTGAAATGAGGAGAATGGTAGTCCCACAAAGGGGGCATCCTGTGAATGGGACTTTATTTTCGAAAAGTCTTTGCATGTGTAATTAAGGATCTTGAGATCATCCTGGATTCTCCTGTGAGCCTTCAATCTAATGATAAGTGTTCTTATAAAAGACTGAAGAGGAGAGGACACAGAGAAGATCCTGTGACGATGGAGGCAGAGACTCAAGTTCTGCAGCCACAAGCCAAGGGACACCTGGAGCCATCAGAAGTTGGGAAAGGCAAGGCAAGATTCTCCCTGAGCCCTCCGTCCAAAGGAGTATGACTCGACAGTCACCTTAGTCTGGACTCCTTATTTCCAGAACTATGAAAGAATAAATCTATTTTAAGCCATCAAATTTGTGGTGATTTTTTATGGCAGATGCAGGAAACCAATACCTTCTGGTCTCAAGTTATCCTTGTCACCTGACGTAGGGTGATGATCAAGCATGGGAAAATTCTTGGAAAAACTATAAAAGTGCTGCTATAAAAGTGTTATGGTGTATGACAGGTTTTCAGTTGGGGGTGATTTTGCCCCTAAAAGACATCTGGCAACACCTAGAAACATTTTTGCTTCCAGGTAGGGGAGGGGTGCCGCTGGTATCTCTCTAGTGGGGAGAGCCAGGATGCACAGGAGAGCCCCGCCCCCCAAGTAAAGGGTCACCCAGTTTACAAGGTCGAGGGTGCTGCGACTGAGAAATCTCATGTAGGAGGAAGCCTAGCATTCTGAGATTAAAACCTTAGCTCTGCTATGAATATGTGAGCAAGATGATTTACTTCCTGGCAATAAACTTCTTGGAGCTGTAGTCTTCTCATCTGTAATACACTGTGATAGTGATACCTGCCAGAGCTTTGTAAAGTTCCAATGAGATAATGTAAGTCAAAGATTTTTATTTTTTAAGACTTCTTTAATAGTAAGGAAGAGGATTTTGTTATTATACCTGTATTTCTTTCATACAAACAAAAGCACACCTTTGATTTTTAATTAATAGAGCTAGTAAGTCCACAATGAATGGATTCACTGAGCTCCAGGGAACTCTCTTTTATATGTTTATGGTTATTATCTCAAATAGGATAGTTCTCAGAAATTTCATGACTATTACTGTTTAATGATGTTTTTCAGTGGAAAGTGTGCTTTGGAAGTGCTCATAAAGTTTCTCTGGGGAGCTTATAGTTTATGTCGGAAGAATAACAAAACCAAAGCCAGATCGAGGGTTGGACAGAATTTTAATATAATGCACATAATAAAAGCAGAGATCGCACTTTGTAGCCTTTAGAGTGCTTTTTGGTATATTTCTTTCTAATGATTATGACCACAACCCTGTGAAGCTAGTTGGACAAGTGTTATCTTCATCTGACTTAGGAGAAGACTGAGGATTGGAGGAGCCATGTGCATAGTCAGCAAATGGCAAGGTTATAATTAGAACTCAGATTTTCTCACCCCTGAGGGTCTGTAAACACCAGCCTATTAGAATAGGGTCATGAGAATGATCACTGAAGTGTGTCCAGAAAAGTGGATATTTACCTAAGAATAAAAGGCAAGAAATTATTTGATAGACATTTCTAGGAAGAAAGTTCTAGTCATTAGGCAGAACAGAAGAAGAGTTAAACTTGTTTTGGAAGCAGACTAGGAAAATTTCTTTGACGCTCAGTCCTGGACCTTCTTAGCAGAACTTTTATTGAACACCTAAAGTATAATGACCAGTGTCTTAGATACTGTGGGAAGGGCAGAGGGGAGAAGAAATAGGCATACTTTTTTATTCAGAAAGGTTATATACCAAGAAAAAAAATAAATCATTTGGATCAATGTATGTCAAAAGGTAATGTAGTATAGAGAATGAATACATTTAAGGTAGTGTTTTTAAAAAAAATAAGATTCATGAGACACTAGTACCTTGAGATAGAGTTCTTTATTTTTTTTTTTTTAAAGACTTATTTATTTATTTATTTACTTATTTGACAGACAGAGATCACCAGTAGGCAGAGAGGCAGGCAGAGAGAGGAATGGGGGAAGCAGGCTCCCCGCTGAGCAGAGAGCCTGATGCAGGGCTCTATCTCAGGTTTCTGGGACCATGCCCTGAGCTGAAGGCAGAGGCTTACCCCACTGAGCCACCCAGGCGCCTCAAGATAGAGTTCTTTAAAAACCAAGGGATTCTTTTTTGGTTAAACAATTAGGGAATAGCCATTGCTGTTGATTCTAAGGTGAAATGTGTGTGCATGTGTAGGTGTGTTTGTATATTTTCAAGTTTAACATGTCTGAATTAAAGATATGCCTTATAAATGTTATCAGCTATTTAGCAGGTTATATACAGGTAATATATTTGAATTCTTAACTGGTCCCTGAGAATTTCTTTTTTTTTTTTTTTTAAAGATTTTATTTATTTGACAGAGATCACAAGGAAGCAGAGGCAGACAGAGAGGGAGAAGCAGGCTCCCTGCTGAGCAGAGAGCCCGATGCGGGGCTCGATCCCAGGACCTTGAGATCATGACCTGAGCTGAAGGCAAAGGCTTTAACCCACTGAGCCACCCAGGCGCCCCCCCTGAGAATTTCTTTGACATCTAATGAAGAACATGCCAGCATTACAACATCCAGAATAGGTGTTAAGTGGCTTGGAAGAATATTCTAGAGACAATAGTGAAACATTCTTAAGAAATAGCACATCATTAGTTGCTCTAGGGGAAAATACTGTATGGAAAAATGATAGTGAAATTAAGTTGAAAAATAATTCAGAGAAGTCAGACTTAGAATATGAAGAAACTTTTGTTAATACTGTAATCAATGACCTTTACTTATTTTTCCCTTTTTCTTTCTTTTTTTTAAAGATCTTATTTATTAACAGAGAGAGATCACAAGTAGGCAGAGAGGCAGTCAGAGAGAG
>CM053611.1:74457486-74477306 GCA_028646535.1 Procyon lotor
TAAAATCTTTAAAAAAAAAAAGAAAAAAAAAAAGAAAAGGATCAGATTAGATGCTTCTTTCTGCTGGATTCTTGTTTATTCTCTGAGAAGCAACAGGAGCAAGCTTGCATTCATGGCTGTAGAGAATAGGTGCCGGCTGGAAGGTGGTCCGTCGGAGGCTGCTGAACCACAGGTTGGAATATATCTTCAAGCCTGTTCTCCAGGGCTGAGAGAGAAGAGGAAAGGCGATGCTTCCCTGGCTGAGACAGGAAGAGGGGAAAAAAAAAAAGATTCTTCAAGATATTTGACAGCTATATCTTCCCGCCACCACCTTCCCTCCAAACCCATGTGTCTCTACGCTTGGAGTCTGACATAACACAAGGAATGAACCCCCATTTGTCTCTGCTTTCAGTGAAAAAAAGTCGGTGCACAAGGACGAAAACGAGCGCAGCTGAAAATAGGTGCATGACTTGTTGAGCATACAAATCATTTCCCCCTTAGTCTCCAAGGGAGGGGAAAAAAAATCCCTTTACTCTCTCCTTGCAGCCTGCCTTCTGTATTCCGGAGAGGAGGCCGAGGCAGGTCTTCACGCGCTCCCGCCACCGTCCCCGCAGGAAACTTTTCTCTCCGGGCCCGCTCTGTCCATCCCGCCGGGGCGGAGACGGTGGGCGCCCTGAGTGCTCCTCTCGAGGGCACCGGCCGCAGACCCCGCGAGGCGCCTGTCTCTTTAAATTCCAGCTGCGCGGTTGGGAAACAGCGCCACTCGGCGCCCAGGCCGGCTGGCGGCTGCGAGCTCGCTCGCGCTCTCGCTCCCGGCAGCGCGCCGCGGAGGGCTCGCTCGGCCCGCGGGCTGCTCGGCGGCGGCGGCGGCGGCGGCGGCGGCGGCGGCGCGGGGCGGGGAGGCGCGGCCCGGCCGAGGAGGGAAGAAAGAGCGAGCCGGGCCGGGAGAGGCGCCGCGCCCGGTCCCGCGCCCGCGCTCGGCGGCCCCAGCAGTTTCCTTCGGGGTGACGAGGATGTGCCTGGGCTGCGGGTTTTTTTTTTCCTTCCCAAGACGATTTCCATAGTAACCTGATCAAGTGGCTCAATAACGCAAACCTGAGGATTTCCGCGGCCCGCCGGCTTGACCTCAGTCAGGTAACGCTGGGCTCCCGTTCTCTTCATTGCAAACCGCTGCGCTCCTTCCAAACTTCCTTTTGTGGAAAATCGCCCAGCCCAACGCAGCCCGGGGTATTTGCAACAGCGTGTTCTTTCCCAGGTGCCTGCCACGGGTCTCTTCCCTGCTGCTCCCCCAGGACCTATTATCATTAAAAAAAATTTTTTTTTGGTCGCCGCCCTCCCCTTTTTGATTTTTCCATCTCTCGCTTTTCCCCAGACTAGTGACGGGGGCGCGGGGAGCAGTCGGGGGCGGGGGTGGCGAGCGCGGTCCAGGGAGTGGCGGGCTCGGGTGGGCGGGCTGCGGGGGGTTACTGGGGGGCAGCACCGCGTGGCCTGCGCGGGGTTGGGGTCGCGGGGATGGCTGTCCGCACCAGGGCGGCTCAACCAGGGAACCCCATGGCTCCAGACGAGCGAGGAGGCTGGCTTGGGGGCGATGGAGCGCTCGGCTGGGTGGCTGGCGAGCGTCCAAACATCATAGCTTTCCTTCCTACTCCCCCGCCCCTCTTTGGTTTTCTCTCTTTCTCTTTCTCCGTTCTCACGTCTTTCTTCCTTTTCTCATCACCAGCTCCATTCTGTTCCCTCCCTCTCTTTTTCCTCCCCTCGTTTCCTTTTTTCGCCTCCCCTTTAAAAGAAAGGGGAGTCATTGGTAACCCTTCCGTTGTGCCAACATGGGAAGAGCTGTGAAACCTGCAGCGTGGCCACCTCAACCAGGTCGTTTTCAGACTTGTCCTCATCCATCAACATATTTGTTTCCTGAGTCTATTGATCTCCCTCGATTCTGCAGAAATGCATTCTGAGCTGGGCGTCTGTATGTCAGAATCAGAGTTCTGCAGCTCGCTTCTGTGCTCCCAAGTATGACATGTATTGGAAAGGCTGAATATGTTTTTAAATCCACATATACCATGGATATAAAGAAATCTGTGTTTTTAGAAAAATCCAGTCTTATTCTATAGAAACTCCTCTCTTAAATTCTTCATAGACAGTTTCCCCTCTTCGATATTTAATTTTAGGGGACTTGAGAGACAGTTCTCTCCCCCTCCCCCACGTTTTTGAGGAACATGCAACTTCTGTTGCCTTAATTATCTTCTCTTTAACCCTCATTCGGTTTTACACTTCCCAGTTCCTGGAATGAGTAGATCCTAATGAAGGTCCAGAACCTTGCTTCCCAAAGTCCCAGTTGGCTGAAGTGGCAGCCTCTGGTGGGAGGTGCCAAGACAATCAAGGGGATGGGGGTGTGTGTGTGTAGACAGACCTTGCCAAAGATTAGATAAGGCATAGCAACTCTGTGTGTGTGGGGGGGGTGGGGGTGGGGGAGAACAAAAGAACAAAAAACAAAAAACATAACTAGATTCAGACTTTAATACTGAGGACATGATAGTACAATAAAACCAGACTTTCGTTTTTGGTGCTTAGCATGTGTCTAAGTATGCTAGGTAGGTATAAGTTAGAACTTACTTAAGAGTGGAGCCACTCTGGTATAGAACCCATTCTGCCTTGTTTATGTTGAGGCACTTCCTCACAATGGTTTTTTTTTTTTTTCTTTGAAACATAAGAGGTCTGTATCATGTGGAAACAAAGGAATAAGACAGGACAGCTTCTTTTTAACCAGAAATAGGATTTATATGGATTTTTTTGTTGTTTCCCAAAAGATCAAGTTGTTAGGCTCTCAAGTTTTCCTGAAGTCAAAATATTTCAGGGGCGAAAACAATTTTAATCAATGATTATCCGCCACTGTGTTTCAGTGGTATATACATAGTTTATATAGAAAAAGATCTCCGTTTTAGTGAGCTCCCTTGCCTCCTTTCCTTTGTCTGCACATTTGTTTTTGAATTCAACTATCAATATAGAAGAAAGGGTCTTGGAGCAGAGAATGGATTAGGAAGAAGAGAAACTGCTGATAGATTGGAAAATAGAATCAATTCTAATCTACAAAAGATAATTACTGCTATGCCCCTCCACACTGTTGGCTTTGTTTTTGGCCAATTAAGAAGCTGTAGGTTTTAGGTATATTTTCATCTTCCTAATTCTACACCTAATACTTTTCATACCATAGGTCATATTTATCCAGTTCAGATGAATATTTACAAAAGACTTAAAATTCCCTTGCCAGTGAAATCTAAAAAAAGTGGTTTTTCTTTCAGTGTTTTCTTCCTGGTAGTGAGCAATGATAGTAGTAACGTTCCTACATTATTGTTTCTGCCCGACTCCTGATTTTGGTGTTTCCTGGTTGGGTGTATTCTCCTGACATGTACAAGATGCCCCTGGCAGACTGCATGGAACTTGAATGCACAATTAATTGTAGATGCAATAAAATGTTGATTTTTCTTGCTCTTGGTTTAAGAGCTGTCATGCCCTCCTGTACATTTAATATTTTGCTGTGCCTGTCCCTCTTTTTGTATGTGTACATGAAGGGTTTAACATGAAGTGTATTCTGATTAAGCCTTGCATGATTTGAAGTTAAAAGGTATATTAGTGACAAGCCATAAATTACTCTCTTAGTTTAGTACATTGATCCTGAAACTGCTTTCCCTCCTTGTGTTTGCATCTATGTACAAATTATTTAATGAAAGGTTGGTAATGAGCTATCTGTTTTGTAAGAGGGGGGACAAATCCCTCAAGTTTACTTACGTCAAGTCCCCATTTTCATGCAGAGGAATTAACAAATGTTTTTGATCTGATATTTTAATAGACTGTATTGCTGAGCACTGCTAATTACTAAGACTATATTTTGTTAATTCTGAACATGGTACAAGATAAGACATCTTTCAAGTTGTCTGGAGGGCTCCAAGTGACTCATCCTTGTAACCCATGGCAACAGGAAATGGTTGTCCTGGGTGCAAGCTGAAACGTGGACACAAATCCATGCTTTGTGATCATTCAGGGACTTAATGGGAAAAGTGTGCTGGCTCCTGTGGATTGTCTGATGTTAACTTTTTGACTTCAGTAGAACAGTGATTCCCAGGCCTAGGTTTGCAGTTCACCTTAGCTCCTTATTTCCTTGAGGAGTGTTATAAAATTCTCAGAAGACACATACACTGAATGTTCCTTTTGTAATAGAAAAGAATTTATGGAGATGTGTGCACGTGTGTCTGACTTGGTGTGTAACTGGGATAATTAGGGTGAGAATATTCCCAATTCAAATGAGAGGCTACCAACCTTAGAAATGCTGGGAGTCAGGGAACTGTGTATGAAGTAGAAGCCAAGAGATCAAGGTTATATTCCTACTTTTCACTGTGTCGTAGTGTTACTCTTTGGGGGGTCTCCTTATTCACAGATGTCACTTAGCTTTGTTATATCCAGAAGAAAAATGGGCATAATCATATTTTTTCCTATTTTTGAATTCTCAAATATATATGTATATATGACATAATTATATATTTACACAGGTGTACATATCTAGCCTTGGTGGATACTGAGATATATATCACATACATATTTGGAGGCAGCATACAAGACTTCTGAACAGAGAAAGGAAATCTTTTTTTTATACCACTGACAGATGGGTAATGGTGCTGAATATTTCTTTCCATTCAGGAGAAGGTGATTAATCTCTGTATTCTAGGGATATAGGTAGTAGATCCTTAATAGCTAATCACATAACCTAATGTACAGAACTGAATAATTATCAGCAGGTAGCAGCCTTTTACTTGAATGCAAATGAGCAATAAATTTCTCCCATTCTTTAAAAAAACAATTTAAGATCTCCTCCCCCTTCCCCATTTTGTAAGGAAAAGTAATTTTCTGTAAGGGTAAGTGTACTTGAGGGTAGGAAAAACTCCCCAGAGCTTTCTTTCTGCTCAGACTTAATTTTTCCTCCCAAGCCTTACTGTCAACAATAATACCTGATATGAGCCTCTGGTGGTGATGTTTCCATAGGTCACCATCCTTCTCTGTCCCAGATGAAGTCTCAGGACAAGCCATGTATTAGCATAGATTCTGAATTTAATGCATCATTCAAGTTGGTTATGTAACTCAACAGTCTTGTTTAAGAAAAAAACCCCAAAAAACAAAAAACTCCCAAGTCTTTAAAATTATATGTGTTTACTATTATCTTAAAATGATTTTACAGTGTTCAGAGAAAATAAGCCTGGTCCCTGTAGGGATTTAAAAGCTGCTTGTTCATGTCATTAAACAGTGTTTGTATAATGATACTTTTTGTTAATCTGTGCAATGTTTTCATAAGAGCATAGCAGTTGGGACAATTGCTAGTTGTGCTCGTTTGGATAAGTACTTGACATAATGGGGACTTTGATATTTCACGATTTGGAAATGTTGCTAGTGACCTACGGCCAAAGTTTTCTTCAGCCAAGAAGGGAAAAATCAGTATTTTGACAGTAAGTAATTTATAGCCGTTCAGGTGTAGTTAGGATTTGAAACAAACTTTTACATTTCTTTTGTCTTGTTTTGTATATATTTATGTGTGGCCTATTTATATATGGAACCGTGGGCCTCCTATTCAGCTTTCCATTTTCCCTACAGGGAAACATCGTCTAAGTCTCCAGCCTTACTTGGTGGCTTTTGGTGGGTTTGTAGGGATAGCTTTGAGGAAGAAATGGTATCTTTTATGTGCTCATGTTGAAAATACAAATCGAGACCACAGACTCATGCCCTTAGGAGTTTTTTTCAATCAAAAGAAACATTGTTCTTGAACACCTTCTTCTGTTATTTATTAGATGGGATCAAAAACATCATGGCTACTTGATTTTATGGCTCCATTTTAAGGCGGTATTGCACAACATTTAAAGATGTGGCTTCTGGAGTAAACTGCTTGAGTTTGAATCTCAACTCTGCCACTTACGTAGGTTATCTTTGATAATTATCTTTTTTTTTTTTTATCTTTGATAATTATCTTAATCTGAATCTGTTTCTCCACCTGTAAAACAATTGTTGAGAAGGATTTTGTGAGGATCACATGAGCGAATATACTCATTTCATATTTAGGAGTGTTCCCGGCATGCAATAAATATTCATTGCATATTCACTACTATTATTGCTGTTGCTGCTGCTCTTTTCTGAAATGTGTCAGAAGACTATAGTTATTTTTATGTTTAGATTTACTTTTCCTTGCAAATCTGATGTGACCCATAGAGAACCCTCGTCCACATAGGAGCTATGCCACTCTGTTCCTTCCTTCTTCTCTGTCACCCCTATCTTAGCTTTTCCCTGTAGTCTCAAGCTGAAAATAATGACCAGGTCCCCGGGAGCAAAGAGTACATCTGTTTTTGGAGGGGGATCCATTCTTCTAGTTTCCAGAAAGGTTTCTCCTAATCTCTTTAAGTATGTAGTATCAAGATTATCCGTAGATTTTTTTTTTGTTGTTAAAATTTTGTTTATTTATTTGACACAGAGAGAGACAGCGAGAGAGAGACCACAAGCCTGGGAGAGGGAGAGAGAGAAGCAGGCTTCTCGCTGAGCAGAGAGCCCCATGTGGGGCTGGATCCCAGGATCCTAGGACTACGACCTGAGCCGAAGGCAGACCCTTAATGACTGAGCCACCCAGGCTCCTCCCATAGATTTTTTTTTTTTAATTCAGTAATTGAAACTGGAAATAGGGATTAGCTATGGTACTATTATATCCACTAAAAACAACTTGACCAATAGAAAACTCCCAGCTTTAGTGTTGTAGTGCTTTTTATTCACAAACTACAACTGACTACTGTTACCCTAATGTAATCCTAAAGCAACAAGCTCTTGCTAAAGAAGGGTTGCTGGATAATTTTTTTTTTCCTGAAGTTACTTGAGGTCTTATTAATAAGAAGATGTCATGTTTAAAAGATGTCATGTTTCATCTTTTTATCTTTCTTTTGTGAGTTCTAATATTAAGAGCTGCATTGAATAGGTAAATTTCTTTACATATTGAGGGATATCTTCATTTGTAAAATAAATGTATTGTTCTTTAAGAATTTTTTTTATTATGGAAAATTTTGCATAAACACAAAAGTGGAAAGCATGCTATAATGGATTCCCAAGGGACCCATCATCTGCTTCAACAAATTAGGTGACCTCATAAGATCCTTTTTGATTCTATGATTTTGTGACTATGGAATCACTAACTACTCAGGTTTTGAGGATCTAGAGTATTTGCTTCTAAAGTAATATATATACATATTTTAAAGATTTTATTTAAAAGAAAGAGAGAGAGAGCCTGAGACAGGAGAGGGTCAGAGGGAGAAGCAGACTCCCTGCTGAGCAGGAAGCCCAGTGCGGGGACTTGATCCCAGGACTCCAGGACTATGACCTGAGCCGAAGGCAGTCGCTTAACCAACTGAGCCATCGCCCTGCTTTTAAAATAATATTGATGTTACTATCAATATTCTAAAATAATATAGTTGTTAAATTACAGTGTTGAGCATTTAATGGCAAGTCAAAATAATATACTGGTCAAGAAATTGGACTATAAAAAAAGAGGTCTGAAACTATATTGAGTGTTCTCTTTATTTTGGAAGCTTATTTCAAGATTGTAATAATAGCCAGCCTCCAGATGGTCCCCAGTGATCACATGCCCTTGTGAAATCCGCTCCCACATTATATCAGGGTTGTTATGTGAGATCCATAGGATATGGCAGATGTGATGGTATATGACTTCTGAGGCTCAATCCTAAAAGACATTGCCACTTTAGCTTGGTTCTCTCGGATGACCCACTTTGGGAGGCGCCACCTGCCGTATTGTGAGGACATTTCAAGCAGTCCATAGAGATTTATGTACAAGTGAGGCCTTCTGCTAACAGCCAGCAGTTTACCAGTTTATTAGCCATCTGAAAGAGCCACTTTGGAAAGAGGGTCCTTTAGGCCTGGTTAGGTCTTCAGATGATGGCAGTCTTGGGTAGCACACTGACTATGCTCTTGAGAGACCGCAAGCCGGAGCCATCTAGCTGAGGCACTTGTGAATTTGTAACTCACAGGGACTGCATGAGCTATTAAATGTTTACTCTTTGAAACTGCTAAATTTTTGGAGTAATTTGCTATGCAGCAGCAGTATAACAACCTTAAACTGCCTCAGGGTTGTTCTTATAAATACTAGTTATTGTTTTATAGATAGGTAGAAGTGCCAGTTAATAGCGTTCTGGTTGACAGAATGCTGTTTAAAGTCTGCACTTAACCTGAGTGAATTACTAGCATCCTGGTCTTTTAAACTCCTCAGAATGAATCTTCTGTGGACATTATCTGTAATTAAATAAGGACAGAAGACATGATGTTTCTTCTTTCATTAGTTGCTAACCTGGAACTTAATCCCAGCCCTTCCTTTTGGCAATTGTATATGTTAGAAGTTTAACTGTCTTGGACTTTCGAAAGCAATCATGGTCTGGGGGTTGCGGACTGGGACGTGTTTTAGCTGATACTTGGGTAAAAATCGACATAGTATCCTAGTTTACCTGCAGGTTGCTCCCAGCACACACAAAATCTTTAATGATTTAGGCTTTCATTGTCCTACAAGCTTTTCTTCTGTTGCCTACTGAACAGGGTCAGGTTTAAGTGCCCAAAATATAATATGGCCCAAATGATGCCCTGATGAGATTGCCTCATGTAGCCATTCTTTATGAATTTGTACTTCAGGCTTTTGTGTGTATTGCTAGGTTTCCCTTCTAAGCATGGTTCTAGGTTGTATGTATCAGTCTGTTTTCCTCATTGTTCTATCACAAGTTTAATGAACTCTAAAACTTGGATGTTATCATAAGTAGAAGAGATTCTGCATAAGTGCAAAGTTTTGGTGTAACTGAAATGGTGTGATCAGAGAACCAAGAAAAGACAGTACCCTCACTTTTTACTCAATCAGTCTGTTTTATCTGTATAAATTACCATCCATAAAAATTTAAAAGGTGACTGAACTGTTACTATGTATAAGGTGGTGCTAAGAACGCTGCAGAATGAATACTAAGAAGTGTTTTTGAGTCTTTAAGTTGGTGTAAATATTAGGTCCTTCTCATAAATGAGCTACAGTCTCATGGTTTGGAGTGTGAGGTTTTAGTACGTTTGCTGTGTACTTTGTTAGGGAAGGTAATTAATAGGATTCTTGCCCCTGGGAATTTTTTCAGATCCATGGTTATCTTGGTATGAAACAATGATGCTGTTCACTGGCCTACACCAATATCACACTCTCTGAGAATTGAAATTGATTTTTTCTTTTCTCCAGTCCTTAGCTATTTGAACAAGCCTCACCTGGGAGGACTTGGAACACCACAAAGCAGTCATTCAGAAATTAGTTTTTAGGACATCTCAAACGAGTTTGCATCACAAGCCTCAGGAAAAAGTTAATGAATTTACTAGTTCTTGATATTTTTCTGTTTGAGTACAGGGTGCAAAAAGAAATACCTTTACGATTGAGGATAAACAATGCAGATCTGGGGGCGCCTGGGTGGCTCATTTGGTTAAGCGACTACCTTCGGCTCAGGTCATGATCCTGGAGTTCTGGGATCAAGTCCTGCATCAGGCTCCCAGCTCCATGGGGAGTCTGCTTCTCCCTCTGACCTTCTCCCCTCTCATGTTCTCTCTCTCTCTCTCGCTCAAATAAATAAATAAAATCTTTAAAAAAAACAATGCAAATCTGATTTTTTTGTTCTTTGTGAAATGTGTGGAAATGCAGCCATCCCAAGTTGTCAGTGAAAAGGACCCATGGCAGATGTACATAAAGTCTGAGAGTGTTCTCTGAGATGTCTTTGGATAAGCATGCTTTTGTTTATTTGTTGGCTAATATGTCCCATCTTGTGTGCTTGTTTTATGTGCTTTGCACATTTGGCATTGTATTAATTTACCCCACAGAGTAAACATGGTGTTTAAACAAAAGTAAAGTTTATAGATACACATTAATTGCCTTTCTATGCTGTGATGAGGATGTCAGGGTTACAAGAATGAGGAAGACAAGGTCCCTGCCCTGGAGGAAGTTGAATGTGCTTAATTTAAATTTTTTACATTTTTTAATTTTCAGAGTGTTTGGCTGCTTATTTATAGGTAGACGTTACAATTTATTATGGTTAAGCTGCACTCAACACAAGATCCGGTTGAATTATGTTGTCATAATTGAGAGTTACCCTGGGTTCTACACTGTTAATGAATGCTAATGCTCTTTTGAAGGTCTCCTCTATATGGCCTCAATAACCACAAAGGCTTTTCTGCCTGGAGCAGATAAACTCTCAATAATGTCACAGGAAGTTGAATTAGAAATTATGCCATTACCTATAGCTTTTTCCTTTTTTGCTAGCTGATAATGTCTCTTCAGAGTATTCCCTATAGGGCAAATGTCTGTATCATAGTTTGGAAATATATATATATATATTTCCCTGCCAGAGTGGAAATGCGTCTCATGAACTTTTAAACTTCCTGATATTTGTGCTTGCTAATTGTAGTTTGAGAATTGAGGTGGGGTTTCTTTAGTAATATGTTAGGGTCTCAGAAATGCCTGAATATTCCTTGCCAGTTGCTGCCATCCCAGTACAAGGACCCTAGGGAAGATCTATGCAGGCAGGAGCAGCCAAATGGTAATCAGAATACCATTTTATTAATAGCTTGAGATGGTTCAGTTTACCCTTGGTGCAGGGCTCTTTGGAAGATGGTGGTTCAGAATGCATACCTTCAGTCTCGAGTCCAAATATGTAAATATATTTAGTCTTGCTATGCTCTGGTATAGCCGCAGTTTAGGAAGGGGAGGTCAAAAAGAAAAAGAGGGAGCCTAACTTGAACTCAGGAGCCATATAAAACTGGGAAGTCAAGAGAATGTGAGGGGGTAGACCTTGATTTGTGCTTTATTTATTTATTTGGGGAGGTGTACAGGGGGAGAAGGAGAATCCTAAGCGGGCTCCATGGCCAGCACAGAGCTAGATGTGCGGCTCAATCTCACAGCCCTGAGATCATGACCTGAGCCAAAATCAAGAGTCAGATGCTTAACCAACTGAGCTTCCCAGGCACAGTAAGGTTTTATGTTCTTTAAAGCATAATCACTCTTCTTGCTAATAATTAAAGTCCAGGCACTGTTTTTGGCTCTGACTTAATAGAAGGGCAATTCCTTCTTTGAAGGGCGCGGGCAGAGCTGACTCTGGTGAGGTGCTAGAGAACAAACAGTACGGATAAATTATGGTACTGGTCCCAATCTCGTACTGAAACCTAGGGGTAAGAAATATTTCAGAAGTGGATATTTTCATATTTTAAAAACTCAGTAGAGTGTGTGTGTGTGTATACACTATACACACTATACACACACACACACACACACACACACACACACACAGAATACATTATGTAATAATCTGACTAGGGCCTGGGACCGCATCTCTTGGTCAAATAAATGACTATTTCTGTAAGAAAATCCATAGTCAGAATAAGTGGGAGTAGTGGATAGAATAATAGCCCTCTCCCAAACTATCCACATTTCAACCCCCAGAACCTGTGACTCTGTTCCTTTTCATGGCAAAAGAGACTTTGCACTTTAAATTAAGGTTTAAGGGCTTTGAGATGGGGATGTGATCCTGGATTATTTGGGTGGGCCCAATCTAATCCCACGGGTCCTTGGAAGCAGAGAACTTTTTCCAATTGTGGTCAGAGGAGATGTGACGAGAACAGGTCAGAGAATTGTGACTTGTCTTGGAAATGGAGGAAGGAGACCATGGGTGAAGGAACGCACTGTGGAAGCTGGAAAGGGCTAGGAAACAGATTATCCCCTAGAGACTCTAGAAAGGGGTGCAGTCCTCTGAACACTGAGTTTAGCTCCATGAGACCCTGGTTGGACTTCTGAACTCCAGAACTGTAAGACAGCACGTTCGTGTTGTTTTAAGCTGCTAAAACTGTGGTAATTTATTACAGCAGTGATAGAAAACTAATATAGGGAGATAAAGACTATGTAACCTTATTTTACCTTAGGCTGACTTATAAAAAAAAACTTTTTGATTTTCAGAACACAAGCAGGGAGGTGGGGCAGAAGGAGAGAGAGAAGCAGCTTCCTGTTGAGCAGGGAGCCCTAGGAGGGGCTCCATCCCAGGACCTTGGGACCATGACCTGAGCCTAAGGCAGACGTTTAACTGACTGAAGCACCCAGGCACCTGATTTTCAGAGCTTTTAGATTATGAATTGCATTTAGGGATTGTGGGCCTGTAGAGGGAATCAGGAATCTTGATGTTTTCACTGGGTGACGTCATGATGTTTGAATTTGTAGTCATGGGAAGAGGAGCTTCTTAGAAGAAAGCCTTTTAATTGTTACCTTCCTAACACTTGAGACTTTGCTGATTTCATTGTATACATTTCCATTGCCTTTAAGGATCTTACAGGGGTCAGCGATGGCTCTGGCCAATTTGACTAACAATGGAAAGGTTAATGGAGGTGAGGGGACTCAAACTCCAGGGTACTGTGCAAATGCACATTGGTCCTTGTTGATAGTATCTATTATTGAGCAGCCTCCTGTCCTTTTAGCGAGGTTGGGGGTTATTGGGGGGGGAAGTATGATGTTGTGAATGTGGCTGTAATATTGTCTCCTTCAGACAGCCAGAAATCCTTCTCCTCTACCTCAAGTCTCTGACAGTGTGTGTGGCTCAAAGGGAGGTGGCATCTGGACTGAATGTCTCAGCATACCCTTGGGCTCACCCATGTACCTCATTGTACCATGTACCTCATTGTCAGCCATTTACATTTAATTACATTAAAATATGAAGTGAGGGAGAAATCTCCACGCTCTGCTTCTTCTCATGGTAGAATCCGGGGCAAAGTCTACATGTGGAAATTTTCCAGAAAATGTCCCAAAAAGTATAAAGTGCACTTTAAAATAGTAGCAGTTTACACTAAAAATGCAGTGTTTTGTTTTCTTGTGATGCTGTGCTTTTGTAGTAGATCCCATTGTTGTGAAATGACTAGTTGTCTGATTCATGTTTGAAGGTTATGCTTTCAATGAAATATTTCAGGATGATGGTACTAGCCCTGATTTGAATTAAAATGCTAACTTTGAGCATGCCCCTTTCAATGTCCTTGATTTGTAGCTGAATCTTGAGGAACATCAGTTGTCCTATTGATTCTTTTGATGTCCAAGTGCTGGGAGACTGAGTCTTCCTCTGTCTGGCTTGTGTGTGTGTGTGTGTGTGTGTGTGTGTGTGTGTGTGGTTGTGTTACTGTTTTTCCTTCATGTTCTCACTTGACATCTTTCCTGTAATTGCTATGATCTATAATCATAAATTTATTTCAACACTTACTGACTACTGAATTTTAACTCAAGCGTCTATTTAAAATAGTTTCAGAACACAGAGAGTGCCTGATTCTTAACGCTACAGTATATTGGGCTCTGGGCTATATGCTAGGGATGTAGACTTTGGCCCTAAGGAGTGTATGTCTAGCAGGTAAGGGAAGACTTGTGCAAAGAGAAATGTGGTAAGTTCTGTATACAAGTACAAGTATCCGTGGAAGGGGAGAGATAAAGGAGAGGAAGGGCTCTTCTAGCTGGGGATAATGCAAAATATGTGCTGGACAAAGTGGCTTTTGAACCATGGAGGGTAGCCTTGAGACGTGCAGAGATACAAGAATGGATATTCTAATTCGGAAATGGGATAGTAAAGTATTCAAGCAAAATTGAATCCGATCCATGGCGTATGGATCCCTGGAATTTGGCCCTGCGTCCTCTTGCTTCTGGCCTTCTTTACCTTATATTCCAACTGTGTGGAGCTATTTGTAGTGTCCTTTATGTTTCCTCTTTTCACGTTGGACCTATGCTAACAGGTACAGTTGCTGTCCAGTGAGCTTTCTATATTGAGGGTTTTTTGTTTTTTTTAATAACTTGTTTTGAGATGTAGACATTACTCTTTGTAAATCACATCTTCGTTCCTGTTCAGTACTGCCAGCTACAAAGTCCAAGAATTCCAGAGCTTGTAGTAAGGGATGTTTGTTATTCAACTCCACTAATGCTACTTATCCATTTGTTACTTTGCTTACTGTTTTTTCTTTTTTTTTTTAAGATATATTTGAGAGCAAGAAAGAGCACGTGCACTTATAAGAGGGGGAGGGGCAAAGAGAGAGAAGCTCAGGCCGACTCCTCCTTGAGCACAGAAACCAGCATGGGGCTCCATCTTATGATCCTAAGATCATGACTTGAGTCAAAACCAAGAGTCAGAAGCTTATCCAACTGAGGGGCACCTGGGTGGCTCAGTGGGGTAAAGCCTCTGCCTTAGGCCCAGGTTATGATCCCAGGGTCCTGGGATGGAGCCCTGCATCGAGCCCTCTGCTCAGCTGGGAGCGTGCTTCCCCCTCTCTGCCTGCCTCTCTGCCTACTTGTGATCTCTCTCTGTGTCAAATAAATAAAATCTTAAAAAAAAAAAAAAATCAATCACCTCTCTTTAAAAAAAAAAAAACGAGAAGCTTATCCAACTGCGTCCCCCAGGCTCCCCCTCCCCTTGCTTATTCTTGAAGCACATCTATTGCTGAAAAGGCAAAGATGACAAAGTAGTTGCTCTTAAGGAGCTCATTGCTGGTGAGACACTGGAAAATAGTTTTCTTTCTTTCTTTTTTTTTTTTTTTTTAAAGATTTTATTTATTTGACAGAGAGAGACAGAGGGAGCACAAGTAGGTAGAGCAGCAAGCAGAGGGAGAGGGAGAAGCAGGCTCTCCATTGAGCTGGGAGCCCGATGCAGGGCTCAATCCCAGGACTCTGGGATCATGACCTGAGCCCAAGGCAGCTGCTTAACTGACTGAGCCACTCAGCCACCCCGGGGAAGGTAGATTTAATAGAAGCTTTCAGAGTCAATCTAGATGTATGAAGAAGATGCATGGGAAAGCAGAAGTGGGAGTGACCATTCTGCCTGGTGGCTGGGCAGCAGGGAAGGATGCCCAGAGAGGAGATGCTTGAACTGAGTCATGAAAGATGAGTGGGAACTTACCAGATGGACGAAATGGAGTAGGATGCTTCAGGATGTGACTCTGCAAGTATAGAAAGACATAAGGAAACACAAAAGGTTTGGGAACACTGAGTCCCCAGGAGCGAAAATGTGTGCATAGGTCAGGTGCAAGCTGGTGAGGCTGGAAGGGGAGGCAGCCCAGAAAACGTGTAATTCTAGATTAGGAGTTTGTACTTTATTCTGGAGGTAGCAGTGGTCATTGAAGAATATTGAACAGGGATGCCATGTATAGAATTCTGTTTGAGAGGAGATTGTAGAATGACTAGATCTTAATATGCAATTGTTTAGTAGAGGCAATACCATCTAAAGAGCTGACTCGTGGGGCGCCTGGGTGGCTCAGTCGTTAAGCATCTGCCTTCGGCTCAGGTCATGATCCCAGGGTCCTGGGATCGAGCCCCACATCGGGCTCCCTGCTCGGCAGGAAGCCTGCTTCTCCTGCTACCATTCCCTCTGCTTGTGTTCCCTCTCTCGCTGTGTTTCTTGCTGTCAAATAAATAAAATCTTTAAAAAAAAAAAAATAAAGAGCTGACTCTTTATGATAAGACTTCTTATAGACTGTATGTATGTGGACAAATGATTCAATTTCTCCAGATCTTAGTTGCTTCATCTGCAAGTGGGAATGATAATAGTACCAGTCTCAGAATTGACGTGACAGTTAGGTGGGCTGTTGTTGCTAAAGTACCCAAGGATATAGTAAGTGCATAGTAATTAAATTAATTTATTATGCATTTTGATTTTATTTAGAATAGTGAGTAGGTGTCCAACATGAGGTTGGCAACGTAGGAACTGGATGTTTCCTTAAAAGTCAATTGCAGAGGGGCGCCTGGGTGGCTCAGTTGGTTAAGCTACTACCTTCGGCTCAGGTCATGATTCCAAGGTCCTGGGATGGAGCCCCCACATCGGGCTCCCTGCTCGGTAGAAGCCTGCTTCTTCCTCTCCCTCTGCTAGTCTGCCTACTTGTGCTCTCTCGCTCTCTGTGTCAAATAAATGAATAAAATCTTAAAAAAAAAAAAAACCAATTGCAGTATGTATTTAACTTTATAATAAAGGGCCAAACCCATGAGCTGAATTTTAAATATTTTCTGAAATCTGAGATTGTCTTGTTTACCTGCCTAAGGAAAGAGCATTAGAAAAGGAGATGTGGTAGAAATTAAAAATGAAGCGCTAATGTGGCAAACAGTGTTTGGGACCCTGACTGGGGTTAGCCGAATTTGGGTGAGGTTATTGAAATCCCACCCCACAGTTAGCATCATTGTGTGTCAGTCTTAGCAAAGGTAGAATCATTACATGAGGTCATCTACCAAATGCAGGGGATGTTTAAGGTTGAACATGTTTCCTCTGCTATGACTCAATTGGTCCAGAGTCATGTGAGCTGAGGCCTAGGGCACATGATCTGATCTAAAGGTTGGTCATGGCTTCTGCTGGCCTTTTAAGGCTGAATAATTATCAGTGAGTTGTGGATAACCACAAAACTATGTTTGAGTATTCACTCAAAAATCCCTCACATACCATTCTTAGATATGGGTCAGCAGATAATAACCACTTAAAAGTAATAAAACATTTTCAGGAAAGAATAAGACACAGATTTAGTGGTTGTTTTGGTAAAAATGTGTGTATTTGTGAGTACAAAGTATTTCATAAACAAAAACATTCTCATAATTTCAGTACTTTTGTATACCAAGTTGTATTATATATATCACTGGCCTTTCTGTTAGTAAAATATCGAATAATATTTTGTAAGATAGACTGATACCTCATAGCATACTTACAGTTTTATTAATTGATAATTCTGTTTTCTTCGTGATTTTAAAAAGTATTTTGAGTTAGCTCCCTATTACTGTAGCAAGATTTTTAAGGTAATTACTATAATAATTTTTTTGGCTGAGAGTGGTTTTATCTCACTGACTTTCCAATTCATGTTGAAACATTCTGCTTCTAAACAGCAGGATTTCTAAGTGTTTGTAACTTCTTATATAATCTATCTAATATAAAGGTGAAGTCAGACCTTGGTCTTTTCTTTTGAACAGTTACTAAAGATTGAATGATGAATAATTGTTACTCTCTCAGTCTTGTGAATCACCAGTACCAAAGGAAGGCACAGTCTAGAGAAGTTTTTAATGATAAGTTGGTGCCATTAATGAAAAAGAAGTGGGTGGTAAATTATAGATCCAAGCCCTCGAAAATTAACCTCTAGCTCATGTTATTAGTTTCATTTTTTTGCTTAGAGCTACAGTTTAATTTTTTTGATAAAGCAGTTTATTGCCATCTAAAAGATATTTAAATTAGAAAAATGCTTCTTTTGTGTTGCTTACCCAAAAGGAGCAATTTACCAGTGGCCATGTTATGGTGGTTTTTCTCATTTGCATTCTGAACCCCCTCTTAGGACTCTAGTTAGGAGCCCGTATAGATTTATTTGTAGAGGAGGACACACCGAATTGGACCTCAGGATTAAATGAATTCCATGAATTAGAAAGATGACCTTGTAGACAGGAAAAGATTTCATTATATGTCTTCCCTGCTTCCACTGTAATAGAATTTGTGTTGTACGCCTCATGTTCAAACCTTTTGTGTATGTGTGCTTGTGTTTGTATATGTGTATATATGTGTATGCTGCATCGAAGAATAGGTTGAAATTCAGCACTCAGGCAGTGGACTATAAATTGGCCGAGTTCTAATTGTGAGGATCTTAGTACTACATTTTATTTTCCCTCCTGTCATGCTTAGCAAATAAATAATTCTATTTACATTTCAGCCTCCAACATCTTTGTTTGGGCATGATGGAAATACCGTGTGCGCAAATGGTTTTATGGTTAGAATCCAAGTTATACAGATTTTTATTTCTTACGTGTGTAGCCAAGTAGTGTAAAGCCCGGTATTTTGAGCAGGTATTAAAGCTTTGTAGGACTGAGGGGAGGATACAATGGAGAGGGATGGAGGGGTGGAACCACCGGCATCTTTTTCTAGTAGAAACACAGTTCCCAGCTGTATGCTGGAAGGGGAGGCTTTGTAAACTTCCAAAGGACCAAACCAAAGGGCAGGTTCTTACAATGTATTGCTAATTGATTAGCTTTGCATATAAGAGAGTGCAATTACCTGCTACTGAAGGCAGTTGTTTTTTGATGTTGTTGTTATTGTTAAGTTTATCTGACTTTTAAACCAGGTTCTTTTGCTGCCTGTTCCTACTGATTTTATTCTTCTTGAGGGCCTGATTGATTTCACCAAGGACTGAGTCTTCATGATAGCTAGCTGTGACAATGGGGGGTAAATTAAAATAGCCCATGGCCAGGGTCAGACCATCTCTGGGAGGAAATAGAAGAGTACGTAAGGCCTGGTGACTCAAAGTGCTCAAATTCTATTTTCTCTTCCAGTTAAACACAATTTTAAAAATGGTAGCCTTTAAAGTATGGGAGACACAATAAATCATTTCCTCTTTTTACGAATTGATTTAGAAAAAAAAATCTAGGAAGACTGCAAAAAAATATTTTACTGTTCCCATGGCAGCTTAATGTTAATAGGAAAAAAATAGTTGGTCTTTGTTGCATTGTTGCGTTTATATAGTTTGCTTTTTTTCTGAAATAGTTGGGCATATAATAGTTTCAAGTTTGGGAGATAGGTAGTATTTTTGTCCCCAATTTATAGGCAACTAAACCGAGGCTTGGAATGAAGTTCAGCGGTTTATTTGAATTCACAAAAGTGAGGAGTGGTGGAGTAGCATTAGCACTCAGTTTCCCTAGTGTTTAGACTTGTGAATTCACATCTATAATTAAAAAAGTGGACAGGGATTCTATTAGTCATTATTTCTGGGGCATTCTCAACCATGATTGGTCTTTTTTTTAAAAAAATATTTTATTTATTTGTCAGAGAGAGAGGAAGAGGAGGGGGAGAAGCAGGCAGGGAGAGCAGCAGGCTCCCTGCTGAACGAGGAGTATGATGTGGGGCTCCATCTCAGGACCCTGGAATCATGACCTGAGCAGAAGGCTGACACTTAACGGACTGAGCCACCCAGGTGTCCCCAGGACTGGTCTTTAGTTATGCCTCTGCAGTGTTGAGGGAAGCCATACATATTTTAAAATCAGTAGTGACAGTTGAAAGGGGGGGGGGAAAGCGTGCTCTTCTTGTTTTACTCTGCACGAATGGAAGGAATTCTTCCTTAAAACACTTCTGCTTGTGTTCTGAGGTCAGCGTGTCTCATGTGTGACATAGGCTTCTGCAAAGCCAGTAGTTTTGCGAGTGAATGGTGGATTATAGGTACACAATGCAGTCTTTTTCTTCTATACATCATAAATCGATCAAGTTTGATAATTTTTTTTTTTTTAAAGATTTTATTTATTTGACAGAGAGAAATACAGCGAGAGAGGGAACACAAGCAGAGGGAATGGTAGCGGGAGAGAAGCAGGCTCCCTGCCGAGCAAGGAGCCCGATGCGGGGCTTGATCCCAGGACTCTGGGATCATGACCTGAGCCGAAGGCAGATGCTTAACGACTGAGCCACCCGGGCGCCCCAAGTTTGATAATTTTTGTTGCTATTCTTACTGACAATGATCGTTTTGGATACTTTGCTCATTTTCCCCCCCAGGAGTGTATGATTTAAAGTATTATCATGTTCTTTTCATTTTCAAAAGGGACTAATAAAACCTGCCTCTGGGATGAATAAATACATTATTATAGGTGTTGAAATTGTTTAAATAGGAAATGTTTCTCCTCTCCTTGAGTAAAGATATATTATCCCAAACAGAAACATTGTCAGTTAAGGGGTTTGAATGTGTCCTTCAGTCAACTCAAGATCACTTTGTACAGCTAGGGCTCAATCAAATACTACTTTTAATCATCT
>CM053611.1:74477806-74515384 GCA_028646535.1 Procyon lotor
TTTATTTATTTATTTATTTATTTGACAGAGAGGGAGAGATCACAAGTAGGCAGAGAGTCAGGCAGAGAGCCTAATGTAGGGCTGGATCCCAGGACCCTGAGATCATGACCTGAGCCGAAGGCAGAGGCTTAACCCACTGAGCCACCCAGGTGCCCCTGCTTATTGGATTTAGAATCTCTGGCATTGGAAAGAGTGATATACTTGCCTTTTATAAAGATAAGTTTGGTGGAAGAGTCTGAAGAGGGCTAAGACTTAAGAGTAGGAGTTTAGTAATGACATAACCATTCAGCATTTTACTTAAAAACTTTTTTTTTAGATTTATTAGAGGGAGCAGGAGAGCAAGGAAATAGAGTGTACAATCATGAGCAGGAGGGGTAGAGGGAGAGAGAGAGAGAAAATCTCATACTTCATGCTGAGCATGGAGCTGAACATGGGGCTCGATCTCAGGACTCTGAAATCATGACTTGAGCCAAAACCAAGAGCTGGACGCTCAACTGACTGAGCCACCTAGGTACCCCAGCACTTTCAGTTAAAGGAGATGCTGGCTTAAGTTAAGGTCCTGGCAGTGGAAAAGGAAAGAGAGGGAATGGCTACTGAGAAATTGAGGTGCTAGGATTCTTTTTCTTTTTTTTAAAGACTATTTATTTGACAGAGAGTGAGAGCAAGAGAGAGCACAAATGGGGGAGCAGCAGCTGAGGGAGAGGGAGAAGCAGACTGCCTACTGAGCAGGGAGCCGGATGCGGGGCTTGATCCCAGGGCCCTGGGACCATGACCTGAGTTGAAGGCAGATGTTTAACTGACTGAGCCACCCAGGCGCCCCAAGGTGCTAGGATTCTAAAGACTTGGTAACATATTAGAAATGGGGAGTGAAAGATTGTGGTGGGAATTAAATGAGATAATACATTTTTTTAAAAAGTATTGAGCGCAGTACACAGTACTTGACATGTGGTAGGCACACAGGGAATGAGAACTTGTAATTCTGTTGTTGTCAACACAGACAGTAAGAAACCTAT
This sequence comes from Procyon lotor, assembly GCA_028646535.1. Taxonomy (NCBI): domain Eukaryota; kingdom Metazoa; phylum Chordata; class Mammalia; order Carnivora; family Procyonidae; genus Procyon; species Procyon lotor. The sequence continues at coordinate 74,478,820 of CM053611.1, forward strand.
TGGAGATTCCTGTCTGTAGGATCAGTAACTCAGGGTTCTCCTCTGTATAGCCTCATCTTCAGATGTACACCCTAGCAGATTTCATACTCTGATTTTTGCTTGTTAGGGACACCGCGGTCGCTTTGTGTTCACTTTATGTGATGTCCTGACAGTATTACTGAGGTATTTTGTAGTTGTTAACATGATCTTAATATTTACATGTCCCTACCCAATGACCTGATGCATGTTTGAAAGCCAGCTCAAATGTGAAACACATCTGTTGACTTTGATGCTGTCATTACGGAAGAAAGGCCCAACGCCCCACTCAGAGTTGATTATTTGTCTAGGATTTTATTCTGCAAGTGTTTCCTTTTCCTTTATGTCTTTAGAGTTATATTTTCATCCTTGTTTCAGAGATGTTACTCCCACTTGAGTCAGTTAGGTATTGAATCAGGTTTATTCAATACTTTGTTGGTAATACCGGCAAACAGTTCTTTGACAGAATATGTTTAGGGTAAAACTAGTGTGTTCATCTACTCAGGCTGCCATAACAAAATACCACAGACTGGTTAGCTTATGCAACAAAAACTTATTTCTCACAGTTCTGGAGGTGGGAAGTCCAGATGAAGTCCAAGATCAGGTTATCCTGGGATTCTGTTCCTGGGGAAGACCCTCTTCCTTACTTGCAGAGACAGCTGCCTTTCCCCCATGTCCTCACATGGTGGAGGGTACTCTCTCTTGGCTTCTTCAAAGCCACTAATCCCCTCATAAGGGTCCCATCCTCATGATTTCATCTAAGCTTAATTACCCTCCATAGGTCCCATTTCCAAGTTGGGGGTTAGGGCTTCCATATGGATTATTTTGGGGGACAGAGTTCAGTTCATAGCAACGGGGGTTGAGGAATGCGAATTTTAAGAGTATTTGCATCTCTTAGGTTCTGCCTACCTTCTACCTTTTACAGGTATGTTTTGATGATTGTCTTTAAGTTGGTTGTGTTGGATGTTTCAGATGTCTTAAGGAGTCCTTCATTAGCCATTCATCAAACAGTTACAGAGCTAGGATTCAAAAGTCAGTAAGATAATTTCACCCTTAAAAGCTTTTAAAGCACAGCTGTAGTTTCATAACTGGAGGGGAAAAACAAACACATGTGCAGATTATTATGGGAATAATTGTCTCTTAGGGGAAGGGAATCAGAGAAGGTACAAAATCAGAATATTGGCAAGAAGGTTATTCTCCCGAGGACCCTTTCAAGGCCAATATGGTACTTTATGTGCTGCTGAAATTGACATTGCATCATGCTGTCGTTGTGTCCCGCGATTGAGGTAATGATGAAGTTAATCTTCACCACCAGCATACTAGCATGGATAATTTCCCTTCACATGTGGTCCTGAATTTAAGAAAGCTGTTAATTTAATTACTTTACGTTAGTATAATTTTATTTTAATGCTAAAACACATCTTTCCACACAAAATTCCAACACAAAATTTCCAGATTTTAAGATCTCCGAAATCAGGAGGTATCTTACAATCAATGATGCATCTTAATTGGCACTTTTTTCTTTTCTTCCCTATTGTATTTATTTTGTATTGTTTCTTATTTTCTTATTATAACATTGTAGTACATTTTATGGTTGGCACAGAATATTCAATGAAATACCATTATAAAACCTAGGCTAATATGTACCTGAATGAGCTCTTTCCTTACTATCTCATTTAATGCTCACAGTGACCTTATTATCATGTTTAATTTATAGAAGGTTTGGTGGTATTAATTACTCAAGGTCATTTTTTCCCTTTATTAGTTTAAATTATTTTCTCCATGAAATACACATTTTTTTCTTAGTAAGCAAGAACACAAATCTTTTAGTCATTCTCCAAGACTGTATACTTTAAAGGAAACTATTGATGAGTTTTGCTCTGAATTTCATATGAATTTAAATTACATAGTTCTTGGGGAGAAATTCTATCTTCTTGTATCTGCTGATGTTCCATATGCAGTATAGTAGTTTTGTCCTTTAACTTGTTAGAAGATGAAGAGTTCTTTCAGCAGCTGAAAATGATACTCCTGGACCCTGGGTTCCTCCAATTCCAATCTCAGTTCCATAGCTGGGATTCCTCAGTTCATGTTTGCAGGATTATTTTCTTTCCAGTCACTGAGGGGAATTTCTCTCTTAGGGGGGATTTCAGAAACCCAGGCAATTATCTTGATTGGCTTAGCATAAAATTAATCATGATACTGGTCCTGCTGTTTACAGTGGCTATGTTCTGTTCACTAGGTTCCCTTGTGAACAGACTTTGAGGTCAGTAGCTGAGGGTATTTTCTTATCATGCCGGGGCCTCTGTAATGGTTCTTTGCCTGATCTTAACAGGGTCCAGGCCCTGCCTGCCTTGATCCTCTCTGACTATGGCCTGTGTCTCTTATATCTAGACCTGCTGTCTGATGCTACGTAGCGAGATCCACATTCTGCCTTTCCTTGGGAAATTCCCTGTAGAGCCCTGCTGGCATTACCTGTCCCTGTTTGTGGTGGATGGGGTCTGGGGCTCTCTTCTCTCATTCTCTGCCTTGCATTCTGATTCAGACCTCTGGGACCGTACCTTGAATACCGCCTAGCTCTGTAGTAGCCTGTTATTCAAGGCTCTTCAAAATTGGCCTCTGACTTTTCTTTCCAACAGTTTGTACTATTCAGTACTATCAAACTTCCTTATGGTAGTTTGTTTTTATTATATTATGATTTTTGTATTTGTATATTTGTTGAAACTTGACTAGTGTACTCTGAGCTCCTTGAACCTGGGTCCATGTCTTTTATATATAAGAGGTAAAAAAGACCACCCCCCCCAATAGTATCTTGCACATAGTAAGCAGAATGAGTGAATGGTAGAGTTAATGTCTGCTAGGCACCCAGTGCTCACCTGATGACTAAAAGCTTGTAAGAAACAGAAAAGCAGTCATAGGAAGTAGTCCCTGATCACATGATCTGTGCCTTATGGGGCCATACATCTGGACTTTGGAATGATGCTCTTTAGCTTTTGAGTATTTGCTTAGATATATTTTTGATCCATCTAGTGTATAATTTCTTAACTTTCCATAGAATTCTTTTTTTTCCAACTTCTGGGATCATATTTTACATATGATTTGTACATGAAGTATGTACATTGTATCACCTTTATAAATGAATGTTAAAATTTGTTTAAGTTTTTCCTGGTTCAAGTACTTTAGAACTCTTTAAGTGTGTCACTAGAATAAAGCTTAGGAGGGAGGTGGCTTTCTTGAGTTTATTTCTACACGCTCCGTTTCTGGAATAATATCCATGTACTCAATAAATATTTAATAGTAGGTGGTCCATAAATCATGAATAAATGAGTAATTATACCAATCTCTGCTTTCCTAGGGAAAGGGGGAAAATCAGTATTTCAAAATTCTTCTTTAGATTTTGTATATTGCTTCCAGTTTGATTCAGCTTTAATTTCCAAGTTGTATGAGCTTATAGACTCTCAGGTTTGGAAGGGAACTCAGAGCTATGTATAGTCCGGCTTCTCCACCACAGAGTAGCTTCCAAGTGAGTATCATACATGTCAGTTTGTAGAATATTTAGTTCAGAGATCGTCCCAGGAAGCATGTGACTGTGACACCACTGAGGAAGGACCATTTCCTCAGGCAGTCCCTCCTTTGCCCCCCACTTAAAGGATTGTTTATATGGCAACTACAGAAAATTACGTTATGTTAAAGCAGTTTGTGAGGTCAGCTGAAGTGGCACAAAAGTGGCTTGTTGCTGACTTGAAAGATCAGAAGGAGTTCTTCTGTTTATTCTGTTTCTGTTCCATCTTTTCTGGCAGTGGAAAATGGCCTCAGGATTAGGAGAAGGAAAGGGATATGAAACATTTGAGCTGTGTTTGGGGCCATATTGAATGTTTAGAGCATTTGCTTTGTTCATTTGCTTAACCGTATTTTGATTAAAACCATATTTCTGTAAAAAAAAGGAATAAATATTAATAGCTTTTCTAGTTGACCAGTTGGCATTGGCAGCAAGTAATGACTGGGTAGCTAATTAGTCCTTAGAGTGTTTCACAGTAGAGTATATACGTTTTTTCTATTCTTGGTTAATGATATTTCCAGTAATTAAACATAGTCTATCTGGTCCAGAAAGACCTGAAGCATGATGGAGTCATTTTTCTTAAGCTTGGATATTCTTCATAACCTTCTTCTCAGGTGTTCTTTCTAGATGATCCTTCTATACTTTACTTAAAGTCTTTAAATAAGGCTAATTTTTCACAATAAAAATTTCTCTTATTTTCATGATCCTCTCTTTCCCTGAGCCTCTTACCCATCCTTACTGGTTTGGTATCTGGTGCTGTCAAGAGCTTGTCTAATTCCCCTCACATATATCTCCCTTCCTAAATAACTACAGACCTACAGCTACTTCTCAGGTTCCATTGCTGGACCCATTTACTATCTTAATATCTTTAGATTAGATACATCTCTTCTGTTACATGTGATTTAAGAAAAATCACGGACAACGTGAGCATAGAGTAATTATATTCTTGGATATAATCATAGGGGCTTCCTATCGAAATAAGTTTTGTAAATAAGAATAAGAAGTAAAAATTTTATCTTAACAAATGAAGCAAGCACTCCTTTTCTTTGATTTGTAGTGTGTTTGAAAATGGTCCTCTGTATCTACTATTGTGATCTTTACGACAACTCAATGATTATGGATTTTCCCTCAAATATAAACATTTACAAACAGAAGGGACATAAACCTGAAATTGCATAGATGAGACTTAATGCTAGAAAGATTGTTTAATAATATCTTTAGCATACATAAATGAGATTAAAAATGAGACGCTATATCCCGTGCATTTGCTCCAGCCTAATTCTGTTCGTTAAAATGAAAAATGGCTCATTCTGTTTTGGAGCATTGCCATTATAAAAATAAATGTCAATATGTTTCATACTTGCAGACTTTTAACACTTGTCTGCAAAATGCCAGAGGATGACTACACCAGTACTTCTGGGTGTGGGCAGTGTATTCATAGGAGAATGACATCGATTACAAAAATGTAAGATTGTCTTAGAGGAGTTTCCCCGTTGAGATGCTTATTTAATTACACCAAATGCCTTCTTCATTTGTGAATTCTTAGAAGAAGGATAGGAATAGCCTAGGTGTGGATGTACTTGGTGGTTTTCTCTCTACCACTTGCTGTCATCTAGCTCCTCCTCTCCTTTCATTTTCCCTCTGGCTTTTCTAACTCCCTCTTCAATCATTTTTTCCCCCTGCCTTGCATTTGAGCAGTGTGGGCATTGCTTTGTCCCAATGGTGGCATAGGGATTTAATAAGATTGCTGACCTCTGGGCCAGAATGACTCTTGCCTGGCTGACAGTTGTTAACTCCTAGTGGGCTATGTAGGTAAGAAAAGTGAAGTGATAGAATTCACAGTACTTGCTGAAAGAGAAGGTGTTGAAGACCGGGGACCTCTGTCAACACTTTTTTTTTTTTGGCCTTTTTTTTCTTTTCTAGCACTGGGTCTGGGTGGGTGGTGATCTAATTGGTTCAGAATTAAATAACAGGAAGGGGCTGATATATTTGCCTTTTCATGTTGCTTTTAAGTACACATCTTCCCTAGACTCAAGGCCTTACATGTGGTAAAAGGGAACGAGAACAGGATAAAGAGGTGCTGGAAAAAACCATTTGTATTTTCCTTGTTTTTAGAGAAAGGTTTCTGGTTGTGGGTGTGGGGGTGGAGGTGCTGTATTACCACGAGGATTGGGACCCAGAAAATGGGTCTGGGTTTGGACCACCAGGTTCTGGGAATGTTGGGGCTGATGCCATAACTGTTAAGGACATTAGCAGAGTAGAGACCTAGAAGAAACTACTAGTTCACTGTTTGCACAAGTTAAGTAAGCTTTGCAAATTATGTATTTGCCTAACTTATTCCTGTTCACAGTAGAACTGCTATGAGGCATACCAAAATTTCTAACTTTGAGACTTCTTATTATCAAATTTATGGAGACAGTTTTTGAATTTAGTGAAAGATCTCATTCTGGATGCTGATATCTTGTGGCTTAGAATATGAATTCTCTCTCTTGTGTATCTGATTTGAAACCGAAATATACTAATGACAAACTGGTGTCCTGTGAGGTGCCTGTGAATTCCTAGTTGTGGCAATAGATGGATTAGGGTCAATTACATGGCTTACTCTGCTTGCTGGTATGTGACCATTTTCTCTAAAGAGCTGGGGGCATGGAGGATAGGTAGGTAGTTTAATCTATTGAGTTTTTTTTTTTAACCCAGTATAAAATCAAGTAACTAATCAATTTCTTCCCCTTCCCCCTCCAGATACTTGGCTGAGATACAGGATTTGAAATTTGAAAATATTTCCTTAAACTATTCTGCAAGTATTTCTGTTTCAATTATTAAGATTATTTATTTATTTGTTTGTTTGTTTGTTTGACAGAGAGAGAGATCATAAGTAGGCAGAGAGGCAGGCCGATGCGGGGCTCGATCCCAGGACCCTGAGATCATGACCTGAGCTGAAGGCAGAGGCTTTAACCCACTGAGCCACCCAGGCGCCCCTTCTATTCCAATTATTAAAAATGAAAAGTATTTTTGTCTTATTTGATCTTCTGATCCATCCCGTTCACCAATAATACAAAATAAAATTTAGCATCAAGTAAGTTTTTGATTAAGTTAGCAGTGGTTTATGGGGAGCCCATGAACGTACTGCACAGACAGGGATGAATCAACCAAAGCAGAAAAAGGAAAGTACATTCCTATTCCTGAGTTTTGTGAGTCAAGAAGAACTCCTTGCTGGCTGTGTTTATGCTTTATTATTAGTCCTGCAAAAGAGAAACTGATTTCCATTTGTGCTGATCTATTATACTGTGAAAATACTGTGTGCATTTTCACCCTTAGAAAAGATTTCCGCAAACAGAGATCTAAGAACTGAACATAAGTGATTGTGGGGATTGTTTTATTTATCCGTAAAGGCAATATTCTTTCTGTTGGGGCAAGGGATTTAGATGGCAGAATCAATAACTTGGTGGCCATGTGGGACTTGCTAATAGACAAATTAATGTATGATGCTTATGAGCTTGATAAGCTCGAAAGGCCGTATTCTCCTAGTACTTCATTGCCATGTAGTCAAATGCAAGAATAGATAGAAAGAACATAAGGGAATGAAATGATCTATATCATAATCTTTCAAGGATATTAATTCACGAGTAGTGACGACAGCAGTTATCTATGTATTAGCCAGTTGCTTGACAAACACTTGTCACAAATCACTGGTATTGTGTATGATGTGTTTTCCTAAAGCAAAAATCAGATAAAACATGGTAGTGTTTTTTTTTTTTTTTTTTTTTTTTTATAAATAAGAACTCATGCTTCGGCGTGTATAACTAGAAAGCATTGGCAAATGGACACCCGACTATGAGATTCATTCCCTGAAATGCTCTTTTCAGGGTTCCGTGTGAAAGCGTTAGCTGTGTCAATTAGTTGAGATGAAATGACATAATTTATTGACCTGTGGTGATAACTTTCTAAATTCATTGACCATTTGGCGCCACATAACTGAATGCCTTGCTAATTGCTCAGACGCATGCCTGCTTTCGTAATCAATGTGCTCCTTGGGCTAGGCTCAGCAGGATTTATTGCCTCATTTTCTATTTCAGACTGCTTAACCATTCACTGGGTGGTGTCCCTGAAAACGACAGTCCCTGTGGATCAGAATCAGCATGTCAGAGGGCAGAGGTCTGTCTTTTTCATGGCTTTGGAATCACTCATTCATATTCTAAGAGGAAGGCAAAGCTGGCCATTTGCATTTAAAACACTGCTCTCCAAGGTTACATTCTGTTGAGTATATATTTCAGATAGTGGACATTTATCACAGTGTAGCTCTCAAATCTGAAATTGCTGCTGAAGGTGTAGCCGAAGAGCCATCCCAGTCTTGGGGAACAAGGTAATAAATCAGAAGCTGCCACAGGATCACTATGGTAACCGTCAGGCCCTGTCACACTGCAAGCATTATTGAAGGGTAGGTACAGTGTTCAGCTCATCAAGTGTTTGTGATCATAAACCTATTGACGCTATAGATTTGATATGACCGCATTATTGTCTTTGTGAATGGAAAGGGACTGCTATCATATTTAAGGTAACGTTTTATGACTCTAGACTTGAACTTGTTGCCAATGCCAATTGACTTACTATGGTAGTGGTATGTAGTTTTTCTTTTTAAAGGTAAAACAGTTTTTCAACATTGTGAAACTAAATGTTTTTTTTCTAATGAGACCATTCATGCTGAGCTGAACATGTAGACTTATGTAATTATGTATCCACATCGATCCAAGTCACCTAATTCTAACATTTGAACAATATTTAACACTGTTATTTGACAATGTCTTTATTGTGATTTTCTGAACTATAGATGGGAGATCTTGAGATGATGTTTTCTGCCTTCATTTTTAATATATACACATAATTATGGTTCAAAATTTTATAACATGACGTTTGGATTTAGGTTTAGGTAACATCTTGATAACATTGTTGATGAATTTACTGTGAAGCAATTAGAATATAAGGCCAAGATTCTGAAAGACAATTACTTTTGTTTATAAGAAGGGTGTGTTCTTGAAATTATAATGACAACTTTAAGTAAAAACATATGTTCTCTAAGAGCAAAGTTCATATATCCAGAATATTTTATATGAATGTGGGAGTAGTAGTATTTTCAGTCACACTTCCTCGTAACAGAAGGTCATTCCCCAAAACAGATTTAACATATAATTGTCTAGCATTTTATTAAAGAACATATATTTAGAACTAATCAACAGGGAGGAAAACCCCCATGTATTATTATAATAAAATTGTTAGTATTTTCCTAATTATTATTGCAATTGAACATCTTTCTTCCAACTGAAGCGAAAGGGCATTCCTAAGTGTTAAAGGCAGTAACTATGGTAAATCCCTTGTGAGAGAGACAAAAACTCATTAAGATCATGATAAGGCAGTCACTTCTGTACATTCCTTAGAAGGATTTGGATTTTCTTCTCCCTTGTTTTAAAAGAGTGATCCAACATTACATTAGTAAGCACCCATCCACCATGGTTACATTACATTAGTAAGCACCCATCTTGGAAACATCTTATCCAGGCTCCCTGTCCAGGAATAGTACAACGTAAGGTTTGCACCGAGTTTGAGCTTAGTGCTTCGCTCTGTGTATCGGAAGGTGGGAGGGAATGAGGGACAGAGGGGAGGAAGGAGGGAAGACTTTGAGCATCTCCTATCTCCTTTACTGCACAGTGCATGAGTTTTGGATCTTGGTGTTTAGTGACTGGCCGAGAAGGAGGCACTGTAGATGTTTAGCAGTTTTCAAAGAAAAAGATTTCTCACTGCCGTCCTTTTTATGTGAAGGGCAGCCTACAGTGGGGGGCCCGTTGCTGCTGAACTGTGGTGGAATGCAGTGATAGGGCCGGCGCGGTAGGGTCTGCCTTGGGTCGTGAGTGCTGCCGTTTCATGTGGGATGCTGAGCAGCTGTCAGATATGGAAGCACTTTGCACCTCTTATGGGCCAGAATGAAAGTCAGAGGCTTGGGGCCAGTCAGCCAGCTTCTGAGGCTCTGTCGGAGAGCGTGTTTATAAAGGCAGTGGTTGGGTCTACTTGTTATCTTCACTCAGTTCACTTTTCTTGGTCTCTGTGTCCTTTATTCTTATTACATTAGATTCTTATTCAGGGGCACTTGCTCTAGCATTTTGATCCATTTTGAAGAGGTTCAGGAAAATTGCACACGGTAAAGGAAGACTATACATTCTTATTGCTCGCTTGCTGTGTGCTAGGTACCCTGGTAGGTCTTTGCATACATACTTTAATCTGAGAGCAAACTTAAGAAGTGTTATAATTCCCATTTTACTGATAAGAGGGCTGAGCCTAAGAAAGATTTAAATGTCTGGAAAGTAGCTGAGCTGGATTTTCAACACCATTTTCTTTCATACCAGAGTCCATGTTCCTTATATTTTTTTCTGTCCTTTTTGCATGACTGTTCAAGAAGGCATAACTTCTTCTAATTTCTTTTTTATATTCTTATTGTTGCTGTGGTGAGAACACTTAATATGAAATCTACTGTCTTAACCAAGTTTCAAGTATACAAAACAGTATTCTTACCTATAGGCACAATATTGTATGATTGATCTCTAGAGATTCTTCATCTTGTACACTTGAAACTTGATAACCATTGAATAGCAACTAGCTCCCCATTCCATTCTCCCCCCAGTCCCTGGCAGGCATTGATCTACTCTTGGCTTCTGTGAGTTTGATGACTTTGGATAACTCAAATAAGTAGAATTGCCCTTCTATGTTTGGCTTATTTCGTTCAGAGTAATGTCTGCAGGTTCATCCATGTTGCCCACTGCCCCACTGTGTAGTTCATCAGTTCTTGGAATTGCATTCAGACATTGTGCCTGGTGCTAGAAAAATCTATCTAAATTCAGTCCTCTCTACCCTTAGCTTTAATGGAGTCAGATTGGGGTAAGAAAATCATGCCCTAGCAATCATATTCGGTATTTGATTTCAGGCTTTGTTTTGTACTAACTCTTTAATTTTGGGCAAACAACTTTACCTTTTTGGACCAGATTCCTCTTTTGTAGGGAAGAGATGATAAAGCCTACCTCCCCACATTGTAGTGAGGATTCAGTGAACTAGTGGATGCCAGAGACGTGGTGTGGAGTAAGTACTGCTCATTCTCATTCTTACTTGCCAGCACTTGCAGTTATAAAACAGCTAAAGTGTTAGGGTAAGCCAAAAAATTTTAGATGAAGGTCATTATTGATTTTTTTCAGGCAACTGCACTGTATATAATAGATTCATTGATAGTGTAGGCAGCATTCATACTAATGGTATTATATTTATATCTTCCTATTAGAGGTTAATTTCTGTCTTCCTTTATACATTGAAAACTGAGCTGCTATTTTGACCATTGGAGGCAAATATGGAAAAGAAAACGAGAAGCGCTCTTCTACCCAAATCTATATCTGCAATGGAGCCCCGAGGGTCTTTCACTATCAACCCTGGAGTCTGTGCAGACGAGAATCCTGCCGATTAGAGTCAGAAAGACAGAACCCAATGCGCTGATCCCTAGCGTTTCTCCAGAAATCGGTCCTACCTCCGTGTCTGCTTCCCTTGATTTGCCTGCCTTTGTTTTCCTGTCACTCTTACTCTTTAGAGCAACATCTGAAGATTTGTACTTTGCACCTTCTGTTACAATAATGAGGTATAAACTTTGCTTCCCAAGGAGGGGTAGTCGTTCCATTTCATTTGGTTTGTTACTGTTAACACTGGCCTTTTATTTATTTACTTATTTTAAAAAATTTATTTATTTGACACACAGAGAGAGATGACAAGTATGCAGAGAGAGGGGGAAGCCGACTCCCAGCTGAGCAGAGAGCCCGATGTGGGGCTCAATCCCAGGACCCTGAGATCATGACCTGAGCTGAAGGCAGAGGCTTTAACCCTCTGAGCCACCCAGGTGCCCCTAACACTGGCCTTTTAAATGGTAAGCTCTTGGTCTTGCCATTCCAACACCTGGCGATATCCAGGTAACATGTGAATAAAGGCTCAGCTCTCCCCTGGTAGGGAAAGAGGCAGGCAGCGTACTGCTGAGGGCCACATATGGAGGTGTTGCGGTTACAGTGATGTCATTGCCAGACTGGCCTTCTTCTGCTGTTTGATTAACCGAAAGATCCTTCTCACGATAGTTTTTTTTTTCACAAAAAATATGTATAAAAATGTTTCAATCTTGTAATAACTTTTGTTCAATGCTGTCAATAGTTTTTTTTCAAAAAATACTAAAAAGTTTCAATTTTGTAGTAACTCACTTGTTCATTGCTGTTGGTTGACTGTTTGGGTGTATGCTTTTTACTTTTGAAGGCTTATGGTGTGTGTAGAAAGCAGATGAAATTCTATAGGTTTTGTTATTTCAGGTAATGCTTAAAGGAAAATTGTCATGGTAAAGCTTGTTTGGGTAGAAATTCTGATGACATTGACTTTTCTTCTCTCGTCCCTATTCAGTTCTCAACAACAGGCAGAAGCCTGAAATTCTTGTTTCTGTTAGATGAAAACTCACCATTTGTCAGAAATGTTTTCTTTACCTTACCGTTGCCTTTCCAGTGGTAAACAAATAAGCGTTACCATTTGTAGAGCAAGACTAAGGTGAAAACAGGCCTTTTGTATTTAGGCATCTCCGATCCTAGTTACACTAATAACGTATATTTTGCTTCACTGCTTTCTAAGAAGTGGAAACAGAAATATACATAATTGATGAACCAGGGAATTATGATTAAGTGCTTGATGTGTGTGTCTTGCTTATTGGTTTTCTTGTTCCAAATATGATTGCTGCATTTTCTTGTAAGATTTGGGAGAACTGTAGCTAAATGAAAGGCAACAGGAGACTTAGATATAAAAATGATTTATTTTTGAAACTTATATATGTGGTTTTGAAAAAAAAAATTTTTTTTTAAAGATTTTATTTATTTATTTGGCAGAGAGAGAGAGAGATCACAAGTAGGCAGAGAGGCAGGCAGAGAGAGAGAGGTAGCAGGCTCCCCGCTGAGCAGGGAGCCCAATGTGGGGCTTGATCCCAGGACCCTGAGATCATGACCTGAGCCGAAGGCAGAGGCTTTAACCCACTGAGCCACCCAGGCGCCCCGAAAAAAATTTTTTTAAAGACATTATTTATAGGGGGTGAGGGGCAGAGGGAGAGAGGGAAAATCTTAAGTTGACTGCCTGCTGAGCATGGATCCCGTCTTGGGGCTTGATCTTACGACCCTGATATCATGACCTGAGCCAAAATCAGGAGTTAGGTGCTTAACTAGCTAACCCACCAGGCACCCCTGAAACTTACACATGTTAAAAGTCACTTTTTTAATGTGTTGTTCTGTGAATTATGACAAATTGCATCAGCACAGTCAAGGTTCAGAATAATTTTTTTCCCTTCCCCAACCAAATTCCTTTATGCTGTCCCTTTGAAGTTAAGCCCTCCTCCTACTTCTAACCCCTGGAAACTGCAGATTTGTTCTTCCCTATAAGTTTATCTTTCTCAGAATGTTGATCTAAATGGAGTCATATGGAGTCTTTTACAGTTGAGCTTTTTTTCATTCAGCATGATGCATTTGAGATTCATCTAAGCTTTGTATCAGTAGTTCCTCTTTATTGTTGAGTAGTATTCCATTGTATGGATGTACCATGGTTTGCTCACTCACTTCTCTGTTGAGACAGAAAGGATGTTTCCCGTTTTTTGCAGTTATGAATAGGCAACTGTAAATATTCGGATATAAATTTGTATGTGAACATAAGTTTTTGTCTCTTTTGGATAAATACCTAAGAGTGTGATTGTTGGATTATATAGTAAATGCATATTTAACTTTATAAGAAGTTGACAAGCTTTTTTATTTGTTTGTTTGTTTTCAAAGTGACTGTAACATTTTGAACTGCTTCAGCCAGCAAAGTATGAACTCAGTTTCCCTTCCTCCTTGTTAGCACTTGGTATTTTCTTTCTTCCTCCCTCCATCCCCTCTCTCCCCTGTTTAGCTATTCCAATAGTTATGTAATGATATCTCATTGTAGTTTCAATTTGCGTTTTTCTAATGACTAATGTTGACATCTTTTCATGTACTTGTTATCTGTATATCCTCAGTGAATTTTCGCACACTAAAAAAAAATGTTTTCTTACTAAGTGCTACTCGTATACCCTCGATGTAAGTCCTCTGTCAGTTATGTGACTTGAAAATACTTTTTTTCCCAGTCTTTGGCTTGTCTCATAATTCTCTTAACAGAGATTTTTACAGAGCTAAAAGTTTTAAGTTTGACATTCAGTTGGACCATATTTTCTCTTTTAGATTGTAGTTTTGATGTTGTTTTTTAGGACTGTTTGTCTAACTCAAGGTAAAAATAAAAACCTCCTCCCATATTTTCTTGTAAAAGTTTTATAGTTTTATAAATTGCATTTAGATCTGATCATCTATTCTTAATTTTTGTAAGAGGTGTTGAGTATGTGGCAAGGTTTTTTTGTTTTTGTTTTGTGTATGGATATTCAGTTGTCCAACACTAATTATTGAAAGGACTCATTCTTTGAACTTCCTTTGCATCATGATCAAAATTGGTCATTTTTGTGTGGTTTTACTTTTTGTATCTTTATGTTGTTCCACAAACATGTGTCTATTTTTTGCAATACTGTATTCTTTATTACTATATCTTTATATAAAAACTTAGAATTAGGTACTGTGAGTCCTCAAACTTTGTTTTCCAAAATTGTTTTTGCTATTTTGGTTCCTTGGTCTTCCCATAGAAATTTTAGAATCAACTTGTTGAGAGCTACAAAAAAATTCCTCTTGGCATATTTACAAGAGTTACATTGACTCTGTAATGCAATTTCTGTACATAAATTTGGGATAATCTACATCTTAGTAATATTGAATCTTTCCATGAATATGATGTCTCTTTTAAAAAATAGTACATCTTCTTTTCTTTCGTCAGTGCTTTGTAATTTTCAGCATACAGATACTGCATATTTTGTTAAATTTTCACTCTAAATATTTTGGGGAGTGCTATTATGTTACTTAAATTTTTTTTTATTCCAGTTGCTCATTGCTACTTACAACAATATTACTAATTTTCACATTTCTACCTTGTTTCTGGTGACCTTATTAAAACTCATTAATTTTAGAAGCTTCTTATGAGGGTTTCTTGAGATTTTCAATTGTGTTGTCTACAGATAGGAATAGTTTTATTTCTCCCTTTCCAGTCTGTATGCTTTTTCTTTTTTTAATCTTATTGCACTGGTTAGCACTCTGAATGAGATGTTAACCACAAATAATGAGAGCAGTTATCTTTACATTTTTCTCAATTTTAGGTGAGAGCATCCAGCCTCTTGTGAAGATTGATGTTAGCTTTAGATGTGTGTGTGTGTGTGTGTGTGTGTGTGTGTGTATGTATGTGTGTGTGTGCGCGCCTGCACTCTTTGTTAGGTTTAGAGAACTCCCTTTTATTCATATTATGCTGCTGATATTTTTTTTTAATTGTGAGTGGGTTTTAAATTCATTTTTTTTCTGTATCTACTGATATAAACCTATGATTTTTCCTTACTAGGCTGCAAATATGGTAAATTACATTTATTTTTAGAATGTTGAAGTAGATTTATGTAGTTGGAAGAAACCCCAGTTAAATATGAAATAATATATGTCTATATGGGATGTGTGTGTGTATGTGTGTGTGGATACACGCACATAGAATCTAATATTTTTTTGAGAATTTTTACATCTGAATTCATGAAGAATATCTGTACTTTTCTTGCATGTCTCTGGTTTTAGTCTCCGTGTTATGTCAGACTCCTATAAGGAGATGGGAGGTGTTCTTTCCTCTTCCAGTTTCTAAAAGAGATTTTGTGGAGTTGTTACAATTTCTTCCTGGAATATTTGGTAGAACTTCCCAGTGAAACCATCTGGGCCTTGAGTCTTCTTTGTTGGAAGGATTGTGATTATGAATTGAATTTCAAAAGTATTGTAGGCCTCTTCAGGTTATCTTTTTCAGTTTGGTTTTACGTGTCTTTCAAGGAATTGTCTGTTTCATTTATGGTTTTATTTGAATTTATCTTATTTGAGGTTCACTGGGCTTAGTGAATCTGTAAATTAATGTGTTTAAACAAATTTGGCCATTATATCTTCTACTATTTTTTTCTGTAACATTGTCATTCTTTTCTCCCTGTAGGAGTCCCATAGCACAAATATTTGTCCTTTTGATACTGTCCCACATACCTCCGAGATTCTGTTCAGTTAAGAACAGAGAGGACAGTTTCTATTACTCTGTCTTAAGTTCACTGACCGTTTCCTTTTTCATTTTGATTCTGCTATTGAGATCATGTACTAAATTTTTGAATTTCAGACTTTTAAATTTCAGGGTTTTTTTGTGTGTATGTTCAAAAATTTTTTTTACTGTTTGGCTCTTGGGTCAGCATAAAGAAGGAAAAACAAAACTAGTAAATGTGCTCTTTCTTTTTCATGGTTTCTTTATCTCTGGGGCTACCTTGCTCTTTCAGTTCATTTCAAGAGGGTGTTTATATTTACCACAGTTATAATTGTCTCTTTAAAAAAGCTATATTAATTTTAAGATCAGGGTCATCTTGGGCTGGCCCCCTATTGTTTGTTCTTTTCCTTATGAATTGGTTAGAATTTCCTGGTGTTTCATATGTTGAATAAGTTTTGGTCATATTCTGGACTTTTGGAATATTACTTTATGACCTCTGAGTCTTGTTGAAGTCCTCTTGATATTGTTGATTTCTTTTGTTTCTTTGTTTTAGCCGGCAGTGAACTCATGTAGGTTTGTACCACTTCAGTGGGTGTTTGCTCAATGTTTGTTCTGTTTTCCAAGCCTTTGCTGTGCTCTTTCTTGTCCATTTTGTACATTCCCCACTCTGAGGTTCATTAATTTTGATCATAGCTTAGTTCTCAAAACCTTGTTAGTTTTTTTTGTGTCTGTGTCATGAAAGTGCAGGTTGGGATGGACCTGGGATTTGGATTGTTGACAGACCCCATTAGAGGATCTCTTCTCCAGTCTTTCCTCATTGGATTTCCTCCAGTACTTTCTGACACCTAGCACTCTGTTTTCCTATTTCTTTTACTAAAAAGTCTAGTGTTCTCTCAGTTTGTCATTCTTTTTTTATTTTATATTTTATTTTATTTTATTTTATTTTATTTTATTTTATTTTATTTTATTTTATTTTATTTTATTTTATTTTATTTTATTTTATTTTATTTTATTTATTTATTTAATAGAAAGAGATCACAAGTAGGCAGAAAGGCAGACTAAGCAGGCTCCCTGCTGAGCAGAGAGCCCGAATGAGGGGCTTGATCCCAGGACCCGAGAAACCCACTGAGTAACCCACTGAGTAACCCACTGGGTACCCAGGCACCCCTCAGTTTATCTTTCTGTATGTTTTATAGTTCTGCCTATCTGGGCTGCCTTTGGGATTGAACAATGGCGGGGTGGGGTGGGAAGTTTGGGGGAAGACAGAGACAGAAAGAAAAATGCTGATATCCTCACATTCTGTAGATCACTTATGTTCATTAGTGCCATTCCTTTGAATCAAGAGATAGGTTTTCTTTCCAGATTTTAAATGCCTGTGTCACAGCTGTGGCAGTAGTGTACAATTAATTGTGACTGCAAGTGGTGTCTGACCAGGACTGGGAAAGGGAAAAAGGAAGGCTTCCCTTCACACTCTTCTGTTCACAAGGGTCCCTTTTCCATGGGGAAAAACTCTCTTGGAGTTCTCTGCCATCTATATCCACTACGGATTTCAGGGACCCAGACCCAGCCTTGGATCAAAGCAGGGAAATAGAAATCTAGAAAGCACCATTGTACTGGTTGTTCCTTAAATTTTGACTTCTCTCCCTAAATCATCTGCTCCTTTTTATTTCTCAGGGTTTTCAAGTAGTTGTACTTTATGTTTTGTCCAGAGTTTTTACTTATAATCATTGGCAGGGAGAGAGAAAGTATAGTGGAGTTATTCTATCTTGGCTGGTATCAGGAGCCCAAAATAATGTTTTTAAAATTAAATATTATTTTATTTGCTAATAATCAAATAGCAAAATGCAATAACAATATGGAAAATCTGGGAAATACAAAACTATAATTAAACTACCTATAATCCCACAATTTAAAATTAAGTACTCGAGCCTTTTTTTGTATACCGGGTCTGCTCACTTTTTAATGTATAAGTTTTTTAGAGTTGACCATATTATATGCAGTTTTGTATCTTGCTTTTTTCCCACTTATTACAAAGGAAGTTTTTTTAATGTCATTAAAATTATCCTTGCGATGAGTTTATAATGAGTTCATTGAATAAATCCATTATAGTTTATTCAGTTTTCCCCTATTGTTAGACATTTGTTCTTGAAGTATTTGCTACCATAAAATTGCTGTGATTAATGTCTTTGTGTGTAAATATTTCCCTAAATTGAGATTATTCTTTAAGCTATCTTTCTGGATGCATAATTACTAACTCAGTGGGTATGAATGTTTTTAAGGAATTTGTTATGTAATTATAAATTGTATAATACCATCATCTTACCAACAAACTATCCAGTTGGTGTTAATGTCAGATTAACCTAATGCCTAATTCCTGGCAATTGAGGTTGCTCCACACATCTTCTAGAAGTTCTTATCCTAACCAGGGCTCTGTCTATTCCCTTGAACCTTATGGACTTAATCCAGACTGTGCTCACCACTCAGGACACTCCTATTCTGAACCCTGTCTTGCTGTCCCTTACAATCTTTGTCACATGTTGACCTGGTGCTATAATGACTTTACAAGACTTGTACTGTTGGAGACCGTCACTTGAGAAACTCAACTATGACCACTTAACTTTCCTGTTTAAGACCTATTAGCTCTACATTGCTTATGGGAAAAAGTCCAAGTTTCTTAACGTGGCATAAAAGGCATTTTGCCATTAGCCTTGCTTATTTGTGATGCTCTATTTCTTACCATTCTTACCTCATAAGTTTAGTTTGAGGCATACTCAACCATTCGTTTATAATATGTGTTTTCTTGCCTTCAGATCTTTACATGTTCTTCGTTCCTGTGTCCCACCTCCTTTACCTACCCCTGCCACATAATTCCTGCTCCTCAAAAACAGAAACAGACACACACTTGTAAGTTCCTATGTCTTGTATAATTTAGTTGATGTGTCACTTCTTCCTTCAGGATATTTTTTCCTGAAGAAATCTCTGTATCACTCCACTCATGACAGTAGTGTGTGTATTTGTTTAAGCTGCATTCAAATTGTTAGCCCATAGATTTCCCCCCTCTTCAGTGGATTATGAACTCTGCACATGAGAACCAGATATATATATATATATCTCCAGAAGACAACACAATGCCTGATGCATACTAGCCTTTAAGAAACACTGGTGAGTTGAATGAATGTGTGAATGAATGAATGAATGAATGTCTCTGAAATACCCTTCTGTTTGTTTTTCTTGTTTAGTGTTTTCGAAGAACATCTTCTTTCTGTTGTTGTTTGTTTCCCAAGTATGAATATTTGTCACTGGTGATGGTGGTCAGTGACATGGGGACAGCCCTCTCAGCATTGTCACATTATGACCATAGTCATTGATGAACAAGTTTAAAATGGTCACAGATTCTTGAGCGTTTATTTCTGGCTCTGGAATATGGCAGCAGTACACAAATCTTTGTATATTTTGGGTTAGTTGATGGTGTGTATCATGGAGTAAATGCTTTTTTTTCTTTTTCTCTTTTTTCCTACACTTTTCCCCCTTGTTCTTTCAAGTTCTTCATTTCAGGATGTATGGTTGAAGTTATTTTACAACTGGTCAGTTAAATACTATGAGAACCATTTGAACCATTTGGTTTCACTCTTGTAAAGTAAAATTAGATTAAAAATGATAAAATGTGTAAGTGGTTATTTGGGGAATGGCATTTGAGACTGTAAAATTGTTTATCTGTAAATATATTGCTTAGGCTTTCCGCTTTTTTTTCTCCCCTGAATTTACTAGGACACACCCAAACTCATTTAAATACAGATTTTAATACTTTCCAGTAGGTGTTTGGTTTCAGGTAGAGTCCATAAAATCAAATGTAGGCAAATAAGTAAAAATCTCGCTGGAGTGTCCAGCTACATGCATTTCCTTTGCACCTTAACCTATTAATATGGACTTTAAGTTAAAAGTCAGAATTGTCATGCCTCACTATTCATCTTTTCCCCACTGGTATTGTTTTCCATTTTTACTTATTAATAATTATCCTTCCACATTCTTCCAGAAGCACCATCATGGGGCAAACGTCTACCTTTTCATTCTCCCATTTCCTAAAATATATATGTGCTAGTTTTGAATGGCTTTGAGGTGGTCCTGAATTCTTCAGGAGCTGACTCCAACTCATGCTGTCTTTGGATCTCTGGATCAGGTTTCTTGAGCCATCTGCCAGCTGGTTTGGGCTGCATTCATTCATTCATTCATTCATTCATTCAAAAAAGTTACTGAGTATCTTTTAATGCCTCAGGCATACAGGATATATGAAGACAAGGCCCAGTGTGTATTGCTAGGGACTCACAGGGGAAGCAGCCCAGTGATGAAATGACCAAGTCAACAGGCAATTGTAGGTGACACCGTAGTGTACAATGTACCAGAGTGAATGGAAAGTTCTTTGAGTGCATCTAGAGTAACTTTGGTGATCAGGAATAATTTCTTGGAGGCAGTGAGAACTAAATGTTGATGTTACTGAGTTATAATTTGGGATATAAAAAAAATCCTTCTGTGCTTTTGGATAAGAGTGTTTAGCTCTTAGCACTGGGTTTCCAAGTATGTCCTTATTACTCTGCACCTTACTACTCTGCCAATCTGTCCTCTCTCTTTCTGGCATTGTATCTTTAACACCACGGAGCATCCAAAGAGCTCTTCTTGGAATCCATAACCAAATCCATAAGGCATATTTATGCAGGGCACCTAGCTTTATTCCTCCCTCTGTATTTTTAGGCCAAGTGGAACAGTATTGCCATCAATGTTTGCCAAAAGCAATTGGCAGCAGGAATCATGCACAAGGCAGGTTGTTAAGGTGAGGTTACTCCAGGCCCAGATCACTCTCTGGCTATTGACAAGTTGTAGTTTACATTACTCAAGGGCAAAAGAGGTAACTTCCGTCAGCAGTTTTGAATAGAGGAAAAAGTGTTGTCTCTAGAGAAATTACAATTTAAAGCATGCTGTTTTACAGTTTGGAGCTGGTCCTAATAGCCGTGTGTATTTTCTCCTCCTAGCTGGGTGAGTGACACTCTGTAGCACTCCAGCAAATTGGGGTGAGTCTCTCGGATCCATTCCCGTAGTTACAGCTGAGTCACCAGTGGTGCCATGTTGGTCCCACATGTGTCACTGAACCGTCCGAGCTCAGTAGGAATTCACAGCGCGAAACAAACAAGGGTTTGTTGGTCTTGGGCATCACTTCCAAAAGAGATTCTTAAGTATAATTTGGGGAGGGGGGGTGCATTTAAGTGGTTATGATCTGTTTATTATTTGGTATAGTCAGCGGTAGTGTAGACTTTAGATCTAGATTGTTGGGGTTCACCTTCTGGCTCTGTGGATCCTTGCTAAGTCAGTTAACCTCTGTGTCTCACTTTATCCATGGGGACAGTCATAATCACTTATTGTAAGAAGTAAGTAGTTTAATATACATAAAGCACTTAAAATACATGGAAAAGTGCTCAAGTGCTGCATAAAAATGAATGAATACTGAATTCTGTGGGGTCAGAGGGTGAGAGAAAAAGGGATGAGGAGGGTTTTGTGATAAAGATCTGCATAGCCATTGAGGATGGCTTTGTGGGAGGCGTTGTATACATAGGCTGAAAAAAATCAGAGTCTGATGATAATTTCTTTATCCACTGCTATCATTGAAGTTTTTCATTTACACCTTCTCCATATCCAAGGAAGCATTTCTGTTCCCTTTGAAACATCTTCCTTTATCACAGCTAGTCATCATAGAAATTAATTTAAATCACCCTTGAGGTTTTGTAGTACGGCGGTAACCTGTGGCAACCTTTTTGAAAGAGTCTCCTCTTAAACAGGCTTTATAAAATAAAGCTTGTTTCAGAGTCTTGGTTTGTTTGCATCCTCCTTCATGTTGTTTATGCACTTCCTCTGTTATTCAAAAAAGGAGTGCCTTTTTCTTTTTGCATGAACTTACTATGTTTTGTGAATTGAGGTTCTCCCTTTGTTTATAATGTGGCTTTATGATGCGTTTTGTCCTTTCCTTTCTTCCTGTTTCATTTTCTTACCAATTGGAGGAAAATTTTTCCCTCAGTCACAGAGTCTTGAAGTGAATGTAGTTCAGTTTTTACACTGTCTTATTCTCAGGTTCCCGTGTGAGCAGTGAGTGACTCTTCGGTTCCAGGACAATTGTTGCATTGCATGTGGGGGGCAGCTTTAAAAGCAGTATAAAGCATAATTTCCATTTGGAGAAATAGGACTATAGTCCTCATCTCTACAAAAGTTCTGTAACATCACTAGGTTAGGTTCTTTACTGAGTGTTTTGTGATATGTCTGGGTTCAGAATCTATGATAAAACTTTTAATGTCCTTGTGTCTCATTTATATGTCACCCAAACTAGAAGGAACTTTTTACTGTGTCTCATTTTAGTCTCCATTCAGGGAAGACCAAGAAATGTGCCCTTTGGTTGGCTTAAACATACCTCTTATTGAAGTTACTAAGCTTTCCCTGTATTGCCCTTCCCAGGGCATATATGGAAAATCTGACTTAACAGCCAAAAGGATGGTTAGTACGGGCAAACTGTTACGTAGCAGCTATTAGGAAAATTTCAGCAAGGGGTCATCGTGCATGTACAATACAGTCATATTTTTTCTTTATATGTGGAACTCACAATTTATTTATAAACCCATTTCTATAATATTGTCAGATACTTCCCCCTACACATAAATACATTCTTCTGTGTCTCCCTTGGTGTGGCCTTTTTCTATCGAGTCCTCTTAGTTGTATACCTTTTTTATTGATCTGATGGCTTTGAACACACTCAGCTGTTTTGAATGATCCCTGGTTCCTCTAGGTTTTTTTTTTTTCCTTTTTGAGATTCTGTACAGTATAGATATTGTTGCTGAGTCGTGAGATATCAAATGGGTTGTTAAACTTGGAAGTGCTTTGTTTTGCTGTTTCATTTACCTCAGCAAACATTTATTAAGTGCTTATGCTGTGCCAAGGTACTTAAATACAGAAGAACAGGTCCTCGCATTTGAGGTTCAAAGCAATGGTGGAGATAGCTGTCAAGGCTGAATTTCTGTATACAGTGGTAATTGTAATGATGGCCACATGCATTGCAACTGCTTTAAGAGCTCAGAGGAAGGTCACCGAGGTAGCTAGCCTGGCCAGCCAGGAGAGGCTTTTTCTGCGTAGGCTAAGTCTTAAGGAGAAGCAGGATTTAGCTAAAAGAGGAGCAGTGAGCCTGAGCCTAAGATGTAGGACAGAACTCAGGTCAATGGGCACAATTTTACATGGTTGTATAAAGCAGAAGAGTGTATGTTTCACTACAGGATACAGGTAGCTCTGCTGTAATGGGACCTGTGCATTCTTAAAAGTCACTGTCACAAAACTGCACAATGAAAAAAAAAAACTTGCTTATGAGAAAAAAAGAGGTCGGGGCACAGCACTCAAAAACTTCATGGGTCAGGGAAGAAGAAAAGTAGGAATCTAATAAATAGGATAGCACTGTTTTACACACGTCAGAAGGATCGGAATTATATGAATACTACAAGAAATAGGGCACACTGCCTTGAAAGTGATCTAATGTTTGCCTTTGGAAGTTGGCATCAGAAGGGTTGGAGCTTGTGAATGATTGTGAAGTGGTAGCAAGAGGGTTATCTGAAGTGGGAGCGAAAATGGAAATACCAGATGTGTAGCTCACAATACAGGCGCTAAGGGGACTTGGTGGATGTTGAAGTGTGCGTGCATGTGGTTTTTTATTTGGTTTTGTCTTCCCGTGTGGCTTGGTGTTGATTGGGGTGCCCTTCTCTTTGTTCACCTAGTCCTTCCCAAAGATGAAATTGCACATAATCAAATGCAGAATTTGGTTATGCTAAATTGTTTGCTAATATAATCCATTATGTTGGGACAAAGCAAGTGCGGTATTAGAACCGACCGGCTTGTCCGTATCTTGGAGGATAACGAGAAATGCCTGGAGTGGCCACAGATGGAGGGCATGCTTCCAGCATAGCATTTCTTTTTCTGTCTCCAGCATCTAATATTTGCTGTGGAGTAAGATTGTTATTGAACCTGTAGCGAGTTCATAGGATCTTTCATGACCTTACTGGTTTTCCTGTCACTTCTGTTCTCAGCATCCCCCTCGCACCCCACTGGGTGGGAATTTTCGCTGTGGGCGTTTTCACTGCTGTCCATTTCTGACCCTTGTCGCTTCTGGGAGTGGCTCACTGCATTGTCAGTGGCCCGGCTTTTCCTCTGCCTTCTGTCCTCTCCTGTCAGGCCTTTTCTACATGAGTGCAAGGGCTGCTGGGAATTCAGTCTTGTCCTACAACTGCTACCTGCATTCTGCTTTCCCTTGAGTATCAACCTTGCTGTGGTTTGGTTTCTGTACAGACTGGTTGCTTGGACCTCATATGTTGTGGCTAGTATGTTGTCATGCTTTTTGAAAATTTACCCTCAGGTGTTCACTGCTTGGATCCATGCTTAGCAATTTAAGTGGACCTGAGGGGAATCAGGAGTTCTTTTAGATCATTTGTCTGTGTGGGAAAAGTAAAACCTTGCATATCTCTCTAGTTGATGATTATTTAATTGTAATAAGTAGCCTCTAACCTTTCCTGAGTATATCATGTAAGGACAGGCACAGTGTCACGTTAGTTTACTGGGATATTCTCATTTCATCCTTACTGTGGTCCTAGGAAGAACGGTTAATCTTCATTTTACACATAAACCACTGAGACTCAGAAAGTTAAGTAACTTATCCAAGGTCACACAGATACTTGTTAAAAGTCATGTGGTTGAGTGTCTATAAGAACCTAGGTAGTTTAATCCAGACCCTACACTTATAAGCATCATTGCATAATTGACAAACGCTATTGTAGGTACCTTGAGCTTATCTTGGGAAGAAAGCATACCGCAGTGTGAAGGACCTTGATACCTGGAGAGTTTTCAGATCAGATCTACAAGTAACTGCCCTCAGTTACATAGATACATTATTCATCACTTTATATGTTGGACATTCGTCAGAATATTTTAATAGTACTTGAATAGATGTAGACTAAATTTTCCAACCACATTTTTGATAGTCTTTTTTTGTTGTTGTTGTTGTTGTTGTTGTTGTTAACTATACTTAGCTTGTAGTGGGAGCATAGATGGTGAGGGGAGAAACAAGACCTTTTTCCTGTAATGGGTTATAGAGTCCTTCCATATATCAAAGTGTATAGTCCCACTGTTAATGTTGGGGTGGAGATTAGAGGAAAGTGTACTAAATAACCATGAGAATTACGCTCAATTATGAAATATGAGAGTTCATGACTATAAATAAATAAGTCAACTGTTTGGTTCTGTGTTTATGAGCAAGATGAGGAATATGGAAACTGGAAACAAGGAAGCTCTAGCGCCACCTCGTGGAGAGATCACCACAGTTAAGTTCTGCCCTGTCCTTGCCCATGCTTCTGCCCGTGGCCTGTGGTGATGGAGTGTGACAGGATGGATGGGGATGCTGTGGTGTGCCTCTGCTGAGCACCTGTGTTTCTTTTCTTTCCCCCAAATACTTTTATTTTATTTTTTTTCAGTGTTTCGAGATTAATTATTCATGCACCACACCCAGTGCTCCATGCAATACGTGCCCTCCTCAATACCCACCACCAGGCTCGCCCAACCCCCCACCCCGTCCCCTCCAAAACCCTCAGTTTGTTGCTCAGAGTCCACAGTCTCATGGTTCATCTCCCTCTCTGATTTCCCCCATTCACCCTTCCTTTTCTTCTCACAATGCCCTCCGTGTTTTTTCTTATGTTCCACACATAAGTGAGACCATAAGATAAGCACCTATCTTATGTGTGCTATGTTTCTAACCAAATGTTTGGCTTCCAAGAATTAAAGATGATGAAATGGATATCAAGCATAATAGGTAACCTTGACAGTTTACAGTCGTATTATTTTATTTATTGCATTTCTGTAATGTAGGCAGGGAACCTATTATTCTTATTTAATAGGTGAGAAAATGGGTATTCTGAGAGGGTTAATTGACTTGCCCAGGGTCACAACCAGTAAGTGATAAAGCTGTGACTTGAAATACAGTCCTTTGTGTCCTAATCCAGGGGATTTTCCTGTTGCACTGTGTTTTTTATAATGTATGAGGCTGTTTCATGTGCACGCAGCAGCTGTCCCATCAGACAACTGCTTCTGCAGCTTCTTTTCCTTATTATTTTGTAGTATTTTCATTATTTTCTGTATGACTGGAGATCTGGGATCCGAGGACTTCAAATTCTTGTCAAGAAGGTCCTAAATCTATTTTCTCTAGATGGATAGCGAGTGGCAAGTTCTTACATAGAATCTTTGTTTGGAATTTGCCACCAAATGAACTTTGGTGGGGAGAAAGTGCTTCCTATCTGAAAGGGGAAGAGAGGTTTCATTTTAGTTTTTAACAATGCGGAGGAGTCAGCATGTGATTACACTGTGCTTTGCACTAGGCTTTTGTTTCTGTTTCAACCTTGTGGACTTTAGGGCTTGGTTGGAGTCTGATGATAGGATCTCATTCTGCATATTCTGTATGTCCACTAGTTTCTTAATTGTCTGAGATCAAGGCACTTGTGTGTCCTTTTCTTTGCTGTGTTCTCAGCATTTAGGAGGTGCTCAAATAATTAAGGGATCCATGAAGGAACAGTGGTTTTCTTTCTCTCGGATCAGTGCTCTGATTCCTTAGGAAGTTAGTGTGGCACAATAGTTGAAGGTAGACTCTGGAGTCAGACATACTCAGATTTGACTCCTAAATGTCGTCTTTCAGATTATTACCTTCTCCCTCTGAGCCTCAGGTGTTTTTTTTTTTTTTTAAATAAAGTGTGGTTGACGTGCAATGTGACATTACTTTCAGGTGTATAGCATGGCGATTGACAACTCTAGACATAATGCCCTGCTCACCCCAGTGTAGCCACCATCTGCCACCATACATTGCCATCACAATGGCACTGTACCTCTTATCCTCACAACTTCTTTATTCCATACCTGGAAGCCTGTATCTCCTACTCCTCTTTACCCATCTTGCTCATTCCCCCATCCTGATTCTTCCCTCTAGCAACCATCAGTTTATTCTCTGTATTTATGGGTCTGTTTCTTTTTGTTTGTTCATTTGTTTTTCAGATTCCACATATATGTGAAATTATATGGTATTTGTCTTTCTCTGACTTACTTCACTTAGCATAATACCCTCTAGGTTCATCTATGTTGTCAGAAACTCGAACCTCAGTTTCCTTAACTGTAGAATGGATGGTTTCCATGATACTATGCATGGAAAGAATTTAGCACCTATTTGGCACACAGTAAGTCTTAAATCTGTGTTGGTTGATATGGTTGTAATCATTTGAATTCATTTGGACTTCTGTACTTTTCATAGGATGGACTAAAAATTCTGAGATTATAATGTTTCCTTTTGCTACATCTCTAAATATGGTGCAGTTCTTAAGATTGTGGTATCAGTCCAACCCATATTTCTTCATCGTGTCAAATAGCTTTGCATATTTGAATGCCAAGGCACTGACTCAGGCTCATTTTCTTTGGTCAGTTGGAGATAAAGCCTTGGGTATGAACTAGACCCTTTCACACTAGTATCTACATTTGTCTTTACAAAGTTTTGGGGAAAACCTAGACCTGATTGTGGGCTGTGCAGATGAGCATAAGCAAAGTGAAATCTCTGGAAAACTTTTGTGTACCTGGCAAGAGATCCTTGTTTACTTGTTCTGCAATCATTTTTCATATTTTACAGACGTCTAGACCAGAGTTTTTCCACTTCAGCACTATTGGCATGCTGAGCTGGATCATTCTTTATTGTGTGTGGCTGTTCTGTGTTCGGTAGGACGTTGGGCAGCACCTCGAGCCCCATCTGCTAGGTGCCAGGAGCATTCCTCCTCTCCCAGTTGTGACAGTCCAAAATGTCCTCAGATGCTGCAAATGTCTTCCAGGGAACAAAAATCACTCTGGGTTGAGAACCCCTGATATAAACTGTCTAGGTTTGTTTCCTACTAGATACTGTCTCCTTTCAGCTAATAATGGCGTTTTCTCATCCATTGCTTCCTTTCCTCCTGTCGTTCATTTTCACTCACTTCTTTTCCCTCTGAGAATACCGATTTCCTTAGGTTGAGGGAATTACTAAAGTACTCTGTGTGAGGGCAAAGGTTTAGAATCAACACTGTTTTAAATGGTTCAGGGATTATAAGTCTCAAGGGATACACTTCCCAGAAAGTAAAAGTAGTATTTCTGTTCCTCTTTAGCAAAGGAAATCTGTCCTTTCAAAGGAAGGATAGAATTTTGTCAACATGGAGGCAAGTGTCATTAGTCTTGCTTTCTGCTCTTTTCTCTCATCTCCTAATGCTCCCTTTCCAAAACTTCCAACTTATTTCTGCTGACCTTCTGTAATACACAACATTTTATTGTCAATCTTCACCTTATAAGGAGATCTATATGCATTGGATCTCGGCTAATGAATAGGAGAGCCAGATGATCAATCAAATTTGCTTGAAATTGGAAATAATTCAGAGGAGTCACTGTATTGGGTCTCTTAGCATATGTGTTTTGTTAAAAGGACAGCTTTCTAACTTCAAGAAGTCTCATGGGTTTTGTTACAGTGAAATGAAGAATTGTCGGCAAATGGGTGAGATTTGGAAGTAAGAGTCTTCCCTGCACCTTGTCTTGACCACCAGTTTTTCTATATAGAGACAACCAATATACATTTCGAGGGATTTTTTTGTTTGTTTGTTTTGTTTTGCTTTGTTTTTAAGTAGGAGCCCAACGTGAGGCTTCAACCCATTTTCCTGAGATCAATACCTATGCCGAGATCAAGAGTTGGATGTGTAACTGACTGAATGACCCAGGCACCCTTCAAGAGTTTTTAAAGAGACATTGTCCCACCTTCTTGCTATCCGGGTAACTTCTTGGAGTCTTCCCCTATTTGGTATAATCTTTTCTTCCGATTATACTAATTTTTGTTGCTACTAGCGGTGGCGCACTATTCGCTGTCTGTGAGTAGAGAAGGATATTGAGTGGACCAACAGGTTGTGCATCACCTGATGCAAGCTGCTGGAAGACAGAAACTAAGTTGAAAAATTGTATGTAAATTACGTGGGAGGCTTCTAGAGGGTTGTGGTACAGTTATGGTTGTGGGCAAGAGTTAATTTATTCTGAAGATTTAAATAACTCTAGAGGAGGAAAGAGCTGGAAAAAATTTGTACGTGGCGGAGTTGAGTTGACTGGGGGTAGAGACACTGGAAAAACATTTGCTGCCTTGGGTATAAAAAGAGGACTGGGAGGATTTATCTATGATCTGTAAAATGAGAGTATTGGCTTGCTCTCCCTCTGAGTCTAATACTCTGTTATTACTAGATGACATTCTTGAGAAGCCGGGAAAGTGGCGGTGTTTGCCATTTAATACCAAAAATGCAGTAGGAACACTCTCCTCTCTGGACCTCATTACAACAAAAGTCATGTAACAGAAACAACTGCAGAATGAGAGTTGCTTTAGACAAAAACTTGGGGATGCTTCCTCCTCTCCTTGAGTATGTTCTGACTTGAGTATATATTGTGTTCAGAGACTTAACACTCACACATATGTGAGTTACGTTCAACAGTGACTTTATCACTTAAAGTATTTTCATAAGGTTAAGTAGGCTTCTTAGGTCTTTCTTTCTTTCTTTCTTTCTTTCCTTTTCTTTTTTAAAGATTTACTTATTTGACAGAGAGGAGAGAGATCATAAGCAGGCAGAGAGGCAGGCAGAGAGAGAGGGGGAAGCAGGCTCCTTGCTGAGCAGAGAGCCCGATGTGGGGCTCGATCCCAGGACCCTGAGATCATGACCTGAGCCGAAGGCAGAGGCTTTAACCCACTGAGCCACCCAGGCGCCCCTAAGTCTTGCTTTCATTCTGGATGTTTTAAGATATCCTGTAATAATATAGTCACATTGAGGGGCTCAGTATTGCCTCTCATTAGTCCTGAAATTGGTACAGGACAGGCTTGAGGAATATGGCAACACTGATGCTGTCAAAATGGCCTGCAGTCACAAATAGCACAGACCATTAAAAAGAATTCTTCAACAACTCTTTGTTTGTTTTTTTTTTTTTTTTTAACAACTCTTTGTTAAGTGCATACGATATGCGATGTATTTTGCTATGTGCTGGGGCTGTGAAAGAGGAAACAAATAAACAAGCACAACAGCAACCATTTCCAAATTATAGTTTGCTTTTCTCAGTTTGCAAAAGCATGATGATTAGAATAGAACCCATGCACAATAGTAGAGACCCTCATGCTTGGAATATAAATGCCTGTGAGGGCCCTTTTCTCTGGACCACTCTCCACATAGGGTCAGCTGCAGAGGAAGTTACTGAAGGTGGGAGAAGCAGAAAATGGTACGTCCATGCAGGGGACTGGCCCAGAATGCCTCCGGATTTATTTTGTGGTGTTCTCCGTAGATTCTTGGAACCCTGCCCCATTTACGCTTTTCTGAAAGATTGATTCAGGGTTCAGGTTTCATCTGCAAATGGTGCAGCTTTTGGATCTCTTCTCATAGTTTGGGAATTGACAAAAGCAGAATAAAATAAAATCCTGGGATAGGCTCTCCTGTCATAGAGGGTCCTACCTACAAGTATTTCCCCCACGTGCTTTTGCTTTTTTTTTTTTTTTTTTTGTGGGTTCTTCAGGCTGAACTCCTCCCTCCTAGGTTTTCTTCAGGGAAGTTCTGGCAATCCCAAATGGGCCAAGGTTGAGAAGGAGGCTCAGGACAGGCAGATTAGAGGTAGATCGTTAATGATGGTTTAATACAGTCAATCCATATCCTGGTAGTAAAATGTCCAACTTGCAAAGAGATTGAGTTCTCTGTCTTGCAGCCCCCCTGTGACTTTGGGCAAGTCACGCTTCCTCTCCAGGACTCTGGTTTCATGCCTGTAAAATGAGGGAACTGGAGTAGGTAATTTCTAAAGTTGATCAAAGGAGAAGTTACCTCTAATCGTTTGTCTTCTTGGAATTTCTCTTTGAAGAGAACGGGATTGGTTCTAAAGCTGTTTCATCCGACGCTTAACTGAATTTTGCTTGTACAGTTTTCACTTGTTTGCACTAAAGAGGGTAGCCTTTTAGGTTGAGAATGAGCACCCATACTCTCTCTTGTGAATAAGATGCCCCAATCAGTTTCTACTGTACAGACCAAGATGGATTCTTCAGTTACCTGTAGTTTCCAGAATAGTGGTAATGAAACGGTAAAGAAGGAAGAGTAATTATTATTGCTGCTCGAACAGACATGGGACTAGGGCTTCGGAATTCCTGGCTACCATTTATTACTGTCCTGTCATTCTTGCCACCACTATAAAGAAAATGAAACCAGGATAAGAGGTGTACTCCCAAGCTAGGGATAAATTTTTTCTCAGGCACAGCATTATTTTTTTCATTTTTTAAAAAAAGATTTTACTTATTTATTTGAGAGAGAGAGAGAGAAAGAGAGAGAGAGAGCGCATGTAAGGAGAGAAGGTCAGAGGGAGAAGCAGACTCCCTGAGGAGCTCGGAGCCCGATACGGGACTCGATCCAGAAACTCCAGGATCATGGTCTGAGCTGAAGGCAGTTGCTCAACCAGCTGAGCCACCCAGGCACCCTTGTTTGGTTTTTAAATCAGTAAAAGAAAGTGGGTCCTAGAAGCTGCACTGATCTAAGCAGCATTAAGTCTGTGCATTTGTCGTCTTTTGGTTTTTGTTAAATTATCACACGGCTGGCACACCTCATTTGCCTGTAGTTCTGCACCATACATACTAATAATTGTGGTAAATTTACCCCCCAACCCAGGAAAAAGCAAAACGAAACAAAATTACTCTGGAAGAATAATTTTCACTGAAATCTAACTTAACTTTCTTAAGTGGACTGTGACAAGCTTAGAAATGGTATGATAAGTCATATCGACAGATATAATTTCTGTGTAGAAATAAAAGGGTAAAAATGGAGGATGGTATCCAACCTCAGAAAATGCAAAGACCGGTTTGAGATGAAAAGCCCATGATGTCCAGAAAAGTGATGATGTACAAACGTCATGTTCAGACGGAAGATGTCCTCAGTCATAGTTTTTGATGCATATCTGTTTCTTTTACTGGAAAAGTAAAAGGTAAGTACACGTTGCTATTGGCATCAAAGAAGCAATCCAAATCTAAAGAAAGAGTTGGGATCTTTTTTTTCTTTTTCTGACATTATCTCCAAAAGCTGTCAGTGATGTAAATTATGATTGCAGAACTTCTATTATTGGGGCAGTATTAGAAGCAGGAAGAATATAGCGGGCTTTTCAGATCCCAGGTGGAATCTGTCTGAATGGCATGTACATCCCAGATTTTGATTTATAAAGCAAGGGTAAAATCGTGAAGGGAGTGTGAACGTTGCCCCACCTCATCTGTCATTTTTTGAGTTCCATCCAATTTTATAACATCAGGAAAGTTTTTTCTGCTTCCCTCTTATTTAGAAAAATAAATTCAGTGCTATCATTGTGAGAAAGAAAATTCTAGAGTTTATTGTATTTAGAGAGGATCATAAACGATCTATTTACATTAAAAAGGAGCGTTTCCAGAACAGTGTTTGAAAAGGTTTTCAAATTCTAGATTAGAAATGGGGGAATTTCCCTTTGTGCTAAATACATTTTAAAAAGTTACAGTTAGGTTGCCTGCTCTCTGGTCCATCTCTGTACTGAATGTGTTGGGGACCACTAAATGGGTAGTGTCTGGAAACTAGTCATAGCTTCATAATGGTTGAATAAATGCGTAAGAGTTAAAAAAAAGTTACAATTATACAACTCCGAGGAACCAATCAAAATTAGGTCATTTGAATTTTATTCTCTTCATGGCAGTATAAATGTTACATGTTGTGAGTTTTGATTCTTCTTTGTTACTTGGAATCAGAATGCCAACCATTTATTGGTATTTAAAAGTAGTAGGGTTCCCTGACTTAATGTAGTTGAAACGATTCCTAAGAGACACATCTCTTAGCCCCTGATTAAACTCATTTCACTTCTGCAGACGGCTAAACTGGAAGAAGAATGTTTAAACAGGAACGGAGTATCCAGGAATCACGAGTCATCCTTCTCCAACAGTCTTTCCTGGAAACATCTGGAATATGACTAATGGTTTGGGGAATAGGACCAATGAGTAAAAGTTAACAGGAATTGAAAATTATTTCACATAAGTGGTGATTTAGATACAAATTGTAAGGTCTTGAGGAACAGTTGGAAGGAGGACAGTAAATAATCCATTTTTCCTGTCATCCATTCTTCTAAATAATAAAGAAGAGCGTATATAACGTCGGGAGAAATTTGTGTTAGAAATAAAGGCGAGGAGTTATAGGAGTCTCTGAGGTAGATGTTAACTTCTAGATAGAGTATGTTAGAAAAAGGAAAAAGTTAGAAAAAAGACAAATAGTTAACTCTTAATAAAGTCCTAGGATTTGGGGTCTTGCACAGAATTATTTCCAAGTCTGTTGAAATATTTTTTCACGTATCAGTGAAGTGGTAAACATACACCCATATCCTTAACATTTGTATCACTTGTATCCCTTATTCTGCGAAGCTGTGATGAGGACCAGGTATTCTTGGAAGCAGATTTGAGGTACCTAGAATTGGTTGTTCTAGAATACAAATTCTGGGAGTCTGAGACTCTCCTGGGTTCTCTACTGAGTATGTTGGAAGCATTCTGGCAACACGTAAACCACAGGAAGCTGTTTATGACTAGAAGGAGTCACTGATGTCATGACTGTGAAAATCTGTGACTAAGGAGTCATAATTTGAGATAGAGGAGTTGCGGGCAAAGAGAACTCATTGGTTTAAAAAGAATCACTGGACAATTTTTTTGTTTTGTTTTAGTTCTCAGACTTCTACTGCTGAAAATAGGTCCCAGTTTAAGGAACTCAAATTAAAATGTAGCAAGAGCAATGTATTAGACATAATTTTCTTTTTTTTCCTTTTTTTTTTTTTTTTTTGGACACAGAGATAGAGAGTACAAGTAGGCAGAGCAGTAGGCAGAGGGAGAGGGAGAAGCAAGCTTCCTGCTGAGCAGGGAGCCTGATGTGGGGCCCGATCCCAGGACCTTGGGATCATGACCTGAGCTGAAGGCAGCCGCTTAACTGACTGAGCCACCCAGGCACCCCAATTTTCATATATTTTTGAGAAAGTGTTAAACACATTGCAGGTATTTCTTGGCTTAATGGCATTCTTTTTATTTCTTAGGACGCTATTTCATATGCATTCTTTTTTTTTCCATAAGCACCTCTTTCTTCTTCTGTGCTTTTGTGTGGGATTGAAATAAAATAAAATATTTAGAGCTATCCAATGTTGTCAGGCCTATAATGAAATCTAGCTTTATTGATGTGTGCTTTGAGGGTTTAGAGCAATCTGAGCTGCTAACTGTGGTGTTAACCATTGTTTGATACTCCCCTTCTGTACATCCTTTGAAAAGAGCAGATTTTTTTATGTTCATGCAAAAGATCCCTTAGAGGATAGTGAAAGAGGCATGTGGTTTGCTCATACATGGGATTATTTTATGTTTATATAACCTGTGCAGTTGTTAAAGGGAGAAGCAGCTGTGTGGTAAAGCAGTACTGAGCTGTTTCCTATGAAGTCCAAGGGCTATACAGTTTAGGAAATTCACAGGAAATCTTCATCATGCCTATAAATTTCAGTTGTATAAATGTTTGACCAATGTACTATGGTCTAAGTGAGATCAGAGTATGAGACTGGGACCCAGATCAAATCTCTTAAGTTATATATCTAACATAAATTATTTAACTTAAATGACTGGGCAAGGGGTGCCTGCGTGGCTCAGTGGCTTGAGCCTCTGCCTTCAACTCATGTCATGATCTCAGGGTCCTGGAATCGAGACCTACATCGGGCTCTCTGCTCAGTGGGGAGCCTGCTTGCCCCTCTCCCTCTGCCTGCCTCTCTGCCTACTTGTGATCTCTTTCTCTCTGTCAAATAAATAAATAAAATCTTTAAAAAAATTAGTAAATTAATAAATGACTGGGCAATTTAAAATTTTCTGATGGCCCAACTGCATATGGTAAGTAGAATGATTTTTGAATGGGGCTTCATGACCTAAAATATCTGAACTTTTTCCATTCAGCATAACTACCTTGATCTTAAATAATCACAGCCTTGTTTGTATCAGGATGTCGTTGATAAAATGTGGGAAGGGAACGGGTACCTTATATTTAATCAGAGGAGTAGCCACGCTAGAAGAGCAGGTGAGGCCTAACACTTAGGAGTGTTAAGGTCTAAGAAACTAAAGGATGTACAGAAATAGGCTATTCAAAATAGCAAGACCTGCAGCCTAGGCATCACCTGGGAGCTTGTTAGAAATGCAGACTCCAAGGCACAACACAGACCTAGTAATCTGCATATGTAGCTCCTGGGATTTTGTTGGTATTTGCTATATAGATAGACTGAATGATGCCTCTGTCCCCCTAACCCAATTCATATGTTGAAACCTAACCCCCATTGTAATGCTATTTGGAGGTGCAGCCTCTGGGAGGTAGTTAGGTTCTGAGGGTGAAAGCCTCTTGATTGGGATTAATGCCCTTATTGATTGGGATTAATGCCCTTATAAAAGAGGCACCAGATTGCTCCCTCCCTGCCACCGCCCCTTGTGAAGTTACAGTGAGAAGACCCTGGTTTATGTGTCAGGAAGCAGGTCCTCACCAGACACTGAATCTGCTGCTGCCTTGATCCTGGACTTCCCAGCCCCCAGAACTGTGAGAAGTAAATTTCTGTTGTTTATAAGCCATCCAGTCTGTGGCATCTTGATACAGCAGCCTGAACTGAGATAGTATATACATTCGAATTAGGAACACTCCTCTACTTCCCTCCAACGGAATGGGCCTTAAATCCAAATTGAAATGAGGGTACACAGAGTGAGGCCTCTTGAGCCTGGGAAGCTCGAGTACAGGACCAGGATCAAAGGAGGGCATGTGATTTTGGGTTGGTTTGTTCTGGTGATGGGGGGAGGGTAGGCTAAGGGAAAAGATATTATCTTGAGTGGTTGCCTCGATTAAAATCCTCATTATTGCTTGGCATTTGGTTTTATGGCATTTGCACCAGGGACCTTGTTTACAATTATGTGTGAAACACACACTGGTTGACTATGGAGTCTGGCAGCCATTAAAGGTTGGAATGGATCAAAGACTTGGACGTCTTGTGAGAGTAGAAGTCCCCAGCTGAGTTTGGGGAAATAAATGTTGGCTGAAGGTGAGCCAGCCTCTTGGGGGGTGGAAAACCAATCAAATCTTACTTCCAAGAGGAAAGGCATTTTACTGGTGGGCTATTTGCTGAGTCTGGCTAGCTGTGTCCATTGCATGCACATGATCTCTCCGGATGTCCATGAACCTGAGACTTTGGGGTTAGATAGAAACAGTACTAAGCGTTAGGTTTTGCCAAGGTGAAATATGAGAAATAGTAAAATACACATTTTCTGCTGGAAATAAAAGGAAGCCACCCATCGTATAGTTGGAGAAATGCCAATAGTTATTTTTGTTAACTTTTAAAATTTAAAATTTAATTTTAATTAAAATTGTATTTTTATGTTGATTTTTGTTAATTTTACTTTAATGCGTATGTAGTAATACAAAAAATTAAAAATATCAAGTAAAAAATAAAACAATTTGTACTATGGCATATATGCAGCTTTCCATATTTTGGGAGGAAAAAGAATTTATTCATGATAGCATTTGGAATTTTCAGAGGAGAATACAAGCATCTTTTAGTAACAACAATTCTTCTGAATAAAAAGTGTATAGGGCTTACTAAGGCTATAATAAGGACTAGAAGTCGAGTTCTTTCTATGAACTA
>CM053611.1:74515884-74553254 GCA_028646535.1 Procyon lotor
AACAATCTTTTTAATGTGCTGTTGGATCCTATTAGCTAGGATCTTGTTGAGAATCTTGGCATCCATAGTCATCAGGGATATTGGTCTGAAATTCGTAAAGTACCAACTTTTAACATTCTCATTGTTCATAGTAGACTACTCCTGATAACTAGTATCCACAGCTTGTACCGTGTGAGTTTGACTGTGTTGAACTGGCCTATATGCTGTTTGAGTCATGGAGTCCATTGATCCTGTGGATCTTGTGGATGTTACAGCAATGTCAGATTACAGTAATATTGTCTAAATGCTCTTCCTCACTTTCCTCAAATTCTGTACCTCCCTCATTTTGGACTGGTGACAGACACTTGCAGACCAGTGGCCAGTGTAGCACACTTTGAGTAGCACATGTCCAGCACCTCACTTACTCAAAGTTAGGTCTCCAGGCCAGCCACGTTGGGATCACCTAGGAGTTTGTTAGAATGTAGCACCTTGGGCTTCACCCCAGACATGCTGAATCAGGAATCTGCATTTTATCAAGATCCCAGGTGTGTTCTGTGCACGTTAAAATTTGGGAAACGTGAATCTAGAACTGTGTTCTAATAGAAGTAGAATGAATGCGAGCCACATAGGTGATTTTAAATTCAGCATATCTATATAAAGTGATAAGATATTCTGTATTTTTACAAAATATGCCTTGGAAATTTGGTGTGTATTTGCACTTATAGCACATATCAGCTCCTGCTGGTCACATTTCTGGTGTTCAGGGGCTGCATGTGGCCAGTGGCTATTGTATTGGACAGCTCAGGACTTGGTGTGATATCTGCTCAGAATATATTTATAGAATGAAAGGAGTTGGGGGAAAATGTTTATTGGAGACCAGCTCTGTACCAGCTACATTGCTGCCTCATAATTTGTAGGGTATGTGGTTTTGGCAGAGCAGCATTTAAAACTAGGTCTCTGACTCCTTGGTTCACCATGTTCTTTTTAGCTCTTGATTGCTTTTTATATTTTTATTTTTTGTGTATCTCTTTAGTGCTCTTCAGTTAAAATTTTTTTATTCTTTAAAAACTCACTTTCCCAGATATTTATAGGTCTATTTTAAATCCTTTCTGGAAAAAGTTTAAATAGATAAATAAAAAAGACCAAGTTTATGTTATTTCTTTGCTTCTCTGATAATTTCTTGAGGTTTTGTTGTTGTTGTTGCAGTTTGTAACTCAAATCTACTTTGGGAAAACTGATCAGATATGTCTTCCATTCTAGAAATTCTTTTCCCAAGTTCAATAAGGAAAGGATTAGGAAGTTTAAACTTAGGAAGTTTAAAGCAATTGGTCAAATGAAGTTTAAATTGGAGCTCTTTTCTATATAATGTGGGCCCATTTGATTTTTTTTTTTTAAGATTTTATTTATTTACTTGAAAGAGAGATCACAAGTAGGCAGAGAGGCAGGCAGAGAGAGAGGGGGAAGCAGGCTCCCCGCTGAGCAGAGAGCCCGATGTGGGGCTCGATCCCAGGACCCTGAGATCATGACCTGAGCTGAAGGTGGGCCCATTTCATTAAAAATACTGTTGATTCCTGGTATTGAGGAAATGCAGAACCTCAGTGTCCTTGGACAACAAAACAAAACAACCAGAGGATGCTGAGATAATGCTGTACCTACAGATTTCCTTATCCTTGGTTGTGAAAAGGTGGTAATTGAGAAGGCCTCCTAGCACAAGAGAGAGAAGAGTAAGTACTTCCTTATTTTCTCCTAAGTGTGCTGATGAGGTTTTTGAAAGAATTAAAACAGAAAATAAAAGGACTTCTTGTGCTATCTCTAGTTTCTCCTACTTATAAGGCTAATAAAATCAGAATAGTCACTCTCTGCACCTTCTAAATAGAAATTCTACAGCTACTCTTACATCCTAGTCATGTACTGCCTGCCTTATTCAGGGAATCCTCCCAAGACAGATGGTGGTACAAGTTCCAGAATTTTAATTAAGAACCCATAGTATGTTGTTGACTCACATGGGAACTTAGCAGACTGGAAAAAGCTTGAGCCTAGGACAAGGTATTTCAGGTTTTAATCTTGGTTTTGTGTCAGCCCAACTTACTAAATCTCTGTTTCCTCATCTGTTAAAAGAAGGATAATTCAAAACTTACAGGATTGTATTGAGAGGAGTAAATGAAACACGATTTAAGATGCTAACATAAAATTGAGCCAGCAGAAATTAGTGATCCATACTTTTTCCTGTGTGAGGGCATGGAGAAATGGGAGTTTTCACATACCAATGATTAGTAGAGTGTTAATAGGGACACACTTTATGGAAGGCAGTTTGAAGACTTGACATCCCAACATTGCCATCCGTGTAGTTTTGTATAGCTAAAGAATAAAGTCTTAGGATCTATGAACAGTGTGCTCATGATAGTATTGTTTTAGATAGCAAATCTAAAACTACAGAGAAATGCCACTGCCTTACCAACTGATGAAATTATAGCAAATCCATACAATGAGATGTATAGACATTACAATAAATGGCAGAGACCCTTGCGAAGATGTCCAAGACCTATTAAGTGAAAAGCAATTGCAGGATGCTCTTCTTTGTACAGAAAATATATAAAAGATTATGTAACTATTAAGTGAGTCAACCCTGAGAAATAAAAATGAGATTTAGAAGAGAAGAGGACTTTGATTTTTCTCCTTTTTCTGTTGTTAGAGATTTTTGTTAGGAGTAGGCAGTACTTTTCCAAAGTATATCAATATTTATAATAGGGAATGTATTGCCTTCTAGCTAACTACTCTGATTTTTGGATGAAAAGACAATTTGGGGGAGGGAGCTCAATATCTTATAGTAATTTTGAAGTTTTGCCAGACAAGAACTACAAAATCAATTCTATAGCCTCCATACTCTGTCGAATTTGATTCATTGTGTCAAGTTTGGTCTCCGAGTGATTGTTCTGG
The DNA here is from genome assembly GCA_028646535.1 of Procyon lotor. Taxonomy (NCBI): domain Eukaryota; kingdom Metazoa; phylum Chordata; class Mammalia; order Carnivora; family Procyonidae; genus Procyon; species Procyon lotor. The sequence goes on from CM053611.1 coordinate 74,518,801, forward strand.
CGTTTTTAAACAATCTAGGGTTCTACATTGTGATTCAAGCATTTTCATAACAACTTAGTTTGATATTTTGCAAGGATTCAGATGATTAAAGTGGATGCAAAAAATGCAGCCTTAAAAAAGACCTATTGATTGAGTTTCTCCTCACCCATCAACGTGATATAAACTAACTAGGTCTGACTTAATTTTTCTGGAGGTCAGTTTCGAATGCATTTTATTTGCACTGCATAAGGAAAAACGAAAGACAAAATAAATTCAAATTGATTTGTTATGGGTGGGGCACACTCTGAATGAGTTTAAGCTAAGTAGACAGTAAAACAAATGTGGCTTGTAAAAAAAAATACGATTATGGAAGGATTTTTCCTAATCCTGATTAGATTTTAACTTGTCCTTTCAGTAGTTTGCATAATTATAAGGCACTGCCATACAGTGAGTAACAATAGAAAATAACTCATTAATGCTTGTTTCTTTTTGGCATTGTTCCAGGGCATGCAGCTTGATGTTTACAGAGCAGACAGTCTGTAGCATTTCCCTGTCTGATACTGAACATCAAAGATTGCTTGGGTTTTCTCTGTACGCAGACATTCCTGATTTTGTCTGAAGTGGTAATATCCTGAAAAGCCAATAGCGGCATGAAATTTAAAGTATTTTGGCATTTCCTAGTTCTTGTATTATTTTCAAACATTGTGATATTAGAGAAGTAGAATGGGATTTCTTGGCTTTTAAAAACAAAGTGAACTGTTACAAATCTAGATTGGAGCCCAAGGTTATAAGGTCATTACGATGCTGGTGACTGACCTGAATCACTTTCCAGAGCTAGGTTTTAAAATACCTACCACTTATAAGTTGTCGTGTTTGTTTCACGAGCATTAGTGTATTTTCACTGGAGCTGAGACATTAGAAATGCATCCCTAATTAATAAATAATGAAGTGTTGAATCTATACTAGAATTTTATTCTTCAATGTGCAATGTTTTTCAATACAGGTTGTGCCCAGCTATAGCTCAGGAAAGAGTTGTATATATTAGGAAAGAGTTGTATATATTTGCCTTACAATACTTAAAAAATAAGCAGCTCCTTTCTTAATAGGGTTAAACCATTGCCAGCCTCTGTGAGTTTAGACTGATCAGCCCACTTTAAAAAAACAGATCCAGGGGTGCCTGGCTGGCTCAGTTAGAAGAGCATGTGACTTTTGATCTCAGGGTTGTGAATTTGAGCCCCATGTTGGGTATAAAGATTACTTAAATAAATAAATAAGAACTTAAAAAAAGGAATGGAATCCATTGATATATGGACGTAAATCCAAATGCGGATCCTAAAATATATATTTGTCATGAGATAGATGCTATGGAACCAGTAAAGACCCTTTTCTAAAATAGTTCAATACTAAGATACAGAGTAAATATTAAAATAATTCTAACCAATCAGCCATTTAAAATATAAATTTTTAAATTGTTTCTTACTGGTAAATGCTTCATTTATCAGTTTGAACCAATCAGTAACAATTATTCCTTGCATCTCTGCATTTTTAAAATGTTCTTTGTTTGGGTTTGTCTACTTAAAAAAATGTGTGTGTGTGTATAAAATATATATAAATGTATATATGAATAAATATATGTAAGTATATGAGTGTGTGTGTGTGTGTGTGTGTGTGTGTGTGTATGTGTGTGTCACCCAAAGACAATTGGGCATTCAATAAGGATTAAATAGTTGTTAGATTTTTATGACATAATGATACATATAATAATATACGTGTGTATATACTCATAGACGTATAGTGCCTCTGTACAGCAGATGTTATCCATATTAAGTTGTTGTATTAGTAATAACTTAAATGTGGTAGGTATAGATATTAGTTTAAAATTTGTTTTATTAATTGAAAGATAAAAGTTTATCCTCTGACTTTTGACAGTGAATACCAAACTTAGATACTTGTATAACATATTCTTGAGAAAATTACCTATCTTCCTAAACCAGATATATGCTTTCCTAGTAGCATCTGCCTCCTTTCTGGCTATCATGGTTATGGGCCCTGGATGGCCATGGCTACCAGGGCCCCCTAGTAAGCGGTGTCTTCCTAAGATCGGAGTGGTTAACTTCTGAGGTAGGATTAGAAAGATGAATGTCCTTGTTGACTCTACTTGAATACATGGAAAGGTAGCCAATTGAGGAAACTCTTTTTCTTATGGGCCTCTTTATTTCTGAGTTGCAGAATGAACTTTTCTGTCTGCATACATAGATCTATGGATCTATCAGCTACTATGTACCTTTCTGACTCCTGAATACCTCACTTCTTCCTGTGAAGAATTTCATTTTGTGCATTAAGAAAGTGGAAAAAAAAACAAACCTCAATCGACATACGGTAATATCTCTTTAAAAAACATGGACACTTTTGGTTCAAATACATAATTGTATTACTCTCATGACCCTATTTGTTTAGTTTAAAACTAGCTGATCATGATCTACAATTTCAGAGAAGGATAATTCTATTTGCATTCTGCAATAGCCACTGCAATATATGGAAAGACCTAATTCTAGAGGTTTTCCAGATGTGAGGAGTATCAAATGTAGTATATCCAATGAAAATGTGAGATCCTCTCTGTAGAGTTCTTGCATTTCAGAGTATGCTCATCAGACATTGATTTATATTTTGATTATTATTTTCCTTGATTTTTAGGTTTCCTCTGAAGGGTATGGATTTGCTGAATGAAATCTAAAATTCAACTTGTAGGGTGCCTGGGTGGCTCAGTGCATTAAAGCTTCTGCCTTCAGCTCAAGTCATGATCTCAGGGTCCTGGGATTGAGCCCCCCATCGGGCTCTCTGCTCAGCAGGGAGCCTGCTTCCCCCTTTCTTCCTGCCTGCCTCTCTGCCTACTTGTGATCTCTCTCTCTCTGTCAAATATATAAATAAAATCTTGAAAATAAATAAATAAAATTCAACTTGTAAAAACTATCTATAAATGAACCTATTATGAAACATGCTGTTAAAGAAAATAATTTATTCCTGACATAGTTCATTATATCAAGCCAACATAGAAGAAAAGATAGAAACCATATGTAGATATGCCATCTGTATTAGTTTCCTAGGATTGTTGTGACAAAGTACCAAAAACTGGGCGGTATAAGACAACGGAAATGTATTGTCTAATAACGGTGGAGGGTAAAAGTCTGAAATGAGGATTTTGGCAGGGCCATGCTCTTTCCGAGTGCTCCAAGGGACTCTACTCTTGTAGCTTGCGGTGTTTGCCATCATCGTTGGCGTTTGGCTTCTAGATGTATCATTCTGGTCACATGGCCATCTTATTTTCTTTGTGTTTTTACATCATTGACTTTCTGTGTACGTCTTTTTGTTTGTCCAAACTGTTTTGTTATTAGCTGGCCAGCATCCTGAATTATGGCATACTCTAGTGACCTCCTTTTTATCCTTTTTCCAAATAAGGCTACATTCTGAGGTAGTAGGGGCTAAGATTTTGGTGTATTTTTTTGGGGGAGAGGAATGATTCAACCCATAACATCATCTGATGATGGAAATATGGAGGATGTTTATTAATTTAGAAACTGTTTACTGAAATTAAATTATGAGATATGGACAATAAGCTAGGTAGTTGTAAACAAACTTCTAAATGATCTCTGTCACTGTTCATTATTCAGTTATTTAAATAAGGTAGAGAAATTGCATAGATTAAACCACAGAGTTACCAGAAGTGTGTGTGTTAGGAATACTAGTGCCATGGACTATAAAAAGGAAAAAAGGTATCCTATGAGAGAAAGTTTCTGTGGCTAGTAAATGTGTAAAATGCTGGGTTAAGTAGTTTAAAAGGGTTTTTTACTGAAGGACTGCTCAGAACTTTGAATATGCTATTGTGCTTTGAGAATATCCAGCAGGAGACTATAGTGTTTCTCAAACTTACTTGACCACATAATTCTTCTTTATCCGTCATCTCAGGGAATTATGTTCCTGGGAAAACACTGGAAACTAATTTAGTGTCAAACAAAAATTTAGTTTCAAGAGCAGGTCACTTGATTCTAACTAGAATTTGGAGTAAATCAAATTTTCTAGATCAAACATAGAATTTTCTTCACTAGTAGGTATTTTCTTGCGTCTGTTGTGAAAGAAATTGGCACTGTCTTGAAAAAGATGGACTAGATTTATATGAGAGTTTTGTAGATCTCTGAAAACCTTTAGTCTAGTCTCAAGGGTCCTGAATTATCTTTGTAACCATTAGATTACTATAAGTTTTTAGTGACATTTTAAATACTATTTTGGGTCTTGAAAACATGACACGTACTTTTGAGACAGTACCATGTTACTGATTATATATCAACTTGAGGGACATGGAGCTGTTTACCAAATTATAATAGGAAAATCTTAACAGCGAATACACTTATAGTAACAGTTTAAAGCAGGAACAGTATCTGAACTCGTCTTCACTATGAGAATTCTAGAAAATGAGTTGGCCAAGTGGTAGTCTTAATAGCATTAAACAACCACAGATAGGCTAAGAGATGTCTAAGTGAATAGCCTGACTCTGCCTAATTGGATTGGGTCTGGGATATGAATGGGATGGGATTGGGATGTTTCTATCTCTCACGGAGGATAGTTTTATTGCTATTTTCTCAACCTTAGGAAACCCATTTGGAGTCATGAAATTATGACCAATCTGAGGTATGGTGGGGACTCTTAGATCTAAGTATCCTCCCAGAGTTTGGAAATGAAAGTAAAATTTTCCTATAGTTTTCCAGGGACAGAACCCCCCAAGAATCACTAACTTGACCAGCCTGTGATTTCTTAATAATGGCCCATCTCCTAATTCATTACCTTCAGTAGTATTCCATAGCTGTGTATCAAGCTTGGTGAGGCCACTCCAATTAGTGGTTCCACAAAAGAGGAGATGGTACACTTTCTAAGCACAGGTCAAATAACTGCAGGATTAAACATGAACTCTTAGGACATCTAAGTCCCAGAATAATGATTTTCCCAATTTTCAGACTTTAATATCTCATTAAGTGTGTCTGTTTTGAGTTTTGTAGATGTCATTGCTATTAAATTTTTAAAAAATGAGCTCTCATTGTCTTTTGTTTTGTATTTAACAGTATAATGGCCAAAATATTCTACATGCTGGCACAGTGATGGTTGAATGGAATGAAAAAGTTCCTGATACATATATTCACAGGAAAGCTAAGTGAATTCTCTTTGGAGCCAGATAGCACTTTGAAAGGTTACAGTGTTCCAGAAATTAAAAGCCAGGGTAGTAGACAATGGGTCTTGGTTGCCTTTTTGGGGCCTGTGTTGAGTCATCCAGCCTGTGGTATTTTTTGGTTGACTGAGTAATTCTGGAAGGCTTGATGAGTTCCTCTCTTCTGCCTTAATGATGGCTCAGTTTAAAAAATGGATGTAGGGACTTCTATATTTTCAAGAAATGTTTGTCTGTTCACATTAACACATAGAATTAGAAAACATTAGTTATTATTATTGATTAACTTATTCAAGGCTACTCCCTGTAAAGAGAGAAAGCCAAGAGCTTTCTACTCATTAAAGTTTTTTAGGGAAAAGCAGAGAACAGCAGGGGAACCTCTGGGTGGGGGGATGGATGAAGATTTCCCTCTGCGGTGGCAAACGAGCATCAGCAGATATTCTTAATATCTGGCTGATGAATGGAAGGGCTGCTCGTCATTTCAAAAATGCACAACACTGATCAGTGTTCAAGCAATAGTGTCTAGGTGGAACAGATTATAGGCATTTCCTGACATTTTGAAAGTGGAAAAGGAGGTAGATTTGGGAGTATATTGAAGACTATCGTTCGGTGTGCATTTTAAATTCTTGAGGAATAACCATGTAGTTGACTTATCCCCGAGCATGAATCCACAAGACAATGTTGTTTTTATTGAGATCATATACAGAAGTTTTTGTTGACTTAAGTTATCCTTAATTAATTGGAGAAGCTGTGGAAATGTATTTGGTTCACTCATCTAAACTTAGAGTAAACTTTTCACTAGAAATCCCATTGAGGACTGGAATTGTTCCCTTTCCCTTAAATCACGACCTCCAACTTTGTCTGTCTGTCTGTCTGTCTATCTATCTATCTATCTATCTATCTATTTGTAAATGAGGCTGTGCATTAAATGCAGAGCCCTTTTCAGGGCTTGAACTCAGGACCCCAAGATCAAGACCTGGGTCCCAGGATTTCCAGTTTTAAATACAAATCATTAAACTATGATTTCCAAAGATTTAGCTCTTCCATTTTGTATATGTAACTCATTGTTACCCAAGGCAGTTATCATCAGGCAACAGCATGTTGTTTCTTTGTACAACCAAGTAAGATGCTTACTTACAGTGGACAACTTAATGTGTCCATTCTGCCCAGTGCATTCCAAAATGACTTTTGTGGAGAGATAGCTATCTAAGTCCTACCAAATTCTGATGTAGCACTTTAGTTTGGTAGGACTGAAACCATTTACGCATAGAGAAACTTTTATAGGACAAAAATATATTCTAATGTGGCCTATGCATGTATTAATTGGAGAGAAAATAAAAGAGCTAACCACATGATGTCTGGATGATTTGTTTTCAGTTCAGGCCATGAGTGCCTTGAGGATGGGGATGTCTCTTACCAGCTGATGTCTCTGACCCTCACCATTACTTGATTCAAGGAGTTCAGGTTGAACAGCATTTATGGTAATTTTGAGGGGCTTTCTCAATAATTGGTCAAGCGAAGTTTTACGTCTGTTCATTACAACTCTAAAATCTTAGTTACAGATCTATAGGATATGAATATAATTTGACTGTGATGGCTGTCACAACCCCACGGAGGGAGAAAGACATATTTTCCTCACCGTTTTTCGTAAGTAGAAAGAAACAGGAGCAGAGAGGGTACATGGTAAACTTTCAAAGTTACAACTAAGATTTACCCATAAGAATGAGGAACTCAGGGACATCTGGGTGGCTCAGTTGGTTAAGCAGCTGCCTTCAGCTCAGGTCATGATCCTGGGGTCCTGGGATTGAGTCCCGCATTGGGCTCCTTGCTCGGCGGGGAGCCTGCTTCACCCTCTGCCTCTGCCTGCCTCTCTGCCTGCTTGTGTTCTCTCTCTCTCTCTCTGACAAATAAATAAATAAAATATTAAAAAAAAAAAAAAAAGAATGAGGAACTCACCATTCTGACTGACTTCATATGTTTTATGAAAGAGAATAAACTTTCCAACAGTCTTTAATTCTTTGGAATTAACTTGTGAATTATGGGAATAGGTGAATTGTTTGGTTTGTCAATTTTAAATGTATGAAAACTTGGAAAAATAGAGGGCACCTGGGTGGCTCAGTTGGTTAAGCATTTGCCTTCGGCTCAGGTCATGATCCCGGGGGTCCTGGAATTGAGCCCCTCATCAGGCTCCCTGTTTAGGGAGGAGTCTGCTTCTCCCTCTCTCCCTCTCCCTGCCCATGCTCAACACTCTCTCTCTCTCTTTCTCTCTCTCTGTCAAATACATGAATAAAATCTTTTAAAAAAAACTTGAAATAGTAGAAAGAGACCAATTTATAATTTTATTAAAAATGTTACAATTTTGATAAATTTATTTAATTCTCTCTACATTGCTGCCTGCTTGTACTTATGAAGTATTTGGATGATAGCAGTTCTACTTCCATTATGGAATTGAAGTAGATGAGATATACTGTACATGAAAACAGTTGGAAAAAACATAAAGCATGTCAACATGGCTTATCTCTGGGTGACTGGCACATTAATGTCTCTTATATTAGCTTTTTGTGCTTCCCTGGATATAAAAAGTATAGCCATGTAAGGCATTATTATTTTAAAAATTTATTTAGGTAAACTGTACCTACCCTAAAATTCATTCATTGCAGTGTACAATTCAGTGTTTTTTAATTTCTAGACTCGTGCCACTATCACCATGATTCAGTTTTAGAAAATTGCCATCAATCTCCAAGTCCCTATGGGCATTCTTGTAGTCAGTCTCATTCTAGGCAATTACTGATATCTTTTCTGTCTTTATAAATTTGCATTTTTCTGGATATTTCATATAAATGTTATCATGGAATATGTAAGTCTTTTGTGCCTGGCTTCTTTCACTTAGCATAATGTTTCTGAGGTAACACTATCAGTAATTCATTCCTATTTTATTATTAAATATTGCTCCATTTTATGGATATGTCATATTCACTTATGTATGGACATTTGGATTTTTTTTTGGCTCTTATAAATAATACTCCGCTATGGGCATTCGTGTACAAGTCTTTGTGTGAACATGTGTATTCCTTCTTCCCAGATTCCTGGGAGTGGAATTGTTGGATCATATGTCTGTTTCACTTTGACAAAACTGCTAATCTATTTTCCAAAGTATCTAAATTAGTTTCCACCAGAAACAGACAAGGTGATTCCAGTTTTTTCACATCCTCACCAACATTTGGTATTGTTTGTCTTTGATTTTTAGCCATTCCAATTGATAGGTAGTGGTGTTTCATTGTGCATTTAATTTGCATTCTCTAATGAATAATGATATTGATCACTTTTTCATATCCTTATTAGCCATTCTTCATCTTTGGTAAAATATCCATTGAATTGTTTTGCCATTTTTTAAATTGTTTTGTTTGTCTACTTATTATTGATTTGTTTTTTAAAGAATTTTTTTTAATTTTATTTATTTATTTATTTGACAGAGAGAAAGATCACAGGTAGGCACAGAGGCAGGCAGAGAGAGAGAGGGGGAAGCAGGTTCCCTGCTGAGCAGAGAGCACGATGTGGGGCTCGATCCCAGGACCCTGAGATCATGACCTGAGCTGAAGGCAGAGGCTTTAACCCACTGGGCCACCCAGGCGCCCCTACTTATTCTTTATATACTCCAGGTACAAGTCCTTTATCAGATATGATTTACAAATAATTCCTCAGTCCCTGGTTTGTCTTTTCATTTTCATATTGGCATCTTTTAAAGTGGAAAAGTGTTTAGCTTTAAGATCCACTTCATGAGTTTTTTTTATTTTAGGCTTTGTGATTTTTGGAGTCAAGGTCTTATTGATTTCATTATAGTTTTTGAGTTCAGCATCCCAACCAACCTGTATAGATAATTAAGAAATGAGGAATGAAGTGCTATGGTAAGTGCTGTGAAATGTGTAAGCCTGACGATTCACAGACATGTACCCTGGGGCAAATAATACATTATATGTTAATAAAATAAAAATATAAATAAATAAATAATGAAAAATGAAAATAAAATAGGGCATGAAAGATGTCCTGTGAGAAATTTTCTAAGAAATATTAAGGGGAAGAAACCTGAGCTGATAGTTACAGTGCATGATTGTGAACTCTGTGTTGGCATCTGGGATTACCGGGTACCTGTGAACAGTGGTGGTGCCCGAGGACTGTCCTGGTTTCTTGTAATGACTGCGTCCTTGTATGGACACTGGTTTGCATGAGAAAAATGGTAAGACCTCTGTGGGAGAAACATCCACTTTATGGAGTCACTCATCGCATTAACCTTCGTATGTTCTAGCTCTATCACATATAGGCTTACTTTTATAAAGAGCAAAAGATGGGGTTTTAACCCCTTGCATAGATTATTCTGGTAAGGATGTGTTTCCAAGAAGTCTATGTTTTAAAAGTCTTTAGGCTTTGTACTGTTTGCTTTGTTATTTAAAAAAAAAAAAAAGGTAAAAGATATTAATGATCCTTGAAGCTCCTTTTTTGAAGCAAAGTCTCATCTAATTTAACTTCACTTCTTGGATTTCTTACACAACATGACACTATACTGTGGGTTTTATTTTTCTTTTGCTCTTAACTAGCACACGGGTATTAATACCAGGATTGACTGATACCTGTAGCGGTTGTGTTAGAGAAGACTGCTGCTACATACAGCATGCCATAGAGGACGCTGCTGCTGAGATATTAGCATCAGGACAGAGGTAGTGCAGGCAAGAGCTCTCCGTCTTCTCATTGCATTTTCTACCTTATTCTAGTAGGACCCCCTCACAACTTGTCTAACCCCTTGGTCTTGGGGTGAGGGCTTTAAACTAATTTCAATTTGATTTCTAGCTCTTCTAGTTACTAGTTGAATGACCTTGGACAGGCTGTTTGACCTCGTCAGCCGGCAATTTCATTGCTTGTAAAATGGTATCACGGTATCTACTTGCGCTAGATTATTTTAAGAAGGAGGGAAAAATGTACATAGATCACCAGACATCATGATTAGCAAGTGGTAGATGCTTCATTGGAGATAGGAAATTGTTACTATTATTGTTAATGTTTTATTTCCTAGATTCTTGATGATCCAGAGAACCCTTATATACAGAAATATGAAGAATGAAGAGCAGTCATATTGGAGGTAGAACAGATAGACTGAACAGTATAATGAAGATTATTTTTTTTTTAAGTGTGGGGGGGTATTGTTGATTTTTTTCCCAATATTCATGCATTTCTCTTCTCAAGATATATTATTTTTCTTCATTTTATGTCCTCAAAAATAGAATCTCTTAAGAATAATGGGGAGGCAAAAAGACTCTAACATGAAGGGAACCTCTATGAGAGGTTTGAGCCTTCTCTGAAAGCTGCAGAGTGTCCCAAGGTCTATGGAATTCCCATATTTAAGTCATTTATTTGGACTCCTGAACCCTCAAATCTTGGAGGTCAGAAGAGCCAAGACCAGTTTTTGCTTTCTCTGAAATAACACTTCCTTTCTGATACTGAGTATGCAACATTGTAAAGCCTGAACACAAAATTCTCCTTTCGAATTCATTATTAAAAGGTGCTAAGATATTGCAGCTTTAACATAAAATCAAGTTAAAATTCTATTATATTGCAATAGGCAAAGTTCAAACATCATTAGATAACCTAGACATGAAGTGAATAATTTCTCTCTTGATATTTATGTATCATTCATTATTAGAGTTAGTAATTTATTTAATTAACACTTGCTCAAAAGATTGGTTTTTCTATCTCTAGATTACTTTTACTAAAAGTATAGGAAAACTGCAAGATAAAATGTGTGTTCTCATGCTTAAAATTCCTAATTTCTCTCTAACATATATTTTCCCCTCATAATTACACATCTAAATTTCTGAGCTCAAGTACAGATTTATCCATACTAATAGAAATAAAATCTCTCCTTTTGAATGATTGCCTCTTATTGAATATTATAAGACATTTTAATTAGTTCTCCTATCTACCATTAAAAATACAGTTGAGCTATCTTGGCAACTAAGCCATATTATGTATTAAAAATACTCCCAATTTGTATGAATTAATGTATATGCAAGTCTTAAGTGTTAAAATTAATTATTGCAACATGTATGTAATCCATGTAAACAGAAGCAGACCTTGTGCAGAGGCTAGATGAAGTCTATAGTTTGATGTGGCTCCTTTGGCAGAACACACCTCCCCCAGATCCTGCCAGAAGGATCAAGTCTTTGCTTATTTTCAGTGACCCAAGTCAGACTATCCTTCCATTGAAAGACTTCTTGTGTTTTGAAGGACACTTGTGATATTTGATTTTTCATTGTTGTTAATGTTTTCAATATTCAGTATTCCAGACAAAAGAACTAGGGTGTCATGTCATCTGTTCCTCTTGTAATTGAGATGAGACAAAGACAGGAGAGATGTTGGCTGTTGTAAGTGGAGTGATGGGCAATGAGCTTTCTTAATGCCTCATCAACAGCAATTATAACAAATTACTTAATGCACTCATTAATATACTCAAAAATGAATAGTGTTGCATGTCTGTTTAAACACCACCTGGTGGATATCAATAGACCACCAATGATCTGCTGACCATATTTCGATAATCACTGCTTTAGAACTTCAAATGCCTTGGAAATGACACAAATAATTTAATTTTGATTTAAAGATATTCTAATGAGCTACATAACTGCCTGCTATATTTGCAAGTAGAATTGCTTCCTGGGACTTTTATAGAAATAGGAAGCCATTCATATTGGATGGTTGCTGCAGAATTTTACCTTTATGATATATTTATTTTTGGAGCCTACACCCATGATTTTTCTAGTTTCTTTTGAATGATCCTGTCTACTTAGTTGGCTCCATTTGATTAGTCCCGTGTTGGTTAAATTCTCTTAAGTTGACTCCTGAGAAAATTCCAATGAGCTAAGCATTTTATTTTTTATTTTTAAAAAGATCTTATTTGTTTTTTGAGAGAGGCAGTGAAAGAGCATGAGAGGGGAGAAGGTCAGAGGGAGAAGCAGACTCCCTGTGGAGCTGGGAGTCTGATGCGGAACTCGAACCCGGGACTCTGGGATCATGACCTGAGTCGAAGGCAGGTGCTTAACCAACTGAGCCACCCAGGTGCCCCAGCATTTTAATGTGAAAAGGAAACTGATAAAACTATGCAGTAAATAACATTTAGGATATAACAAAATGGCTCCAAGAGTGGCCGTAAATGCTTTCTACTTATTTGTCCCTATATAGCTGAGATTGAAGCAGATCGAGCTCAAGTGAGAATCATGCCTACTTTAGTCATTAAACTTCAAGATGTGGATGCCACTTTATTAAGTGTTCTTTCAGGAGAAGACATCCAAACAATTTTTGCACTATCAAGCAATTTTCAGACACATAAAAGAAAGAGATAGCTTGAAAGTATTTTTTAATTTAAGATATTTTATTTTTTGCACTATCCAGCAATTTTCAGACACATAAAAGAAAGAGATAGCTTGAAAATATTTTTAAGATTAAGATATTTTATTAAAAATGACCTTCATGGAGCAAATCATAACTGCAAATTTGGATCCACAAAAAGATGATAGAGGTGAATAAAATAATGTCCGATGTTGAAAACTGTCTCTGGCAAGGCAATTCAAAACATGATAAACTGGTGAGTACAACCTTTGGAGTCCTGAAAAAATGAGAATCAGGGAACTACCAGAATTGTATCTAAGATGAGGTGTTTGGTTTAGTTAGCAGTTAATATTCGTCTTGCTTTTAGAAGCAGAGCCACACGTTAGAATTTAGGTACTATAGTAAGGTGAATTTTCTGGAAATGATCCCTAAGTTTCTTCAAGTCGTTTTGGAGGAAAATGTCAGTGTCTTTCTGCAGAGAAAACACCATTTGCATTAAGGATGGTACTTACTAAACATCACATCTGTGGGGTTAAGTAGGTAATCAGAATGCCAGTTCATCCAGTAAACATTGTTCTCTAGGCTGTATATAGGAAGAGAAAATAAAAATCCTCCAGGCACTTAAAAGACCAGCTTAAACCCGATGTACTCCTTTCTCTTTCCCCAAAGGTGGGTTCCTGTCATTTCTAGACTTTTGCTATAAACAGTTTCAGGAAACTTAAAGCACATTATACTTTTCCAGAGAAACAATGCTTTCAAAGGGTGTTAAGTTTCTAAACAAGTGCTAGATAGTTTTAACAAAGAGGTAATGATATTGAATTTCAACTAAAATTCACTATTTCTAAAATACTAAAATTAGGCTTTTAAGCATGTGTATTGAATTTAAATATACTTTATTTCTATCGTATAGGGCGTTTTAATACAAGTTACACACTTGCGTGAAATTTGATATACTTAAACAGGGCAGGTATAGTTGTTACATACTGGATTGCTAGTAATTTCCTTGCCTGAGCATTTAGAAAAATGATCAGTGATGTGAATTGCTACTTTTAAATTTCTTTAAAATTGATCATTTCCACTTGGTTGCATATATTCACATTATTTGAATAATGTGAGGATTATTTAGTCCATGTGAGGATGTTTTAGTCCATTCCACAACTCAGGAGACCCAGACTCAGAGTAATTCACTTTAAAATGTACATATTTTAATCAAGATTTAAAAAAAAAATCAAATTTAAAAAGCCTTTTCAATTTATTATAAGAGATATTTGTTATGATACATTCTCATATACATCGAAAGCTTGGAAATGAAGTTCATTTGGATCCTATGGTGCCTGGTCTGGCCGAATGGGAGCTGATTATCTGAAGTTATTTGGTATAAAGGTAAACCATTCACCTGTCACAAACATGGCAACACTTTCACAGGGGCAGTAAGATGGGGACCCTTCCAAGTGAGTGAGTGCGGATAGGGTTGGCATCTCAAAATAGAGCTGCTACAGAGCAGGACCAAAATCCACACCTGGTTCTTCTCATTTCAAGTGAAAGGCCTCCTCCTGTGTCCTTGTGGTAAAAGTTAAGTGATTAATTATTCATTTAAAATACTTTGAGTAATGTCATGGATCCTAGAATTTTAAGTTTTGATCATCCTTTTAAGTAAAATATGGGACCTAAATATTTGAACGCTTTCAAGATTTTTGGTGTGAAATTTGAGTATGATTTATTTTTTCTTTGACTTTCCCTCTCCTCATAAGTAACATTAATAAAACCTAGGAACATTGAATAAAAATATCCTAAGACAGAGACACGGAGTCAGACTTCTACAGTGTACTGGCTGTGGGGCATGTGTGTAAGCTGGGAAGTGGTTGACAGAACCATGGGCTGCTTGTATATAGATTAAACTCCCAAGCTTAGGCTCTGAAGGCAGCACCCCAATTTTAGCAAAGGCTATGATATGCTGCACTAACAACCCTCAAACCTTTGCATTTTACAAAAATAAAAGCTGCTTTCTTTTTTTCATATTTTTTATTTTTTTTATATTTTTATTAACATGTAATATATTATTTGCCCCAGGGTACATGTCTGTGAATCGTCAGGCTTACACGTTTCACAGCACTTACCATAGCACATACCCTCCCGAATGTCCATAACCCAGCCACCCTATCCCTACCCCCCACCTCCCAGCCACCCTTAGTTCGTTTCGTGAGTTTAGGAGTCTCTTATGGTTTGTCTAAAAGCTGCTTTCTCACAGAAAATTTTTGCTTGTGATTCAGCTGCAACACTATTCCACATTTTCTTCAATGGATTCCTTACCTGAAAGGCAGGAGGATATTGCTGGTCTTGTGTCAGAAAGAGTTAATGCACAGTGCACTGGTTCTTAAAGCCAGAGGTGGGATATATCACTTCTGCCTACATTTCATTGGCCAAGTCAGGTCCTATAGCTATGGCTGAATTAAACTGGCAAATCTTTGTGCAGAGGAGGGACATCACGGGGGTTGGGGGGGAGTGGGGAGAGCAGAGTAAACATGTAAGTGAACAGAAATCCAGTCTGCCACAAACCGCTTTTAATATCTTTGCTTATTTCCCAGAATCACCAGAGGCAAGGGGGACCTTCACTGATCTTTGTTATGTTAGTCAAAAAGAATATATAAAAAGTGTATGTACTTTGATAGCATGTATATGTGTATGTATTCATTATATATATATATATATATATACACATTATGCCTACACTTAACAGTTACCTTTTTAGTCTTGAGATACACATTTTTTTAAATCATTGTCAGGATTTACTGCCTCTTATCAATTTTAAGTGTTTGCAGTGTATTAGGCACAATAGAACATTTAGACTATATTATCCCTGATCTTAAGGAGTTTACATTCTAAAAGAAAAAAAAATATATCTTTATTTTATTAAAGATTTATTTTAGAGAGGGAGAGAGTGTGTGTGTGTGAAGCCGGGGGAGGGGCAGAGG
This sequence comes from Procyon lotor, assembly GCA_028646535.1. NCBI lineage: Eukaryota > Metazoa > Chordata > Mammalia > Carnivora > Procyonidae > Procyon > Procyon lotor. The sequence goes on from CM053611.1 coordinate 74,534,338, forward strand.
CAATGGCAGGGGGAGCCTGATGTGGTGCTCAGTCCCAGGGCCCCGAAATCATGATGTAAGCCGAAACCAAGAACTGGAAACTCAACTGACTGAACCACCCAGGGCAGCCCTAGGCTTTAGTTTTTAGAGAAGTTTTAAGTTCACAGCAAAATTAGGGGAAGGTACAGAGATCATCCCTATATCTCCTGTACCCACGAATGCATACCCCCCATCACCAACAACCCGCATCAGAGTGATACATTTATTACAACTGAGGAAACTATGTCGACACATCATTATCATATAAAATCATAGTTTACATTAGGATTCCCTCTTGGTGTAGTACAGTCTATGGGTTTGGATAAATTTATGATGATACATAACCATTGTTACAACCTTATAAAGAGTAGTTTCATTGCCCTGAAAATCTCTGTGCTCTACTTAATTTGTCCCTCCCCCCCCGCCAATGCCTTGCAACCACTGAACTTTTTACAAACTCCAAAGTTTTGCCTTTTCCAAAATATCATATAGTTGGGATCATATAATTGGTAGCTTTTTATGTTGGATGTTTCTACTTAATGATAGGATTTTTGTTTCTTCCATGTCTTATTCATGGTTTGATAGTTCATTTCTTTCCAGCACCATCTTGAAAGCATTGTTTGGGTGTACCACAGTTATTTATCCATTTACTTACTGAAGGACGTCTTAGTTGCTTCCAGTTTCTGCCAGTTGTGACTAAAGCTGCTATAAACATCAGCATGCAGGTATTTGGACATAAATTTTCAGCTGCTTTTAGTGAATATTAAGAAGTGTGATTCGATGGTTAGGGCATGTTAATGTTTTGTTGGAAACTACCGAACTATCTTCCAAAGTGGCTGTACCATTTTGCATTCCCACAAGCAGTAGATGAGAGCTCCTGTTGGATCACATCCTTGCTCGCACTTGGTGTTGTCAGTGTTCTGTCCAACAGGTGTGTGGTGGTTTTCACTATTGTTTTACTTTGCATTTACCCGATGACATATGATGGGCCGTGTTTTCACAGATGCTTATTGGCTGTCTTTATATCTCTTTTAGTAAGGTGTCTGTGAAGATCTTTGGCCTGTTTTTTAATTGGGTCATTTGTTTTATTATTTTTGAGTTTTGATAGTTACACTCCTTTAGCAGATATATCTTGTATAGATGTTTTCTCCCTGTCTGTGGTGTCTCTTTTTGTTTTCTGGACAGTGTCTTTTTCAAACAAAATTTTTTAACTTTAATGAAGTCCAGTTTATCAGTTCTTTCCCCCCTCCCAAGGATAGTGCCTGTGGTGTTGTATTCTAAAAAAGTCACTTGGGGGTGCCTGGGTGGCTCAGGGGTTAAAGCTTCTGCCTTCGGCTCAGGTCATGATCTCAGGGTCTTGGGATCGAGCCCCATATCGGGCTCTCAGCTCAGCAGGGAGCCTGCTTCCCCCTCTCTCTGCCTGCCTCTCTGCCTACTTGTGATCTCTCTCCTCTTTGTTGAATAAATAAATAAAATCTTAAAAAAAAAAAAGTCACTTGCTAAATCCTAGATTATCTAGATTTTCTCTTATGTTATCTTCTAGAAGTTTTATAGTTTTGTATTTTACATTTAGATCTGTGATCCATTTTAGTTTTTGTAATAAGTCTAATGTAATACCTAGATTATTATTATTTTTTGGATGTGGATATCCAGTTATTCCAGCACTATATTTTTGAAAAAAAGAAACTTTTGAAGTGGCATTTTTGTTTGATATTTTTGGCAGAGTACTGAGGAAATATTCTGTAGGGTGAGATTCTTAGCCCCACAGTGATAGAGAAAAGGAAGAGAAAGGCTTATTGAATGGCATCTCTGTCTTAGTCATTGTACTATACAGTCCATGTATATTATTTAGACTTTGTAACAACGTGAGTTAGGTATTGATGTACCCATATACTATAAAGAATTTCAAATGTAGAGCTTAAAAGCTGCTTCCAACCAGATTCACTTAGTGTACATTCACACACACACACACACACACACACACGCACGCACGTGTGCATACACATGCACAGTGAGCACAGGCTCTGGGAATAAGCCTGTGTTTGAATCCGAGCTTTGCCACTTTCTAGCTATGTGGCCTCTGTCAGATTACATAACTCTTTGTTTTCAGTTTCTTCATATAATGTGGTAACAATCACATCTATTTTATAGGATTTTTGTAAGAATTAATGTCTGTAAAGTGTTTACTGCCAGGCCTGGTGCATAGTAATTGCTCAATAAACTAGATGTCAGCCTATCATTCAAACCCAAACATATCAGTTCTTTCCATCTGATAATATTAATCTTGAGAAGTGAAATAGGAGCCATGATTTACGCCTGGTTTGGTGGACAGAATACTGAAATTTAAGGGAAGGTGCTTGTGTTATATCATAGGAAATGATACTAGGATTCTTCCACATGGAGACATAAAGTAATAAGAGTGGTATAAAATGTAGTATGACACTTTTAAACATATGTTGCCATAATGAAATAATAAAGAGGAAACCATGAAAGCAGCAAATGGAGGATTAAAGCTCAATGTCAACATAACACAACATCTGTCAAGATTGTAGCCAAACTCTGATTAGCCTGTTTTTCATAAATGAAAATGTACCCATATCTGCTAAGGATTGCCAACTGTTAATATACTATTTCACTGAGGTACTTTGTTTCATAGTGAACTCATGGAAGGATGTTTGGGGATTCTTTTTTTTTGTTTGTTTGTTTGAATGAAGGCATCAATGCAGTGGTTTTATCTGTAGTCTGTGGACCTTTAGAAATTTGTGTTCATATGGTAGTTGTGGTAGCCACAAAGATGACTTTGCGGACGACTCACCAGGTGCTGGGTTTATCAAGTATTTACTCATTTAATCTCTTCCAACAGTCCTGTGCGGTAGGTGCTGCTGTCATACGCATTTTAAAGATTGTGAAACTGAGGTACAGAGAGGTCAAGAAACATGTCTAAGATCATACGTGATTGTGGCTAAACTGAAATTCCTATCAGGGTGGTTATGCCCCCAGATCCTGCATTTAAGCATTCACTGAGAGAGCATGTAAATTGTTTCATTCTCAAAAACTCTAAGAGAAACAGTGCATTTGTTATTGTTACTGCTGCATAAACTACTTAAACATCCTGTGGTTTGGGCTGAAATTACAGCCAATTCTTTGAAATACAGGGTCTGAGAGTGAAAGTAACAAGTGCGAAGATTTTGGTGAAGAGGAACGAGGAGATGAGATTGATATTTGCAGGGGAGTTAGGAACTCAGGTGCACATGGACTGTGCTCCATCGGTACAGGTGTTTGTTTACTTTAAATAGGACTTTTAAAAAAACTTCAAGTTTGGTTACACGTGGTCAAGATAGGCACTTAGCATCCCACCTCAGTTCTTATCCTTCCTTGCTTCCTCCTTGTTGAGTGTGTGGTCCCCCTAGTCTGAAGAGAGGCTCCAAGTTAGTTTCCCAAAATCTTTGTTGCTCTTAGTATTTCACTGAAAATAGTACAGCATTTCTTTTGTCCTATTTTTCATTTACTGAACTTTTTGAGACAATATAACTTTAGTGTGTAATATTTGGTCCTTGAGGTTAGGAAATTGTGTTCACTGTACCTTTTTTGCATATAGTATGATGAGCCAATTATTATCTTAACCAGTTAATCCATTCACTAATAGTTGCTTGTGGATTCTATAAAGAAATATGCTCTGTGAAGGGGTGCTAGAATGCTAGGGGTCAAAGTTGGACAATTCTTACATTCTTTTGAGGAAATGCTCCTGCTAGACCTTGTTCATCACCAAAGCAGTTTAGTAGAATATAAATATAACACTAAAACTTAAAAACACAAAAAAGATATTTACCATTGCATCTTTCTTTTTTCCTTTTCCTTTCCCTTTCCCTTTTTCTTTTCTTTTCTTTCTTTTTCTTTTTCTTTTTCTTGTTTTTCTTCTTCTTCTCCTTCTTCTTCTTTTTCTTTTTCTCCTTCTTCTCCTTCTTCTCCTCCTTCTTCTCCTCCTTCTCCTCCTTCTCCTTCTCCTTCTCCTTCTCCTTCTTCTTCTTTTTTTTTTTTGCATATGCTTTGACCTCTATGTAAAAGTTGAGAGACTTGGACAGCATTTACTGCTTTCATCACCAAGCATTTTGAACATTGTTGTCCACTGATGTTATCACATTCTGGGGGGAGGTAAGACTCTAGATGTTTAGAAAAAATGTATATATTTCATTCCCACAAGTTCAGTACATAAAGAAGTTACTGAAAAGCTCATAATTTTGAGTACAGTGTAAGATAGTAATTGTTTCTTTGGTACCCTATTTAAGCTTCAACTTTATGGTAGAAATGTTGCTAAATAGCCTCTCAGAAGATGTATTTTCAGGAAAGACGTTGAGAAGTAAATACCGAACACTTTTGGTTACAAAGAAATTTTAAAAGTCAGTCTTACAGTATGTTTTCACATGAGTCTTCAGCTGAATAACATTAGGTGGTATCAGGATGGCATTTGGGGTGCAGTTGAGAGGCAGCATGGGATGGAGGGCACAGACTCTGGACTCAATTGCCCGAGATTGAATCCTGGCTTGGCTACTTCCTCGGTGTTCATTTCTTTCTTTTTTATTTGGTGTTCATTTCTGTACCTTAGTTTCTTCACCTGACCAATGAAGATAATACAGCATCTCACCTAGTGCAGTTGTGGTGATGTTAACCGGAATTAATATATGGAATTTGCTTTGAGAAGGTATGAGTGTTAGCCTTTATCATGAACGTTATTCTCATTGAAAACATCCTTGGTTCTTTAATAGCACAACAAAAAATAAACAACACTACAAGTATTCGTACAGTGGAAAATAATTTATTCTCCAACTCCTCAGACTGAAGAGGGAAATAATCTCTGCAGTCCATGAGAAGGCAGTGTTTGTATTTACAAGCCCTAGTTATTTCTGAAGTTCAAGCATCTCCACGTTGAGGTCAAGGTTTTTGACAGTGAAAGAATTCCTATCCATCATATTCAAGGAGTACTCACCTGTACAAGTACTCTGAATGGAATAGAGCTGGTTTGAGTCATCCACCTTTTTCTACCTTAGTTAGCTTTTCAAAAGTAAAATTGGATGGAAAAGGAAGTCTATAATTGTTTTGATAAATGAAGGAGGAATGAATGTAAAGGTTTTCATACCATACATGTTCTGGAGCATGCTACGTGGGTTGTTCCACACTGGCACAAAGGGCTGGCGTCCTCACCAAGAGCTGAGAGCAGGTCCAGAAAGAGTGAAACCATTACAAATTTTGCAGGTGCTAACTTCTAAATAGTAATCGTTACCTGAAGTTCACAGCAGGCCCAGTGACTGAATTTTCAGACAAAACCTCAGATCTGGGATGTTAGGAGGCTGAGAAGGATATGCAATTAGCTGAGGATTGATAACAGTCCCTGAGGATTGATCACAGTCATGACACATTGATGCAAACTCCCTAGCCTCCTGTATTACCATGATTGCTTCTGGGCCATAACAATGCACTGTAGCTTGCTTTGGTGAAGAACTCTAAATTAGCCATTTACTTTGGGTGGGAGGAATCCATGAGTCTGTTTTTCTCTGTGCCCAGGAGACAATGGCTGGGGTGCTGTTAAATAAAATAGAAACAGAGAATAAGTGGGAGTTTTCTGGCTTGTGTACTCAATGAGGGAAGGAGAACTTCAGTTCAGGCAGAAGTTAATTTTTCTTTGGTTCTTCCATAGCAAAAATCTAAGTAGTCTGCCTAGTAGGGGGGAAAACTTAGGAGCTCTGTTTTCAACACCTCTTCACCAGCTTGTAGACTCCTTATAGAAACAAAGTGCTCATTAAAATCATATTTACTATCCTCAGCACTCATTTCCCACTTGTTCATTTGGGTGGAAGAGGTGAGAAAAGCCAGGAAAGTCATGAAATAACCACTATTAAGTTGGCTTAAATCTTACATCAATACACATTTAAAATAAACCTAGAATGTTATTTTCCTGTTGATCCCTATCATTATAATTCTCTCTGATGGCCTATTCACATTTGTTTCAGGTAGATTTTTTGATGTTCTCTTTTTTTTTTTTTTAAAGATTTTATTTATTTAGTTGACAGAGAGAGATCACAAGTAGGCAGAGGGTCAGGCAGAGAGAGAGGGTGAGCAGAGAGCCCGATGTGGGGCTTGATCCCAGGACCCTGAGATTATGATCCGAGCCAAGGCAGAGGCCTCACCCACTGAGCCACCCAGGTGCCCCTGATATCATTTTTTTTTTTTTAGATTTCTTTATTTGAGAATAAGAGGGGGAGAGAGCACAAGCAGGGGGGGAGGGAGTTGGAGAGGCAAAGCAGACTACCCCCTGGGATCATGTCCTGAGTCAAAGGCAGATGCCAGACCAATTGAGCCACCCAGGTGCCCCAGATTTTTTTCATATCTTAATATACTTGTGTGGTATCTTGTAAATTGCGGATAGGTCAGTGTAAACTTTCACAACTTTGCATTGCTCTTTCAAAGTAGAAACAAGATTTTTTTTTTTTTAGAGTAGTTGCTGTTTGGGCTGGAGTTATTCGTAGTTTATTACCTATGAGCTTATTCTTTAATTATTTCTGGCCTTATTTGTTCTTGCATTAGCAGGGTATTTGGAATAAACTTTGTTAATATTCTGTGGGGTTCATGACATGCCTTTGACTTCTATTTCATACCCCTCAATACCTGGCAGTATTGGGCACTTAGTAGGTATTCAGTAAGTACATCAGTTACACTTTTTGACTTTTCCAAAGAGGAGTTAGGGATAGCTGTTACTTAGATTTAATCCCCAGAGAACTCTTTCTTAAGTTTCCCCTGGTAAATGCGGTTGCCATCTGCATTCATTTTTACGGTACAAACCTTTTGCTTGTGATTACAAGCCTTTTCTAATGCAGAGAGAATCGGATTGCATTCTTTCCTTATGGTTATACAGTTTGCTTGTTTTCTCACAGGCTGTATACAGTAGTGGCTAAGCCTGCTTCTTTTTGCCATTTATTAGCTGTGGGACCTTGGAAGCCTTAATAGCACTTAACCTGTTTGGAGAGTTAAAGAGATGTAAATAACTTAGAAAAGAGCCTGGGTAATGGATTTATTCATCTAAGCTTTTATTAGTAGCTTTTAAAAAGTGAGTTTGTGACAGTCATTTGCTTTCCTAAACTATGGAAATATTCAGAATTGGACAAGCTTTCTGGAAATGCAAGTGCTTATTTTATTTATACTAGTTTGAGCCTTTTGCATTGGGTTTATTTCCCTTGACCTTGGGTTACTTTCTTCACCAGAAGCCTTTTCCTTTAAAGATTTTGCTCCCAGGAAAGACCAAATCTTTATGTCTGGAAGAGACAGGATGAATTACAGACAGAGTATTTCTTATGATCACCAGTTTTTTTTGAAACTATTGAATATAGGTAGTCTCTGATGGATTGATATGACCCTTGATAATACTAGTATGTAGCCAGTTTAGACTTGAAAATTATAATTTTTTTTGGATGAAAAGGGAGTTTGGGGTTTTCTTTTGAGCTAAAACAATTTACTTTATTTAAGAGGAGCCTGCAACTTGATCTTTTCTTTCTTAAGCACTTTTAAACTATTAGCTCTTCATTAATTCTTGATATTGAGGCATCAGAGGGCATTCTTATGGCTTTAGTGAATGTGATAACATTGAACCAAGCACTACAGAAAGCCACTGAGCATTACCTTTCAAGAGTCTATGGAGACCATTAGAGGAGTATTTTAAAAATTGATCTTAAAGGGTTAAAAAAAAGATCTTTTCTCCCTCATTGGATCTACACAGATTCCAATGACTTAGTTTTCATATCCTGATATTTTTGAAATGAATTTATTCAAATCCATTATGGGTTTGTATGGCCTCTCTCTTTAGGGAAATGGGCTTAACTTTACAACTCATCTATAATGCCAAGTTATCAATTAGCTGTCACGTTTGCTGCTTTAGAAATCAAACAGCCTCTAAAATCCAACTCTAAATCTCAGTAGATTTCTTTCTAACCACATCTGAATCATGGTCCACTATTCTAAAGTGCTGAATTAAATCAACCACTGACTCTACTCTTCACTGTCAACATGAAACTTCTAGTGGATCAATTAGGGAACATATTGATTTTTTTAAAAGGCTCTTATCCTAGATAGAACTTATAAACCACAAGAGTATCTCTATATATTTACGTACAGACTCAATCTGTAACTCAGATGGTTTCCCAATCTTTGCCAGTATGATGCTGGAGTACAGTTTGCAGTGAACTATGGTCTAGTTTTTAAATGGGCACTCGTAAGTATTCACTGCTTAATGCAAGCAGGAAATAGAGGCACCATATTTAGAGTGCTCATTTATTTCTGAAAGATACATTTCAGGATTAGAAATATTAAATATTTTTAAATAAATCCACTTTGCTTATTTACAATCTCCATCGGTTATTGTCTATTTGAGAAAATACGATAGAAAATTTAGGTTAGATAGGAATTTTAGGTTACTCGTAGTCCAAATTAGAAAAAAAAATATGTTCTGTGATAGTATTTACTAAAAGCTCCTTCAAAAGCATTAATGATCCAATTGTATTTGTATTTTACTTAAAATCTACCTTACTGAGAAATAAACTTATACAAAAAATGCAGAACACAGTTGGATTGATTCCATATCATTTTAATTCTATTTCAGAGGCAATGGTTGTAACTAGTAGTTGATTTTTCCCATGTGAGCGCTGGCTTTTATGTACTATAATTGTTTTTATGCTGGAGTATCAAAAGTCATACAAATGAGTGTGGCTGTAAAATTATCACACAGAATGTCACATACTTTTTCAACAAATGTTGCCACTATCTCAAACATTTGTGTGTGTGTGTGTGTGTGTGTGTGTGTTAGAGAGTGTGCACACATGTATGCTTGGGGGTGGGGGAAGGAGCAGAGGGAAAGAATCTCAAGCAGACTGTGCTCAGTTAGCAGCCTGATGCTGGGCTTGATCTCATGATCCTGAGATCCTGACCTGAGCCAAAAACCAAGAGTCATATGCTTAACCCACTGTGCCACCCAGTTGCCCCGCAAACATCTTTTTGTCATTATTTTGAAATGTTACATACAGAGTTTTAGTCGTACCAGTTAACTTTATAGAGCTATTTAACTTTTACTAAGCATGGTGGTACCAACCTCATTCATGAACTTTTGTCTGAATGGCTTGGCTGTAACCAAATATTAAATCCATTTTCAAATAATGATAATATTCATGTGACAGTGATAGGGATTCTACAGATAGTTCAGCTTTGGAGCCATAATTATTGATGACTTTGGAGGCTTTTAGGTACAGCTGTATCTTCTTCAAGGATAGGAGGAACAGCTTTACCACTGTAAAGGAGGCCAGATGTTGGAAAGGGTGCAAGTTTGCTGTTTGCCTGGTGAGATAGAAGAGGGGGAAAGTGAATTAGCACTTACTTACCTCATCCCCATCCTGATTATTTTCACTTTCCTTTCTTCTTTCAAATATATTTTTAATGATGTTTCCTAAATTCTCAGAATTGGTTGCAAATCTCCTAAGGAAATGCCAGATTGGTTTTATTTTGGGGGTTGGGGGAGGAATAATGGAATAGTTAAAACAGTCTTTTGTATCAAACAGAACTTTTTCAGGTTTAATTGATGACCGTAGGAAAATGTGTAATCTAAAGGTAAATTACCTTCTCCTGCAATGGGTGTGATTAAAGAAGTAAACTAATGAAACAAAAAATATTTACTATGTGCCAAATTGTCCTGGTTATTATTGAAAACTCAAAATCTGGGAATCCTCTTTGTCTTCACATAATGAAGGTGTGATAGGGTTGTGAACACGTAAATTGCAGTCCAAGAGCTAAATAACAAGAGCTATGACAAGTAGAAGAGCAGAAGGCATTTTAGGATGTATTGATAATACCATACGTTTCTTTTGTGTCTTGTCAAAGTACTTCCGTGTATATCCTCTCGTTTGCTTCACAAAATCACCAGGTACACAGGCCACATATCATCCTCATTGAATTGTGATAAATAGGCTAGAGATTAAGGAGGCTTGCATGAAGTCATAATTAACTAAATGTAGTACAGGAGTCAAATGAAGATCTTTAAAAAATAAACTCCAGCATTTGTCTGACATGTTCAGAAAAAACTTTTAGAAATGGGATTGTAAGGTGGATCTTGAAGAAGATACAGGTAGGATGGTCTGGCAAAGTACCAAAATGAGAAAGGCCAAGTAATATTCTTGAATATAACTAAGAATCGAGATAGATCAGGGGCTTTTTGTGGGGGCCTGTTGGGAGGAGTTTTCTTGGAAAGGTGATTTGTGGTTAGGTCAGGGATTTTCCATGGGGGGTGAAATTTAGCAATGTCTGGAGATGTTTTTTTGTTGTTATAATTGGAGGGGTAAGGTGGGGCTGCTGGCATCTAGTTGGTGGGGGGAGGAGTGAAAGATGCCCTAAATATTGTATAATCCATAGGACAGTCCCATATAATAAATAATCTTCCAGCTCCAGACATCAGTAGTGAGATTGAGAGACCCTGAGCTAGATTGTGGAGGGCCAAAATGTCCATTGAAGGAATTAGAACTTAGGCCTCTGTGCATTCAGGGGCCACTGAATTTTTCATTAGGTTTTAAGGAAGGAGTGGCTGTACCCAATGGACGTAGGTCAGAGATGGTGATCTATAAAATAGGTTCAATTTTTCCAAGTCCTCTGACAAAAATGAAACTCCAGACTTCTACCTTATGTGTACAGGATTAGAAAAGAGACTACAGAATTATTTTGTGATAGGTTTTTCAGGAACTCCTTGCAGGGATGGGATGGGTCTTGAAAGGTACCGAAACCTTATAGGCAAATCCTTTCTGTGTGTGTGCGATAATGAGAATTCAGCTCATAGAAAGATGGGACTGAACAGCCGATGTAAGTTTCTTTCGCCGAAATGACTCAGGAGGCTCCTGTCACACCCAGCAGAGCTGAAAGGGCACCATGAGGCTGCCGATGCCTATAAATCACAGAGATGGTTTATAGCAAGGGCAGACTGTGCTGACATGATCGATGCTCTCCAAACCATCAACGGGACATTCCTTGCCTTGATGAGATGTGAATGCTGCCAGGGGTCATGAGAATCTTGGATTTATCCGGACATCCTGGATTCTGAATAGCTTCATCAAGTGAGCGTTGTCACGGTCCCAGCCCCCATTTTTAACCTTCAGCTGCATGAGCTTTCAAGTCTATGAGCTACAACATGATGAAATTTAGAGGCGAGTGTCTGCGACTTCTGTAATCATCTTCCAATTGCTTTTCCAGCATTTTACTTTTCACTTACATAATACTAGTTTTCATTCTGTCATTGAGCTTCATGCCATAAAAAGCCGGTTCCTCGCTCCTTTGCTGTTACATGCATTTCTCTGTAGGATATTCTCAGGTGAAAAAAAATATATACTAACCACGTAAGGTATCTGTTGCTTTAACGGGGTAGAGAGAAATGAAAGAGAAGTGCCAGGTTATCGTTTGATGCTGTGCTTGGTACCAGGATTAATGAATGCATTGCTAAATACCTAAGCAACTCATTACTTGGGCCTGCTCTCTGGAAAGACAGTGATTAATGTGATGCAAACTTCTCCCAATCTAAAATGGGTAGGTTTTTACTTATCTGAGATAGCCTACCATTTCTTTAAGCAAAAGTAAACATTTGGTATTGCTGTAAACTACCTTGAGGGCCCAGAAAATATCAAACCTTATAGATTGCTTCACACTAATTCAATCCTAGAAAAAGGTCAGTCTGCAAAAATTTAATTTTTATTTTTCCAAATCAGAAGGTAGAGAACATCTGTGTCCTGAGGCATACATGCATTAGCTCCAGAGCTAGTGTGTGTGTGTGTGTGTGTGTGTGTGTGTGTGTGTGTGATCATCTTTTATTAATATTCTCGGTTTTCTGTGGTTTTCTTGTAAGTCTGGTCAGTTTCATTCTCTGGACCAATGCTCACTTGCAGGGGAATGTAAATCTATTTTTAGGTAGTTGTATTTACCCGGTCTTTAAGTGAAAAGAACATGATCATTACTCAGGAAGATATTTTAAACCTTTTAGGTCAGTGTTTTCCTCAGGAAAAATCACAAATGCTGGTGGAAAATTACTTGGAGGGGCATGGAATGAGGTAGGTGACTCATTTTGTTGGTTTGGTGCATCAACTCAGAAGAAATATAAATGCCAAACATTAACTATATGATAATGCAGGGTTAACACAAGATTAGCTATTAGAATGAAGCTGCTTTGGATTTTATCAACTACTCTCCTTTACTGAATACATAGCTATAGTTACTAAATATCCTTTGAATGTAGATATATGTTGCTAGTTGAATGTTTTAATATAGGTATGACATTTCCCTCATATTCTGAATATATATTAATACATGTTAACACATACACCCAGCATTTTATGGGTAGGTTTAAATTTTCTGTTTTGACTTTCTAACTTTCTATTTCAATAAGTTTAAGTTAATGGCTTAGATTAAAAAAAGACAAATATAACTAATTCAAAATTTACAGACACATACTACTTGGCAAACTTAAGAAAGGAGGGTTGTACATTGCATAGCCAGTTTTGGGAAGACAATTCCTATTTTGAATATGCTTCAAAAAGACCAATTTGGTTTGGAAAGTGTAGGTTTGCTATAGGGGAATTTATAACTTTACAAGAAAGTAAAATATGCCTAGGAAAATTCTTAAAAATTCTCAAGAGGCCTTACATGATTTTGATGATATTTTTTAAAATATTGCTACAGAATCCTTTATGAATTTTATGACACTACACTTGAGAAATAATAGAAACTGCAGGTATATATAACTCAGGTCATATTAAATAATATATAATATGATTGGTTACTGAATATTTTTACTTCTGTGAACTTTGAAAATTTCTATGATTAAAGTACAGAAAATGCATAAATACAGTCATTTCTATGAAAAGGTGTTGGAACCTTGAACATGAATGCTGTCTCTAATTATGAAGTAATACTCATTTTGCTTAACTGAGCTTACAGACTCTTTAGAAAAACAATTAGTCAAAGGAGTATAAATAATGAATTTTTCCTTTTCCTTTTGGTTCTGGGTCCTAAGATCTAACATCCAAGAAGAGATCAATATTCTTAAACTGTGTTGGCTATAGGAAGATGAGCCAGGGCTATTAGGTAATGAGATAATTATCAATACAATCCTCTATGTGTCTTTTAAAATTCACTAAATGAAAATAAAACTTGATGCAATTTATGCTTGTTGAGACATAATTTAGTTATGCATTGAACTCCAAATTATTGTCAACATCTCATTTAAATAGCATTCATCTTCCATAAATAATATACTTAACTAATCACTTGCTAAATGATACTTGAATGTTTGCTGAAGTGTAAGTCATTTTGAATGACCTTTGCTTTTATATTATACTTTTTTATCTTTGATACATACATATACCTTGATGAGATGTGAGAGATTTTTCTCCCCATTTATTCAGTTTTACAAATCTGTGTGAAAGAATCATCATGTTATAATTCCTACTAATGGTAATAATATATATATTAGAAAAGTGGAGCTTTGACTTTGAATAATAAAAAGTCATTTATATAATGATATGATTTAGTGTACTGTCTGCCAGCATGTAATAGACAATCAGTAAAAAATATTTTGGTATATTTAAATTGTGCTTTACTCTGGCCAGATGTAATCATCCTAGTTGCTTTCTTCAGTTTAACTTCACCGTGAGCCCACACATGTGACAGCCCTCCCTCTGTGGCCAGCCACCAACTGGAGTTGGCCGACATTGTTTTTCACAGGGATGGCTGTATTAGTTTTTTTTTGCTGCTGTACCCAATTACCACAGATTTAGTGGCTTAAAACAACACACATTTATTATCTCATGGTTCTTTTGGACGAAAACCTGGTTGCAGTATGGCTCAGGTGGTTCTTCGCTTTCAGCCCCATAAGACTGATGAATCAGGGTGTTAGGTGGGCTATGTTCCTTTCTGGGGATGGGTCCACTTACAAACTCATTCTTGCTCTTAGCTGAATTCAGTTTCTTACAGTGGTAGGACAGAGGTCCCTGTTTGCTTGCTGGCTCTCGGCCTGGAGCCAGTCTTTGCTGCTGGAGTCTGGCAGCATTCTTCCAAATGCTTTCTGTGTTCTGTGTTCTCCTCTCCACCCTTAGCGGCAGTGGGTCAAATGTCTCTGACTCCAGCCGGAGAAAGTTCCCTGTTTTAAAGAGCTTGTATTAAGATTTGGCTTACCCGGATAATACAGGCTAATGCCTCTATTTTAAAGTTTGTAACCTTAACCAAATCTGCAAAATCCCTTTTGCCATGTAACATATTCCCAGGTTCCAGGGATTAGGGTTTTGGACATCCAGTGGATGTCATTCTGCCTACTGGGATAACAATAAAAACAAACTGAAGAACAGCTCAAATTCTCTTTAGTGTCTCTCTCACTAGCCAGGTATATGATCTTGATCTTTCAGTTTGCTAACGGGTATGTTGGGCCATGAACTCTTTTTTTTTTTTTTTTTTTTGCAGTGTTTCAAGATTCATTGTTTCTGTAAAACACCCAGTGCTCCATGCTATCCATGCCCTCCTTACTACCCACCACCAGGCTCACCCATCCCCCCATAGGCCTCCCCTCTAAAACCCTCGGATTATTTCTCAGAGTTTTTTTCTCAGTCTCTCATGGTTCATCTCCCCCTCTGATTTGCCCCAATTCACTTTTTCTTTCCTTCTCCTAATGTCCTCCTTGTTATTCATTATGTTCCATAAGTAAGTAAAACTATATGATAATTGACTTTCTCTGCTTGATTTATTTCACTCAGTATAATCTCTTCTATTCCCATCCATGTTGATGCAAAAGTTGGGTATTCATCCTTTCTGATGAAGGCATAATATTCCATTGTGTATATGGACCACATCATCTTTATCCATTTGTCTGTTGAAGGGCATCTCGGCTCTTGGCACAGTTTGGCGATTGTGGACATTGCTGCTATGATCATTGGGGTGCACATGGCCCTTCTTTTCACTACATCTGTATCTTTGGGCAAATACCCAGTAGTACAATTGCTAGGTGATAGGGTAGCTCTATTTTTAATTTTCTGAGGAATTTCCACACTGTTTTCCAAAAGGCCAAGAACTCTTAAAAGTCCCTTCTAGCTGTTTATACCATGAAAGCATGGACCTAATCTTTTCACTTGCCTTCTTTCTTTATTCTTCTTTTCTCATACCATTTTCTCATATCATTTAGTTTTTGTTGAGACCTTTAAATTTTCTCTATTATATTTATTTTCACTTTTCCTTGTCCTTTTTTTTTTCTTCAGTGTTTGCATGCAATTCAAGGGACTCTTTACTGATGTAAAAGATTTGTTTTTTATATCTCATTTAATTGTAATTTTATTCCTTTTTTTAGTATTTATTTTCAATATTTAAGCACAAGGGAGTAAATATATGTTTGTATTCTTTTTCTTTAATTTAGCTTTATTTTTTCAGTGTAATATTTAACCTGAATGGATGTGAGGCTATTTATAGCCTTTATTCCAGTTAACGTATGTAGTTTTTGTTCTTTGTTTTTTTGTTTTGTCTTGTTTTTGTTTTATTTATTTATTTTGTGTGTGTGTGTTTTAGAGAGAATGAGAGAGCTTGGGAGGTAGGGAAAGTGGGAAAGGGAGAGAGAAACTCAAGCAGATTCCATGCTGAGTGCAGAGCCCGTTGTAGGGCTCGATCTCATGACCCTGAGATGACTGCCTGAGCTGAAACTGAGTTGACTCTTTACCAACTGTACCACCCAGGTGCCCCTTTTCTATGTTTTACCACAGGATATTAATGTGTTTGATTTTAGCTTGCTACTCTAACCACATCTCCTCCCCCCAGAGTTGTGTAACAGAATATTTCTGTATTATTTTCCTAATATCTGAAACATTTTGAGTTCTGCAAGAATCTGATCTCAATCATTTCGGATAATGACAGCTTATTGGGTGTTGTAATCCTACGTTCCTACAGTACACCATATGGTTTTATGACTTTCTTTCCCTCTTCAGGATGCAAGGTGTCACATATTTGTTTAAAGTTAAACTGAATCATATTTTATTGTTTTATTTAAGGTATTTTTGAAAATTGCCCACCCATTGTGCTAATAACACATACCACTTTTGAGAACTGGTGTCACAGAGCCAGGCCAAAAAAATACTCCAAGAATCTGTTGCCAAAACTATTGAGATGCAAAATGTGCATTAAGCACAGAGGGAAGAGACCTCTATCAGGGATATGCTTGGTTTTCAGTTAACAAAAAATTCTGGGCATTGTTCCAGAATTTAAATTTACAGTGTTGCTATCAACACATGAATCTGAAAGTTGGAAGATGGTGCTAATCATGGTGGATTCCCATAAGATGCACTGGACCTGTCCTATGCTAGATACAAATTGTGCTGGGAAAATTTACTGTGTGTATGTAGCAGCCTTACTAATTTACTAATTTGTTTAATTTATGATGCTAAAAATATGCTTTTCTTTAGCTTATTCTTTTGTATTTAGCTACTGCTAACATTTCATCAACTTATTTTCTTCATTTGATTTTTTCAAAGGCTAAAGAAAGCTCATTCAAAAATCTGTGGTTGACTTTTAGATTGTTAATTAGCAGAAAAGTAATTGCACTTATTTTCTGGCAGTGTTACACAATTAATATTTTTTTTTAAAAGATTTTATTTATTTATTTGTCAGAGAGAGAGCGAGAGAGCACAAGCAGGCAGAGTGGCAGGCAGAGGCAGAGGGAGAAGCAGGCTCCCTGCTGAGCAAGGAGCCCAATGTGGGACTCAATCCCAGGACCCTGGGATCATGACCTGAGCTGAAGGCAGTCGCTTAACCAACTGAGCCACTCAGGCATCCCTACACAATTAATATTTAAACCAAGAATCTTGTATGTTTGACCTGTTGACGTTCAGTTAAATTTCTCCCAGAGGAAGGGGCCACCGTTCTGTGAAAATTCCCTGCCCCCACCTGTTCCCTTCAGGAGTTTTATCAGATAAGCTCCAGGTTAGTTATGTAAGACTTTGGCTTTTGCATTTCTATCAGGAGTTGTTAGGATCTGGCCCTGAGAATTTTGCTCTGGTACCGTGAGTTGTAAGCTAAAAGGATGAAAATGGACTATGGACTTATAGCTGTTCCTTATTTATGGTTCTCCATGATTGCTGTGTTTTACTTACGGTTCTCCCTGTACTCCCCTAAGAGTACCAAGGAAGGGAATAGTGGTGTGGTTGCTATTGTTACTATTTTTCATATAATCTCATTGACTGATTTCTGGACTGAAATAACCTTTTTTAGATATCTCAGTACTCCTTTAAATGATATTTTCTGTGGCAAATGAGTACTGTCTAAAACATGACTAGTCATAAAGTTCTAGAGCAGCATTGCAAATAATTCGGTATTTTGATTTTCTTTTTCTTGGATGATTTTTCTCTTGGATAGAAAGTAAATAGTAGGTAAAATGAAGAAATAAATACTTTTTGTTACTATGAAGAACATCGTCAGTTCTTCTGGATACAGAACATTTATGGGGATTGAAGGCTTTAACCCACTGAGCCACCCAGGTGCCCCTTATTAGTATTTTTTATCACCTGTGTATATGTCAGTGTCCTTTGAATCAATATTATCTAATTCCTTAAAAAATGCTTATTTTTTCACATTCTGTTTTTTCAAGCTTGGATTTGTTGTCTTATAATAAAAGTGGCCCTTCCTTGTTTTTGTCCAAAAAATTTTATCTTTTGAGCTTCAACATGAGTGTGTGGCACAGGTAAAAATTATAGTTCTGGTGTTCTTTAATTTGAGCAGTCAGGTTACTAGATCATTTTTTGCCTGTTTTTAATGTAACATCATCATACTTTTGATCAGATACTTCTTTACCTTTCGAGCATAAGGAAATACTCCCTTGACCAGTGGTTCTCATACTTTGATCTGAAGACCCCGGGAGGTCCCCCGAGTCTTCTGAGGCCTACAAAACTTCCCTTTTGCAACTATTTATTTATGTGAGGTTAGATTATCTTTATATACTTCAACCAAAACAATATATCTCAACAGCATCTACTGGCTTGTGTCAAGCCAGACAGTAAAAAGATTTACAAAAATGAGAACAAGGACACTCTTCCCACTAATTATTTTTGTTTTAGAAAACATACTTATTTTTTTTTCCACAAAAGATATATATTTACATTTAAACATGCCATGGGCATAATATTCTTATTTAAGATGCATTCACAAATATTTAATGCTTCTCACTTTTAATTCTTATAGGTAAATGTTGATAGATACAGCCCATAGAAATAATAGATCACTGTGGTTCTCAAAAAATTTTAAGAGTTTACAAGCCTTCTGAGCCCCCAAATTTGAGAAGAACCTGCCTTGTACAGTTTTTATAAGGCCTCCTAAACTTATATTTCCTTGAACTCTTTGAGTTCCAGCTTCTGGATATAGGGGGCTTTATAAATATTTTCTCTTTAGTGTCTGATATTTTTATGTAGTTTTCTGATCTAAAAAAAGATCAGAAAAGCAATGCTCTGTTTTCTGATAGATCCCCAGGAACATTTGACTGGTTTAGGGAAGGACAATCTGGGGAGGGGAATTTGCAGCAGAATATTGGATTTGAAACTCTTGAAGTCAGCAATGAGTAAAGGAAAGGGAATGTCAAAATTTTGCATACTCACTGCCCAACTTCAAAAATCTCAGTCTCTCACAAATCTCAATATTGTGCTCTATTTGCTGTCTGACTATTCTACTTCCTTCTTCTTATTCGGACCCCTGTAATTACATTGAGTCCATCTGGATAATCTTCCGTCTCAAATCCTTAATCAAATCTGGAAAATCTCTTTTGCCGTATAATGTAATATATTCACAGGTTTCAGGGACTAGGAGGTGGATATCTT
>CM053611.1:74553354-74594666 GCA_028646535.1 Procyon lotor
GAGCCAAAGGCAGACGCTTAACGACTGAGCCACCCAGGCGCCCCTGGATTTTCCTTTTGTATAGCGAGTCTCTTCTTGTAAGTCACTCTCATACAAGCATAGTTTGGATTATTTTGGCTAAGAATGTTTGCTCACATTTCTTTGCACTCACAGAGCTTTGTGCAATCTTTTTGCAGGTTATTTCTGTGATTGATACTTTACTAGCCAGAAATACTTATCGTAATCCGCAAACTGTAAGACATTTATCAAGATAAAAGAAGTTCTCAGATTCAATGATAATTGAAATTAATCCAGAGATTTACCAGAAAACTGTTTATAATGCTATTCCTTGTAAATGTATCCTTGATGATTTAAAATGTATATGTATTCATAGACCCATTACGGCCATACACATGATTATGACAAGGACATTGTTGCCTATTGTTTTATTCAGCAGAAATTCTTTCTATGCTGCCTCACTTAGCAGGCGCTCTTTTCTTCTTTGTAGCTTGGGCATTTCCCACTGTTTCTTACCTGATTTCCCTTTCTTTAGTATTACGTGCTGTCTGCCCAATCTATATACAGTCCAGAACCAGACTCATCTCTCCAAAGCATACCTGCCGATAAATCACCCTACAGATACTCCCAACAAATTTCATAACATTCCTTAATTCATGGACCCCTTTTGAATTTAAAGACACTGTAGATCCTTTCCCAGTGTGTGTATATACACACACACACACACTCACTCACTCACTCCTGCACACACATTGTAATTATAAGTCTCTGAGTATTCAGAGACCACATCTATCATCTGGGTGTCCCAATTAAAACATCTGACTTGAAAAGTAAAGATGGAACTGATTAGCCCACAATTGTATCAGGATGCCATTTATGATCAGTTCCCTAGGTACCTGCCTTTCCAGATTAATTTCCTACTACTCTATCCTGCTTGAACATTTTACTACTTGAAATTCCTCAAACATTGTATGTTCTTATCAATTGAAGCTAACTCTGAGATTGGCTTATAGGATCCTGATAGCTATTTCTGGATGTCTGATGACCATATTAATAGATAGAAGACTCTTTATGCCTTTGCCAGAGACTTTAGATAGCTTTCCATGATTTTTGTTTTGTCCTTCTTTGTTCTTAGTAGTTATTTATCAGTGTATCAGATTTGAATCATTTTCATGCCAGTGGCCTTGGACAATGGAAGACTATTTCTTTCATAACTTGTGAAACAAAAAGAAACCTTTGAGATATTTATTGCTTATTGTCTTTCTCTTTCTTTCCTTCCCTCCCTTTGCATTTCTTGATTTTTTTTTTAAAGATTTTATTTATTTGACAGAGAAGAGAAATCACAAATAGGCAGAGAGGCAGGCAGAGAGAGAGGGAGAAGCAGGCTCCCTGCTGAGCAGAGAGCCAGATGCGGGGCTCAATCCCAGAACCCTGAGACTGTGACCTAAACTGAAGGCAGAGGCTTTAACCCACTGAGCCACCCAGGTGCCCCTGCATTTCTTGACTTCTTGTAGTGTTGCACAAGTCAAAGCTTTCTGGATGCTGGGCTGTGGTAAAAGTGAGAGCCAATATAGTTTAGTGTTTGTGAAGATGTGTTATAAAGACAGATGGACCATATGAATCAGCATCCGAGCAGTTGCAAGTTTCAGAAAATGCATTGCAGGTTGTTTTAATTAAGAGGTTTTTTTTTTTTTAATTCCTATAATCAGAAGTCCAGCAATACATTCTCTTCAGGTAGATTTGATCTCAGCTCCAGAATGATTTATCTGTAATTATCTTGTTTGGGTATTTATTTTTGAGCTGTGTTTTCTTTAGAAAACTTTCTCTTAGAGGAAGATGGCTGGCCTAGTTCTAGGTCTCATACCTTATATCACTCCATCTGAAAGTACAGAAAATGTTTTTTCTCAACCCTAGAATGGGAGCCTTAAGATATATTTCATTTGGAACAGCGTAGGCCACGTGCCGACCCCTGTGGTTAAGGAAGTCTCATGTACTAGTTGGCTCATAAGGGGATTAGTGCTCATCAATAAAACAGTTGTCTTTGAATAAGTAAGTGAATTTGGCATCCCTTAACAGTGAGGAAAAGATTTGAGATCCGCCCAGGGGCACAGATTACCCATGCATCACACCTGGATGCATATCTGAAATAGTTTGATCAGTGAAAAAAATTAAATGAATAGTTGAAGACACTGTACTTGGTAGAACCGCATCAGAAAAATGCCTACGTCTGATGGTCATGACTGTCAGGAAATGGGAACAGTCCGAGATTTTACTGTACTTGGCAAGCTCATAAGCTGGCCTGCCACAGTCCACGTTTGCTGGCAAAGGGCACAAGACTCCTGATTCAGATACAAAGGGCTTTCTTACGACGAGAGCAGTGGGGAAATTTTCACATTTGTGCTGGTCCCCTCAGCCCTGGTTCCCACAGGGCAATGCGAAGAGGGCCAGATGAGGTCTGCATGTGCAGTGTGTTCCATTGTATAAAAGGGGCACCCAACCAAGATTAGGGAAACTGAATCTTTTCGAATGCCCTCTAAACACATCTGCCTGACCTTTGCCTTGGACGGAGTCATTATCTTTATTATATTGGACAGTGAACAAACCTGCCTTTTGCTCCAGAGAGAGTTTGTCTACTAAGGCTATTTTCTCCACAAGCATCCTTGAAAAGATGATCTAGAACAAAAGCCCTTAGTGCCCCTGCTTGCAAGATGTATATAAATATGAGGGACCTGTGGAAAATTGTTTCCCAATAATATCTATCCCACATTTCTGCTCCTCCTTGGCTTCTGGAGACTTGTCTCATAAGTATGCCACATCGTGGGCTGTTCTATTCTGGCCAACAGAAGCTGCATCCAATCTGTTTAATTAATTCATCGCATAGAGTATTTTATTAAGACTACCATCAACAGCATTCCAAGCAGTGTGGTGAGGCCAACCTCCTCTTCCAGGGGCCCAACCCTACTCTCCAGGGCCCCAAACCTAGCTAACTGAACAAATCCCATAAAACACCAGGGTCAACAAAAACCTGTTGGCTTTCTCCTTAAGTTTCTTTGTTGACCTTTCCACTTGGTTTAGCATTATTCCAGGCATAGCAGGATGCATTGGTAGTTGTTTCTGCAGTGCCTCAGCCCAACAGGGGTATGTCTAGGGCACCTCTGTCATCTGTAACAGCCTTGGCCAGTGAGCTGAAGCTGATCTGAATGCTTTCCAGGGCCTACTTGGTATCATTGATCACTTCAGCTCAAGTCAGAGATCCATTTCGCAGCACTTTTTCTAATTAGATGGCTCCTGTTGTAGGAAAAACTGCCCACAAGGTGTGCATAAATAACAGGTCAGTTTTGCCTTTGGGTAGCTCTCCCAGGTAATAAGGGCAACCTCATTTTATATGGATTTCAGCAGTTTTCTGATAGCTATGTGATCTCGTGGTATATTTCTAGAGGCAGCTGTAGGGTTACTTTAAAACCTTCTGTGTCTCCCAATATTTAACAGAATCTTGAATCCCTGTGTGATCTGGCCTTTGCCCACCTTACCAATTTGTCCAATCTTGTCCTAGCTTTCCCCTCAGTCTCTGCATTCTCTCATTCCGTTATGTTTGCCGTGCTCACTCTTTTTTTAAAAAAAAATTTTTTTTTTTTTAAAGATTTTATTTATTTGACAGAGAAACATAGCGAGAGAGGGAACACAAGCAGAGGGAATGGTAGCGGGAGAAGCAGGCTTCCCGCCGAGCAGGGAGCCCGATGCGGGGCTTGATCCCAGGACCCTGGGATCTGACCTGGGCCAAAGGCAGCCGCCCAACGACTGAGCCACCCAGGTGCCCGGCCGTGCTCACTCTTAATAACACAGCCCTGCACAAGCTGGGCCCTCAGTGTAAAATGTTTTTCCCGCCAGTCTCAGCCTAATCAGTTTCTACTCACTCTTTGTTGTCTCTATCCTCTCCTATCCTCCTTATCCTATTGTACCAGATCTTGTGCCTTTGAGGTGTTGGGTATGTACTGCTTTATAGTACTTGTCACAATTTTAGTTTGCATCTATTAGAATTGTTTCATTAATGTCTATTCATTGCCAAACTGTATGTTCTATGGTGGCTGGGAATGCATGTATTGTTGCTTAACCTTATGTTCCACAACTTCCTAGCACAGTCTCTGGGGAGTAGTCAGTAGTCAGTAAATATCTATTAATTAATATTTTTATGTATTTAAAATTAAACATTTGGAAAGGATGTTGGTGTCAAGGCCTGGGGCAGTAATCGTTCATGCATCAGACATGGCTCTTTATAGTTGGCTGTAGGTTGATTGACCAGGAAAGGAGATCCAGTTGTAAGACACCAAGTTAAATACAGGACAGTGTGATTAGCAAAGACAACAGCAATTAAGATGAGCCAAAGAGACTTTTGCAGCATTTAGGGAAACACAGTTTGAGCCTGAAGAGTGTAGCGTTTGTTTCCTTGAACTTATCAACAGTCTACCAAATGGGCAGGCCACAGTTAATCAGGAGGTGACTTAATGGGATGCCTGGTTGGTGCAGTTGGTTAAGTGCCCAACTTTTGGTTTCGGCTCAGGTAGTGATCTTAGAGTCGTGAGACTGAGTCTTATGTTGGGCTTCATACTCAGTGGGGAGTCTGCTTGAGTTTCTTTCTCCTTCTCCCTCTACCCTTCCCACTTGTGCCCTATCTCTCTCTAAAAATATATAAATACATCTTTTAACTAAATCCCAGGCTCCTTGAAGTCTTAATGGAGAAGTCCTTCAAAGACCTGTCCTACCAAGGTACAGGACATGGATGTCAGATGATCCTGTTCCTCCGCTGGTTCCTTAGGGGTTTAGGGAAGGGAGGGCCTCAAGTGGTGGTTAGGATTTGGATCTGTTTGGTCAAAGGAAGAATAGTGATTGTGTTCATATGAAACTGCCATTCCAAATTTATCTGGAAGTTCTTTTTATTTTACTTGAACTTTTAGGTTTTTTTATGAAGTAGTTAATTATGAGAGAATTGATTAGGAGAGTGAAAGTAATCAAAATGTTTACTTTCAGTTCTTTCTCCATTTTGCTATAAGCTGCTTAAAGTCAGGCACTCTGCTTATTCTCTGTGTCTCAGTTACTTGGGATGGTGCCCAGGATGTACTGGGTAGTGACTCCGTGGAGTTTTGTTCTGTAGGCTCCAGAGAGAGACTGCCTAGTTTAGACCAAGCTCTGCTTCTTGCTGTGTAACCATGGAGGTTTGCTGAATCTTGCTAACTTCAGTTTCCTCATGTAGATAATAAAGTCTAGAGGATTCTTGGGAGAACTGAATGACATAACATATAGGACGCACTTAGGAATTGCCTGGCAAATATTTAATGCTCGATGAACATTAGCTTTCATTTTTAGGAGCATAACCTCACACTCTCCCTACATTTTGGTCAGAGGTTCAAAACCTTAAAATCAGTTGGAATATTAATAGCTATGTTAGTACAGGCAATTAGTGGTGATCGCAAGTTGAGAGGCTCACCTGGGCTGTTCTTCAAGTGATGATTCAGGGATCCAGAATCCTCCTCTCGTGTGTCTATCTGTGCTCTAGAGCCTCCTTGGAAATCCAACTGCATCCCCCTTTCCAGCTGGCTGATGAGTGAAGAGCAAGACTATGTCGGATCAAGCAGGCAGATTTAGGGGCCAAGTGTAGCAATGATACAATTCTCTTCTCATGTTCTTATTGGTTAGAATTCAGCTACTTAGCCCCATGGAAATGCAAGAAGACTGGAGAATGTAGTCTTGTATGCCCAGGAAATGCTCGGAGAGATGTCTGTAAGATTTTATTAATGATCACCAAATATCCATTATCAGCTTGAAATAATATCATTTTCACTGAATTGAATCTAGTTTTGTTGATGTTGCTCTTGTTGTTTTCATTCCATTTGTTTTCACAGATTGCCTGGTATGGCCATGTCCTGCCTATGGGTAGATTCAGTTTGACAGCTGGAAGAACAGTAGGAAAGATAGAAAAAGCAGAGGACTTGCCTCCAAACAGGCACAATGAAATTGTCAAAGCTGTTTTATGTCTTGGGAATCATAAGAACTGCAGAGATGGATCTTTATGATGTCTATTGATTTCGCATTAAATTCTCCTTTGATTTAATTGTACTTTTACATTTGAGACATTAATACGCTTTAGCAGCTTCATATTTGACTTTGAGATTCTAGTTAATCTAAAGGTTTATCTAGTAGGAATATATATATATAGTATGTCTTATATATTAGCTATATGAAGTGCTTTTAGCAGTTATTTTTCAAGAGACGTCTGCTCTATAGGTCAGATATTAATCTCCACTCCACCAACTAGAGATACTTGGTTCTTACACTAAGGCAATTGACCATGTCGTTTTGACATCCCCTGGTTCCTTGGCATTATTTTTAGTCGTTCTTTATTCTCTGTATTCTTAATTCATTTGATGAAGAGGGTTTTGGATTCCCCAAGCTAAGAAACAAAAGTAGCTGAGTGTCCTCCTTATTGCTTTTAAACCTGAGGGATTATCAGATGCATTACAACTCCATAAAGCTCAAGGCAATTTAATAACTTGCACACTCCAAATCATAAGAACATATAAAACAACTAGGACAGTAACAGCTTAAGTAGGACATTTCCTTTCTCAACAGTGAGAAGTAGCAGTATTAGACTGAGTCGTAATGGAACTAAAACTCTACCACCTAGACCTTGAACCTTTGCCGCCACTGAAACTATTTGTAGCAATTGGCTAGTTTACCTTTGAGTCTTACCAAGTGCTTTTCTTATATATCATCAAAAGTAGATGTGATATACTGGTGGTGAGAGTTAGATCTGGGTAACTTAGATCTGGGTCATAAGGTTATGTTAATACTTCCGCTTCTTGGGGACACGTGCTTTTATCCATCTAATCCCTTGTAGGCCCTCAGCTCTGGGAACACGGGGTACACAAGAGTTGGGTGCAAGACTTAAGGCTTCTCCTTGATTTTAGAGAGCTCTAAATTGAGATCATAGAGCTGCTACATGCCTGGTGAGTATTCTTGTGTTAGGATTTGTAATGTTAGGATTAAAAGCTCACATGATTGAATGCATTTCCCTCGAAGCCATATTCTTTCATATTTTCTCTCCCAAGAACTCCAAAAAAAGCAGGGGAAGGCTAAAGTTGAAGTTCAAATATAGTAGCTTTTTTATCCATGGTATCTAAGAATCCTTTTATTCAGCTGTATTTAGTGACCAAATCTAGGAGCTGTTTCAACCAATTATATGTAACTAAGGTTGTCTTGAAGGGGTTTGTCAGCATGAAACTTCTCTTCTTCAGGAAGATGTCAAGGGCATATTTTTGTTGGTGGGACCCTTTCTGGACCTTGGCTGGAACCCGAGGATTCAGAAAGAATAGCAACGTTGTTTTTCCTTGATTTATTTTTTTCTTGACTGTTGCATTTTTGTGTTTTATGCATGCTTAGCAGCTCTGCGCACCATTTTATTGACTTCTAAACTAAGCAAATAGAACAAACTCTGGTGGTATAAAGTGCTAAGTGAGCGAGCCGCAGGGAGCACATTATACTGAGGCTCTTCACTCACTCGGCTCTGGCTGCCAGTTTGCTTTCAAGTGCAATTCAGGAAGCCGGTTATGGTCTATCAAGCCCTAAATAATCTAGGCCCTGTTTACCTCAGAAATTAGCTGCTGCTTTTTATACCATCACCACAATTAATCATGGCCCATCTTGCTCATGTGCTATGTGGGAAGGATCTGCAAATATTTCATTTGATGAACTCTTCCTACACTCTGTCCCCTTTGCTATAATGAGTGGTAGTGTAGAGGAGTACTAGGAGTCGGACTTTTTGAGACTGGGCTCTGGCTCAAAATTCAGTTCTGCTGCATAATAGCTGTGGGATGTTGATCAAAATACTGTAACCAGTGCTACTGTTAATTACAAGAGCAAACACACAGCGCTGTGTGTCGATACCATTATGAGTTTTACAAATAGTAATTCTTTTAATTATCACTCCCAACCCTATTTTGTAGATTTTATTGTTTTTCCCAATATGTAGGTGAGGAAACAGAAAAAAAATACTGGAACTCGAATTCTCAGATTCTCCAACTGGAAAGTGAGAATAATAGTACTAATGTAATAATAATGTGGTAGGGATTAAGTGAGATTTTTGTACATAATAATGTCTTTCACTAAATACGTGCTCAGGAAGTATTAGCTATTAATATTATGATCACAGTTTTGTTAGGGTTCTCCAGAGAAAGAGAACCAATAAGATATATTAAGATACCTATATACAGTATAATTAGTATAATTGTATATTTAATATATATAATATATAATGCAGTATAATTAGGATTTATTATAACTGATTAATATAATTAAAATATATGAATATATTATATATGAAGTAAATAAATATAAATATGTACATGTAAATTTATTGTAAGGAATTAACTCATGTTGTTATGGAGGCTGGGAAGTCCAAAATCTTCAGGGGTGGGCTGGTAGTATTGGAGACTCGGGGAGAGCCAGTATTCCAGATCAAAGGCTATCATGAGGTAATAATCAATGTTGAAGATGAAGTTTGAAGGCAATTAGCTAGAGAATTCTGTCTTACCTGGAGGAGGGTCAGTCTACAGTCTATTCAGACCTTCAACTGATTGGATGAGGCTCACCCACGTTATAGAAGGCAATCTACTTTACTGATTAAAATGTTAATCTAATGTTAAGGTCTTCCCATTTAAATGTTAAATTTAAATGTTAATCTCACCCAAGAACATCCTCATAGAAGCACCCAGAGCAGCATTTGACCAGATACCTGGGCACCTCATGGCCCAGTGAAGTTGATACTTAAAATTAACCACCATCACAATAGTTTCTCTGATATAATAATCAATGTGATGAAAGCATTTTCCCCACTACACATAATCTTCTCAAGAGAGTGACCATGTCCAATGTATTTTTGATATTTTAAGGCTTTATTTTCACCCTAATGTCATAAAAGACTGTGGATGCGTACGTACGTGTGTGTGTATTTTGTTTTGAATCTAAAATTGTCCATTGCATCCATGCAGTGCATCCATGCATTATTTTTTGTTGGTTTTTTTTGTTTGTTTTTGTTTTTGTTTGTTTTTCTTGCTTACTCGAGGGAAGAAATATCTTTCTTAACTCCTGGATTTTGGGGAACATGTGGGTATTCTTGTGAGATTGTGAGCAATGACTCTATTTTGCTCCAGATGTGACTATTTTCAGACAAGGGTATGCCTTTGATTAGCATGAGAGTTCTATGCCTGAGACTTGACAGGGCACTCTCATATCAAAAATATACTTGCCCAGGAGGTAGTTTTATAAGTTCACCTTGATATTTGGAAGAATTCAGTTGAATCCCTACTTTTAATACTCTACTGCAGTTGAGTTCCCCTATTTTAGTTATTTTCTTAAAAAGGAGAGGAAGTGATCCTTTCTGTTTGTCAAGCTCTTCAAGCTTTATGATGCTCTTGTCCTTGGAATAGCGTCTAGTTATTTCAAGGCCTTGAAACAGGCCCTCGAAGGTGTAATTTAACTGGCTTTGTGTACAAACATGCAGCAACCATAATGAAATCGATATTTTGTCTGGTTCTCTCTAATCACACGGTAACATGTATCTTTGTATGCAATTGGAGTAAATTCAAACAAAACACCATTTAATCGGAAGACCTTTGATAATTAATCACTTCCCATATTTACATTTTCCCCTTTAGACTTGTTTGCAAAAGTCAGACTTCCAAACATTGACTTTAACTCCATTTGGTTCGTGGTTTTATAGTAGCTTTTCAATGCTGAAGTGACTGTTTGACTTAATCTCTCATGTAATAACTGTTAATATTTTCCCCAAGCTGTTTTTGGATCTTCAGAACCATACTAATGCTGAGATTGTGGATTGTAAGAGAAAGGTCAGAAGCAGGGATGAAATATTGAAAATTTGTCTCCATTTGGCAGGTGGAAGCTCGGTATTAAAAATAACAGTAGGAGGGGCGCCTGGGTGGCTCGGTGGGTTTAAGCATCTGACTCTTGATCTCAGCTTAGGTCTTGACCTCAGGGTCATGAGTTTAAGCCCCAGGTTGGGCTTCATGCTGGGCATGGAGCCTACCTAAAAACTAACTAACTAACTAACTAACTAACTAACTAACTAACTAACTAACTAACAATAGGATATGATGAGTGTCACTATCTTACATAGAGGAAGCCAAGGTAGAAAAATTATAAAGAGAAGCAGTAAAAATAAAACACCACAAAATCTTCAATGGTTAGTAACCCTGCATTTCTGTCAGTCTCTATGCGAAGTAAGTCTGCCTAATCTTCCTTAACAATCCTTTCAGTAAAGAGCTGTAGGAAGGGAAAATGACAAAAAGAAGACAGTGATACTGGAAGTATCCCTCTAGCATATATAATGCCCAGTCTCTCTCTCTCTTAGAAGCGGTATGGTGCCTACTGTGACATCTCCGTGCTACGTGAGTCAGGAATAAGGATTCCCGGTTGGTTCTACTTTTCAGTGGTCAGTGAGATTCCCAGTTCATTCTGCTTTGTTGTTGGTCAAAAAGAACATTGCTTGCTTTCTCTGAGACTGGCGAGATGCACATTTAGATAGAGTGCCTACTGACTCTTGGGATGGTGCATTCAATAGTTCTGTATCCAGGCAGTCATTCAGGAAAGAAAGTTTTTAGAGTTTATCAGTGGCTTATTGTGACTCCTTGATGATGGGGACCGTCTGGTGTTCAGGTCCATAGTCTTGAGGAAGGACTAATCTACTTGGTTAAAAATGAGCAGGAAAGGGGTGCCTGGATGGCTCAGTGGGTTAAAGCCTCTGCCTTTGGTTCAGGTCATGATCTCAGCGTCCTAGGATCGAGCCCCACATTGGGCTCTCTGTTCGGCAGGGAGCCTGCTTCCTCCTCTCTCTCTGCCTGCCTCTCTGCCTACTTGTGACCTCTCTCTCTCTGTCAAATAAATAAATAAAATCTTTAAAAAAAAATGAGCAGGAAAAAAAAAAGGAGCAGGGAAGTGGGGAGAAAAAGAGCCAAAGGGTAGATAGAGTAGAACCTATCTCTATTGATTCGGGGTTTGTTTTGTTTTGTTTTGTTTTGTTTTACAACAACGTCTGGATAGAGTGACCCTGCAAATAATTTATGAAGCTTGACTTCTGCTTTTGACCTCAGAAATCTTCTTGAGAAATCATCTCTAACAATCAGCTTTGGGAAAACTTAATAGTTTCTCCCCCATTATCTGCTGGATAAAACCCCAGAACAATAATTTCCTAAACTGAAGTATGATGGGTACATATCATGATGAGAAGAAAAACAGCATATTCACTATCAGCAAGGTGAGATTGTTGCGGACGTTTGGGATAGAATAAGCAAACATGGTGGCCCACTTTGCACACCCTGCCACAATAAAGAATGTCTGTGCAAAGTGAGGGAGGTTCTCGACTGAGTCTCTTGGCTCAGCATACAGCAACAAGGGGCAGAAACCTCTCCCTGAAGATTCATGCTGCATGTGAACAAAACAGTTTCTATTGGTACCTACTCCCCTGTTAGGATAATTCTGGGAGAGAAGCTCATCCAAAGGTCCCTGGGGCTCCTTCCTGCCTTAAGGCCTCTGAACTTAATATTCTCTTCCCCAGCAGCTGCTGACCCAGATCTTCTCTAGGCAGGTAGCTCTCTGCTGTGTGGAAATCAAGTATTTACTTCTCAGACTTCTTTCCTCACCCCCAACTAAAGCAGCTGTCACTGTCACTCATTCACCTCGGCTTTATTTTTTACATCGCTTAATGTTAAAACATAACAAAACATGTTTTAGCAGAATGCTGTCTCTCTTTGCTTGTGTATCTATTGTCCAACATCCTGCATTCCACCATTCGAATGAAAGGTCCAGGAGAAGGAGGAAGCTTGCCTTTCTAGTTGCTGTGGGATTCCCCCATATATTTGTATTGTCGGTGCTTTAAAAATATTTGTTGAAAGCATCGTTGATACACAGAAAATAGAGCCACCTTAGAGTTTTCATTTGCAGGCTTTTTATTTTTTAAGATTTTATTTTTAAGTAATCTCTATGCCCAGCATGGGGCTCGAACCCACAGCCCTGAGATTAAGTCTCCTGCTCCACTGATGAGCTGGCCAGGCACCTCTCATTTGCAGCTTTTTATGAGTAACATGAATCGCACTAGCAACAACACTCTAACATATTTTGGGGGCAGTGGGCCAGCCACTCTGTCTCAGCACAGTGCCTGACATACTCTGTTATGTCAACCTCAAAATAACCCTAAAATTTAGACACTGTCATTGTCACTATTTTGTAGAAGCAGAAACCGAGGTACAGAAAGGTTCCTACCACTTGGCAGAGGTCCCATAGCTGGTAAGTGGCAAAACCAAGATCTGGTTAAATCTTTGTAGCTAACTACATATTTCAGGTCCCGAGGCGTTTTTCTCTGGAACATGACACAGTTTATGAGCTTTGCTTTTATATGAATAATTAAGAATATTTGATGCTTGGCAGTGTGATGTGCTATGATAGTTTTGGAATTCCATTCTGAGTTATACTGAATGACAGAGTCTCTGAAGGTAGCTCTTTTTTCTCATACAGACTCTACAATCCATGTTCTTAACCTTTTGTAGACCGTGCAAATGGTAATTTCTGTTGTTTGAGGCATAGTATGAAGCACATATTTCCTGTCTTCTCGTCTATTGGCAAAATTTTTCTGTTCACATATACCAGTTGTTTGTACAAGAAGATGCTCCTTTACTTTTTGAGGCTTGCAGTAGTCTCATTGGTTAGAAGCTGCTTTTTTTAGTTGTTATTACAGTCAAATTTGGTTAAGGCGAGAGCTTTAGGAAGGGTTTTCCTGTGATCTTGATATATAACCAAACCAAAGGTAATATATTGTGTTGAAAATCCCTCAAATCTCAATGCTGAGACATTTGCCAGGTTTGTGTCAAATTTAAGTCGTAGCACCCTAGTGCCCGTAAGAATGATACTGTGAGATGAAAAATGTGCTTTCACTTGACCCATAAAATCACTGCCCTAATCTTCTGTGAAGCTCAGATGGTAGGAGGGCTTAACATGGCAAGTATTTGATAGACTCAGGAAAATATCAAAGTCGATAGCTATTTGGAGTCACCCTCCATAAACTTAAATACTACATTTCTTCATATTCTGCAATTAACAGAATTCCAATTTGTGGAATGCAATGGCAGGGTGGGAAATTCAAGCTTATTTAAAAATTTCATGTGGTTTCCTTCTTACACAGTTTTGCAGAGCTCCAAGGTTATGCACTCCAACAAGACAATGATATGGGCCCTCTTGTCACTGGTGATTAGTCCAGGGGTAATGATTCGAGGGATACCACATTTTTCAACCAGATGTTTCCTTGTGGTCATCTCTCCATTAATTCTATACTGCAGTTTGGGCCCAGGGATCTTAAGCCAAGTTGAAAATCCAGGAGTCATGGTAACTAGTTGCTCCTCTCCTTTTGTGTCCCACACAGCAGTTCCCCTACTTGGCCCAGACACCTCCTGAGTGGAGAACAAGATGCCAGTCCCCACACCTCTGTCCCCATCCTAGTCTCAGGAAATCCTCCTTCTCTACCCCACGTCTTCTCAATATTACTTTGAGTGGACCAGTCTAATTCTCCCAAGTAATTACTAGAGAAGACATATAATTTAGTATTTCAACAAATTATTTTTGTCATGGTAAGCAGAGTACCTTTTAGAAAATGAATCCCAGGAAGCAGTGTGACTTAGGTCCATTTACTTTGTCTAACAAGAGCTATTTTGAAAAGAGAGTCCGGGTGTAGGTGATATCTGGAATGAAAATTGTAGTAGGTGTTTATCCCAAATTGTTAAGAGCAGGGATCAGGATGCTCTCTTGAAAAAAATGCTGTTGACATAAGAGCCCTGTACTCATCATGAAGAAAGTTATTATATTGGGTAGCATTAAAATGCAAATAAACTGAAAAAGCATGCATCTTTTACCAGTAAAGCCTTTGTGGCTCCCATATACCTTTGGTGATTTTCTTTTCCATGAACAAAACAACTAAAGAATTTAAAATGGTTAATATTCCACAGTAATAGTAAATCACAGAACTGAGTGGCACGTATCATAGAGCAGCTGGGTGGTGAGATGGAGGGGAGAGCCCCACAGCACCCCTTCTGGTCTCCTCAGGAATAGCATCCCTTGGAGAAGCAGTTTCTTCCATTTGGAGGATTAAAAAGGCAAAGTTTAAGTTATTTGACCATTATAATAGAATAAACGCCAGCTGGCAGTAGACTACTATGAGACAGACCTAGAAAGAAGGCTTTTTATTAGCATTTATGTACAATTGATTAGAAAAATGTCTCCTCCCCCTTTTTTATTCCCATCATTCCAAATATTCTCAGATGCGTTTGGCATTTAGTTAAGAATTGGTATCATTCACTTTGTTTACTTGTGACTGTTCTCTTGTCTTGCTTCTGCTGTTATTTAAGCCTTAATTCCAATTTCACTTTGAAAAGCACATGATAATGGAATTAATTTTGCTTTGATCTGGGGCCTTCTCTGATGAGTGACTACTGTAATTTACCCAATGCATTGACTTTGATATGTTTTTCTTGGTTAAGCTTACATAGGTATTACATGTCACAACTGGCGGGGCTATAATAATTTTACTCTTCACTGAATGTCAAATTAAAAATGTATAGGAGATAGCTAAGGATCCTATTCCATTAATTATTCTCTTAGGATTTCTGAAATTTTGTGTTAATGAGCTGTAACATTCTGAAGACCAAATGCCTAAATGTATTAAAAGGGAAAGTGAGAAAACCTGCAACCTAAAAAATACACATGAAGGAGAATAAGACAAAAATAAATGTGCTATCATTTAACTATTTTTTTTTAAATGAGGAAGTTGGTCACGTTGGAGATGAAGATCACTCTAGTAATAAGTATCACTCTGAGTGTCAGTGGCTGTAAAGTCATGTGCATTGCTACACTTTTCCTGTAGAAACAAACCTGTCCTCTTCATTTGGATTCAGTGCTTGGTACCAGCAAATGAATGAATGAATGAGTGAGCCAGTAGGTTTTTTATTCTTTTGTCCTCCTTGTTCTAAAACTGGGACAAGTTATTTGCTTCTCTGAACCACTTTTTTCTCATTTATGAAAAAAAATAAAAAGATTCCTGTTTCCTAGTGGTGGAAGCCTGAATAGGTTGATCCACATGTAATTGTTACATATATTCTGAAGTGTTTTTGTAATACTGTTTTTTCTTTTTTAACCTTCTCATTAGTGTTTGAAGATTGTTAACATTTCCAGCAGTCCATGGCCCTTCTGATTCAAGCGAAGGAGCTTGTGCTCTGAAGTATATGTTTGTGCTCTGTGTTGGTTATTCCTCTAGTTCATGGAAGGACAATCTGATAATCGCTTTTTCTATTTTTGTAAAGGAATAGTTTATTGGGAAGTGTAGCTTTAACAGTTTATTTTGGGGGATGTCATAAGAATCCCAAAGACATTATGGAAAGTTTGAGCTCAGTAGTCATAGTGATAAAATTTTGCTGTAAGCAGCCAGGTGGTCCCATATGGCAAAGGACCTAGTCTAAATGAAAGCTTTATTTTTGAAACTGAAGCATCTTCATTTTCAATCTTTCATTCATTTTCTCATGTAAGTCTCCAAAAGCTTTACTCAGAAATTTGTAGATGGTTACACTTGGCTGGATTTTTAAATTATACAGAATTATGATATATGGCTTTATTCTGAGAATAAATATTGCAAAAGAGTTACATGATGGAAGCCTGTATTTACTATTGGAAGAGCAACGAAGATTTTCTTTTATCTCATTTTGTTTTAATGAACTCTGAAAACTAAGTAAATGTGAAAGGATGGTAGAAAAGTTACGTGGGAATATGATGAGGAACATGGGGTAAACGCTGACAGAATCTTAGATACCTGTGCTTTCTTTAATGGGTCTTTAAATGAGACATTAAAGAATTAGACATTAAAGACACTTGAAGACACTTTTTGCATAATCTAAATTACTTGGAAAGAGAAGCTGCCACTTAGAGTTCTTTTATGTTTTGAATATCCAACAGGGAGTTACATTCTGCAGATGTACGAGCATGGACTGCCTTTCAATGACATGAAGCTACATTTTTAGATTCATTCTTGCCTCTCTGGAGTCCCTACCCCCTCACCTCTTTTAGCTCATGTTACATTGTATGCCGCTTGGCCCTCTATCTGAACCTTCATCTCAACCAGAATATACCTGTGGTTGCCATACAGTTTCTTTTCTTCAGTTTCTTAAAATATATTTGAAAAACTTCCTGTGTTCTTAACCTTCCACTAAAACTGTGCGTCCTTTTGAAGGCAGATTTTCTGTGAAACTACCGGAGCCTCAACATCAAGGCCCCTCATTTGTATGAGCCTCTTCCTAGGCTGCTATAAGGGGCCTGTGCAATTTTGTATTCATAACATTTTTCTTTCAAAGAGGACTCTAAAATTGGTTAATTTTTATGTTCCACAAAATCTGAATATGCCCCAAGTTCTGTCGTCAAATACTACTGAAATGTCGCTAGAATGATCAGTAACTAAAGGTTTTGCCTAACTGGACTTCCGTGTACATTACGCTCTTAATCTCTTTTGCATGAAAAGCTTTTCACTTTGGTTCGTATTTTTCGCAGTTACTGTGGTTTCTGAAAGTTCCTCCTCATCTGAGTTGTAGGCAGTTTTTTTAATCTCTATTGGCATTATCCAGGGCTCCAGTTCTAGTCCTCTCTTCCTATTCAGTTTACATTCTCCATGTAACACACACATTTTCAAGTCTTCAACCACCCCCGTTCTGCAGTGCACAATACAGTAGCCACTAGTCACATATGGCTACTTAGCAGTTGAAATATAAGTAGTGCCATATGCTGAAAAAATATTTTGGATACGTTGGTAAAATAAAATATAACTTTATTTGTTATCAATATGTTATAAATTTTAAAAAATGTAGCTAGGAGAAAATTTTAAATTTCACATGTGAAATACATCATGTTTCCATTTGAGAGGACAAGAAGATGGTGATGGCTGCCAAATCTTTGTCTCCTGCCCAGACCTCTCACTGGAATCTCAAGCATGAAAATCCTGCTGGAATTCCTTCTGGGCATCTTAGGAAGCTTCAGACCGAACCCATCACCTTCCTCATCAAATGCTCCTATTTTCTTTATGTCCGTTGGAGGAATGCACTGCCTAGTGATTCACCCAAACTAGAGACCTCTTATCATACTTGATTCCACCTTCTTGCTCATGCCCACAATGAATCATTCCCAAACCTCAGTCAATTAGATCTCACAATTACATTTCAAATGTATCCTTTTAATCTTTTAATCCTTACCTAACCTTCTTTGAGCACTCATATTTTTTAGGCACGCTATTGTAACAGTCTTCCAAGTATTTTCCCATTGGGTACCTCTCAAATATATTCTCTGGTGGCTTGATGGTTTTTATAGGAGAGAAATATAGGCGATGATTGAAAAACCAAAAACATGAGGTTTGTCAGGAGGAGTGACCATAATTTTATGAGTGGAGAAGTGCACTATTCTAATATAAAGCAGGGGCCTTATATATATGCAGTAGATTCCTGTATCAAACCTTACTCTCTAGCCTCAAATTGCCAATGCAATCAGAAGTTATGCATGTTTCTCAAATTTCAGTAAAGTGACTCTGATTGCATCCCCCACCCTTTATAACATAACTTAAAAAGATTTTTCCCAAGACTTTGCTCATCATTCTGGCAAGCTCACCGTATGTAGGAGGCTGCTTATGTATCCTACAACCATTGTTTTAATACCTTTCTGTTGCTATTCTTCTATGATGTCTGTTTTGGTGGCTGTTTTAGATTATAAGTGGCTCACGTAAAGAAAGTGAATTGCTGAGGGGCGCCTGGGTGGCTCAGTGGGTTAAAGCTTCTGCCTTCGGCTCAGATCATGATCTCAGGGTCCTGAGATGGAGCCCCGCATTGGGCTCTCTGCTCAGCAGGGAGCCTGCTTCTCCCCCTCTCTCTGCCTGCCTCTCTGCCTACTTGTGATCTCTGTCTCTCTTTCTCTCTCTCTCTCTGTCAAATAAAATAAAATATTTTAAAAAACTAAAAAAAAAGTGAATTGCTGAAACAAGTTGGTGCATGTTGGAAATTAATAAATTTATTTTAATTATGATAATGTCCTATTAATATTAAGGCAAACTCTAAGGAAAGTGAACATTAATCTTCAAATTGTAGAAGGTTCTTGGTGAGAAGAATTGAATAACAGACCAAGTTATCGTCTGTTAATTGTTACATTAATATTCTCTCTCTCTTTTTTTTTTTTTGGCAGTGGGTGAGTTCATCAGTACCTTCGCTGATTTTTTTTTTCTGTTGAGGATCTTTACATTTTACCAAGTAAAATTGGTACCTGGCTTCTAGTGATTCAAACTTCTCCGAGGTAGAAATACAATTCTGCACTGTCTTTACCTGACTCAAAGAAGAAGGATTGCTTTATTCATAGAAAATGCTCATCACAGTAAAAACATAAAAGAAGGAGCAGTTATCTTTAGCTGTGAAATAAATGATCAGTGTTATATATCATTAATGCGGTGGTACATAGTTGTAATCATGCTTTGTCTTTTGAAGGTATAAGGATCTCTGTTCTCCAGTGATAAACCTCTACTTTGGTGTGATCCATTTCAATTTAAAATTTGTATCAAATATGCATTCAATTATTTAGATTTCAATACAACTTAATAAGTATTCTTATTAACGTTCTCTATCGTGAACCCTTCAATTTTACTTCTGTGCTAAACCAGGCTTGCCGGGATGATTACATTAATAATACATCTCTATCCAAAATTGAAGTGCCAAGTAGAGAACATGCTAATGGGTTTCATTGATTTCAACTTGGAAATGGGTGCAGGCAATCAGAAAGCAGGTGCAAACCTGACTAGCAGTGAACTACTGGGAGAATATTGAGCCAGGATCAGTGGCAAGATTCATAGCTGTGATTTGAGTTAGAAAAATGTTAAACATAATGAAGTTAAAGCGATTAAAGCCTTCTGAGAGAAATGTGAATGCTTCATTATGCTTTTTCAGATGGTGGCTTTGAGTGATAAGAGTTCTAAATTCTGTCTTAGTAATTTTATTAGTTTTCTTCTATTTTTTTTTTTTTTTTCCTGGAGTTAGCTGAATCTAGATTCACTCTTATTTTAGTTTTCTAAAAACTTCAAAGATGAGGTTAAGGACACAATTCAAAACATTCAAAACATTCAAACAACATACTACCCATGCTCTTGAAAATAATTTTGGATTTGATTTCAACATTTGTAAAAGTACTGTTTCATTAAGGTTCATTCCGTACTGAGTATGGACTCCTTTATATTTATTCCTTTATTTTGGGCCCTTGAAATTTGAAAAGAATAGATGATACTGTCCATAAAAAGTGATTTTAGAGTTAGTTGGAGCAAAGGGTTTCTTAAAATGCAACACGGAAACAGTAGTCATAATCTTAAATTCTCTTTTGTTTTCCTCCATCTTAGGTTATCTTCTTTTGAAGTATGCCCCTTCTACTTGATAGGCACATTTTCAGACATTGTACTTCTGTGTGGTTTTGCCCAGGTAATAATTGGAAGGATTATCATTAGAAACCTTCAGTAACATAGAAATTGACTCATTACCTAGAAATTTAAGAGGTTCGTATGGTTTCTTCGAATAACTTATGATAGATGATGGAAGGAATAGCTAATAAGCCTTAGGCCTCTGTATTCTATGCCAGAAATACCACCTGTGACTAAGGGGCTGCTCCATGCGGCATTGTCTTCATAATTTGGAGCACATGCTGAGAATTCAGGCTACCTGAGAATTAATGCCTGCTCCCCCTGCCTGCTGGCTCCGTGACTTCGTGTCTCACTTAAGAAATGGGGCTAATGCTGATACCTACCCATAGAGCTGTTGTGAGAATTAAATAAGTCAATTCACTTAAATCTGTCGGAGCAACACCTGGCACATGGTAAGGACCCTATAAATAAGTATATGCAGTAGTAGTTATTGCTGCTGTTACTGCTGTAGTGTTGTCCTAAGAGTACTACTAATAATTATTACAAGATCCCTGTACCTCCTTTCCCCAAAGTGGTCTTATCGCAAGTGTTGTTCTGTCCTGACAGTTTCCACTCTCATTCATTCCAGCTCACTCCCTTTTGCATTCCTGCTGAACCACTGTACTACGTCTAAATTTCTATTCATTCCTGAGAAATCTGGATTTAACGCAGTCTACCAAATCCTTATGCGTGGGTGTTGATAATGCCGGGTAGTGTGTTTTATTTGCTTTATTGAATGAGAAGACTGCTCTTGTTTTGAGCAAGGACCAAATCTACTCCAGTGACTGCTTGTTAATCTGGGAATGTTGGAAGAATATAAAAAAGAATAATTGGGTCACATAGAGGATTCTCACTCCTGAGGCTGCCTTCCTAAATCTCAGCTATTATTTTACTGGAATAGTTTTAGCTTCTGATGGTTTTTTATGTATCCAAAGAATAGGAGAGATCTTTCTGGTTGCTCGTGCCACAGAAAGTGTATGTGGTTTTAATCAGGTAACTTAACCTCTCTAAGGCTATTTTCTAATCCAAAATAAGGATAAAAATAGTATCTACTTTGTAGGGTTGGAGCTAAGATTTACTGTCTCAGTGAATATTATGTCCCTAATACATATGTGATCCTAATAAATTGTTGTTCATCTTTATTAACCCAGAAAGAAACATCCTTCCTAGTTAGATTCTGGGCAAGGTTCTGACAAGTCCTTCAGGCTACAGGTCTGCTTCTGATTGTAGTGCTTGGTGAGGGGGCATTAGAGCTACACATGGGGAATCCACTGAGGCCAGCGGCAGGCTGATGTGGGTGCACAGCCTGTATTTGGTGAACTACCCCTTCTTCTATTCTGTCACTCATCCAGGGCCAAGACTGGTCCCAATCCCTTCTGCTTTCTTCACGCTTGGTGATGAATATTAATTTGTTAACCTGTCCGACTATAAGCATTGGTCTTGGGAAGCCAGTGCTCAATCTTGGCTCTATTCAGAAAAGGGTAGTAATATTTTAATATGTAATAACTAGAGCGAGAAAAATGTGAAGAGTAATCATAAGGGAAGAGGTAAAATGTAAGCATGATACATGGTTGCCAGTATTTTTATCTGTCCCACAACAGAAAGAGTAGAGAAGCAGGTTCTCGTAGATCCTTATTCTTGATGAATGTCCAGTGAAAGCCTAAAGCCATCCTGGTAAAACTTTTCCTGTGGTT
The DNA here is from genome assembly GCA_028646535.1 of Procyon lotor. Taxonomy (NCBI): domain Eukaryota; kingdom Metazoa; phylum Chordata; class Mammalia; order Carnivora; family Procyonidae; genus Procyon; species Procyon lotor. The sequence goes on from CM053611.1 coordinate 74,574,613, forward strand.
CTCCTCCCACCAAAAACTAAATAAAAATGAAGAAATTTAGGCCCATTTCCCTGTGTAAAATTTTCACTATAGCAAGGGCAAACTCAGAAATTCAGCCATTAGTTCCTCGTACTCAAATTATTCTCTGGTGAATTCTGTCTTCTGTACTGGAAAGTTCTTAGTGTCATTATTAAGCATCTGAAGAAACCCTGTATCATTGTTACTTAATTCACTTGATTGTAACGTTCATTGGAGAGTTTGTGAGGTGTAAATGACAGGTGAAATTATCAGTGGTTAAACTGCCAATACACATTCAATGACTTTCAATTATATAATAATTTCTCCAATTTTTCATTTTAATTTTTAAAGGCAAGGGTCACAAGAACACATTTTCCTTGAATGAATAAGAACTAGGGAAATCATTTGAGGCCACTGCATTAAAGATAATTGTCCGTTTTTTCTACTAGTGCAGAGAACCCAAGAAGCTCTGGGAAATAATGGTTTCATTTTGTTACGGATATCTGAAGAAAAAGAAAAGCTTGCAAAGAGTTGTCAAATATTTCTTTAGCGATGTTTGGGAAAGAGATTGAACTGGGTCAGCTATGGATACATATACTCTTCAAAATTATTGTTCCTTTTTTATCAATTAGGTATTTGTAGACATATTCTTAATTTTGTAATACCACAATCGATTAAATGAAATTGATAATACCTTAGTAAATCTATTAGAAAAAAAGGTTTATTATATGACCATATAAACATTTCTAATTTTACTCTTCTTGCCGTGTGTGTGTGTGTGCACGCACATGTGTGTATTTGTGCTATCTCAGTCACTTTGGCAATCACATCTCAAACACAAAGTTATTTATCTCAATCACTTCGTGGTTGCCTCTCAACTACAATTCACTTGAGGGAGAGAAGAAGCTGTTGCTTATTGATACTAGATTATATTTTTCTATTTCTGTGACCTTGCTAGTGTTTTTAGTATATCTAGGAGGTATCATATGCTAGATTTGTTTTCCTTCCAAATCATTAAATTAAAAATATGAAACAACAGACCCAAAGCTGATTTACCTGCGAGCCAATTGTTCTACATGAAACAGATATTACCAAACTGACTTGATGAATTTTCCACCCTCCTAGCTTCTATCCCCCTTTTCTCACCCATCAATCTTCAATTAAGAGTATATTTTGGGAAATTTTGCACTTGGTCTTAGCCAAAAAGCCGAGAAGTGATTTTTTTGGGAGATTTTGGAGCACCTGAGTGGCTCAGTCATGACCTGCCTTTGGCTCAGGTCATGATCCCAGGGTCCTGGGATTGAGCCCCACATTGAGCTCCCTGCTTGGCGGGAAGCCTGCTTCTCCCTCTCCCACTCCCTCTCCTGGGTTCCCTCTTTTGCTGTGTCTCTCTCTATCAAATAAATAAAATCTTTAAAAAGAAAGTATATTTTGGGAGAATTTTCCATCTCATTGTCTGGGGGAAAGGAACCATTGAGAATCTATGACACAATTAATTCATAATTTTCAATAAACATTATTTGAAGAAAAATCCAGGATTCCGTTCTTGGGCATTTATCGTTCATTCATTCCTTCACTGACTCAAAAAAAATTACTGAATACCTGTGTGTTATGTAGGTATAACATAGATAAAATCATGTTTATGGAATGTGGCTACTTGAAATGCTATGTCCATTCTAGATTTAATTTGTGTACAGCACAGTAAACATGCCCTTCAGGCACCTTCTGATATATAAAAAATACAGGAGTTAAAACATAGAGACAAACATAGAATATAGAAAAGCATGGAATTCGTGTGTATAGTAGCAAGGAATATGGTTCTCTCCCATTTTCTTGTTCAACACATTTTTAATACGTGCATACAGGATATTGTTGCTGTACAAATTTCACACTTATGGGCTTCAAAAATGAAGTAGTTAGGTACTTTTATTTTTCTCTGTCATGTTTTTCTTTATCTTGCAGTGTCAAGAGTTTTTTGTTGTCGTTGCTTTTATTTCACTGCCTTGGGTGTGAGTATGTGTCTCCTGACAACTGCTGCTTCATTCCTGAGTACAAGATAGCGATGCTATGCAGACTTCTTGCAGGTACTTCAAAATGAATAGGGTGAAACCAGGAGATGATGTGTGAGATGCTACAGCAGTATTGATTGCCCGGCCACATGGACAGGAAAAAACCGAATTACTGCTATTATGCAGGCCTTTTATAATTACGGGCAAAGGCCAAGGTTAAGCTGGAAAGTGAATTGCATTCGGAATGCTGTATGACATATGGATTTTTCAGGAAGGATGGAGGTTGAAGACTTGGAGAGATTGTGAACTTTGCCTTATTACATGGAACACGTTTGTTTGAGATTAAAAATCGGTTATAACAGGCATACATACCTCCTTGTTAAATGCTGTCCTTTGAATTGTAAACAAGGTGGTTGAAAAATCATTGCCTTAAAAAAAAAAAAAAAGGAAAAATCACATAGTGGGTGATCAATGCACGTTACTGACAGAAATTTGTGGACTGACATAAGTTTACCAACGTTAAGATACACCAAACAAAATACTGGGAAAATAATACTTTATCTACTTAGGTCCATAGCAGTCGAAACTCTGACTTTCATCCTTCTAAATAACAAATAAAAAATTTCCAGTTTTCTGCTTTGAAGTTTCCTCCGAATTCTTTGAAGTTCTCAGGGACCCGAATTCTTCTTATATAAACACTGCATGCATTTGCTTGCAAGCAAATAGAATCTTGAGTTTGTATGTGATTCTACGATATCTGAGGTGATATTCAAGTCCTTGCTTCTAGTCCTCAAAATGTTAAAGTCAGTCAAATACTTTTCTTTTGTTTTTCTGTAAATCAATACTCCCCCCCCCCCCTTTTTTTTTTTACATTTTAGTGAAATGCTTTGGAACAATACAGAGATAACCTTGCTGACTCTGGTTCTAGCAGTGACATTTAAGATGGAAACTTGATAGACAATAATTTATACTATTTTTTAAAGATGTTATTTATTTATTGACAGAGAGAGAGAGGGGGAGATCACAAGTAGGCAGAGAGGCAGGCAGAGGGAGAGGGGGAAGCAGGCTCCCCGCTGAGCAGAGAGCCCGAATCGGGGCTCGATCCCAGGACCTGAGATCATGACCTGAGCCAAAGGCAGAGGCTTCAACCCACTGAGCCACCCAGGCACCCCTTATACTATTTTTTTTTTAAAGGAAATCATTATGATCTGTAGTTATGGTCCAGCCCACAAATGTCACCATTGGATTGCTTTCTTTTTTGAAATTTGATCTTAGTGTTTTAGATTTGAATGTCTTACCTCATGCATGGTGATAAACCTCTTCAGGCCAGGGATCATAGAAAATACCGAGAATTACCAGCTTTTTGAGGCCAGTGCTGAATAATACAAGCTGTGTCATGCTGAGAGGAAATGAGAGAATGAAAACTAAGTCTAACAGTGTTTTAAAAAGCCACATGGCTCAGGATTGAAGGGGCCGTGGGGGTAGGAACATTCCAGTCTTCTGCTGGACATAGTGGCAGGGCAGTCATGGAAGAAAAGATGATCCAGATCAGAAAAGCAGAAGGGGCAGCGTTAGTTGTATTGATGGAGGAGGAAGGAGACAAGACAGTGAGTAATAGCGGTTTTTCACACCCATATTTTGGAAATGCACGATAAGTCATGTATGTATTGCTTGTAGCTGAAAGATGGTGACAATCCAGTCCTGCAGGATTAGGTTTATAATGAATAACTATAGATTTACATGCTGTAGACCAGCACATCCAGGAGAAATAGAATACAAGCTTTAGGTCCAATTTAATATTTTTTAGTAGTGGGGCGCCTGAGTGGCTCAGTCATTTAAGCTTCTGCCTTCAGCTCTGGTCTTGATCCCAGGGTCCTAGGATTGAGCCCCACATTGGGCTCCCTGCTCAGGGGGCGTCTGCTTCTCCCTCTGCTATTGCCCCTCCCCCAACCCCCACTCATGCTTGCTCATGCTCTCTCTCTCACGTTCTCTGTCATATCTCAAAAAAATTTTTTTTCCCTAATAGCTACATCTTAAAAAGAAACAGAAGAAACAGTTTTAGCCATATAATTTACTTTACCCAATATTTCCAAAATATCATTTCTTTAGGTAATCAAATGAAAATGAGTGAACTACTTTATATAGTTTTTGGTACTAAGTTTTAAAAATCTGGTCGATTAACAATGTACATCTCCACTTGGTCTAGTTGCATTTCCAGTGCTCAGTATCTCCACACGGCTAGTAGCAATTTTGCTGGACAGTGAAGGTATGTGTTGTTGGTTTTGTTTTTTGTTTTGTTTTACATAAAAAAGTGTTCTCCCCTATCTTCTAAAAATGGAAGTGTACATGGTTTCTGGGTATTTTTTACATTTGTATGTTGCCATTTAAAATCTTAGAAGGATTTCTTCATGTATTGTGTGGAAGGCTGTTGAGAAATCTTGACAGAATAGTCCCAGTGTTATTGAGGTCACGCTGTGTCCTTGGAGTCTTTCCCTGGCCATGAATAATTAGGAGCTCTGAGGAATCCCTGGAATTATAGCTAAAATTCTTGGTGTGGGTGTATGATGATGTGTTCATGCACAGGTTCCCATATGCCTTTCTGAGAGGAGAGTCTATGCCTTCTATCCAGTTCTCAAAGGGACCGTGACACTCCCACCACCCTATCAAAAAGAGGCTAAGAACTTTTGTCAGAGTTTGTTTTCTTTAGGTAAAGAGACCAAATATTAAATTAAAATGAAGTTGGTGAAATTAAAATCAGGACTGTAGTTAATATTGGGTAGAAAGCTTACCATGATGACTCATATACACATTAGAGTAAGTACCTAATAAGGAATCTGTGGGTCTGGCACACAGGATGAATTAAATGAGATTCTACAATATTGTATTCATTATTAAAATTTGACAAGTAATTGTTTAATCCTTTACAGTTTTTAATGAGGTATTTACATAACTTGCAAATGACACGTTAATTAACATAACTTGTCTGAGGGTTCCACAGTTTTGTTCTTTAATGCCGTATTTCTGGCAAGGCTACCTATTCAGAGTGTGATGAAAATAACTTCAGCTCATCCACAATGCTTCCTTTGTGGTTTCTCGTATGCTGTATGCTTTGAATCTAACTTGTGGAAGAAAAACTTTAATTCTCTAGTTCTATGATCTGTGTTCTAAAATCTATTACTTTGTTTTCAAAGGGATATTTTGTTGATTTAAAGAGATCAGAATTATAGTAGTCCCCCCCTTGATGCCTTGATGGAATGTGGGGTGATGAGAAGTCTATATTTCATTTTTTGTGTGCAAGAGGTGTCAGATGATGAAGCCTTTTTCCTCTTATTTTCCTTTTCCTTTTCTAAATAATTCCCCATTAATAAGTGCATTTGAATTGCAGAGACTGGGAAACATTTTTAGCAATCTGTAATTATTAATTGATTACCTTTGTATTACACAAGCTCCCTAGTGCCTTGGCTAGAGACAACTGTAATAAATCCTGACATTAACATAAATTAATCATGAAAGAAAATGGGAGATATGTGAAGAGCTGAAAATGAGATTAGAAGTAACATTTTTTTCTGGAATATACAAAACAAGAGCAAAGGTTTTACGGAGAATAGAAATAGATAATCTCACATGCAAGGAAAAATGAGAAGCAAAACCCAAAGACCTGGGTAACACAAATGCACAGATTTGGTAGAGAAAGGTCCAGGTTATATGGACAGGCTGCCAAGGGGTTGGAGGAGAGTGAAAAGCCAGTTAGCAGATCTAAAGATGAGAAGTGACATCTAATACAAAGCCATTTTGGAAGGATTAGAATGTAGTAAAGATAATTGTAGTACAGAAGATAGGAAGAAATTGCATGGGTTAAAAAAAAAATAAGGGAAAATTCAAGAAATAGGAACTAAAGTACTACAAGCTGGCAAAGCTGACAAGGAGCTCTGTCAGGAGGTGCTGATTGGATCTCTGCAAGTGGCCTGTGTCACCAAACCTCCAAGGGACAGAGGCTGCAGTAATCGTCGCCATGACATGAAATGGATTTTGAACAGTAATTGTATCTTAGTCCATTTGGGCCGCTATGACAGAATACAATAGATTGGATGCCTTATTTAAAAAAGTTTATTACTTATAGTCCTGAAGGCTGGGAAGTCCAGGATCAAGGTGCCAGCAGATTCCATGTCTATTGAGGGTCCATGTCTTTGTTCATACCTGTCTTCTCATTGTGTCTTCACATGATGGAAGGGATGAGAGTGTTCTCTGGAGTCTCTTTTATTTATTTTTATTTTTAAAAATATTTAAAGAATTTTTTTTTTAGAGAAGGAGAGGTGAGGGATGGAAGGAAAGGGAGAGCGAGGGAGAGAATCTTAAGTAGATGCCACACCCAGTGCAGAACCCAACACAGGGCTTGATCTCACACCCTGAGATTATGACCTGAGCCCAAATCAAGAGTTGGATGCTTAACTGACTGAGCCAGCAAGGCACCCCTGAACTCTCTATCATAAGGGCACTAATCCCATGCAGGAGGATTCTGCCTTCATGACCTGATCACCTCCAAAAGGTCCCACCTCTTAATATGACACTGGAGATTAGGTTCCAACATAGGAGTTGGGAGGAGGCACAAACATTCATTCTATAGCAATTTGCTTTTTTCCCCCTCTCCTGTAGTTCTCCCGAAGGGGTTGAGTTTGGAAATCATGATGAACACGTGGATGCACCCTCATGTGCACGAGCCCTGAAATCTTCTGGGGTTGAATGGATTTGAAGTGCATATCACCTTGGCAGTGCTGTCATGCCAAAATCTGACAGATTTCAAAGGAGTGAAAGCCAATGTGGCAAGGCCTGTCCTGAACTCAAGCAGATTGGTTTATGGAATGTGGGCTACAGATAGGAATTTAGCTTCAAGGTGGTCAAATCATTAATAAGGAGATGGGGTTGGTTGATAGTTTAAGCAACATTAACACCATCATTATCTTACTCCTGCTGACCCTTCCTCGTGTGTGTGTGTGTGTGTGTGTGTGTGTTTTGTGTATGTAGAATAAATCATGGCCCAGAAAGGGGAATGAGTAGCTACATTTGAACTAAACCAACATTTAGACATATGGACAGTCTGTCTGAGTGTTGATGTATTAGGAAGAGTTTAACAGGTCAGATGCTCATATTTTTATAACAAATATTGATGTATTAGAATTACAGCCAGAGAAGTCTGAATCTAGACAGTTCCTGCGAGAGTGGGCAGAAATTGGTGCTTTCTGCTTCAGAGCAGGCAGAAGGGAAGACTGCTGTCAAAAGCTTCACGGTACTTTCTGCTTTTTCCTTACCCCACAAACACTGGTGTGCTCCGTGTTGATAGAAGACTCCATCCAGGATCTCAATAAATTATTCTGAAGCTCTCTTCTGAACGTTCTCAACGAACCTGGGGTGACTTCTTGCCTTCTGCTACAAGCATGAGATTCTTCTCTTGCAAGGAGTAACTCTAAGACCGCTGCAGGAAGGTTCTGGGAGACAAACAGGTAGATGACCTGTTACAGCTCCTTTTTTAGCTTAAATTGACCTGACTTCTTACACCCAGAGCTTCCTAGCTGCTAAGTTTTAGAGTAGTGCATCACTGAATTTGGGTTCTTTTTTTTTCTTCCCTTTTCAGCTTTATTGAAGTATAGTCGATACATAACATTGTATAAGTTTAAGGTATACAACCTTATTGTATGATAAGGTTATTCCAGGTTATTTCTTTAGTCATTTGTTTATGTATTTTTTCAAACTGCAATTTTTTTTTTTTTGCATACAGACAGCATATTCTGGAAGATGGAGGAATGTTGAATTGCCTAATAAAACATGGATATGGGGCGCCTGGGTGGCTCAGTTGTTAAGCGGCTGCCTTCGGCTCAGGTCATGATCCCAGAGTCCTGGGATCGAGCCCCACATCGGGCTCCCTGCTCGGCAGGAAGCCTGCTTCTCCCGCTACCATCCCCTCTACTTGTGTTCCCTCTCTCGCTGTGTTTCTCTCTGTCAAATAAATAAAATCTTTAAAAAAAAAAAAACATAGATATGTCAGTCATTCCACCCACTGTTTATATATTTGAGTGAACATCCAAGGAGGAGGGTAAAGCTATGTTTTAGTTTTTAGTTACTATCTGGCCTTTCAGGAAGGAAAATGTATGCTGGTGAAGTCTGTGCTTTCTAAGAACATTATAACAAAGTAGGTAAACAAGTTCATGCTCTGGCCCATAAGAATAACTGACCTCCCAACATAGCAGAAACTCTGTTTTCCCCCCTGGTCCCAAAGCTTAATGTCACCAGGTAATGTGCATAAACGTAAGTGGTGGTCTTAGCCATAAAATGCAAAACCTGTCTAGGAACTCTTTACTGTCAAAGATACCAAGTCAATGCAATGGGGATTTGTTTGCTTTTTTTTTTTTTTTTTTCAGAAAATGGAGTGTTAGTAGAATGTAAAGCAGTCTTAATATGTAAGGTTAATGGAAGTTGGTAATCAATGTATCCTATTCTGGATAATAAAGTTTACCAATAGAAAAAATTTCTCTCCAGTAACCTTGTCAGAGTGATATTTTTTAATCTTCCTCATACACATGGTCATATTCTGTGAGAAAGGATTTTCTGCTTAGTATTTCAGTAGATTACATATTTTCTCCTCAGCATGTGGTGTATTTTCAGAGAGTATTGGTTTTGCTATTTTAAAATATAGTGTGTCTAGAAACAATATAATGCTCCAACTTGAGCCAAAATATTTGCATTTGAGAAATAGCCGGTTTGTTTTATTTATTGTCTTTTATTTTTTCTTGACTACTTTTGGTTACTCACAAGCTCAGTCAAAAAATATTAATGGTACTAAGGTCTTGGATGTGGTATACTCTCACCAGTTGGATTTATGTGCATTTTGCAGTGCTTTAGACATAATGTTTTTGCATCTCCAAATGTAGATAAATGTAGGCTGAAAAGAATTTTAAGGATAGCATCATTTCCTTCTAATTGAGACAAAAACTGTGCGATCACTTGTCTAATCTTCTTTTCACTGAGTAAGGGAAAAACATATTGATTGTACTCAAGGTCTGAATAGTTGTTCATCAGAAAAAAGTTAAATCTCATTTTCCTCTGTGTTTCTAGATTTTTTATGTGCTGTAGTATATTAACAATTGTACTCACTGATTTAAATTTAGAGACACTTACCTGAGATGTTTTCTAGGAGTTGAAATAAAATGCATTGAGTGTATTATATTTTAAAAAGTAACAAACTATTTAAAAAAAGATGTTTTTCCAGTGTTTCCCAACTCTTCAGATATCTTGTACCTATATACAACTATGTTTCTTGACACTGCAAAGTTGAAAGACACAACCAAATGCTACTGATTTAGGTAGTATGTGGACGGTAAATACAGATTTAAAAACAAGTCCAACAAGGCTGTGGATTAGCAGACAGAATGTGTTCGAGAGAATTAAGGTGTAGCCTGAACCTAAGTTATGTAAAGTTGGGATAGACCCTAAAGGAGTGTTTCTTATGCATATATCCGCTCATATACTTGCATCTGTATTTCCTGTGTGTTCTGAAAACCATGCAACTCTTTACAGGGGGATGTTTCCACATTCCCCCAGCTCTTCTTACTAGTGAAAGTCCACTGGTCTATCTGTATATGTACATAGAACACTTGACAGAAGACATCCAGCGAGGTAGCTTCTAGGGAGCCAGAGAGAATTCAGAAAAAGAGTGTAATCAGAAATTAAAGGAACAGCCTGCTCATTGGGAATGGCTATAGATTCTAGGGCGAGGGGGAAGGTCATTTTTGGGATAAGAAATGAAATGAGTACTTTGAGGAAATAACCTTCACTCCCATGTTTATTGTGCCATTATTCACAATAGCCAATATATGAAAAAAAAACCCAAGTGTGTTCTGATGGATGAATGGATAAAGAAATTTTGATACATTTATTATGTCTATTTATATATCTGACATATTTATATATGTCTATGTAGAATATATACCTAGATATACATGTAAATATAGAATATTATTACAGATATGTTGATAAATATATAGATATGTATGTGAGTAAATATATTAAGGAACATTATTTAACCTTAAAAAAGAGATCCTACCATTCGCAACAACTTCGATAAACTTAGAGGACATAATGCTAAGTAGATCAGCCAGACACAGAAAGGAAAATACTGCATGTTCTCACTTATGTGGAATCTAAAAAAGTTGAAATTAAAAATCAGAGAGAAGAAGGATAGTTGCCAATGGGAAGATATTGGTCAAAGGGTACAAAATTGCAGTTATGTAGGATGAAAAAATCTAGAGATATAATGTACAGTGTGATAATTATAGTTAATAATACTATCTTGAATACTGGAAATTAGCTGAGAGTAGATTCAGGTGCTCTCACTATATGCATATAAGCTAACTATTGAGTTGGAGCAGATGACTATGTTAATGAGCTTGACTATAGTAATCTTTCACTATGTCCATGTGTATCAAAGCATAATGTTGTACACCTTGAATATACACATTTTAACTTTTTTTAGAGGACAATCTTTCATTTTTACCAAATTAAAAGAAAAAAAAGCCCAACAAACTTGGAGTTCACCAGTAGTCTATGAAGGTAGATTGCAAACAATGGCAAACTATACAAGTTGCAACTCCAGCCACAAGGCAAGGGACCACTTATCTTTGCCTGTCTTATAGATGTATCTGGATCATATAAGAGATTCTTGGACTTTACTATGTTCTTTTAACAGATGGCATCATTTCCAATAGAATATAACTTAGGGTTTGAAAAGAAGATTTTTTTCCTTAGTATGTTCCATCTACTGTTGTTTTTAGATAATAAAGATATTTCCTCAAGTAAGATAAAGAATATTTTCATGTCTTGCCAATTATCCTACTGGGATCCCACTCAAGTAAAGACCAATGTTAAAATCAGCAGCCTGGAAGTCTGCTGGAGCTTTGAGGAGAAATGTGAATACAGTTTGCCCAACGTAGAAATGTGGAAGAGGGAATGTAAGACTCGAGCCCACAGCCCTCCTAATAGGTCAGCACATTAGATCTGCCAGCTAGGTAAAGACCAAATGCTGCCGCTAAGTTAAAGGGGTATGTCATGTAGGATAAGTCCCAAGGCTTCTTTGCTACCTTCAGAAGAAGAAAATTCAGACCAAATCTTTCTTACTGATCAGTTGAAGATGTGTAGGTTGGTACCCTTTGGGATCATACTTGATTGAACCCAGAATTTGCAAACTTGAAGCCAAGAGTCCCACTTTGTCTTATGGACATGTTGGAAAACAGGGAGATGTTTAGGGGAAAAAGTAAGGTGACAGTTACAAATTTAGATATTTGGGTACAACTCAAGGGAGCATAAGAATCGATGTCTAAGAAGCTGTATTGGACCCAGCTCTGGCCTTGGTAATTTGCCTAATGGAAGGTCTCACCACATTGTCACTGATTTATCTCACAATATATCCTCTGCTGGGGCGGGGCCTGGCCACAGCAACTCTGACACCCAGCTCCAACCTCTAGGTCCAGTCTAACAAGACTCTCAGAGGATCCTCTTAAAATTTAAAGGCTTGGATTAGAAGGGGTCCTGTCCAAACTTACGGCTGATTCTGACCAATGAGAGAAAAGTGGCTGGAAGAACTGTGTAGACAGTTCAGTTCTCTTGGAACTGTACCTTCCATTTGAGCCAGATTCTGAAATTATTTGCCTCAGACATGTCTTTTTAAAGAATTAAATGTTTATTTTTAAATTCCAGTATAGTTAACATACAGTGTTATATTAGTTTTAAGTATACAGTTTGGTGATTGCACAATTCTGTACATTACTGAGTGCTTATCGTGATAAGTGTACTCTTAACCCCCTTCACCTATTTCACCTGCCCCCCCACTCACCTTCCCTCTGGTAACCATTGGCTTTTCTCTGTAGTTAAGAGTCTGTTTTTCTGGTTTATCTCTTTTTTTCTTTGTTCATTTGTTTTGTTTCTTAAATTCCACATATGGGCAAAGTCATATAATATATATCTTTCTCTGACTGATTTATTTCACTTAACATGATACAGTCTAGCTCCATCCATGTTGTTGCAAATGGTAAGATTTTTTTCTTTTCTATGGCTGAGTAACCTTCCCTTGCATGTGTGTGCCATTTTCTTTATCCATTCATCTTTCGATGGACACTTGGGTTGCTTCCATACTTTGGCTATTGTAAATAATTCTGCAGTCAATGTAGGGATGCATATATCTTTTCTAGTGTTCTTGTATTCTTTGAGTAAATGCCGAGTAGTGGAATTACTAAATCATATTGTAGTTCTATTTTTATTTTTTTCTGAGGAAATTCCATACTCTTTTTCCACAGTGGCTGTGCCAGTTTGCATTCCCACCAACAGTGCACAAGGGTTCCTTTCTCTCCACATGCGCACCAACGTTTGTTGTTTCTTGTGTTTTTGACTTTAGTTATTCTGACAGGTGTGAGGTATTTGCTTATTGTAGTTTTGATTTGTATTTCCCTGGTGATGAGTGATGTTGATTGTTGGCCATCTGCATTGTCTTCTTTGGAGAAATGTCTGTATTTTCTGCCCATTTTTAAATTGGATTACTTGTGTTTTTATGGTGTTGAGTTGTATCAGTTCTTTATACATTTTGGGTACTAGCCTTTTATAGGGTATATCATTTGCAAATACAAAGAATCACGTCAAAAAGAGACTAGTATCTTTGAAGATTAAGATACTAATCTATTTTACAAACAGGAATTCTAACAGATGGCCTGATGACTTCTACCTGAGTAAATATTTACTGTATTCTAAAAACTAGTTTAATTGTTAAGTCAGGATTTCAAGAAGTATACAGAATAAATGTAATTCCTATTTCACATGTATTTAAAGATAATTGAAATATTGCAAAAATGGTTAAGGGTAGGTAGGGACTATTGGAATCAGGGAACCCTGAGATCAAATGCTCTTTGTAGTGCTTGCTAGGCATCTGATTGTGGGCAAAGGTACACAGTCTCTCCCAGCTTCAGGGTTTGTAAAATATAGGTCTATGACAGTTTGACTACGTCCCTGGGTCTTGAGGGACTTGGCCATTGAGTGAAAAGGAGGGACGGTATCGGAGGTGATTGGTGAGTGTGTGGTGCTCTTGCTACTTTGCACTGTGTCAGTCAAAAGGGCATCCAGGAATGGGAGATAAGATTAAATTTGACAGCTTTGCCAGGAGGCCTTCTTGTGGCTGTGGGAAAAGTAGAAGTGGAAAAACACAGTTTGGTTTCTCTCCTCTCTCTTTTAGGCATAGCCTGGGGAAAGCTTATAGGTTGGAGACATCACCTTGAATATTGTTTTCTTCGAGGCAATTTAGTAATCATTGTTTTTCATTTTGAATTACTGAATATTTCATTTAAAAATATCCAAAATTATAGGAGGAGGAAAGAAGAGTAGATAGAGAGGAAGAAAGAGAGAAACCATCTTCAGCATAAATTCATTTTCTGTCCAGCTGATGTCTGTTAAAAGGAATTTTTTGTTTGTGAAAAACTACCCATTACTATATTTTATAGTATTTTATGAAGTTTTATAAGATAAGCATTATGAAATTGGAGCTTTGTGACAAAATACATTTAGGTTAAAAATGTGTTTCAGAAAATCTTTATCTGTGTAGTACTTACATATGATGGTTCATGCTATATAAAAATCTTTTTTTTTTAAAGATTTTATTTATTTGACAGAAACACAGCGAGAGAGGGAACACAAGCCGAGGGAATGGTAGCGGGAGAAGCAGGCTTCCCGCCGAGCAAGGAGCCCGATGCGGGGCTCAATCCCAGGACTCTGGGATCATGACCTGAGCTGAAGGGAGAAGCTTAACGACTGAGCCACCCAGGCGCCCCTATATAAAAATCTTTTAACTACTCTGCATTTTACATTTTCATTTTACAGAGAAGCAAATTAGTATTAACTTACTTGTTCATAGCTCTTTTGAGATTCTCATTAATGTATATATGGTATTTTTAAATTATCAGAACTTTATATAAAGTCATAATAACTTACTGTTGGTGAAATATATCTAATGGACAAGTTTGTTAAGCTGAGCTTTTAAATGAAGATAATAGAGTGCTGTAGACTTTTAACTCTCGACATTGCATTATATTACAAATCAAAAGTTGCCTCTCCTGTTGCACTGTAGAAGCTCAATTTTAATTTTGTGTAAGCCCTAAAAATTCTGTGTTGGTTACTCTCAGGCATTCTTGCAAAACAAAGGGCACTTGCTTTCATGGGTGGGAATGTGATTAATGCTTGGAGTTAAATATCTGTGTATGTGTGCTCTGGTCTTTATGAGTTCAGAAATACTGGTTTGCTCTAAGTTCTTAATTACATCTACAGTGATTGGGAAAGGAGATGATAGAGCAGATTGAAAAGTCCTTAATCATTCATGCATTCATTCATCCATCAACAATTTATTAAGCCATTAGTATTTGGAAGCCTTTGTTCTAGTGATGACCTTTAGGCTTGAATTGAAAAACAAAACAAAATAACATTGCAGAATCGAAATACATCCGTATTATACATACCTTGATGTTCAAAGACAAGAGTCAAGTAAAAGACTTAACACAAAAATAAATGGCTAAATGCTTTGCTCACCCTTACTTGGTGGAAAGGAAAAGGAAATTATAATTTGAGGGGTACTAATAGTTATTGAGACTCTACTTTGGTTTGAGTTCTTTACTGATTATTTTTTTAGACATTGTTTCATTTGGTCTATAGACCATGAGAGGTAGGTGTGCTGTATGAGGAGTGCTGGTGGGACAAAGCTGATGAACAGCCCACTGCCCTTGTCCTCCAGGAATTTACACTCTAGTGGGAGCAGGCAAGGATAATTTTAATGGAACATCTAAATCTCCCAAGAATATTAATCCACACTTATTAATCTATATAAAGTGGAGGAGAACACATGGTAGACCCCTGACTCAGCCCAGGCCAAGTCAGGGACACCCTATTTCATCAGAATGGATGTGTGTGGGGCTAAGTAATTTGTCTGAAGTCTGTGTCCTCTTGGGGATATTCTGCTCTTTGGGTGCTGCAGAATGAGAAAACTGGGGGCAGCAGATAGAGGTGTGTTATTCAGTATCTGAAGAAGAGCTTACAGTGAAGGATCTGTGCCAGCCAGGGTGTGCCCTTTGGCCTTGGAACAATGACCATATTGGGACATACTCCCAGTGTAGTGGGAGTTAGTAAGAGTTGTAATGGGGTATCTATCTGCCATATCTTTTGGACTTAAAACTAATGAGTAGGCACCCCAAGACACAGCGATAAAGTGACCCAAAAAAGTTTACACACCAGTAAGAGGAGGACCGGGGTTCCTCTTGAGTTCCTGCTCTTAGCTATGATATTAAACTGTCCACTTAGTCACCAGAGCCATCCTATACCCATTTCATAGGAAAAGGAAACTGAGGTTTATGGAGATTAAGTATAACTCCTTACTTGAGGTCATACAGCTCTTAAGTGTCAGAACCCATTGGGCTTAAATCCGTATCAATTTTATTCTAAAGCCATGCCACACTTTGGTTAATTCTTGTCAGGAAAAACATTTTTTACTTCAACTCTGCCAAGTATAGGTTATTTTTCCTGGCATATAAATTGTCCAAATTCACGTGGACAAGATTGAATAATTCTTTTCTGTACTGCAGCTAGGAAGACAGCTTGAGTATCCCTTCTGGGGTTAATTTGTTCTGGCAGGCCTTTCAAGAGGTGGTCTTGTGTGCTCGAGGAGTGACAATAAAGGATGTTAACATTTTCCTGGTCCAACTCAATGTTTGTTTGTGTTCTCTGGGACAGGACTGTGTAAGCTCAGCTTAGTCCTGGGCCCATCCCTTGAGCAACTCACACTTACATTCCTTTAGAAAAACTTTAGCCTTCTCTCCTAAAGCGTCTCGACAGCCTCTTGAGAGATGAAGTGACATCTGAGTGGAATCAGATGGTAGAGTTTTCATGTGAAATGCCTGCCTGTTTCTGAAGGCTTTCCCTCTCTTTCCAGTGGACAGTACTATGTTTGTACTTTGGGTACTCTCTAGAAACTGAATCCTGAACTTACAGGTAGGTTACTTTGAAACATACCTGATTCCCACAGTATTTTAGGCAATATTGCTGGGGGCAGACCCCTATGAGACTGCACAGGCCTCTTACCCATGAAGCTGACCATGATTTTAGAAAACAGTATGGAGGTTCCTCAAGGTGTTAAAAATAGAGCTACTTTATGGCCCAGCAATTGCACTACTTGGTATTTACCTCAAAGATACAAATGTAGTGATGTGAAGGGGCACCTGCACCCCAGTGGCCATAGCCGCAATGTCCACAGTAGCTAAACTGTAGAAGGAGCTGAAATGCCCTTCAACAGATTAATGGATAAAGAAGATGTGGCCCATACATACAATGGAATATTACTCAGCCTTCAGAAAGGATGAATACCCACCATTTGTAATGACATGGATGGAACTGGAGGGGATTATGCTAAGTGAAGTAAGTAAAGCAGAGAAAGACAGTTATCATATGATTTCACTCATTTGTGGAACATAAGCTATAGCATGGAGGACCAGCGGGCAAGGGAGAGAAATCTAAAGGTAGAGAAATCAGAGAGGGAGATGAACCATGAGAGACTATGGACACATGAAACAAACAGGGTTTCAGAGGGGAGGGGCCTGGAGCGAGGCGTAACAGGGTGATGGATACTAAGGAGGGCATGGGTTATGATGAGCACTGGGTGTCCTTGAACACTACATCAAAAACTAATGATGTACTGTACAGAGGCTAACTGAACATAATAAAAAAAAGAAGAAAAAAAGAAAAATTATCTGAGGCACTGATTCCCAAATGCCTGTGTTCTGATGCTATTCTGTAGCAAACCTTTTACTGGTTGTGACAGATAAGAAAAGCACATGTGAGAACTATGTAGTGAGCTCCCAAACATTTCATAAAATTCACTAAAGGACGATTTAACTTAATATTCCTACTTTTTTTCTTTTGCTATTCAAATAGCCTTTCTTTTTTAAATGATCTTGATAGACATAAAAAATATCTCTGTAAAAAGTAACACTTGGTAACCCCTTCCACGTGTGTTCTTTTCTCCCACCCGCAGTTCTAGTCAGTAGAAATTCTTAATGTCTTAGAACCACAGGTCAGAAGTAACTAAAGAGAATATTTCATTTCTTTCCCTAAATTTTTCATCAGGTTCTATCTTCAGGAAAGCAATATACTATTTAAGCTTCATGAAATTATTTACTGTTTGGTCTTTAGGCTTCATCAAACATTGTTGTAAGAAATGACCAAAAAAGATAGTTTTGCAATCCCGTATTCAAAAGTTATTTTTCATCTCATTTTCAACAATTCCCTTACATATAAGGATCCACATAATGTGGTCTTCCTAGGACTCAGTGCCAACAAAATCTGCCTCTCAAATGAACTGACTTGAAATTTTAGCTGAGTGCTACATTTGATCTCCAATTGCAGCACTGTCATACCATTTTCCCAGTATCTTTCTACCCTTCCTTTAAATGGTTTCTGATCCCTCTTTTAGAAATCTGTATCTTAACTGCCCTTATTCTATTTTCAATGTTCTTATTGTAAAAATTTTCAAATCTATTTTTAAGCTTTAGGTTGACTTAGGTAAATAGTCAAAAGTAATAGACACTGAGTGACAAGAGCTATGAGTGTAGAGAAACATTTTGATGAGACTGTAGAGCTTGGTTAATACTCAAATCAAAGTTACACGCTCTTTCTTCCTGACACCTTCTATACCTGCCTCATTAGCATTTTTCTCATATGATTGTGCCAAGTGGTAGTAATAGAAGGAAGACATGGATGACTTAGCTTCTTGGAGTATGTGTCAATTACAGGTTCTGAGACATTGACAATGAGGCTGTCACTCTTTTTCCTCAGGTTTGTAGTCAGTGTGAAGTAGGAAGTATTCTTTCTTCTCTGGAATTTAAGCTGGTTCTTCAAATTGCAATTTCAAACATAAAGAGTAATCTTGGGTTTAGCTTGAAGATGCACGGGCAAAAATTGATGTGTCTTGAGACTAGAGCAGAAGGGAGCCCCCATCTAGCCTGCTGTTACCTCACCTACCTGCATTTTAAACATATAGCTGTACAAATATTTCCTTTTTTAATAGATGACTTACAATTAAATAGATAAAAATCCGCTAAGCGGTACTCTCTCGTCTTAAGAGAAACTGATGTACATTTTTACTTTAATTTTCATAGTGGATTGCAGTGTGATATCCATTATGAAACATTGTAGAATGGTGGGTATACTTTCCAAAAGAGAGGGAAATGACTTCATTGAGTATCCTACTGGTACTACATGTCAAGAGTTAGCCATACATTATTTTATTTAATTTTCATAACTTCATGAAAGTATATTATCTCCATTTTTTTGTGTGTGTCGGAAAATGAGTCTTGGAGAAATAAATTGCCTGATGTGACACAGCTGGTAATTTGTAGAAGTAGAAGGTGGCTGTAGATCTCTCTGATTTCATCTGATCCCAGACACTGTATACTTATCCCTTAAAGTTGTAACTCAGTGGAATATCTAAGGTCTTTAGGCAGCACCTAAGGAGGAAGGTGATGATGATGGCTCTTGTATTACAGATCTGTTGTCACCAAGCCATGCTTCGTTGCGCAAAGACTTACATATCTGAGGCAGCTCGTCCTCTTGTCAGAACTTACAGAGCTCTTTGGAAACTATACTTGTCATCTTTGGGAAGAACAAAGTAAGGAAGCCTTGGATATGAGAGAAGGCATCTTTCTCCCAATGGTCTGTAGCCATGACATCTCATACATTCAAAAGAAATAAAAAAAAAGAAAAAAATCTTATTATGTGTAGATACTGTGCCATGCTATAGTATCTTTCAGATAATGTAATAAATAAGTGCCTGGCTTCATTTCTCATGGAATTTGTTGTTTATTGGGATAAACAGTAAGCTGATAATCACATAAATAATTTGTTAACTAGAAATGTGACAAATACTACAGTGGAGAAGGACAGGATGTTATTAGTGTGTAAGTAAAAGAGGAGAATGACCGAGTCTGAGATTGAGTAGCGGTCAGCTGAATGAAGGGGCTGGGATGGGCTGAGCTTTCCAGGCAGAGGGTCCAGATAAGTTATAGAAGAGTCACCTGGAAATAAGCAACACTTCTACTAGGTTGCAAAAGGCCAGAATAAGCAGATCATGGTTACCTGGGCCATCAGACACTTTCAGTTAATACTTGTAAAAGCTCTGAATGCCATCCTTGCCCCAAATAGTTCTGTAGCACATAGCATAACCTGGCAAGTGCCTGCGTGTTGTAAGGGTTCCATGTGTTTTCCCTGAATTTTCATTATCTCTAGCTGTGTAACAAACCATTACCAATCATAGTAACAAATAACCATTTATTAATTACCTTTCATTGTTCTGTGAGTTGACTGGGCTTGGCAGGATTGTTTCAGAAAGTTGGATTAGTACAGGACTACTTTTTTTTTTTTTATTCTCAAAGCATTTGTGATTTCCATTTTTCCTTTAAAAGATTTTATTTTTATTTATTTTACTTTATCTTATTTTAATTAATTTTTATTAACATATAATGTATTATTTGCCCCAGGGGTATAGGTCTGTAAATCATCAGGCTTACACATTTCACAGCACTTACCACAGCACATACCCTCCCCAATGTCCATCACCCGACACCCTATCCCTACCCCCCTAACTCCCCAGCAGCCCTCAGTTTGTTTTGTGAGACTAAGAGTCTCTTATGGTTTGTCTCTCTCCTGATCCCATCTTGTTTCATTTTTTCCCCTCCCTATACCACCCTACCTCTCAAGTTCCTTGTATCAGAGAGATCATATGATAATTTTCTTTCTCACTCTAGCATAATACTCTCTAGTTCCATCCACATCATTGCAAATGGCAAGATTTAGGTATTTTTGATGACCACATAGTATTCCATTGTGTGTGTGTGTGTGTGTGTGTGTGTGTGTGTGTGTGTACACAAACTTTATCCATTCATCTGTTGATGGACATCTAGGTTATTTCCATAGGTTGGCTATGGT
>CM053611.1:74594766-74626567 GCA_028646535.1 Procyon lotor
AGTATCTTCTCCCATTCTATCAGTTGTCTTTTGGCTTTGTTGAGTGTTTCCTTTGCTGTGCAAAAGCTTTTTATGTTGATGAAGTCCCAATAATTCATTTTTGCCCTTGCTTTCCTTGCCTTTGGTGATGTTTCTAGGAAGAAGTTGCTGCGACTGAGGTCAAAGAGGTTGATGCCTGTGTTCTCCTCAAGGATTTTGATGGAATCCCTCTCTCACATTGAGATCTTTGATCCATTTTGAGTCTATTTTTGTGTGCGGTGTAAGGAAATGGTCCAGTTCCATTCTTCTGCATGTGGCTGTCCAGTTTTCTAACCCCATTTGTTGAAGAGACTGTCTTTTTTTCCATTGGACATTCTTTCCTGCTTTGTCGAAGATTTATTGACCATAGAGTTGGGGGTCCATTTCTGGGCTCTCTCTTCTGTTCCATTGATCTATGTGTCTGTTTTTGTGCCAGTACCATACTGTCTTAATAATTACAGCTTTGTAATAGAGCTTGAAGTCTGGGATTGTGATGCCACCAACTTTGGTTTTCTTTTTCAATGTTCGTCTGGCTATTTGGGGTCTTTTCTGGTTCTATATAAATGTTAGGATTATTTGTTCCATTTCTTGGAAAAAAAATTGATGGTATTTTGATAGGGATTGCATTAAATGTGTAGATTGCTTTAGAGAGCATTGACATTGTCACAATATTTGTTCTTTAGTCCATGAGCATGGAACATTTTTTCAATTTCTTTGTGTCTTCCTCAATTTCTTTTATGAGTACTTTATAGTTTTCTGAGTACAGATTTTTTTTCCTTTTTGGTTAGGTTTATTCCTAGGTATCTTATGGGTTTGGGTGCAATTATAAATGGTATCAACTTGTTAATTTCTCTTTCTTCTGTCTTGTTGTTGGTATATAGAAATGCAACTGATTTCTGGGCATTGATTTTATATCCTGACCCTTGACTGAATTCTTGGATGAGTTCTAGCAGTTTTGGGATGGAGTCTTTTGGGTTTTCCACATAAAGTATCATATCATCTGCAAAGAGTGTATTTGACTTCTTCTTTGCCAATTTGGATGCCTTTTATTTCTTTTTGTTGTCTGGTTGCTGAAGCTAGGACTTCTAATACTATGTTGAATAGCAGTGGCGATAGTGGACATCCCTGCTGTGTTCCTGACCTGAGGGAAAAAGCTCTCAGGTTTCCCTATGGAGAATGATATTTGCTGTGGGTTTTTTATAGATGGCTTTGATGATATTGAGGTATGTATTCTTTATGCCTATACTGTGAAGAGTTTTGATCAAGAAAGGATGCTGTACTTTGAAAAAATGCTTTTTTAGCATCTTCTGAGAGTATCATATGGTTCTTGTTCTTTTATTAATGTATTGCATCACATTGATTGATTTGTGGATGTTGAACCAAACTTGAAGCCCAGGAATAAATCCCATTTGGTCATTGTGAATAATCCTTTTAATGTATTATTGGATCCTATTGGCTAGTATTTTGGTGAGAATTTTTGCATCTGTGCTCATCAATGATATTGGTCATATTTCTCCATTTTGGTGGGGTCTTTGGTTTTGGGATCAAGGTAATGCTGGCCTCATAAAATGAGTTTGGAAGTTTTCTTTCCATTTCTTTTTTTTGGAACAGTTTCAGGGGAACAGATTTTAATGCTTCTTTAAATGTTTTGTAGAATTCCCCCGGGAAGCCATCTGGCCCTGGGCTCTTGTTTGTTAGGAGATTTTTGATGACTGCTTCAATCTCCTTACTGGTTATTGGTCTATTCACGTTTTCTATTTCTTCCTGGTTCAGTTTTAGTAGTTTATATATCTCTAGGAATGCATCCATTTCTTCCAGATTGTCTAATTTGCTGGTGTATAGTTGCTCACAGTATATTCTTATAATTGTTTTTATTTCTTTGGTGTTGGTTGTGATCTCTCTTTCATTCATGAAAAAATTTCATTTCATTTTATTAATTTGAAAATTTTGAAAAAATTTCATTTTATTTTATTAATTTGGGTCCTTTCTCTTTTCTTTTTGATCACTCTTATTAATTCTTTCAAAGAACCAGCTCCTAGTTTCGTTGATTAGATATTTATTAGGTCCCTAGCCATCAGTAGTGTCTCTTGTTCCTTTTTTTGTTTGGTGAGTTTTTCTGCCTTGTCATTTTGTCCAGATAAGAATAGATGAATGAGAGAACAAAATCTAAAAGAGTAGCAACAATCCCAGAAAAATATACACTAACCAAATCAGAAGATACCTGAAACCAGGGGGAGAAGAAAGGAGGAAAAAAAGAAAGAAAGAAAAAAATATATATATATTAGACCGGTGAACAGAACAGAGCCACACACTTGATTTTGGGTATATTTTGGTCTCTTAGAAAAAACTACCTCCCAACATTTTAAAGAAAGAAAAACATATATATACAAAAATAAGGGTAAACATGATGAAAGGATGAAATATGATTGTAAAGATGGAAATTAAAAAAGATTCTCAAAAAGGAATTGATAAGAAGTTGGTTAATAAAAGGAAAAAAAAAAAGAGGAAAGAATGTGATCAGACTGGAAATTAGAACAAAGCCAGGCGCTATATTTAGGGTATATTTTGATCTGTTAGAAGAAACTGTAGCCCAAAATTTTAAAGAAAGAAAAACCCATATGTATGCAAAAAATAAGGTTAAATACAATGAAGGGATGTAATATGACTATACCAATGAAAATTTAAAAAGATTTTTTTAAGTTATTGATAAGATAAACTAGTTAAAAATCATTAAAGTAGAAAAGAGGAATAATTTAAAAAAATAGAATAAGAAAAAATAAAATTAAAAAAATTTAACTTTGAAAGACTAAAGAATCATGGGCAAAAAGCCCTTAATTCTATGTGCTGTATTCCCGTAGCTCTGAAGTTTTGCAGTTTTCATTGATCAGTGAACTTGGTCTTGGCTGGATGTTCTTGCTGATCTTGTAGGGGAGGAGCCTGTTGCAGAGATTCTCAAATGTTTTTGTCTTAGGCAGAATTGCACTGCCCTTGCTAGGGGACTGGCTAAGTAATCTGCTTGGGTTTGCTCTTAAGAGCTTTTGTTCACTGAACGCTTTCCCCACAGCTTTGGAGGACGGGAGTGAAAATGGCAGCCTCCTAGTCTCTGGCCCAAAGGAGCTGAGAGCTCAAGGCCCTGTTCCTCAATGACCTCTCAGAGAAAAGCATTCCATCCCTCCCATCTCCCTGGTCTCTGGCCACAATCCACACTCACGCAGCCTGTGACTGAGCTTTTCTATTTCTGGTGCACGGCCCCGTTTTGAGTCTCCAAACCTAACAGATTCCTGCAGCTTGCTCTCATGTCACTCCTCACGGAGGAGGAAGGAAGGGGTCTCTCCAGATCTGCCACTTGTGGGGTCCCTGCTCGAAGAGCTGTGGCCCGACTGTGCTTTGGATCACGGTTTAAGGTAATCATGAGCTGAGAGTCCACTCCTTGGTTCTGTCTCTGCAGTCGGCTTCCCCACTCCGATACCTGGGATCCCTGCTGTACTCAGACACCCCTGATCTTTCTGTGACCCTGAGAGTCCTGAGACCACACTGTCCCTGAAAGGGCTCCACCCTCTGCTTAGCCTCTGGAGTGATGTCCCTCAGTGAAGCAGACTTCTAAAAGTTTTGATTTTTGCTCCCCTGCTCTATCACTTGCCGGGAGCTGGTCTCTCCCCCCGTGGTCTACCTTGCCATATGTTACCTCGGATTCACTTCTCTGCATGTCCTACCTTCTGGAAAGTGGTCAATTTTCTGTTCCTAGAATTGCTGCTCTTCTTCTCTTCTATGTCCTGTTGAGTTTATAGGTGTTTAGAGTGGTTTGATAACTGTCTAGCTGAACTCTGGGATCTGATGATAATTAGGTCTCCTACTCCTCCACTCTGTTATTATAAGTCCCAGAACTTCACTTCTGCCATATCCTTTTAGTCGGAAAAATGACTAAGACTTGCTCAGATTGAAGGGAAGGGGTAATGGACTTCACCTGCTGGTTTAAGAGTGAGTAGATCACATTGCAGAAGAACATGCTGGAAGGAAGATATTATTGCCACTCTCTTTGAAAAACACAGTCTGCCATGCTGAATAAAGGAATTGGATGCTAGTCAGGACTGAGATAAGCTCGGGAGGCTGGTTTGTCTGCTCCTTATGGTCTCACGTTTCTGATTTGATTCATATTTTAGGAATTGCCAAGATTAGATATGTCTCCCTTCTTTTAATCAGACCCTACTCTGATTCATTTAATCCCTGTGAGATGGCATTACAGAATACATCCTTGCCAAGTATTTTTGGTCAACTTATATTATTTCTCTAGGTTTTAAAAAAAGATCCTAGTAGAATCTAGATTATAAAAGCTTCCTTCTGTGCTACATTAGATTGTAGTAAGGTTGCTGGTGATTTACTCATTTGTTCAATAGTCACCAACAGCAAAGGCTTAGGGTGCTTACTACAAGTCTGAAGTTATTCCACTATTCTAAGAGCTATATATTCAGTAGTCTTTAATAACAGGACTGAGGGCCAACTGTGTGCCAGGTAGCATGTTCTGTTCTGGGGATGTAAATATTAACAGAAAAAGATGTGGTGCTGCCCTCATGGGTTTCTAGTGTAAGGGAGGGGTTAGACTAGTTAAATGTTCACAGAAATGTGAACTTACACGTCAGACACAAATGCATGTAATGAGAATAACAGCTTAATAAAGATACTCAAGTACCTACTTTGTGCCAGTTCTAGCTAGCATAATTTAAATTCGTAGATGATCATTTCTACTATGGATGATGTGTAAAGGTCATTATTTGTGTGTTTTGGGGAATTTGGGGGTGACCTGGATAATTGTAAGATTCCAGCTTGGTAAACTTAGGCAAGAAGCTGAAATATGGATTTGATGATGATATTTTTTGAATGCTTTGGAAGAATTTGTTCCTTATATTTGCATGGACAGTTATGACTGAAGCATGATGGAAATTGCTTTAAAATCGTGTTTCTTAGCAAGTTCTGTCATTTTTATGACAAATCTACCCACTTTCACTCTTAGAAAAAAAAATAAAGTTGTCTTTCTGGTACTCTAATTTAGAGAGACATGTTTCTATCCCAGAGAATAAAAAAAGATACTTCTCTGGCTTTTATGCTAGAAAAATAGGAATATTCTTTAATAGGTACAGTGGCAGTATTTAGAAAACTAAAACCTTTCTGTTTGGAGCCAAGAAAATATGGCTTTGAATTTCATCTCTACCTTTTCCTAACCAAACATCCTTAGGTGAGTTACTTAGCTCTTCTGAGCCTTGATTTCCACTATCTGTAAAGTCATAGTATTTTATTTTTATATAAACCAGGCAACACTATGTAAAGCATTACAGTATCATATAATTATCATTTAATACTATTTGGCAGCAATTGGGGCTGTAGAATATTATGTTACTAGCTGAGACAAAATTCTTTGTATCTCATGTATATTCTCTTTTAAGATGAATAATTGATTTCAAAACAGTAATATTGGACCTTGAGATGGATTGCTTTTAGAGCCAGTGGCTATTTTGTATGAAAGATCATCTTTAATATGGTCTTCTGAGTAATATATTAATTTGGTCATCTGTGGTTTCAGTAACTAATCAGCTTATTTTTCTCTATGGTTATAATGTCAAAGCAATACATAGAGTACTTATTATTCATATATAAGATTGGGTAGAGAGCAAAAATTGCTATAACAGTAAGTTCTTTACTGATATTTATCTCAAAAATTAGTCTCATCTCCATTCAGACATCTCTCATGCTTAATGATGCCATCTTTACCTATACCTGGTATTAAATTCCACAATGGGTAGTTACTTGCTGAAATATAAAGCAAATTTAGTATGTATCCTTGGGAATTGAAATGACCACTTTTTGAGTGAAGCAAAAATGAACAATGTCTGGTAAATGTTTTCATACAATTCTGTCGGAAAATTATTCCTCTGAAATTTATATCAGACTTATTTTCTGTCAATTTAAAAAATACATAATTTATTTTCCTAATTTTTTTTTTTGGTTCAGTTTTTATCAATCATTATTATATTGATTTATTTTAATTGACTGCTTTTGGTAACATTATCCTATAATACAGAACACTTATTGTATATTAAATTAGACCCTGATATTCAGCTTACAAGATAGTGTGGCAGAGAGATGATAGAGATCCAGAAAAGAAATTATTTTTTTGAGGGATAAGGTTATTTTCAGGAAGTGTAAAGAATAGATCTCCATTTCTTATTTATGTTTATTTATACTTATTATAGTTTATTTATAGTTAATTTAAACACATGGCAAAAAATAAGTCAGCTTCTTAAAAATAGTTGTTAGGTTACTATGAATTTTCGTTAATGAATTTGGATTGTTGGTTTAGTCATCAGTACTCTTAGGTCAAGACCCAAATTTGAAGAAGACCCAGAGAGGATTGGATAAAATATAACTTCTAATTAACTTGACTTTTTTATATCTTGCCCTTATTGCAAACATTTCAGTTTAAATTATACTCAATATTTACTCTGACCAGCGGTTCACAAAAAAGTTTACAAACTTCAGAATCACCTGGGGAACTTGATAAAAGTGCCAATTCCTAGACCCGACCCAGTCCAATTGAGTCAGAATCTCTGGGGGTGTAAGGCCAAGGCCTGGCTATTTTAAGACTTGTCCAAGTGACTCTGATGTATGACCAAAGTTGAGAACTACTGACTCAGCAGATCCTGACATAGTACCTCACAGGGGGCCCTGGGATGGCAGTTAGCAGCCCTCCATCTCCTGGAACCCATTGGTTCAAAAATGTCTGCACCATTATTCTCTTCTCTACTGTCAGCTGTTCTTCCCCTTGCTCCCATGTAGGAGATATAAGTGTCATTATTCAGAGCGCAACTGGTCCCAGGATGCAGTTTTAGCAAGATTCCAGCTTGGCTGCCATTACTGACTGGAATTGCTTTCTATAGAGCCAAGTCATTTCTCTTTCAAACAACTTTAAACTTAGTATCATTGTAGACTGAGGGGGTGTGTGAAACAGCTGTCTTATTTTCTCTGTACCCCCAGACCCTGGTGTAGCTTTTTAGCTATTAGTTGTCACCCTTGAAATGGACCCCTCTGAGGTCATGCTGAGAATTCAGCTGATTTTACATCAAGGAGCCATCCAGACAGGCTGTGAAGTGAGAAGACCCAGCTGCTGAGAGTGATGAAGCTGCCAGTAACAGTTTGGTTCTGAAGCCTGGAACCTTGTCTATCTTGTTCACTGTGGGGTCCCTGGCTCCTAGAACAGTATCAGCCACAGAGTGGGCACATGATGAAAACTTGTGGAATGAAGGCACGAAGCATGAAAAGCCTAAGTGCTTAATGGCTTTGGGAAAGTCTTTTAAACACTATCCATCATCCTCCCCTCCACCCCATACTACTGAAAGCTTATAATAGTCATTGTTATTACTGACGGCCTTGTGAATACCAGATAGTGCTCCACCTCCCATGTGCACCTACGTACATGGGCGCATGCACATGGACACAGAAATCCAAATATGTTATTTCCTGTTAACGACTCCTAGTGATCCTATTAAGTAATTGTTATTATCTGTTATTATCCTCCTGTCATAATTGGGGAAACTGAGGCTTAAGTCAAATGACACAACCAATTAAAAGCAGAATTGGCATCGAATTTCACACTTTCCAATTCCAAGGCTGCATGATAAAAATCACCATTTGATGCCAATAATCCCTCTGTCTGTAGCTTCAGTTTCCTTAAACATTTCCACAGGCATCATCCTGTGCCTTCATAGCAGTTACCACTCTCAGAAGTTGTGTTATCCCTGATCCATTCACTTGCCTGCCTCTATTAGCATCTAAGCTCCACCCAAGAAGGGTGTTGGTTTTCCTGTTCCATTAGCGCCTAGAGAGTGGTTAAATGCTTGCTGGATGCATGAATAAACAAACCCTCATCTATGGTCCTTGTTTGATTGATAAGCCCCACCATCTAGTTGCTCAGTCAAGACAGCTGGGCATTATTGTCGCTTGGTCAGGTTGTGTTTAGTTCTCAAATGTTATTCAAATCTGTGTTTTTCCCTCCATTGCCCATGCTACTGCATTAATTCTGGCACCTATTATTTCCTATTTTGTGGTAGCATCCTCATCTTTGTCCCTAACTTGAGTTACCCTCTGATTCATAAAATTTCTAGTGTAGTGGTTCTCTAGTGTAGTGGTTCTCAACTAGTATTTCTCTAGTGTAGTGTAGTGGTTCTCTCTAGTGTAGTGGTTCTCCCAGTTGAGAGACTGGGAGAAATTTTGCCCTCCAGGTGAAATTTGGCAATGTCTGGAGACATATTTGGTTATCACCATTGAGGGTTGCTGCTGGCATGTAGTTGGGAGAGGCTAGAGATATCACCAAACATCCCAGAATGCACAAGACTGCCTCCCCTACCCCCCGATGAAGAATTACCTGGCCAAAGAGTCAACAGTGTAGATATTGAAAAACACTGTTCTAGAGAAAGCTTACTAAAACTTCATTCTTTTTTTTTTTTTTAAGATTTTATTTATTTCTCAAAAAAAAAGATTTTATTTATTTCTCTCAGAGAGAGAGAATGAGAGAGAGCACGAGAGAAGGGAGAGTCAGGGAGAAGCCAATTCCCCGCTAAGCTGGAAGCTGGATGCTGGACTCCATCCTGGGACTCCAGGATCGTGACCTGAGCCGAAGACAGTCGCTTAACCAAAACCACCCAGGCACCCTAAAACTTCATTCTAATTTATGTGTAATCAGATTCTTTCAATGACTAGATTGTGCCAAGAGGGTAAAATACAAAGTTCATAGCATGTAGAATATAATTATGATTCACTTCCTTCTTCCTACTTCAGCTACATCTCATTCTTTCACCAAATGTGCGTGAAATTCCAGTTACTTTAAGCAATTTGGGTGTTCTTAAAAGCTTTCTGGTATTTCCTATGGTTGACTTGTTAAAACTCTCAAGCAAGCTTCTGAGATGCCCTCTTAGACTGTCCTAGATATAGTCATTCAGTAAATCCTAAGTGCTCAGGGCGTGGACACTGTTAGGTACTGAGGATACAGAAGTGAATAAAATAAAGGAGGTCCCTCCCTTTTGGAGCTTCCCATCTTTACTGTAGTTAGCTGAGAGCTATAGAACACTTACGGCTGTCACTTCACCATTATTAGACCACTAAATACAATTCAGTTGTCCCTTCAGATGAAATGAGCAATACTTAAGTCATTCTCAGTTCATAGCAAATTCACATTTATTTATCTAAAAAAATGTGTATTTTAAGCAGTCGGTGTCTTCAAATCAGGTTCCAGACAAGATCCATTGATTTCATTTGGTAATTTCCTTTGTCTGTGTTGTCTTTGGGGTTCTTTTAATCTAAAAATCAACTTCTTCCCTCCCTCCCCTTTCTCCCCTTCCTTCCATCTTTCTTTCCTTCATTCCTTCTCCATCTCTCTTTTCTTCTCCTTACCCATTCTTCTCTTTCTCCCATTCTGTTTTGTGGAAACAGTCAGTGAGTTGTCCTGTAGAAAGTTCCACATTTTGGAGTCTAGATTTTTGACTTCTTCTTTGTCCAAGTATTTAACGCATTCCTCTATTCTTCATGTTCCCTTACAGACTGGGAATTAGATAGGAAGGTTTAATTAGACTTACATACTTTGTTTGCAATAATAATTCATAAGTAGGTAGTGCTGTGTATTTCACATTTCATCCTATAGGTGGTAAACAATGTGTGGTTGTTTGACTTCTAATGATGCTTAGATTGGACTTGGATGGTGACAGGTGACGACCCAACATCTTCCTTATAAACTTTCCTATCAGCTTTGTACCTAATGGTTTTAGCATTCATTGAGGACTATTGCATGAATCAGTTAATTAGATATTTAAAAAGAATGGCAGTCTAATTCCTCCATTCTGTTTGCATTCAGGAGGTAGAATTCCTCCATGTAGAACTTGCATCATAGTGACCATGAAATACAATCTAAACGAGAACAGCAGCATAAATTTTAATTTTCCTCTGTAATCATTAATTTTCAGAGAAATAATTTGGTGCCTTAACATTCTCTGGTGGCATCTAATTAACTTTAATTTGTTTTTCTCTTTATCCCTCTTCTTTATTTTCTTCTCTAAGTATTATTATGAACTAATAGCCCCTTTATGCCTTTCACCTCTTTTTAAATGCATAAGGCTCTAGCATTCAGTACAAACCATTGTACAGGCAGTACATAAGCAGTGGATATTTGTGTTTTTTTTTCCTGAAAATTAAAGGAATAATCTTTGTTTTAGAATTTGGGAAAATTTTTATTAGAGAATGAAATTAAATAGACAGTAGATACTGTGCCTGATTTCTTACCTCAGTAGACATAGTCTGACACCTACTAGACAAAGACTAGATGGTGTTTTTGTTGCAAATTTACTTTTGGTCATAATATCTATGAATTATTTACAATAAAACACCATTGGAATATGCATCTTGCTAGATAATTTAGAGATGTCTCAGGCATTATACCCTTGGTAGGAACCCTGGGGGTGTTTACGGTCACTGTAGAGTATCTCTAACATTATATAATTCCTTTGTGTGAACAAGCATTTAGAGGACCTGAGCCAGTGACATTTTCTAAGTGAGCTGATGAGAAAGGACTTAGCCAAGTTAAAACAAGACCATGAACTCAGAGAAGTTTGAATTTTTTGTTTGCCTTTGATTTCCTAGACACTCTTGATCAAATCTTTTGTTCTCCATTTCCCCCAATTGCTTCACATTTAACAAATAGTGTTTGTGTCAGTCTACTTATATTCAGAGATATGGTATATTTTAATTAGTATTATAAGAAATGCTGAGTGATAATTGAGTTTTCAGTATCCTATTCCTATATATGTTTTGCTGCTAAGTAATTTTTCTTGGCTGGTGCAAACTTGGAGTATTTTTGTGCTGTTAGTGGACTGTTATATAGTTGATTACAGCTTAAATTACCTTTCATTATTGGCAACTGGAACACAAAGAATGATGTAGCTTTTTTTATATGTCACATTTCAATTTAAAAAATTATAATGAAGGGCGCCTGGGTGGCTCAGTGGGTTAAAGCCTCTGCCTTCAGCTCAGGTCATGATCTCAGGGTCCTGGAATTGAGGCCCGCATTGGGCTCTCTGCTCAGTGGGGAGCCTGCTTCCCTTTCTCTCTCTGCCTGCCTCTCTGCCTCCTTGTGATCCTTCTCTCTCTGTCAAATAAACAAATAAAATCTTAAAAAAAATTATAATGAATATAGTTATGTGAAATGGCAGCAATGATGGAATCACTGAATGGTGCTTGTATTTGTTTGATTGCTTACACCAGTGATGTCTTCATTTCTACCAATTATTTTCTCCTGATTAAAATTGACTATATCTTTGGATTATATGCTTTGAAATATTTTAATATAATTTAATAATTTAAATACAGTTATTTAAATAAAAATAACTTCAGTTTAATTGATTGCTTACTATGTTCTTGGCCCTAGGATAGTGTACCTAATTTTAAAAATATGCTTTATAAGTATTTAACTTTTTAAAACAGCCCAGTGGGTTTCCAGAAGAAGATTGAGTCTTAGAGAGGTTGAATAATTTTCCTAATGCACCATATAAAATTAGAAGTAAAGTTGAGATTATCTAAAGTCAGGTTGACTCTAAAGTTTTTGCTCTTAACTATAAGCTACAGTCATCTTTGAAAAAGACAAATTCTATCTCCATGGAGAGCTATTAAGTCATCTTTTCCAATCATAATAAATGGTAGCTTACATAAGTGAGCAGATATTTGTTAGTATGCATATATTTTATGGCCCTTAATAACCTAGAAACTCATTACTTAGAGCAGCATGGCATGAAACAAAGTATATAGCCCAAAATAATTAAAAATATATTCTGCTCTTTACTTGCTCTGATCATCAACAGACATTAAAAGAATCTGAAGACATAGCTCACAATCAGCATTTGTTCGACTTCCCTTTTCTTTTACTGCTCCTTTCTGCAAATTCTCCCAAATTCCTTTCACAACGCACCTTTTAAAAATATCCCCTTTACAGTTTCAAGTCTTTCAGTTTGGGAAGAATTCCTTCTTTTTAAGGAAGAGGTAAGAGAAAATCAAACTTGTCATTTCAGCAGTGACGTTCAAACTTTCTTGACCACATATAATAAGTGGAAAGTGTCAGAAAATAATACAGTGACCTTTAACACTTATATGATATTCCATTCAGTTCTGCTCTCCTCTACCCCTTTCCTCTGTGTCCTTTTCCTTCTCTACTTAAGAATTTTAGTTATGACCCATCCAGTTGATTTATGATAACATCAGTGGGTCATGAGCAGCAGTAAGAAACTGAGTTACACCATTATCTTCTATTGGAGAGAGAGGTCTATGAACATGGTTACATTACTGGTTTTGCTTCTATCATCCATATAAATGCATGTCACATTAATTGCTTTGCTAAGAATTATTTCAGTGGGAATTTATATTTTGAAAAGTTCTATTAAAGTAATTATTAATGAAAGAAAAAAGGGTAATGATTAGGCCAGAGGGGAATGAAGTACAACACTTAGAAAATAATAGGATTAAGATGGATTATGGATTTAGTGTATTTTATTTCATTTAAAATGTGTTTTGTAGCATTGTTTGACAATATAGGAGGCTCTGTGGAAAGGAGGGTAAAACACAGAAACAATTTTAATAGGGAGTAAAATGACTAAGAGAAGTTATAAGGATTAATATGCATGTTTTGTGACAGACAATGAGAAGTGTTGTTGAGAACAAATTGGAAACCTCATATATTGCTGAAGGGAATGTAAAATAGTGCAGCCACTTTAGAAAACAGCTTAGTTCTTCAAAATGTTTAGCAGTTAACTTTGGTGCAGCAAATCCACTCCCAGGTGTATAACTAAGAGTAATGAAAATGTATGTCCACCCAAAACTTGTTCACACATGCATGCCCTTAGCAGCATTGTTCGTGATAGCCAAAAATTGGACCTAACCCAAACGTCCATCAAATGATAAATAAAATGTGGTATATTCACTCAATGGAGTATTATTTGGCTGTAAAAAGAATGGAAATGCTGATATATGCTACAAGTTGGGTGAGTCTTGAAAGGATTATGTCAGCTGAAAGAAGGACTGCATGTTGTATGATTTCCTTCTCATGGAATGCCCAGAATAAGCAGATTTATAGAGACAGAAAGTGGATCAGTGGTTGCCAGGCTGAGGGAGGGGTGGGGCAGAAGTGGCTGCTAAGGGTTATGAGGTTTCTGTTCTGGATGACAAAGTTGTTCTAAAATTAGATCATGGTGATCGCTGCACAAATTTAGTAATATACCCAAACCCACTAAATTGTACATTTCAAATGGGTGAGTTTTATAATATAGGAATTATATCTCAATAAGGTTGTTGAAAAGGAAATATATATTTTAGAATTGAGTGGAAGTATTAAATAAATGCTATTTGATGAATCAGGTGATAGTCTTAATGTTTTGGATATTGTTTACTTGTTTATTTTTCATATTAGAGTTCTTGCTCAAGGTGTCTTCACATTTGAAAGAGCACAACTAGCATAGCAGTTTGGCTCGAGTTTGTGTAAAATCTGCATCTATGAGAAAAGAGTCAATTAATAAAGAATATTTTCACAAAGACATTTAAAACCTAAGACTAATAAAATGGCAAAAATAGCTTAAGAACAGAGGGGAAGAAACTACAAACAGTAGATTTTTAATGTAGACAGATTTTATGTTCTAATTTTGATTGGAGATTTTTATAACTATACTTCAAAATTAACCTTTTATTTTGTCCTCATAATTTAACCACAGACTGATTGCTTCTGTTTTGGCCATAGTTTAATTGCAATCTGAGGTAATTCAGAAAAAGACATCAGGGTTTTCAGATAACTAGAAAAATAAGTTTAATTTTAAATAAACTTTGGTTTTTTTGGAGTAATTTTATATTTATAAGAAAGTTGTGAAGAGAGTAGACCATTTCCTTCAACCCTCCCCGATGTCCCTAAAGGTTCGCCATCGTATAAACACTGGTCAAAACTAGGAAATTAGTGTTAGCACATTGATACTAACTAAACTCCAGAATTGATTTGGAGTTCACAGTTTTTTCCACTGATGCCCTTTTTTTCTGTCCATTGATCCGATCTAGGCTACCACATTACATGTAATCATCATGTCTTCTTAGTCTCCTCTGGTGTGTGACAATTTTTTGGTATTTCCTTGTCTTTTGCATGACTTTGACATTTTTCAGGGGTCTTGGTCAGTTATGCTTTAGAATATTCCTTAATTTATAAAAACAGAGAGAGGGAGGCAAACTGTAAGAGACTCTAACTAGGGAACTGAGGATTCCTGGAGGGGAGGTGAGGGAGGGATGGGGTAACCCGGGTGATGAGCATTAAAGAGGACACTTGATGTCATGAGCCCTGGGTATTATATGCAACTATGAATCACTAAATTCTACCCCTAAAATTAATAATACACTATATGTTAACTAACTTGAATTTAAAAAAGGAATATTCTTTAATTTTGTTTGATACATATTTTTATCATTATTAGATCTGAGTGGTGAGGGTTGGGGATGAATATCACAGAGGCAAAAGTCCCTCCTGCTTATCTCCTGTCTAGAGATGCATGGCATTAATGTGATTTATTCCTGGTGATACTAATCTTCATACTTGTATAAGGTAGTGTTTGCTGGGGTTTCTCCACTGAAAAGTTCCTACTTTCCTTATCTGTATCCTATTCTTTGGAAGTGAGGAACCTAGTTTTATATGAAAAAAGGGGTGCTTCATTTTTGTTTCTGTTTTTTAATTTATGCCCAAATATATCTTTTGAATCTGTGCAGTAGGGAGGTTCTTGTTATCTTTGATTAAAACATCTTATCCTTCCTGTGACAAATTATAATGTTTCTTAAGCAAATTCTGATTTTCAGAACAGACTGAAGATTCCACTATAAGTTAAGTAGTTGTTTGTTTGTTTTTTTTTTTTACTAGTGACAATGAAGATGTTAACATAAGATGAAAATTCTCTTACCAAAGGGAATATATTTTTAGGGCAATCTAATAAAAAAGCTTTTTCATGAGTATCGTTTCATACAAATAATAAGGGAAAATTACTATACCATAAATGGCATTTTGCATTGTGTCTGGAAAGATATGGAGCTCTAATTTTCATGTACATTTTTCATTCCTATGGAATGTTCTTCACAATATGAGTATATTAGTTTTACTTACTCCATGCACTTTATAATATTAGAAAGTCCTACTTCAAAAGTTGTGATTTTTTTTTTCCCCTCACAGACATTACGCTTTAATAACCTTCGGGACCTCTCCTATAGAAAGCAAATTCCTCTTGGTCTGCTTCCTTCTCTTTTTCTCCAAGACTGTATTCCTTCAATTAATCCCCCTTTTAATTAGTTTTCAACCCCTCCCCTGCATTTTGGGCTTCTTCATGGAGGCTAGAAGCAAGCTGTCTGGCTCGGCTTTAAAATGAGCATGTGTTCAGGGGCTCCCATATGTGTGTGCACGTGCACGCACACACGCACGTGCGCACATACGCATGTTCTTGCACTCTCAGGCAAACACACATGCTTTCTCAGTCTCTGATTGTATGTGTAGGTTTTTCAGTTCTCCTGAATTTCTTAAGAGGTTACATTTATACTTAATGTCACTTAAATGTACATTTAAAAATGAATTAAAATGGTAAATTTGGTTGTATTGTATCACATTATAAACGAAAACAAACAATAGGTTTTATGTCCCATTTGCTGTCTTTAACACGATTTTATTCCGAATTTTCCTGTACTCACTCTCTCTGCTGAAACGGTTTTGTCTATGCCACCAGTCATCACTAATTTTCAAATCAAATGGACTTTCTCCTTCTGGAGTTGGACAGTCACTGACACCCGGTGTGTATTTAATAAATATCAGTTGCTTGAATGTTGAAGGAATTTTTAATTCTCCATAAAGTTTGTATATATAAGAATACCTCTCACAAGTATGCTTTCCTAATTTGCTGAGTTTGTAATGATGAATGATTCCTCCGCTCCCACTTCTGTGTGGTATCTACTCATGCATGTGAATGAAGCAGGAATATCTGGTGTAGTCAGACGATGTTCTTAGAGCTTCTGCCGTGTAGATTTGATTCCTGTGTATTTTTAGTTCTTGCTCCCCTCATAGTTTTAGTAACTGGTTTGGGGCCTGTTTGGTCAGTCCCCATCAACAGTATCACTTTCTGCTTTCCCCTTTGGGTCCTAAAAGGCAAATCTGTGCTTTTTGTGGGCAACAGAAAATTGAACCAAGAGGTGTCTACCTCTCTCAGAATAGGCTCCTTGTTCTCTTTTTCTGAGAAAGATGAGCTGGTCACCTGAACTAAGACATCAACACTTAAAAATGAGGCAATAATTGTATCCTAAGTCATAGAGTGGAGGTCAAGTAAGGTAGGTCACAGAGGCAGAGTGAGTGACTAGCCACAATGGAGTAGGTTTTTTAAACGATGTTAGACAGTCTTTACTCTGGTCAGCCCTTAACTTGAGAAAATTTTCTCAGCCCCAGATAAGGACCCTCAATATGAAACTTCTGGATCTTTAATATAAAACCAAGCTGCTTTTCACATTAGAGTTGTATCTATGTAGAGTCCTAGTGGGTCTGCTCAGTGGTTACCAGCCTTCGTTTTCTCATAATTATATCCCCCTTTAAACTTGTTTTATTTCAAGAGACATTGTAGAGAGAGATGGAATTATATATTCCTATTGGAGGGAGGTGCCTAGCTCTAAGCATTGTTAGCATTTGTCTGGGCCAAAAATAATGCTAATATATATCAATAATAATGGCAGCATTAACACCATTTACTGAGCCCAGACTCTGTTCTTATGAAGTCATCCAGGCATTTTGCAAATACTCCGAAGTCAGGGACCATGTCCATTTTATCCCCACCTTTGGTGGAGTCACTGGGACATAGAAGGCACATAGAAGGCAAGAATCTTTCTCATCTTCAGAACATTCCCAAATAGATCTATTCTAATTTCTCTTCTACAGATGGAGAAACTGAAGCTTACAAATAAATAATTTGTACAGGGCCATTCACTTAGTAATTACAGTGGCAGATTTGAGCTCAAGGATCTATAGCTTCAAGGCCAGACATGTTTGCACTGTACCATGGTGGTAAGTAGGTAGATGGGTAAAATAATATGAGTGAGTGAATGAATGAATTGCTGTAGTCCTGTTTGTATTTATTAGTCAGCTATCCCTAGGCTACCTTTGGTTAGAATGATAGAATTGTGCTCGCCACGATAGAAGATGGCTTTGATTCTGCTTACCTGTTCTTAAGATTCAAAGCATCTGTAGAGGTCCAAAAACAAACAAAACAGAAGAAAACAAACAGTGGCGCCACTGGACTCCAGGGATGCACTCAACACTATGGAGGCCAGTCTGCTTAGATCGCTGCGGGTCTCCAAGGCTTCCCTGTGAGATAGGAGAGCATGTCTCAGAGGTGCTCAGCAATATTGTGTCACCAAGGAACTGGGCAGGGGTGGAGGTGGAGGGGTGTGAATGAATGGTCATTCTCTCGGGTTCCCATATCCCTCTTTGTGTCTTGTGAGTTCAAGGTCCAGATATGTTGTGCTTAAGTAATTCTGCTCTTTGCTTTGTCTGGCCCAGAATTCGGTTAACTGTCCAAACGTGGGGAGCTCACAAATCAAAACAATCAATTTCCAGGAAGAATGGCCTATTTAAATTCAATTCCAGGAAGGTACTGGAATCAGGGGTGTATAGTAGGGCAGGTCAGAACAAAAGAGATTGGCAAGGACAGGAGAAGGGCATTTCAGGCTGGGAATAATGGGTTTATTATTACACTTGAGTAACTTTAAATTTTGATCCTTTTATTTCCCCTTTCTACTTTTTCTCTAGAAATGGCTAAGGAAATTGGACAGAAAGTAGAAGAGAAAAGGCCATAAGCCTTCTACCAGTTTAATAATTCTTTTTTAAGTCTGAAAATTTGTTTAATTGAGATAATTAGATACTTAGATGAAATCAAATACAGAAGCAAAATAAAGTAGTCAACACGATGAGAGTACGTTTGAATGACTTGTTGAACCACAGAGAGGCTTCTGTGTCTTTCAGAATCTTTTGCAAATTTGCAGCCAAAGAGAATTCTGGTGCAAACAAGGTTTGTCTAATATTACTTCCCATTTGTTAGAAAGTTGTAGTCGGTTAGCTGGAAATACAGTATTTCAGTTGCTAGGCAAAATATATCTGTTGTAAGCAGTAAAATGTAAGTATGTAAAAATGCTTTTTTTTTTTTTTAAAGATTTTATTTATTTACTTGACAGAGAGAGAGATCACAAGTAGGCAGAGAGGCAGGCAGAGGGAGAGGGGGAAGCAGGCTCCCTGCTGAGCAGAGAGCCCGATGTGGGGCTCGATCCCAGAACCCTGAGACTATGACCTGAGCTGAAGGCAGAGGCTTTAACCTATTGAACCACCCAGGCGCCCTGTAAAAATGCTTTTACATGAATTTATCTGAGATTTTGGAAGGATTTAAATTCAGCCTGTCCTCATTTACATCTCTATTGCGTGCCTTTTGACTATGTTGATTCTATAGCATTGGTTGTGACTCTGTGTTCTATTGTTAATTTACATGGTAGTTCACTGTTTACAGACCACTGGTTTCTGGGATTTGAGGCAGTTTGAAGAAGAGCATGCTGCTACTCTGTCTATAAACCTTGTTTTTTTTTGTTTTTTTGATACATATGTTATTTTTTTAATTTTATTATTATTTTTTTGCCAATACAAGTTTTTATTTTCCCACTGAAATTTCCTTACCGTGATGGTGAACATCAGCAATAATAGAGAACAGGTAGTGTCTGTATTTTCAACTTCCCAAGAATGTTCTGCCCAGTATTACAGGGGTATTGAGTAATATCTTGTTTAAAACAGTAAATATTTGAGATTGCTGAAGTAGGATTTTTTGGAGATCACTGAACGTCCTTTATTTTATATTAAATAATGAGCACTTTGTGTCTTTCTTTATATGTAATAATGAACACTTTGGGAAAAATGTGTTCTCCAAAATTTTCTTTGGTATCAGTTTTGTGTCTATTCAACTTAATAACTTTATAAAAACAAAATAAAGTAATTAAAAAACTATTTATTTTGTAGAAAGGGAGAGAGTACAACTTGGAGGAGGGGACAGAGGGAGAGAGAGATAAGCAGATCCCCTGCAGAGCGCGGAGCCCTATGCAACAGTGGGTCTCAATCCTAAGACCCTAAATTCATGATCTGAGCCAAAATCAAGAGTCAGATGCTACCAACTGAACTACCCAGGTGCTCCTAAATTTATTTCTTTATGGGCATAAAGTTCTCATTAATACTGTTTTGAAAGTGATTAAAAGTACATTCTGAAGATGGACTTCCAGGATTCTCATACTACTTTTATCATTTACTAGTTGTGTGCCTTTTAAACAACTTAAACACTTCTCTGTGCCTTAGGTTTTTCAACCTTAACTGGAGATTATAATAGTACCTATTTGATAGTCCTTTTCTGAGGATTAAATGAGACCCTTTTGATAACGTGCTTACTTAGAACAATATCTGGCAAATAGTAAATACTATTTCTATAACAACTTAGGTTTTCGAAGTTTTATAATTTTTGTTTAGTTTTGATTGGTAATTATATTTTTAGGAATAATAGTATTTGAATTAGACTTTCTGATTCCTGATCAAGCAGATTTTCATTTACTATAGTTACTTGAGATTTTATTTCAATAATTTGTAAAGAATATTTTTTGAGAGAACCCAAAGATATTGTGCATGAGAATCAAATATAAATATACAGTCATACCCATACATGAAATCATTTAGTCATGTTGCATGAATTTGAAATGTGAGACTATTTCAGCCTGTTTCATTTGTTTGCAAGGTTTTCAGGTTAACGTGCCTTCTTATTTTGGAAATTCTTATTAAAATTCTGTGCTGTTTGCTATTTTCTTATTTTCCTTGTTAATCTTTGCCATGTCCTTAATAGATGGGCACTTTGCAATTACAAAATCACTGAACTAGAATCATTAATCTTCCATTTTGGTAATTTATGTTTTCATAGTTGTGTCCCTTCTTTAGAGGAATATTGGGAAAGCAAGTTGTATGTTTGAAATTTATAGAGTCTAGTTTTATTTTATTTTAATAAGGCATAGGATGCAAAGCTCTGAGACAATACCGTATCTTGATTTTCTGACATGTTGTGAGGAAATGATATAGTCTAGATAAATGCGGTTTTTAAGGTTATTCCCCACTCATAATGTCTTATTTTTTCCCTTGTCTCCTGAAGCAGTGCATAGTGAACATAAATTTTTCTTCATGATACAGGGTCATCATTAGGAATTTTAATTATACTGCTCAGTGACACACCATTGTCCTCAGGATATATTAAGATAGGTAGACCTCTTTGGCCATGTCCTAAATGAG
Source organism: Procyon lotor (assembly GCA_028646535.1). Classification (NCBI taxonomy): domain Eukaryota; kingdom Metazoa; phylum Chordata; class Mammalia; order Carnivora; family Procyonidae; genus Procyon; species Procyon lotor. The sequence goes on from CM053611.1 coordinate 74,615,213, forward strand.
TGTGGATAGCTATCTTTCTGTGAATTCTCATGTCTACTGTTATTCTTTACCATTGGCAATGTGCCAGCTTCTAGAAAGCCAATCCCCTTTATTTGTTGATTCTGACTAAAAGCCATGCTCCCTTGAATAGAATAGCATAGAGCTGGAGTAAGGACCCGATGTTTTCTCCTCAAGTGCAATTCATGGGATAAGGTGTTAGTGTGTATAGATGAGATACTGACTCCCTTAGAGAGCTCTGCTGGAGGAACTAGTTTTGATGTCTGTATATTCTAGGATACCATCAAAGGGCCTATTTATATTTTAAATAGATGACTAAGTGAAGAATTTGAGTATAAATGTGAATGCTACAGAGATATTATTGAGGAGATTTGCCTACATCTGTAAACAGGAGAAATAGAATTTTGTAAAATTTGAATTTGTAAATTAGACATCTTAAATATAATGCTGGTAAAAATAGGAACAGGATATAATACAGGTCATGAGGAGTCCCGATTTTTGGATATATTTCATAGTAAAACTCAAGAATGATTGTCAACTATTTTTAGTTAATGCTTTGGTAATAGAGGTTGTATGGACCAGTGGACCATTTGAAAACTTTTCGCCTCTGCCTTTGTTCTCTACTTCAGATATTGATGAATTGATTCATTCAATGATTATTTATGAGTTTATTTACTCCAGTGAAGGTAATGTGGGAGGTACTGGAGCAGTAACTAAAAGATATATTGTCTTTACCCTCCTGAAAAGAGGAGTGAAATAATCATTCAAAAGAATCCATATTTATCAATTGTAATAAATCTCATAAAAGTATTGGGTGCTGTGAGTTTACATGTTAGCAAGAAGAGGTAGTATAGATTGGGAATTTCGAGATGAGTCGATGAGCAAGTTCAGATCTGACAGGTGAAGAAAAACTAGAAAAAACAACTCACCTAACAGAGGAAGCAGTGTGGGAAAATTCTTAAAGATGGGAAAGAAATTGGCACAATGTGAGAACTGAAAGAAGGTCCAGGAAACTGGAATGCAGTGAGTAAGGAAGAGTATCCTTTATGAGATAGAGATGGACACTTGTGTAAGTGACAGGTCATGAAGGACCTTGGAGGCCACTGTAAGCATTTTCAACATTTTTCCAAGTGTAAAGACATTGAAGAGTTATAAGTAGGGGGATGGCATCATCAGAGTTTAAAAAAACATATATTTTCTTCTCAGCTATTCACTGATTAGTGGAAATTGGGGAAGGTATGAGCAAATGTAGAGGAAGGGTAGAGAGGCTATTGAAGCAACAGAGGGGTGGGTGGTGAAAGTGATGAAGGGCAGAGGTGGACAGAGCCAACATACATAGACCAAGTCCTCAGTTCCATTGTCTGTAAAATGGGGAGAGTTGCTGTGTTTGGTACAGGGTTTCAGGTTCAGTAAATATTAGCTATTATCATTTGTGTTATCCAGTGGAATTTGTACTAGTTGATTAGTTAATTGCAAAAGCTGGTTAAAGAAGAGAAATCGTAAATAATATATAAGCATGTCCTATGTTTTAACCTAAAACATATAAACACTCATTGCCATTCTTCTAATGCAGTGTTGCGATCATTTTTTGAATATGAATCTGTGAATTGTAGTTCTCAATTGATTTTGTTTGGTTTAGTTTTGTATGACCCATACCCATAGATATATCCTCTGATTTATAGTTGTAGTTCTTTTAAAGTCCAGCAGGAAATTAAAGACAAATCTTCAGATGTCTTTGTAAGACAAGGGTGAGGATGAGAACAGAGAACTTTCTATTTTTTCCCCCCAGTTTTTCCCAGTGTGTGATTTAAAAAGAATTCATAATACAGTTTTTCTTGGGGGACACCTGGGTGGTATAGTCACGTGTCCGACTCTTGGCTTCGGCTCAGGTTGTGATCTCATGGTCATGAGATAGAGCCCTGAATTGCGCTCTGTGCTCAGTGCAGAGTCTCTTTGAGATTCTTTCCCTCTCCCTCCGCCCTTCCCTCCATGCTCTCTCTCTCTCTCTCTTTCTCTAAAATAAATACATAAATCTTAAAAAATTTTTTTCTTGGAAGTTTTAAAAAATAGTTTATGTAGTTTTATAGAACTAAACTTTTTAAAATTCAAATTTTACCGGTTTATGTAATATTTAATTAAAATACATAATTTCACCAATAAGTACATACTGATATAAACAGGTTTGGAAAAAAAAATACAACTGAGTTCTGGCATGGATGTCATTTGACAGGAGGGAACTATCATATAGGGTGATACTAGAAATTAACTTTGTACTGGTAAACATTCAGTGTGCATTGGCCATAAATTGTTATCTTTTTATAGAGGTAATGGAGAATATCAGTGAACCTCAGAGGTAACTGGAGAGTAGATAAGAGGGCTTTTACTGGGTTTTGGAAGTAGAATGGACAGGACAGACCTTGACGGGATGAGGGAAAGGATAGTTCCAAGCACGTCTCCCATATTTCTGGTGTAAGCAACCACTCGGAAGAAGGAATTATTTATCAAGATGGGTGGGAAGTCGGGGGATAGGCTCCAAATGTAGTTTTCAGCCTAAGATGCCTGGAAGACTTTCAAGTAGCATATTAAATAGGCCTTTGGCAATTCAGCCTTAGAGTTTAGAGAGATCTTGGCTGGCTTTGCTTTAGGAGCTGATGGGGAAGTGTGATGAAGGCTTGAACCAAAGCAGAGTGGCCCATGTGCCAGACTGGATTATACAGAACGTGGAATCATGGTGGCTGGAGGCCAAGTAGTGAGAGGGAGGGTCTGTATCGTTCTTGGGCCAGGAGGCAGAGTGATGTAGCTGCAGGAATGGAGCTGATTACCAGGGTCAAAGTGGACCTCCAAATGTAGAAACTAATCAGAAAATCACAGGTCTACAGAATTAGAAGATAAGGAAATAGGGCAAGAAACAAATTAAGGTAAATGCTTCAGCAGTAAGGCTGAAGACTGCTAGTGTTAGAATACCATTTTTGTGTTGTGGTTATTGAATAGTGTGTCGGCCAACATGAGAACTTTTCACACGAGGTCACCCACCATAAACCACCCACCATTAATTTGTTTTCCTAGAAGTGTCAATTGACTTTCCATAGTGCAGCCTTGATGCAAGGATGCTCTTATAATCAGTGGTATGCATTTATGAACATATTAGCCTCTGAGCGGGGGGCTAGACTACAGAAAGCGATTTTGAATTCCCTCAAAAGGGACTAAGCTCTTAACCTTGGCCTTGTTAACATTATTCTGTTAACAAAATAAACAAACAGACCCTACCAATTTATTATCTGCACGCACAGCAATATAGACATTTGTTCTCACCAGTGCCCTAGATTCATATTGACGTGCAAATCATTCCATTGTGTTGAAATTCATATGGAAAATGCAACATATTTAGAAACTGGTGGAAATTAAAATTAGATCTGAAAGTATTCTGTCAATCAAAATGAATATTATGTTGTTTTACCCAGCTGAGTTAAGTAGAAAATTGTGGTAAGGAAGGAAGTGTTTATTTTTAGTCGATGAATATAGCTAATCTGGTCTTTCAGTATAGGGGTGTTGTGCTGTGATAGGAGAGATAATTTGGCTGACTGGTCGCATGATGGCTTATTAAACAATTTCAAACATGCCGGGTTGAAGATTCTCATTGATTTCCCATTACCTGAAAGACTAGAGAGCTGAATCTGGGTATTTTTTTCTTTTTAAAGAGACAGTCTCTTAAAAGATATTTCTTCCTTCTAATGTGAATATTTACAGATTGAATATTAAAACTGGAACTAGGCATAATTGACTGTTTTTTTTTTTTATTTTCAGGACTCAACACCTTACCTATATTGTGAATTTCTTCAATGTTTTAATCTTCACAAATATTTGGTTTTATTAATTTTTTTAAGTATCTATTTTTTAAAAAATCCCTGAAGAACTGTTCTTACATATGAGAAATTTGTCAATATCTCATGTTTATAATACAGTCTCTTTTGTTTTATGTTTAGAAGGAGTCACACATCTCATACAACTTACCACATTCTCTTGCCAGCTGTTCTCGAGTCTCTTTTCTCAGGGTCTGGTGTCGTCATTCGGTCCCTTGCCCAGGATGGAAAACTGGGCTTCAGGCTTGACTCTTAACTTTTCTCTTTCTTCTGTGTTTAATTCATTCTAGAGTCTGCTCAGTACTCTGTCTTCATAGCCCCTACTTAATTCAGTCCTTTGTCTCTACCCTGCTTTGTTGCAGGGCCCTTCTGCATTCTCTCTGCCTTTCAACCCATTCTTTCTCCTTCAGTCAGCATGATGTATAATCATGCCATCTCCCTGCTTAAAACATCAGTGGTACTGCCCTTAGGATAAAACACAAACTTCTCAGCATGTTGTATAAATGTTTTGAAGCCTGACATCCTCCTATTTCTTCAGCTTCAGACTCCCTTCTTCCCTCACCTTCTAAGCTCCAGGCATACAGAAGCTTAATTTCTGTTCTCAAATGTCATGGCTATCTGGCAACTCCACTCTTTATGCATGATTTTCCTTTGACTTACTGTCTTCCTACCTTCCAGTCTTCAATGTAGATGTCACCGCACAGAGGAAATTTTCCTTGAGCAGCACAGACGAGGTCAGGTGTTGATGTCACACATACACATGCAATCATTTCATCTGTATAGTGGCACTTTCTATTCATCATTGCTATGGCTTACTTGCTTGTTTGTACCTCCCAGTAGACTGAGAGATGAGACCATATGTAATGTTCTGGTTATCTATTGCCTCATGTTTTAGTTTTGTTATGGTGGCACCCCACTTCCAGGAACCCAGATTTGTTCCAGTTACTATTAAAACAAAGAAACCCTCAAAACATAATGGTATAAAACAGCTATCATTTTGATTTTTTTAATTAGCATATAATGTATTATTTGTTTCAGGGATGCAGATCTGTGATTCATCAGTCTTCCACAATTCACGGTGCTCACCATAGCACATACCCTCCCCAGTGTCCATCACCCAGTCATGCTATCCCTACCATTCCCCTCCCCTCCAGCAACCATTTTTGTTTCCAGGGATTAAGAGTCTCTTATGGTTTATCTCCCTCTCTGGTTTCATCTTGTTTCATTTTTCCCTCCCTTCCCCCATGATTCTCTGTCTTGTTTCTCAAATTCCTCACACCAGTGAGATCATATGATAATTGTCCTTCTCCGATTGACTCATTTCGCTTAGCATAATACCTTCTAGTTCTGTTCATGTCATTGCAAATGGCAAGATTTCAATTTTTGATGGCTGCATAATACTCCATTGTATATATAGACCATATCTTCTTTATCCATTCATCTGTTGATGGACATCTAGGCTCTTTCCATAGTTTGGCTATTGTGGACATTGCTGCTATAAACATTTGGTTGCATGTGCCCCTTTGGATCACTACATTTGTATCTTTGGGGTAAATATCCAGTAGTGCAATTCCTGGGTCATAAGATAGTTCTATTTTCAACTTTTTGAGGAACCTCTATACTGTTTTCCAGAGTGGCTGCATCAGCTTGCATTCCCACCAACAGTGTAGGAGGTTTCCTCTTTCTCCACATCCTCACCAACACCTGTCTTTCCCTGACTTGTTAATTTTAGCCATTCTGATTGGTGTGAGGTGGCATCTTACTTTGGGTTTGATTTGTATTTCCCTGATGGTGAGCACTTTTTCATGTGTGTGTTGGCCATTTGGATGTCTTCTTTGCAGAAATGTCTATTCATATCTTCTGCGTATTTCTTCATTGGATTATTTGTTTTTTGAGTGTTGAGTTTGGTAAGTTCTTTATAGATTTTGGATACTAGCCCTTCATCTGGTATGTCATTTGCAAATATCTTCTCCCATACTGTCAGTTTTGTTGACTGTTTCCTTTGCTGTGCAAAAGCTTTTGATCTTGAAGTCCCAATAGTTCATTTTTGCCCTTGCTTCCCTTGCCTTTGAGGATGTTTCTAGGAAGAATTTGCTATGGCTGAGGTTGAAGAGGTTGTTGCCTGTGTTCTCCTCAAGGATTTTGATGGATTCCTATCTCACCTTTAGATCTTTCATCCATTTTGAGTCTGTTTTTGTGTGTGGTATAAGAAAGTGATCCAGTTTCATTCTTCTGTATGTGGAATAGCCATCATTTTCTTTTTTTTAAAGATTTTTATTTATTTATTTGACAGAGCGAGAGAGCACAAGCAGGTAGAACAGCAGAGGGAGAGGGAGAAGCAGGCTCCCCAATGAGCAGGGAGCCCGATGTGGGGCTCAATCCCAGGACTCTGGGATCATGACCTGAGCCGAAGGCAGTTGCTTAACCAAATGAGCAATCCAGGTGCTCCACAACCACCATTTTCTATGTTCATGGCTTACATGGGTCAGAAATTTGGACAAGGCACAGTCCAAGTATGGGGGTGACTTATCTCTGCTCCATGGTGTCTGAGGCATTAACTAGAAAGACTAGAAGGGCAGAGGATATAGGATGGAATTGTCTGAAGGCTTTGTTACTTATGTGTATGCTATCCAGACTGAAAAGGCTTGAAGACCTGATTCAGCTAGGGTTGTGCACAGAGTGGCTACATGTGGCCTGTGTTCTTGGTGCCTTAAGAGTATGGTAGATTCAGAATGCCAGATTTCTTACATGGCGTCAGGGCTCCAGGAGCAAGTCAGAAGAAAGCAGAAGCTACACACTAATCTCAAGGTCAGCTGGTTGTCATCCTTAATTCCAACATAACTTCAGTTCCCTTTTGCCATAGAACATAACATATTTGCAGGTTTTGGCATTTAGAAAGTTCACATCTTTGGAGACTATTGCAGTCAGTCCCACTCAGATTCTAGGTGACTCTTGGCAACAGGCACGAGATTTTAAGACTTGGCATTGACAGAAAGTCTTTGCATACATTACCCCAAAGTCCTTGCTTACACAGAGATTGAATCACCACCACAAAGAGCCCCAGCTATATTCTCACCACCACTTGATAAGGCAAGAAGGCTTAGACTCACTTCCTGATAGAAGGAGGTTCAAGTAATTTGTAGCCATATTTTTACATCACCATATATGTCTTGTTCATCACCAGTCTGCTTCATTGTTTGACAAATAATAAGCACTTAATGAATTCAAGGTACTTAATGTTTGTATCGTAATTGAATTGAATAATGTCAAGTCATAGGGAGGAACATCAGAAAAACATGAGCTATGAAGACTAGTAACAAGTTTGTGCGTCTAAGGAAATAAAGATTTTCAGTCATTAGCTCTTTACATAAACAGATATGCTCAGTGATTACTAATGAGAAGAAGTGATGTGTCAGGGTTATTATTGTGCACACTCCAGGAAGGCATGCTCATTTATGTGTTGTGATGTCTCTGGTCTATAAAAAGCTGAAGAACAGAAGATGTAGAGGGAATGTATGATAAATATATAACAAGTATAAGCTTATGGAAAAGATGAAAAGAGAGAGGAACCAGAATGAACGTAAACCCTATAGAAGTTTTAAAATAGTGTTATGGTGGGGCACCTGGGAAGCTTAGCCGGTTAAGTGGCCGAATCTCGATTTCATCTCAGGTTATGGTCTTGTGGTCCTGGGATCAAGCCTTGAGCTCAGCAGAGAGCCTTCTTGACGATTCTCTATTCCGTCTCCCCCTTCTCCCACTCATGCCTGCTTGCTTTGTCTCTCAAATAAATAAGTCTTTTAAAAAAATAAAATTGTGATATGGACTGAATTGTCTTCCCTACTCCTCATTCATATGTTGAAGCACTAGCTCCCAGTGTGACTGTATTTGGAGAGAGGCCTTTGAGGGAGTAATTACTGGTAAGTAAGATGTTAGGATGACCCTAATCGGATAGAACCGGTGTGATTGTTTCTTTTTCTTTGGCAGAAATGTGGCCATAGGAAGTAAGGAATTGCATCATGAATGCCATTGAGATTCTTAATCTTATGGCAGTAGGTCACTTCATCAGGTTAATGTATAGTTACCACATATTGAGCCTCCATCCATCATATTGGGCAGGAAAAAAAATCATCAATTTTTCTTATCTTCGAATTGAAGAAACATGCCAATATTCATTCCCCCCCCACCCCTCCCCCCGGTTTTGGTATCCTCCACTAATTAATATTCCTCTGATAAATGCTGGGTAGCAACTTGGCTGACTTCAGTCAAAACTATCTAAGAAATGTGTACATGTATAGAATTCTCTGCATCTAATGGGCTGGTGTTTCCCAGATAAAGAGACAAATTTTGATATTAATGATATTAGAAACCACCTGCTTAAACAAGCTCATTAAATTAAGCCATTGCGTAATTTGTGTTGACCCAGCTATTAGACTCTTTAAGAAAGATAATCCGTTTTCATTCATGGAGAAATCATACTAGAAAACAAGATTGAAGTCTCTGGTGACACCTTTGGAATTGACTATATAAATTAGGTTGTTTTTGTTTGTTTGTTTGTTTCCCCAAGCAGTGCATTACTATGGGTAGCTTAAGTAAATAAATGCATTTATTTGACTCATTGGGTATAGTTCCCAGTATTCGAAGTGATACTACAAACCAGGCTTGGGATGGAACCAGGCCTACTCACAAGGTTCTTGGGAATATGAAAGTTTTAACCATCTTTTTCTAGCAGCTTAATGGGATATGTGAACTTAAAATACTCACTTTGCCCTTACATTCCCTTACTTGGATTTCTAAGAGCCAGAATTTGAGGTTGCACCACACCTTACCTGTATATGGATGGCTAGAGGAAAGAATCAATGCTGAGACCTTCAGCCACTCCTTGGGGGTCTGTAGTGGAAGAGTGGATTATGTTGATTTACTGTTCCACCAAGATACTGGTGGGAGGGAGGGAAAGTTGTCTCCTAAAATGAAACTGGATACTTCTAACAGATGCCCATTAGGCAGCTTCAAGGCAAGAGCTATCCACTATAGCAGGATTTTTTTCTTCTTCAAATTTTATTTTATTTAAAGGCCGAAAAGCAGTCTGACCTTAAATAAGTAGTCCTGCTTTTGTTCATAGACCCTCTTTAAAAGAGTGAACATAGTGAACCATAGTACAGCTTATAACTAACTGAATATATGTGTTCTGGAACTTTCTAGTGTTGTAAAAAAATCAATATACTATGATTAGGACATTACCTATCAAATAAAGATTAGATTTTCCTTTGAAGTGAAAATTGCTTGGGGGTTACTACCAGTTTAAACAGAGGGGTTGGGGATAACACCACAAGAAAATCTTATAAAAATGAACTATAATTATAAAAATATTTAATAAAATAATAAGAAAATTCAGTTACATTGTCAACAGCTATACATTTGCCTCTGAGAAGACACAGAGTATTTAATAAGGGTGTCAAGATAATTCAGTCAGGAAAAAAGAGACTTTTCAACAAATGGCATTGGGGCAACTGGATATCTATGTGTAAAAGAATGAATTTGGACCTTCTATACCATATACAAATATCAACTCAAAATGTTTCGTTTGGTGTACATGTAAAAGTGGAAACTATAAAACTATTAAAAGAAAGTGGAGGATTAAATTTCCATGATCTTGGGTTAGGCAATGGTTTCTTAGGTATGACATCAAAAGTATAAGTAACAAAAGGAAAAATAGATAAGTTTGATTTTATTAAAATTAAAAGTTGTTATGTTTTAAAGCATGACAGCACCAAGAAAGTGAATCAACAACCTACATCAATTTTGTCTGTGTTTTCTCCAGCAGAGTGGGAGAAAATACTTGCAATTCATGTGTTTGATAAGAGACTTGTATCTATGCTATGTAAAGAATTGTTCCAATTCAACAATAAGATAACCCAACTGAAAATAGGCAAAATATTTGAATAGGTATTTTTCTAAAGACATATGCACATCCTATGAACACCTGTATAGGTTATTTGTCATCAGAGAAATGCAACTCAAAACAACAATCAGATACTACTTCATACTCATTAGGATGACTAAAATCGGAAAGATAGATAATAACAAGTGTTTTGAGGAGGTGGAGATATTAGAACCTTCATACATTGCTGCTGGGATTGTAAAATGGTGCAGTACTTGGAAAAATAGGTTAGCAGTTCCTCAAAATGTTAAGCATGGAATTTCCATGAGACCTAGCAATTCCAATTCTAGGTATATACTCAAGAGGACTATTTTCCATACAAAGACCTATACCTGAGTGTTGATGGGAGCATTGTTCATAGTAGCCAAGAGGTGGAAACAACCCAAATAACCATCAACTGATGAATGGATGAACAAAATATGATGTAAACCATATAATGGAAGTTTATTTGGCATTAAGAAGAAAAGAGTTAGTGGTATGTACTGCAATACAAATTAACCTTGAAAACATGCTAAGTGAAAGAAGACAGTTATAAAAGGTAACATATTGTTTGATTACTTATACAAAACGTTCACTTTAGGTGAATGCCCAGAAACAAAAAGTAGATTAGTTGTTGCTGTTGACTGGAGGGATAAGGAAAAGGGGAATGACTGCCTATGGGTACAAGGGTTTTTTGGTTTGTTTTTCTAAGTGATGAAAATGTTCTGAATTATATAGTGGTGATGGCTGTACAATTCCATGGATCTTCTAAAACCCACTGACTTGTATGCTTTAAAAGAGTGAATTTTGGGACACCCAGGTGGCTCAGTTGGTTCAGTTACTGGCTCCTGGTTTCAGCTCAGATCATGATCTCAGGATTCTGGGATCCAGCCTTGCAAAAAAGCTCCTGCTCAGCTGGGAGGCTGCTTGAGGATTCTTTCTCTTACCCTCCTCACCCTCTGCCTCTTTCTGCCACTCATGCATGCTGGCTTGCTGTCTCTCTCAAAATAAATTTTTAAAAAAGTGAATTTTCTGGCATGTGAAATACATGCTAATGAAAGGTGTTTTGGAAAAAAAAAAAGAGACAAGATTGTCATCAGGATCTGGACTTGTTTAGCTACTTGATTATGAGAAGAGGGTGCCTGTGGCCTTGATTTTGAGGAGTGAGTCTGGTTTCTTGGTAGGTCGTGTGATTTTGGCTTTGTGCTGGCTCTAGGTGTAGTGCATGAATACGTGAGCCTTCCCTACCCTTTGAGAGCTGTGACCAAAAGAAGGAAGTCCAGAATATCATTTAGTACATTTGTGTGTGGTTCAAGTCAACAAGCATTTACTGAGCACCTTATGTATGACAGCCCGTGTGTTAGACAAAAGATGCAAAGGTAACTGTGATTTATTTTCATTATTTCAGAAAGTCACTTGCTTAGAGTGACTTTAAGTCACACCTCTGCTGACAAAATTGCTAGAGGTCAGAGGAGGGGAGGGAGCATCTCCATTCTGAACTGAAATTTGATGTAATTTCAACAGAGATACTAAAATGCATAAAAAACAGCCATTAATTTTCATATTAAGAATAACTACTTC
>CM053611.1:74627067-74679091 GCA_028646535.1 Procyon lotor
CATGAATACGTGAGCCTTCCCTACCCTTTGAGAGCTGTGACCAAAAGAAGGAAGTCCAGAATATCATTTGGTACATTTGTGTGTGGTTCAAGTCAACAAGCATTTACTGAGCACCTTATGTATGACAGCCCGTGTGTTAGACAAAAGATGCAAAGGTAACTGATTTATTTTCATTATTTCAGAAAGTCACTTGCTTAGAGTGACTTTAAGTCACACCTCTGCTGACAAAATTGCTAGAGGTCAGAGGAGGGGAGGGAGCATCTCCATTCTGAACTGAAATTTCATGTAATTTCAACAGAGATACTAAAATGCATAAAAAACAGCCATTAATTTTCATATTAAGAATAACTACTTCATTTGAATATTTAATGCTGTAATTAGCTTATTTGCTGTTAAGGGTAATGCAAGAATAGCAAAGATCATTTTTTTTTGCCTACTGTATTTTGTACATTATGCTTTTTAATAATCTTTCTAGATTTTTAAATAATACTGAGAGTTACATGTTTTTATCTGTATGTTTAATATACTTCAAAGATAATTCTATATATTTCTTTTTTAACGACTTTATTTATTTGACAGAGAGAGATCACAAGTAGGCAGAGAAGCAGGCAGAGAGAGGGGGGAAGCAGGCTCCCTGCTGAGCAGAGAGCCAGATGTGGGGCTCAATCCCAGGACCCTGAGATCATGACCTGAGCCGAAGGCAGAGGCTTTGACCCACTGAGCCATCCAGGTGCCCCAATAATTCTATATTTTGAATAAAATTTTAACATTTCATTATATTTTACTTGGGAGTAATTAACATCATCGTTGTGTTGTAACTTAATATAGTGAAAAGCAGAAAATCTATGTTCTTCATGTAGATGTTTGCTTCCTATTCTCATTTCCTGTTTTGGGGGAAAAACATGTACACTATTGTCAATATCAAAGATGTAAAGAATGAGATATGAGTACATTATTTTGATGCATGTATTCAGTAAAAGAAATAGAGTTGTCAGGAAAAGAACTTACAGCAAGCAGTGTAAATGAGTTCAGTGACAACATAGGAAGAATGAGTTTAGATAAGTGTCAAAGAATAGGTTTGGGGCATTTTTTGAGGCATGTTTTCATGTCCTCAGTTGCTTTCAGTCACTCTTTCTGCTAATAGAATTTGATAGTTTTCAATTTTATGATCTGTGCTATTCAATAACTTTTTGGTAAAGGCGGAACATTATGTATACTCTTTAATGTGTATTCATGAATGTCACTATATGTATGTATATAGTTATTAAATATAACGGCTTATATGTATTAGAAAATATATGAAACACCAGAGTAATTTCATTCCTTAGTATAATCACTTGTCTGAGTCTTCAGAAAAAAACAAAACAAAACAGTTGATGAATTTTTGCAAATCTCTTCTTCAAGGTGACTAGGCTTTATTTTATTTATCCTACTAATTTGGTCGACAAAAAATATAAACGTGCCCAAAGATGCAAAATTGGCTTCTTTTCTATAAATATACTAATTACCTGGTTTATACTAGTATAAGAAAATTATCATATTTTCATCTTTCTGATGAGGCATAAGATTCCTTAGAGATTATCTGATGAGACTGTTAGGGAAAAAGACCTCATATTATTTTCCTGTTCATTCTAAGTGTCCACAGCTCCGTGATATACAACAAATGTTATGAAGTGCATATATAAAAGGTTCTCCATTCTGGATAATTTGTTTATTAGATACTCTGTTCTAAGATAATTTATTAAATACGCAAAAACAAAAAAAAATTTATTAAATACGCAAAGGCACTGTGACCATATTTAACTGCATGATATAAAGAAAAATCTTAAGGATTTTTTTTCCCCAAAAATCTGGTTTTGGGACACCTGGATGGCTCAGTTGGTTAAGTGTCTGACTCTTCATTTCAGCTTGAGTCATGATCTCAGGATCGTGAGATAGAACCCCATGTCAGGCTCCATGCTCAGCATGGAGTCTGCTTGAGATTCTCTCTCCCTCTCCCTCTGCTCCTCCATCTCCGGTATGCTCTCCCCAACTTGTATGTGTGCTCTCTCTCTTTTTCTCTCTCTCAGATAGATAAAGGAAATCTTAAAAAAAATTCTGTTTTTAACACTGTGGCTTTTCTTGGTGCATTTGTTAAGGATATTATATGAAATGTGAGTTTAGCCAATAAAAAGTCTTTGTGCTTGATATTCTTTTCAAAGAGAGTTTGAATGCAGACTTATTTGAATATTTTGAGAAAGATGTAAATGTCATTCTAGTATTTTTAATTCATCTGCTGTATAATTTTTTGGATTCAGATCATAGTAATGAAGTATCACAGAATGTTATAGTGTAACATTGTGTGGCAACTGAACTTGAATTTAAAAATGTTGTAGTGAGTAGTGAGGATCAAAAGTATACTTAATATTTTCAACATCAGTGTATATGCATATGAGTGAAAGGATGGTGAAGCAGAGACAGAAGGAGAAGAAGACTGATTTTGCTAATATATCTGCATTTGAGTTTAATAAATGTCTATATAAGGCTATAAGAAAGTTATTATAATTTTTGATATAATGTTTAAGCCAAAAAATTTAGTCCTACCAGCTATGTGCAACAATATTTATGTTCAATGACACTCAGTATAAAATTGGAAAAGGAGATGGGTGTAGTCCTGTTTTTGTATTTGCTTTATCAAGAAATTGGAAGATTATTGATAGGAAAAAGAAGGCACTGTGACCATATTTAACTGCATGATATAAAGAAAAATCTTATCAATACTGCATGTCTGTGCCACAATTTACATGCTGTTTTCACTTAAAAACATGGATATTGTAAAATTTCTGATTATTGAACAGTGTATTACTAAATTGCCATTTGTATACTCAAGATTTACTATATATACCAAAGAACTGAAAACAGGATTTTGAAGAGATATTGGTGCGCCCATGTTCATTGGAGCATTATTTACAATGTCCAAGAGGTGTCCATGAGGGGGTGAATTGATAAAAGTGATATGTATATACAATGGAATATTGGAAGGAAGCTTTTTTATATGCTGAGATATGAATGAACCTGGAGGACTAAGTGGAATAAGTTAGTCATGGAAGGACAAATACTGCATGATTCCACTTATATGAGATATCTCAAGTAGTCAAACTCAGAGAAATAGAAAGTAGAATGTGGTTACCAAGAACTGAGGGAGAAGCAGAAATTGGGTGTTGTTCAGTGGGCAGAGTTTGTTTTGCAAGATGAAAAAGCTCTAGAAATCTGTTGCACAACAATATGCATATAGTTAACATTAGTGTATTGTACACTTAAGAAAATGGTTAAGGTGGTAAATTTTATGTTTCTTTACCACAAAAGAATTCCTAAGATATATACATATGGAGCACAACAAAAAGGTATGACATTGTATTTAGACTCTTTTCCCAGCAATGGATGGTAGGGATGGTTTCTCCAGAAACTTGGCTAAAATGAGATATTTTACAGGTAAACAATAAAGTGATACTTGAGTCAAACCTTCATTTTGAAAATTTAAAACTGCAGAAGCACCAGGGTGGCTCAGTCAGTTGGTTGGCTACCTTCAGTTCAGGTCATGATCTTAGGGTCTTGGGACCTAGCCCTGCTCAGCAGGGAGTCTGCTTCTCCCTCTCCCTCTGCCCACCCCTACCCTCATGCTTGCTCACGCACACTCTCTCGAATGGCTGGATAAGGGCCTTAAAAAAATTAGAACTGCAAATTTTGAGCTGGAAAAATTTCACTTTATAGGCAAATGACCGAAAAGTAAAAGTTGCTATGCTTATTCATTCAGGAAAATTTTCTATTAGGAGAATCTGATCACTAAATAATATCTATGTTTTAAAAAAACATTGGGTATGGATGGACAGGCAGAATTCCAGACTGACCGTGTCTTGGGTAACACACCATCTGGTGTGGGAAACAGATGCCTAAATAAATAATAATGATGACAGCCAGTGCATGGATAGCTCAGACAGAGATGCGGCCCCTGAGCAAGAGGCTGCAGGGACTGCTCTGCCCAGGGCACCGGTGAAGGAGCCTTTATGGTAGAGCCGGGATTGGAAGGCTGAGCAGTCACCTCCATGAGAGAGAAGGATAAATGCCGTTAGGTAATGAAAGCCCTGACACTGTGGAAATAGAGTGAGGATGATGAGAGGCACAGCATGCTTACAGTTTGAGAGGCGCAAATGAGAACATTGGGAGCCACGTGATAGTGGCACAATGGCACATCCTGTGCACTTTATAATTCATTAAAATTTTTTTTTAATTTCTAAATTTTTTTCAAAAATTTTATTGACTTACTTGACCCAGAGAGAGAGAGAGCAAGCAAGAAATCATAAGCAGGGGGAGCAGCAGAGGGAGTGAGAGAAGCAGACTCTCTGCTGAGCAGGGAGCCCGATGCGGTGCTCCACCCCAGGACCCTGGTTTCATGACCGGAGCCAAAGGCAGCCTTTGAACCAACTGAACCACCCAGGTGCCCCACTTTATAATTCATTCTTCAGCTGTTGTGAAACTGTGCTATCGGTGATTATAATAGCTGCCATTTACTGAGGGATAACCATGGGTACCAGAGTAAGTTATTTGCACGTATTACCTTATTCCCATTTGGTAGGTAGGAAACTAAGGCTCGAAGAGGGTAAGTAACTTAACTAAGGTCACAGAACAGATAATTGGCAGAGCCGTGTTTGGAGCCACCTAGAGTCAAATGCCAAAGATTCTGCTCGTAAATAATAGAAGACTCTGCAGCCTGCTATGCCAGTGTTTAAGGAGGGGGAATAGAGGCCGACGTGAGATCTTAGGGAAGATATTGCAATAATTAGAGGAAGCCCCTGGAAGAAAGGTAGGTTACAGTAGTAGCGCAGGTTGAAAACCATGAGTGGAATTAAAAGCATCGGTGGGAAGTTGTTGAATGTAAAACTGTACAGATCTGAGATGTCACTCTACTTAGCAGCTAAGAGGCCTGCCCATGAGGTAGTGTGCACATATATGCTAACAGAAACACCAGACTCCGGATTCAGGAACAGACCATTTATTCACTGAGCATTTTGGCAGCACTAATTCCTCATGCTGTGGTTCTCCGTGGGGCCGTGCAATGCAGACTAGAAGTATCTGTGTATGCGGGGACTGCGCCTAAGGAGAGAAACACCCAAATGATGAAGTTCAGAGCTTATATAAGGCAGCAGACATAGTCTTACTCCCCCACAGAGAGATAAGTCCTGTCTGGGGAGGGGAAAGAAAAGTCCCTAGATTTTTATTACCCTTAAAATGTACACAAGTAGCGCTGAGGGAGATAAGCCCTTAAATCTCTCTAGAAAAATTTATCTCTAACTTCCAATGTGTGGTTACTATTCAATCATCCTTTAACCCAGGTTGCCAGTAATTTTTACTCAAAAAATCCTGAATGTGCAGAAATGTGAAAATATTCATGGAACATAGTTTCTCAACATTGGTGTGAGCAACCTATTGAAAGTAGAATTTTTATACCTTTAATAAGATGCTCCCACAAGCTTTAAACACATCATCTTGATTATTCAAATGATAGTCCTTGTATGTCTATTCTTACTTGGAGTGCCAATAAGTTATGTTTGAAAAGAATCCTATTTCTTCTGTACTTGGAAAGTTGCTGAAGCAATATTGATTAGTGGTCAACAGAAGGACCAAGGAACCCTGCTTTTATTCAGAAACCCCGGCAGTTACCGCAGTTTTGGGAACACAGCAACATATCTCAGGAATAAATCATTTATAATATAAAATTACACGGGATGTGAAATTTTCAAAAGAGATTCCCTATGTCAGCTGATAATGTGTATCTTAAGCTCTTTCCTAGAACACATATTGGCACTCAGTTTTGTTTTCCTTACAAAATAAAAAGATGTAAAGGTGAATTCTTGTTTCATAGAGATTGTCTGGGCAGGTATCAAAAAGTAATTCAGGGGCGCCTCGGTGGCTCAGTTGTTAAGCATCTGCCTTCGGCTCAGGTCATGATCCCAGGGTCCTGGGATCGAGCCCCGCATCGGGCTCCCTGCTCGGCAGGAAGCCAGCCTGCTTCTCCTGCTACCATTCCCTCTGCTTGTGTTCCCTCTCTCGCTGTGTTTCTCTCTGTCAAATAAATAAAATCTTTAAAAAAAAAAAAGTAATTCAATAACAACATTAAATCAAGAGCACATTGAACCAAGCAGAGTTTGACATTTTGAGAGTTAGGAAAAAATTGTTACCAGTTTCTAGTATAATACAATGGCCTTTCATTTCCGACTTTTCTTGTGTGTGGGCTGGGGAGGTTGGCCAAGGAATAGATAGAAGGGAGGAAATAAGGATGGAAATGGGGAATAAGTAGGAAATAAAGAGGAGACTTACAGGGATTTTCCAGGGCTGGTTTGACAGCAAGTCACTTTTCCAACGTATTACATACAAAATGAAACTGTTAGGTTTTTTTCTTTATTTTCATGTTTCTCCCACCTTCTCTTATTACCAGAGGGGATCTTAGCCTTGATCCTGTCACTTAACATGCGAGAGAAGAGACGGTCTCAGTACCCAAAACCAAGAGGTGCACCTTGGTTGAAGACTACACTTCAACGTGTAGATCTTTTTACTTTTGATACTTTTTAAATGGAATGATGGTAAAATAACAATATGTTTTTTAGGGGCGCCTGGGTGGCTCAGTGGGTTAAAGCCTCTGCCTTCGGCTCAGGTCATGATCTCAGGCTCCTGGGATGGAGCCCGGCATCGGGCTCTCTGCTAGGCAGGGAACCTGCTTTCCACCTCCCCTCTGCCTGTCTCTGCCTACTTGTGATCTCTCTCTCTCTTTCAAATAAATAAAAATTTATTTTTTATTTTAAAAAAATGCTTTTAAAATAAAAAGTTGCACTGTTAGGCCACTATCAATTTGCTTTTCTCTCTCACCTTGTAGTTTAGATACACACCCACCCCACCTCCACATGCACAGCCTTAATACATCTTTCCTATTGGCATTACATTTGTTTATTCAGGGAGGTACAAAAAGCTCAGAAATGAATACTTAAAATACAGTTCAGGTGTAGTGAGTCTTTAAGTCTACCAGAGTAACCCTAGGCTAACGTGATTCTTCCTAGTGATGGGGTAAAGCAGCAAGAGGCAAAAATATGATCTCTTGTCACCACTGTTAGGCAAGATGAAAGTGCCAATTTCACCTTTTTACGTTGCTAACCTCATAATACTAATTTCATAAGACCCATTTGTAAGCTTGACTGTTGCTTCATCAGAATAATTTAGAATTCCTTTAAACTATCAATTATTTTTGCATAGATTTTCACACATTCATAATAATTGGAAGAGAAATGATTTTGACAGATAAGTCAAAAGCACCTAGATCTGTTAAAAGCATGCGTATCTCTCACTTATCAAGGCAAGTCTCTACTTTTGTTGTAAAGCTAGGAATGCTGCTTTAAAATGGAGGTTCTGACCTGTCTCTGAAGAATCTGGTTCAGTAGGTCTAATATGGGACCTACTAAATTTTTCTTTTTAAGTGTGCCCCCTGGTTTTGATGCAGGTGGTGTTGGACCCCAATGAGAAGTTTCCAGTTTTATGTCAATGTTGCTAATATACATATAAGCATTTTAAAAATTGTACGTATTTTTTTCAATTCTTCCTTGAAGCCCTTCTGCTTTCTGTCATTGAAATAACAATTATTAACTTTCTCTTTGGTACTTATGCGTGTTTTGTCATGCAGCTACATCAGTTGTGAATTGTGTGGGGGTTTTGCTTTTATTTTCTTGTCTTTATTTTTGATTTGTCCTCATTAGCTTCATTATTAAGCCCTTGGGAGTACCTTACCTTCTGTTCCTCTGTATCTTACTAAGGTACCCGATTGTGTTGATTTGATAAAGGTTTTGACTGATTGAGATGTCCATAACAATGTAAATGTGGATTCTGGCTAGGATAAACATTATGTGAAGTTAAAACAAACTTATACTCCAGGCCTGGGAGGTTAGATATGCTGGAAATTATTTCTATTCTCATTAATGTATAACGAAGCTATCAGAAAATTATTGCATATGTATTTTTTGTTATATACTGACTCTACGCAGGGGACCAGTAAATGGATGAAGTATTTGTTGATAAAATCTTTACCATAATTATTTCCTCATTACTGCAACAAATAGAACTTTCTGAAATAAAATATAATGAAGTCTCTATTAATAAATCCAAATCAGACTCCTCTCACTTGTTTCTTGTCGCTGACAGCAATCTTGAAATTCCTTGCTGGCTGCAAAAAATTCTACTATAGCTTCAAAAAAAAAAACTATATGAAGAAAAATGAAATGTATGATAATTTTTTTCAATTTTCTAAGTTGAGCGTAAATGTTGACAGAGCTGACAGTCCCACATACACATGCACTAACATGCGAAGCATGTCTCATTTAGTATTCAAACACTCAGACTCTTTTTATGCTCTCAAGTTTTGCAATCATGTTTCCTTAAGGGATCTCTTTTTTGTTCATATTTTTACAGGGTAACTGGGATGTCACTGTAGTTTATGGTCTTTAAATTTTTTGACAAAAAATAAAAAGAGAGCAACTAAACTCTTGATTTCCTATAAATCCTATGAATATTTTCATTTTTAGAAAAACTTGAATTATGAATACTGTTTGGCAGAGTGCTTAAAATTCTGAGCCACAAGGCCATATTTGGTATTCTTCTTATTTCTTATCTTTTGAATGTATTATCTCCGAGCAAATGTCTATGGCTTGATTTCTTTTTTTTTGCATTTATCTATCGGAACGATTCTTTAATCCAATTCAGCCCTATTATTCTATCCTTTATTATTGACTTGTATGTGATAGTCATTTCAACTGATCCTGCAGGTCGTTATTACCTCTATTTTAAAATATGTTGGGTTATTACATTTATTCTATTTGTTTTAGTTTCTTCATTAAGAAAATAATAGATCTATCATCCATATGTTAAAAATCCATACCTTTAATTTTATCATTAACTCTATTGTAGTCAACTTTCGTATTTTTCCTTTACACTTTTGAGAAGCCTGTAAAATTTGACCGATAATTCTTGATTTGAATTTTACATGGTTTATTGCTTACCATCTCTAATGTCCTTTTGAATTCCACTGTGGCTTTATAAATGACCTATCATTCTCTTATACAGCTCTATTAGCGCCTTATTTTGCCATGTAAGCGATTATACTAATTAGGATAGACTAGCCTATGCAGCAGGAATAAATAACCAAACCTAAAATCTATGTAGTTCAATGAAAAAAAGTGTATTTTTTTCCATGCCGTGTATTCATCTGAAGGTGATGGTGTGCTCTGCTTCTCACAGCCGCTTGGTGACCCAAGCTGACGGAACCCCACCGTTACTTACCAGCACCATCTGGAATATGTTACATTTTCAGTCACAGCACTGTGATTGAGTTTTTCTGTCTCATTGGCTGCAAGCAGTCACTTAGTCCAGCAAACCGTATGGACCTGGAAAAAGGGGAGAATCAGATACGAGTAGCACTAGACATCTCTATCAGAGCATTTATGAAATCAGTGGTTATTTTTAAAAATTGTTTTGAGCACACAAAGCAGATACTGTTTAAATTTTACCTGTGTTTTTGATGGTAAAACTTTTTTAGAGGTATGACTGTTCTCTCCTTTGCTTTGGCAGAATCTAGAATACAGAGTATGAGACTACCATGTTTTAATATATTTTAATATGCTAAAAGAATATTTATATTATATAAGACATTTACAGACATCTTAAATTGCTTTCCCAAATTGAATACTGGGAAAGTGGTTTGCCTCTGTACCACTTACTAGGTTATTTCTTCTCATCCCTGATTTGAATTGAATGATCATCTTTGTATACGAAATGCTCATGTTTTTTAAGCACCTGGTAGGGAAAAGCATTATCTTTTTTTCCCCCTGAATTTTTCTTACTATTTGTATGCATTTAACCTTCAAGTGAATTTTAGAATCCTATTCTCAGCCTAAGATTTCTGAAAAGATGCAGGAAGTGGTTGTACATCATCAGTATTACCCACGATTAGTAGAAAGTCTTAGACTTTCATAGAGTCAGATTCTAATCTCAGCTTTGTCACATAACAGCCATTCGACCTTGGGAAAATACTAGACTCCATATGTCAGTTTCCTCATCTGTGAAATGTGGATGATCATATCACCTCCTTATTAGGGATGTTATAAAGTTGAAGGGTTAGTATTTGTAAAGCTCTTAAGACAATGTTTGATATTTTCTGTTAGTAGTTTTTTAAACGTAAATGAAGTAAATTAAAAACATGATGTGGGACTACACTGGAAATACATGAGGTTTTGAGAATACTATGTAAGAGGAAACGTATTTGTTCACATAGGTGGAAAAAGACATCATGTGTAAATGTGGGCTGCATTCTTCTTCCTGGTGTTGGTTTTCAGGGCAGATGAACTGTCGTTGTGCCTGATGTGATGTGTGAGGTCATCTGAGATTAGAACATCTGATGTTCCTGAAGAAACATTAAAATTCCTATCAGGAGACTCACATTCTGGGGGAAAGTCTACCCAACTTTCACCCTCAAAGCATTGTTGTTCATAGTAAAGCTTGCTTCTAGAGGCCTGTAAGTACCCATCTTCAGAAATAAAGTTGTAGGTTGTGAATTTTTTAAATCAAAGCAGTTTATTAAAAAATTATGTGCAGGCAATCATATATATTATTCTGAATGTTTTACTTTTATGTCTGTTTGTTGGGGTATGCTAGAAGTTTTATGTGATTGTAATATTGTTTAAATATAGGGTTTTTAAAAATCAAGTTTTGTATTTGAAGAATAATGAGATCTGCAAAGGAATAGCAAGAGCTGACTAATGTCCATTATAAATTAATATTCAAATATGGAGATGTTGGAGCTGAAATATGAATGTGCTCTTTACATTGCCAACTGAAGGCCCATGAATCCTCTCATTTTAAAATGTTAGGAATCCTTTGCCTCCCATTGCAATAGCAAGAAGTATAGGAGATGAACTATTTATTGCTGTGCTAACACAGAGCAATATACCCTTTTTATTACAGAATCAGGGAACAATCCTCTGAGATTCTTATTGAAGTAGAATGGAGTGCATTTTTATTGATTTGTTATTTCATTTAAGGCATCATTTTGCCTTCTTGCTCTCTTGTAGTATGAGTGTTCAATAAATAATACATTCTCTCTTGTACATGTTGCCGTCGAAGAATTTGTTTGCCTCAAAATAAGCCAGGTGTTTCTACGGCCCCCTATTCTGGCTTCTCTGTTGTTTTACATACCTGGACTGGTCTTAGTGGTTTTGTGTGATAGGAATTCAGGTTGTGAGATTGAAGGTGGCCTGGGATCAGCCGCTGAGTGCGCCGTGCTCGATGGCTGGGTTATGGACACCTCCCTGGTTGATGTGTGGTGATGGTGGCTGACCTCTTTGTGCCTGCCTGGTAACTGATTGATGGGATCCACCTCAGAATGATGATCGGTAGCCGGGCCTGACAGCAAGCAGATGTAAAAGTGGCTTTGCTGGTGAGAAACTTATTTTGTGGTCTGATTCAGCAGGGAGCATGGCTGTGACAGGAGCTATAGTTTCATAATCCAGAAAACAAGTGACAAGACCAGTCTTTTCAGAGAGGGTTATTTATGTATTTTAGCGATGGTTCCTTTCGGTCTTAATTAGAAATACGAACAACGTCACATTTAGATCGTTCTGTTAGGCCTGAAAAAGAAGGCAAGAGGAGACGGTTTTAAAATAGTACATAGTAGGATTTCAGTGAGTATTTCACGGAAGTCAGGATTAAATTAGAAAGCCTTTTTGGTTATTTCCTGAGGTCTTTTTCTCTGTGAAACTGCTCTGCTCTATGCCAGAACTGCCTGATGATAACGCATTCAGATGGGAAGAACCACCCTCTTGTCCTGTCAGGTCTGACGCTGCCCCATTTCAAGCCTTCCTTCAGGTGAGCAGTGGGGATTCTGCAGAGGGGTATGTGGTGTATACTACACAGACTTCATTAAACCAGATTTTTGTTGTTAGCTCACAGATTTTTGGACAGAATACGTTCATTTTTATTTGTAATATCCCATTTGGACCTTCCCTCTCTCGTTAGAACCTCAGTTTACTATATTCTGTACTTGTCCACTAACACAGCTTGACTGAAGCTGGAGGAATATGGAGAAGTACAGTGAGTGCACTTCTCTTCAAAGATGATTTGTAAAATGATGGGCCACTCTGGGACCTTACGGGTGGCCAATGTTAGATTTAGGTAGCAGTTTAAAATGAAAGGTCATTTTACTTTCTACTTTAGATTTCAAATTTAAGATCATTTGTAAAAGGGCCATGGCGTTATACCCTTTATAAAATAATGCATATTTCAATTACCGAAAAGTACTTCTGAACAAAACATGTATTTTGAAGTTACACTGTGACCTGTGCGTGATTTTAATTAGGCTTTAAAGACATAAATACCTTAGGTCATGACTCCTTCAACATTTGAATTCTTTTTGGGTTGCACAAAGGACATGCAAATGATGCTAACACATGCGTGGTGACACAGGATGGAGAAAACAGAGAAGGCAGAGGAAAATCTACAGCCAGGTATTGAAGAAGAAATCAGTATTTTGATCCTTATTTCATGTGTTTGTGTGTTTACTGTCAGTTTAAAGACTTGCACATTCTCCCAAACTGAAAGTAATGAGAGGTAAAAAGATAATTGAAATAAGGAATGTTAGTAAGAGGTCTCTAAAGTCAATAAGCATTATAATCATGAGCTATATTCCTTATTAATATTAGTTTACAATTTCCATTTACTTGTTAATGGTCTCTTGGTACTGTCTTGAATTCCATATTTTTGATTTGATAACATTTATTGTTTTTTTTCCCCTAATACAAAAGAAATCATCATTTTAAAAACTTTGGAAAATGTGTTCAATAAAAATTTAATGAAAAGCACTTGTGGGAAGATGATACATGATGAGATTTGCTTCAAAATAATTTTAAATGAGAAAAGAAGTAGGGTCTAGATGTATTGGCCGTGGTAACTTTTGGGTACACAGATTCATTATGCTGTTTGCTTTACTTCTCTGTCCTTTGAAAATTTCTCTAAGTAAAAACACCTCTAGTTTTCACTTCTCAGAGATAACTGTTTATTCTTCTGCACATACACATATTCATAAAAACACATACATACTCACACTTTTCAATTTAAACAAAATTGGCTCCCCCACACATGGTAGATCCAGTAGACTCCAGTAGAGATCCACTCTGAGTCTGGTAGAGACCAGGTTGCTCTTCTTAAATGTCCTTGAAAGGGTCATTTGCAAAGCACCCACTTCAGGTTTGTTGACTTGTCATTGGGCGGTCAGATATGCTGAGGAAGTGACTTGTGTACTCAGTTATGGGGGTTCAGCTCCAAAACGCAAAAAATTGTTACATACATTGACACTAAACTGTGAGTAAAACTTAGAATTTTCTTGTGTTTGATTCTGTGTTTAAACAGCTAGCATATCTTTCATAGGATATGTGAGAAAAGTAGAAAAAGCAGGGAGGCTCCCTCATTCCCATCCTCTCTTCTTTGTACTGTTTACTTCCTTTTCCTCTGAAAGAAATGGAGGGGAAACTGAGAAGGAATCTCAGAATGTTTAACTCCTGAGAGCAAAGTCTGAAAGAACTGGACTGCCATTTGGTCCCTCTTTCCCCAGCCTCTCTAGTGTCCTCCACCCCAAGCCCTAGCATGTGCCAATTTCACATGTAAAAGTTCTTTTCCAATATCCAGTCAATAAAAAAGTATTTTCTGAAACAAAATTTCTAGGACAGATCTTTAGGTAACATGACTCAAAGGACCCTCTAGGTGCTAAAGTGTTCCCGAATGATAATCCCTATAAAGGTATTTAATTATAAATCTCTTACTTGCTTCAGAGGTATTTTACCTTGATCCTTAGAAGAAATTCATATGCTTTCAATTTTGCACGAATGGCTTTATAATCTGGAAGTATGTGAGAAGCATTCCTAGTACTACAGTAGTTTTCAGAACATTGGAAGTAGGTGTATGTCCAGGTGTGGAAAAGAATCACATTGATTATGGGAAATTCATTTCCATTCATGAAGAAAATGGCTGCATACTTTTAAAACCCTTTTCTCAGTACAGCTCATGTTCTTAGGACAAGCCTTACTTTGCATGGGTAGTTGTTCTTGAATATTTACAGTGCATTAGGCAAATGCAGAGTTCTCACCATGCTGAGCCCATTCCAGAGACCATGAATTCTGTTCACGCCTATTTATTTCAGACATTTATCTTTATTAACATTTGTGTCTTACTGTATTCTTCCTACACTGTGATCGATGTAGTACTTTTGAAGCAGTTCTGGGCTCTGAGCTCTGGTGGCAAGACAAAGAGAAAAGGGAAATATGATGCTAAGGAAACAGTCTACACTGCAAAAGCATCAGTGAGTTGCATTGTAGAATTTTGGAGCAAACAAGATTTGTGTGTATCTTCAACAGAGTCAGTGACCTGTGTTTGTTCATAGTATAGGGCAGGAACTTAGAATATTTTAAAGCCTAACCTGGGCTTTTAAAGCCCTATAGTTTTAGATTAGGATTTATTATGAATTCTACTCTCAGGTTAGTTGCCACTTGGTTTGTGGCTGGGACATGACATCAATGCACAAACAAAATTTATGATTAGTGATTTTTTTCATTTATGCCTGCTTTAAAAATCTATGCTTGGTTGACTGCAATTAAAAATTGAGTGATAATTTAGTTTCAGTATTGTTATATCCTGTCATCTTTTATATTAACTTCTGCTGTAATTCCATAGGTGTTCTTCCGATATCAGAATATATGTCAACATTTAGTAAAAATATTTCCTCCAAATATCATGTCATTCTGTAATTGTTTTGTCTACTTGTATTTTAATTTCCCAACTTAGACCCTGTAAGAAATTGGTAAAATTATCATGTACTTTAACTTTTCATTTGTTATATGATAACTACATTTCTGTTGAAAACTTTCACTCATTCCCAGACCCAAGTAAAAAGTAGAAAAATATTTTTGAAACATATTGCCAAACCAAAGTGAGACACTCTTTTGGCCGGCTCCTGTGAGGTCACAGACCTAGACTACTCCACACATTAAATTGGTAGCTTGCTAAACATAAATGTTTGAATTAATCCTTGGAAATAAGGAATTTCCTTTATTTCAAAAGGATTGATTTTTTCCCCCTTCATGCTTTTATTTAAATTTCAGGTAGTTAAAATATAGTGTAGTATTAGTTTCAGGTGTAGAATTTAGTGATTCATTACTCAGATATAACACCTAGTACTCATCACAACTAGTGTCCATCACGCATTTAACCAGTCCCCTGCCCACCTCCGTCCATCAACTCTCAGTTCTTTATAGTTAA
Organism: Procyon lotor; assembly: GCA_028646535.1. Lineage (NCBI taxonomy): Eukaryota > Metazoa > Chordata > Mammalia > Carnivora > Procyonidae > Procyon > Procyon lotor. Next base: position 74,642,443 of record CM053611.1, read on the forward strand.
GAGTCTGTTCATGGTTTGCCAGTCCTCCCTTCCCCCTGCCATGTTCCTCTGTTCTGTTTGTTAAATTCCACATATGAGTGACATCATACAGTATTTGTCTCTCTCTGATTGACTTATTTTGCTTAGCATAATATTCTCCATCCATGTTGTTGTAAATGGCAAGATTTCATTCATTTTTATGGTTGAGTAATATTCCTCTGTGTGTGTGTGTGTGTGTGTGTGTGTGTGTGTGTGTGTGTGTATAACATCTTCTTAACCATTCATCAGCTGATGGACATTTGGGATTTTTCTGTAGTTTGGCTGTTGTTGATAATGCTGCAGTAAACATCAGCGTGTATGTATCCCTTTGAATCAGTATTTTTGTATCCTTTGGGTAAATACCTAGGAGTGCAGTTGCTGGATTGTAGGGTAGCTCTATTTTTAACTTTTTGAGATACCTCCATACTGTTTCCAGAGTGGCTACACCACTCTGCATTCCCACCAGTGAAGAAGGGTTCTCCTTTCTCCACATCCTCGCCAACATCTGTTGTTTCCTGTGTTGTTAATTTTAGCCATTCTGTCAGGTGCAAGGTGATATGTCATTGTGGTTTTGATTTGTATTTCCCTGATGATGAGTGATGTTGAGTATCTTTTCAAGTGTCTGTTGGCCATCTGTATGTCTTCTTTGGAAAAATGACTGTTCATGTCTTCTGCCTATTTTTTAAGTGGATTATTTGGTTTTTAGGTGTTTAGTTCTTTAAGTTCTTTATATATTTTGGATACTCATCCTTTATCAGCTATGCCATTTGCAAATATCTGCTCCCATTCACTTGGTTGCCTTTTGGTTTTGTTGATTGTTTCTTTTGCTGTGCAGAAGCTTTTTATTTTGATGAAGTCCCAATAGTTTATTTTTGCTTTTGTTTCCCTTGCCTCAGGAGACGTATCTAGAAAAAAGTTGCTGTGTTCTCCTTTAGGATTTTGATTTTTTCCTGTCTCACATTTAGGTCTTTCATCAATTTTGAATTTATTTTTGTGTATAATGTAAGAAAGTGGTCTAGTTTCATTTTTCTGCCTATTGCTTTTCAGTTTTCCTAACACTGTTTGTTGAAGAGACTGTCTTTTTTCCATTGGATATTCTTTCCTGCTTTATCAAAGATTAGTTGACCATAGAATTGTGGGTCCAAATTTGGGCTTTCTATTCTGTTCCATTGATCAATGTGTCTGTTTTTGTGCCAGAACCATACTGTCTAGATAAATACAGCTTTGTAATATAACTTGAAATCTGGAATTGCGATGCTTCTGGCTTTTATTTTCTTTTTCAAGATCACTTTGGCTATTAGGGGTCTTTTGTGGTTCCATACAAATTTTAGGATTGTTTGTTTTAGCTCTGTGAAAAATACTGTTGATAATTTGATGGGGATTGCATTAAATATGTAGATTGCTTTGGGTAGTACAGATGATTTAACAATATTTGTTCTTCCAGTCCATGAGCATGGACTGTTTTTCTACTTCTTTGTGTCATTCTCAATTTCTTTTATCAGTCTAAGTTTTCAGAATATAGATCTTTTACCTCTTTGGTTAGGTTTATTTCCAGGTATCTTATTATTTTTGGTGGAATTGTAAATGAGATTGATTCCTGATTTCTCATTATGATGCTTCATTATAGGTGTATAGAAATGCAACAGATTTCTGCATGTTGATTTTCTATCCTGTAACTTTACTGAATTCAAGTATCAGTTCTAGCAATTTTTTAGTGTAATCTTTTGGGTTTTCTATATAGAATAATATGTCATCTACAAATAGTGAAAGTTTGACTTCCTCCTTGCTGGCTTGTATATGGACATTCCTGTCTTGTTCCTGATGGTAGAGGAAAAGCTCTCAGTTTTTCCCCATTAAGAATGATTCTAGCAGGGCGCCTGGGTGGCTCAGTGGGTTAAAGTCTCTGCCTTCGGCTCGGGTCATGATCTTAAGGTCCTGGGATCGAGCCCCACATTGGGCTCCTGCTCAGTGGAGAGCCTGCTTCCCCCTCTCTCTCTGCTTGCCTCTCTGCCTGCTTGTGATCTCTCTCCTCTCTGTCAAATAAATAAATAAAATCTTTAAAAAAAATGATACTAGCTTGGGGCTTTTTGTATATGGCCTTTATGATGTTGAGATATGTTCCCTCTACCCCTACTTTGTTAAGGGTTTTTTTCATGAATGGATGTTGTACTTCATCAGATGCTTTTTCTGATCTATTGAGAGGATCATGTAGTTTTTATCCTTTCTTTTATTAATGTAGTATATCATGGTGATTGATTTGCAAATATTGAACCACCGTTGCAGCCCAGGGACAAATCCCACTTGATTGTAGTGAATGATTCTTTCAGTAAATTGTTGGATTTGATCTGCTAGTATTTTGTTGAGAATTTTTGCACCCACGTTCTTCAGGGTATTGGCCTGTGGTTGTCACTTTTTAGTGGTGTCTGTCTGGTTTTGGAATCAGAGTAAGACTGGCTTCATAAAATGCTTGGAAATTTTCCTTTTCTATTTTTTGGAATAGTTTGAGAAAGAATAGGTATTGACTCTTCTTTAAATGTTTGGTAGAATTTCCTTGGGAAGCCATCTGGTCTTGGACTTTTGTTTGCTGGGAGATTTTTGATTACTGATTCAATTTCTTTGCTAGTTGTCAGTCTTTTCCAGTTTTCTATTTCTTCCTGTCTCAATTTTGGTAGTTTATGTTTCTAGGAATTTAACCATTTCTTCCAGATTGTCCAATTTATTAGCATAAAATTTTTCAAAATATTCTCTTATTTGTATTTCTATGGTGTCGGTTGTTACTTCTCTCTCATTTGTGATTTTATTTATTTGGGTTCTTTCTTTTTCCTTTTTGATAAGTCTGGCTAGGGGTTTATAGATTTTATTAATTTTTTTCAAAGAACCAGCTCCTGGTTTCATTGATCTGTTCTACTGTTTTTTGTTTTTTTAGTTTCTCTATCATTTATTTCTGCTCTAATCTTTATTATTTCCCTTCTTCTCCTGGCTTTAGGTTTTGTTTGTTGTTCTTTTTCTAGTTTACTTAGGTGTACAGTTATATTGTTTGAGACTTTTCTTCTTATAGTAGGCCTGTATTGCTATATACTTACCTCTTATGACTGTTTTTCCTGTATCCCAAAGGCTTTGGGCCACCAAGTTTTCATTTTCATTTGTTTTCATGTATTTTTAAAATTTATTCTTTAATTTCCTAGTTGACCTCTTGTTTGACCTCCATGTATTTGTGGTCTTCCCAGATTTTTCTCTTGTGGTTGACTTCAAGTTTCATAATTCAGAAAATGAATTCATTCAGAATATGAATGATATTACCTCAATCTTTTTTTACTTGGGGGTCCTGATTTGTGACCTAGTATGTAATCTATTCTGCAGAATGTCCCATATGCACTTGAACATGTATTCTCTGCTTTGGGATGAAACAGTGCAGTGGGCAGTGTTTGGACTGTGGCCAAAATATGACAAGTTTTAACTAGGTGTGCTCTGGTCTGCTTATTACATGAGGCCTGATGCCACTTCCACTAGAACCAAAGGCTTGCAGAACTCTATTGTCCATAGACATGGTTCACAAAGGGAGTTTGTGCTGGTCTTCTGGGCAAGGGGCCTCCTGCACTGATCCTTAGGTACACTTGCTTAAGAAAAGAGTACCAGCAGAGTGCACAGGGGCAGGATTAGTGTGAGCAGGTTAGGCAGCCATTGTTCGTGCTGTGCTGTTTACTAAAGTTGGTTTATGCTAAGCAGCAGGGGAGGGAAATGGGACCAGCTAGCTTCTTTGTCCCAAGAAAAGGGACTCAGTGCTTGCCGCTCTCAGAAAAGCACTCCAGAAGAGTGATTAATATCCCCTTGTGTATCACAGGCATTTTTTTCAGATCACTGTTTTCACATTGTCCGTCTTCAGGTTGCTTGTCTGCCTGGAGCAGTGCAGTGCACTTTGGACTCTGTCCCAGCCAAGTTTACTGACTTTTAAAACTCCATACTTTAGGGGTCTGGTGTGGTGGGGACCTGTGTTGCTCTTCTGGGGGAGGATCTCACTGTGCCGGAATGGATTCAGGTTTGACCGAGAAGGGCCAGAGCACAGGGTCATGGAATTTGGAGCAATGCAGGCTAAAGAGCCAGTGTTTGGGTTAGCTGTCCTCAGCGGGTATCTGCTCCTGTGCTGAGGGGTGGGAGAGGGTAATGACGCCCATGGGTTCCTTTATCCCCAGAGAGGCCTCTCTGTGAATGCTACCTCTCACAGATGCAGGGAGAGTGAACATTTGCTCTCTGTGCACCTTGGGCGACCCTCAGATGGCACTGTCTGCCGAGTGGCTGTTTTTCTGCCTTCCCTCCAGGAGCAGGGTCGTGTCCTTAGGGCTTTATCCCAGATAAGCCTACTGACCTCTAAAACTCCAGTCTTTGAGCCCTGCTGGTTGCAAAAACTCAGGAAAATCAGCACCTCTCATTTTCCCAGCCAACAGCTTTGGGAGAATTGTTCTCCTTGTACATATCCCTATGTGCTCCTCTTGCTGTCATCTTTCTCCAAGACCAGGGCTCCCTCCCCTCTGCTGCACCTGTAATCTATTTCTCCTCCAAGCCACATTTCCCCATTCCTACCTTCCTCGATGCGGCATCGTCTCTCCTTCTAGTTGTGCGGTTCGTTTTCTCAGTCCTCAGGTTACATTTACATACACACCACAGAGTGGGAAGAGGAAAGTTCAGGTGAGTGTATAAGCATTTCTTCTAAGAACAGTGGCACCTAACAGTTCTTCTAGGTTCCATTAGCCAGAAATGTGTCTTAAGGTCACACCTAGATGCAAGGGAGGCCAGGAAGTGTCTTTAGCTTTACAGGTGTTTACCTATTTAATTTGCAAATTTCAATTTGGGATTTCTGCTATTTAAGGAAGAAGGCGATGATGAATATTCATGAAGAACCAATGGTCTCTTCTAGAGATGTTGTGTGTGCTAATCAGTCAGTGCTTTGGGTGAATCTAAGCTACTGATTCTGATACTCACTGGGCCCGAGGAATATCATTTTATCATCTGTTATAATTGGCAGTTTGAGAAAGATTGCATTTGAGAAAGTGGGTATCATCTTAAAATGTTGACATGGGCTAAGTGGGGGATAACAGCAAGGACAGTTAAACCACTAAGTTGTGAGTTTCTTGAGAGTAGATGCTGTTGCTTGTTATTCACTTTTCCATTCCCAAATTTAATGTGGTTCTTAGCTTATATTGTATGACTAATAAATACTAAATGAATACGTGAAAATAAATCCAGTAAGAGGGTAAGAAAGGAGGATACCATATAAGGAAAAGAGGACAAGTGCTTAAATTATTTAATTCGTTGTGTTTTTTTAAAAAGTTGTTTTATGTTTTTGTTTTCTCATTTTTGCATTTGACTTTCTCTTAATATTCAAAATTAGTGGTCCAAGACACATACTTTCTCTCTGAACCTTGTGTGAGACTAAAATATATAATGAGTCATAGAAAGTATACCATTTTTCTATCCAAACATAAATGTAACTTAAACTATACATCTGAATGTAACCTAAATATTTTCAACAACTCTGATATTGATAAATTTGAAGCCATTCCTCAAGTAATAGAGGCATTCAGGCATTCTGTATTTTTATTTTAATACTATATGTGATGATAAAATTGACTATTGTACATTGAAAACAAATTTTGGGATTTGTCAAGCTTTCACAGTACAAGTATATGATTCTTAGATTATATTGTATGAATTCATTTTTGTTTTCAATCACATCTTCTAGTAGTACTTCAGTAAATAGCGTTATGTTAAAAATTGATTAGTTTATATAAGTAATTGCCCTTTGTGATATCTAGGTGTATTTCTGTCCTCAAACACACTTTAAAACATGTGTAGACACACACACACTTTGTGTATGTGTTTATAAATGTTTCCTATTAGGGAAGTATAAGCCAAATTGCCTTGTTAAGAAATAGATGTTTTAAACATTAAAATATAAAGGACTTATTTAGTCTATTTTGTTCTGGCATGCAAATAAACTAGACAGCTCCATTAAGCAATACATAAATGGGTAACTTTTATGTTAACTAACTTACTCAAGTTGCCTTAATTATAGTCAGAGCAGGAAAATATTCCATATTATATTTCATACAAATATGGTACAATTTTGCAGATATATAATTAATTGTATACCTTTTGCACTCTGTCCCTTCTCTGATATGAATAGAAATTGTTGTCTGTAGATATTTCACTTATATAAAATATTTTGAACTTCTCGCATACCCCTGACTATATGTGAGGGTGTGTACTTACATACACATCATGTTGTTGATCACTCTTGATGTGAAGGGTGATGTTATTATTTCTCATTTTATAGATGAAGACACTGAGTTCTTATGTGGGATACAAACCTAGTTCTGATTACAAGACTCCTGTTTATTGCAGTTTGCTCTGTTTATCTCCCCTCCTTTTTTTGATACTTACCCATTTTTATCTTGTACTTGTTTGTATTTTTATTTATTTACTAAACTGTGAGCTCCTTGTAGAGAAGAACTGAATTATAAGGAAAAAAATGTTTCTTATATGCCAGCTGTTTAAGCAAGTAGCATTTTTATACCAGAATAGCAAAGATGCTCATTTTGACTTGGAAAATTTACTGAGACTGTTTTATTTTCCTTTTGGATCTGGGGCCTAGGTTTCCTAGTGTGTGAAGGATCTGGGGAAACTTCCCTGAAATTTCTGCTATACTTTCATCACAAGTTTTACTGCAAGTCCTTAATTTTTTAATGACTTTCAAACAAAGTAGAAAAGAGGATGGAACTACTAAAGATTAAGCAATAAGTGGTATTTTTCATTTTTCCTTTAACAAACTAAAGAAACTTAAGAATTTCTTCTTCTGTTGTATTTAAGTTAATACCACTTATTAGTTCGATCTTAGAAATGTTTCATATAAAAAAATTTATTATACACATACTACTGAAAACATGGAATTTTCCTCTTTAACTTGGATATAAGGAAAAGCTTATCTAATTATGACTCAAAATCAAAAGCCAAATAAAAAAACAATAATTTGACCACACACACACACACACACATGCAATTCAGGGGATAAGACACCATTCACAAAGTAAACAAAAACTGATGAATTGGCAGTAAATATTTGCAACATGTGCCATAGAGGACTCAGTATGTCCTTAATAAATAAATAATTATGAAAGATAGGAAAAAAAACCCAGAACTCCAAAAGAAAAATGGGGAAAAGATATAGCCAATTCAAATTTGTAAGAGAAGATGTAAAGATGTTCCTTAAGCAAAGGAAAAAAGGTCCAAATTAACTGATTATTAATGTGAGTAAAATAATACTGAGATACTTTTCTTAACCATCAGGTGAGTGAAAATGAGTACATATCATGAGAGATGCCATTTGTGAGACCGTGAGGAAATAAGTGCACTGAGGCATGGCTTGTGGAAATGTAAAATGGTACAGTCCTTCTGAATGAGAATTTGAAAGTACCTTGCAAAATTACATATGCTATTACCTTTTGCCCAGCAACTGCACTTTGAGAACTCTCCCCTGTAAGTACATCTATAGCAGTATGGAAATACCTATACAGGTTTACTCATTTCAAGTTAAATTAGAATTGCAGAATACTGGAAATGACGCAGATGTTCACGTATGCAAGAATGGCTGAGTAAGCAGTGTTAAATCCACACAGTGGAATACTATACAACAGCAAAGAAGCAAGACCAAAACCAAAAAAAATTAAGCAAAAAATCACAAAGTGAAAAAGATTGTAATATGCCATTTTTTGTATCAGAAATAGGGAGTGTAAGAGAATCTAGTGTGTCTGTTTATTTGTCCAAAATAAATATGGGAAGGATAAACCAGAAACTAAAATTGTTAACAATAGAAGAAAGAGTGAAAGGGGGTTGAAATGAGAGTTATACTTAATATAGATTATGTGTAGCTGTGAGAGTTATAAACATGATCCTTTCATATATCTTTCTCCAAATAAACAATTAAAATCAATCAGGATGTGGGGAGAACCCAAAATGGAATTTAAGGAATAACAAATGAACGTAACTGTATTATAGATGAACAATATCACCATACTGAAGATGAGGAAAGAAAAGATTTAGGTAAATTTGGAAAACAGTATTTGGCTGTGTACTGTAAGGTTGGAGACAAAGATGAACATAATACAAATATTATACTGTATTAATGAAGACATTTCTCCGGCATCTGGTTTAACAATTCTAAACTACTTCATGCATATTAGAACTGAATAAATAAATGAATATATTGTGGATAAAGAGCCAGATTTCTTAGAGAAAAGAGACACAAATAGAAAAGGGAGAAGAGAAACCTTATATGAACCCATGGTTTTGGTGAGAATCAGAGCTGTCAATGTGATCTCATGCTTTTTGATATATAATCAGAAAATTCAAACATAGATATAGATGGGTGTGTGAGCATGCACATGCGTTGGTATACATATGTATAGCCCAACTTTGTCTGCTTAACAGTGATACCCTAGTAGCAGTAAATACCCCTAACACAGGTCTTGGTCTCTAAAAAAATTCTCCCATAAAAGGTACCACGGCTCTTGGGAGAAATGGTTGACTTTAGGATTGGGAAAGGGAAAATAGAAGCTTGGGACATTGTATGTTGTCAGAAATTAAGTGCTTAAAAAGTGATGATAAAGGAGTAAAGTCATCAGAAGGATATAACAATTGTAAATATATTTACACCCTACATCACAGTCATAGTAGATTTCCATAGTCATAATACACATTCATCCCAAGTGCACATGGGACATTTTCTAAGATAGACTATATGTTGGCCGTAAATTAAATCTCAATTGATTTAAAAAGACAGAATTCAGACAAAGTATCTTTTCTGATCACAACAGGATGAAGTTAGAAATCAATAATAAAAAGATAACTGATAAGTTTTCAAACTTGTGAAAATTAACACACTTTTGAGGAACCAGTTTCGAAGAAGAAATTAAAAGGTAAATTTGAAAATATTTAGGGACAAATGAAAATGAAACACAACATACTAACGTTTATGGGACGCATCACAAGTTCTAATGGGAAAATTTATAGCTATAAATGCATACATTAAAAAATAAGGAATATCTCAAACCAACAATCTAATTTTACAAAATAAAGATGAATAAAAAAGAACAAGCTAAACTCAAAAGTAGCAGAAGGAATGAAATAATAATGATTGGAACAGAGATATAGAGAGAATAGAAAAAACAAAAGGGAAATCAGTGAAACAAAAAGTTGATTCTTTGAAAAGATCAACAAAATTGACATTAAGCTAGATGGGACTAAGGGGGAAAAAGAAAACTCAAGTTACTGAGGTCAGGAATATAAGTGGGGACATTACTACTAATTCTACAACCATATAAAGAAAGGATTATAAGGAAGTGCTATGAGCAGTTGTACAGAAATAAATTGGATAGTCTTGATGAAATAGGCAAACAGCTAGATACATAAAGATCTATCAAGATTAAATCACAAAGAGGGGCACCTGGGTGGCTCAGTGGGTTAAAGCCTCTGCCTTCGGCTCAGGTCATGATCTCAGGGTCCTGGGATCGAGCCCCGCATCGGGCTCTGTGCTCGGCAGAGAGCCTGCTTCCCCCGCCCCCCCACCCCCGCCTGCCTCTCTACCTACTTGTGATCTCTCTCCCTCTGTCAAATAAATAAATAAAATATTTAAACAAAAAAGATTAAATCACAAAGAAATAGAAAATCTAAATAGACCTATGACTAGCAAGGAAATTGAGTAAGTAATCAGAAGTTTCCCAACAGAGAAAAGCCATGGGCCTGATGGCTTCACTGAAGAATTCTTCTAAGCATGTAAAGAAGAAATAATGCTAATCCTTCTGAAACTTCAGATAATTGAAGAGGAGGAAACATTTCTTCACTCATTCTATGAGGGCAGCAGTGCCCCAATATCAAAGTCAGCAAAGATACTACAAAACTGTAGACCAGTATCCCATATGAACATTCGTGAAAAAAGCTTAAAAAAACCAAAACACCAAAACACCTAAAATAACCCCCAAATTCCTTCACTTAGCAAACAGGATTCAATATTAAAAAGGACTATACACCATGACTTAAATGGGATTTATTTCTGGAATGTAAGAATGCTTCAACATGAAAATTGGTCAGTGTAATATGCCACATCTTCAGAAGGAAGGATAAAATCTACATGATGATCTCAATTGATGCAGAAAAAAGCATTTGTAAAAACTTAATAAATAATAAAGTCATCTATGAAAAACCCATAGCTGACATCATACTCGATGGTAAAAGACTGAAAATTTGCTCTAAGATCAGGAACAAAGTAATGATGCCATTTTTATCACTTTAAATATACGACTGGAAAATCTAGTCAGAGCAATAAGCAAGAAAAATAAATAAAAAGCATCGAAATTGGAAAGGAAGTAGTAAAATTATCTGTTTACAGATGATATGATCTTATACATAGAAAACCCTAAAGATTACTCACATATACCCACAACTGTCAGAACTAAATGAATTCAGCAAAGTAGTAGGATATAAAACACACAAAAATCAGTTGTACTTATATTCATGAACAATCTGGAAAGGAAATCACAAAATTCCATTTATAACAGTATCAAAAAGAATGAAGTACTTACGGATTAACTTGGTCAAATTTGTGAAACACTTACACAGAGAAAACTACAAATCATTGCTGAAAGAAATTAAAGAGGATATAAATGAGACATCTCATGTTTATGGTTCGGAAAACTTAATTTTTAAAAAAGATTTATTTATTTGAGGGGAGGCAAGGGGGTAGGGGCAAAGAGAGAGAGAATGTTAAGCAGATTCTGCACTGAGCATCAATACCGCCTGACACGGTGTTTTATCTCAGGGCTCTAACTAAGGTCACAGTCACAATCTGAGCCAAAACCAAGAGTCAGATGCCCAACTGACTGCACTGCCCAGGCTCTCCTGGACAACTTAATATTGTTGAAGTGTAATACTAACAAAAGCAGTATACAGATCTAGTGCAATCTATAAATAAATCCCAATGACTTTTTTTTCCCCTAGAAAATCCATCCTAAAATTCATACAGAATCTCAAGGGACTCCAAATAGCCAAAATAATCTTCAAAAAGAACAAAACTGAAGGATTTCTACTTCCTGATTTCAATACTTTTCAAAGCTACAGTAATCAAAACTGTGGTATTGACGTAGAGACAGATATATAGACCAATGGACTAGAACAGAGCCCGGAAATAAATTCTCATATATATGTTCAAATGATTTGTGAAAAGGTGCCAAGACTATTCAATAGGGGAAGGACACTTTTTTTTAACAGATGGTGCTGGGAAGTGGCTATCCACATGCAAAATTATGAAATTGGACTTTTATCTAACACCATATATAAAATTAATTCAAAATGGATCAAGATTCTAAGTGTAAGAGCTAAAATGAGAAAATCTTAGAAGAAAACATAGGACAAAGGCTTTATAACATTGGATTTGATAATGATTTTTGGATATGACATCAAAGGCACCGGTTACTAAAGAAAAAATAGACAAATTGTACTTCATGAAAAATGTCAAACATTTCAAAAGACTCTAAACAGTAAAAAGGCAACTCACAGAATAGGTTAAAATAGTTGTAAATCAGGTATCTGTTAAGGCATTAATATCTAGGGTATATAGACAATTTCTAAACCTCAACAACAAAATAAGCAGAATAAAGGATGAGCAAAGGACTTGATTAGATGTATCTCCAAAGAAGATACAGAAGTGGCCAACACACACGTGAAAAGATGCTCAACATCATTAATCATTTAGGGAAATGCAAATCAAAAGCACAATAAGATACCACTTTTACACCCATTAGCATGACCACTATTAAAAACAAATAGAAGACAGATGTTGGTGAGTATGTGGAAAAATTGAAACTTTTGTATGCCCTTGGTGGGAATGTAAAATGGCATAGCTGCTCTGGAAAACAGCATGGAGGTTCCTCAAAAACTGAAAAAGTTATCATGTGATCTTGCAATTGCACTTCTGGGTGTACACCCAAAATAATTGAAAGCAGGATCTCAGAGAGGTTATCTGTATAGTCATTCACTCTAGTTAAAACAGAAACAACCCAAGTGTTCATTAACACATGAATGGATAAAGAAAATGTGTCATATACATACAATGAACTATTATTTGGCATTTAAAAGGAAATAAATTCTGCACAACTCTATTACCTGGATAAACCTTGAGGATATTATCCTAAGTGAAATAAATCAGTCACAAAAAGGCAATTACTGTATGATTCTAAACTTATACCAGTTACTTAGAATAATTAAAATCCTAAAGACAGAAAACATAAAGGGTGTTACCAGGGCCTAGGGACAAACGGAAAATAATGAATTATTTAATAGGTACAGAGTTTCAGTTTTACAGGTGAAAGAGCCATGGGGATTCTAATGGTTGCACAACAAAACAACTTGATTAAAAAATGGACAAAAGACTTGAATAGAGAATTTTTTTAATTGAAATGCAACAGAACTGATGGAAGGTACTTAAAAGTACTTGGGTACCAACTTGAAGGAGCTTCTAGGTCAAACTAGGACAAATTTGAACAAGACAATAAATAATGAGAATGTTGGAGTATAACTCATAGAATAAAACAAATATCCATACTGATGTAAATAAGTTACTGAATACATAGCTTATAGAGTAGAGACTGCTTTTCCACTCAGCCTTTTCTTAATCCCTTTAAGACCATTTTTAGGGAGGCGTGTATTTTTAGATACATAGATAAAACATTTGTCTAAAAGTAGGACAACTTGTTCAACAGGAGTCCTATATTCCAACTTTATCTGATTAAACTGCCATTAAGAAATGAAATTTCAAGGAAGCGTTGGCATGAGAAATTGAATGTTTAAAAGTAACACATAAATCCTCATAAATAAGATGGAGAAAAAGGATAAAGAACAGAAGTTCATTAGCTGGAGTGGAACAGCTCAGAACTTTATAGGAAGCAAGTCTTGAGGGAAGATGTGTAACTAAAAGATTTACATGGGAAAGACTTGGGTTTACAATTAACATGCCCTAAGTAGCTATGAGCAAATTATTTTGAGTTAGAGAATCGTAGAAATTTAGTAGTCCTTTAGGGTTCTTATTTTACAGAGGAAGAACCTGAAAACATGATGGAAACAGTGGACTTAAATTATAACTATTATGCTATTATATTGTCGATCGTTGTGCAGTAATTTGTTGTTTGAAGAAGGTTTTCTAGTGAGATAAGGAGTGGGAAAATGTCTTTGAAATTAGAACATAAGTTTCAAAAATCACTCGTTCTGTGCATGAGGGTTCCTTTCCCTCCCTGTCCTCACCAACACTTGTTATTTCTTGTGGTTTTGATTTTAGCCATTCTGGCTGGTGTAAGGTGATACCTTATTATGATTTTGGTTTGCATTTCCCTGTTGATGAGTGATGTTGAACATGTTTTTATGTGTCTGTTGGCTATCTGTGTGTCTTCTTTGGAAAAATGTCTATTTGGGTCCTCTGCCCATTTTTAAATCAGATTATTTGGGGTGTTTTTGGTGTTAAGATGTGTAATTTCTTTATATACTTTGAATATTAACCCCTTATCAGATATATCATTTGAAAATATCCTCTTCCATTCAGTAGATTGCCTTTTTGTTGTTACTGATGGTTTCTTTCACTGTGTAAAAAGCTTTTCATTTTGGTGTAGTCCCAATAGTTTAATTTTGCCCTATTGGTGGGAATGCAAATTGTTATATCCACTGTGGAAAACAATATGGAGTTCCTCAAAAACAAACAAACAAACAAAAAACCTCTAGACATCAGCTCAGGTTATGATTTCAGAGTTGTGAGATCAAGCCCTGCATTGCGCTTTGTGCTGGGCTCCATGCTGGGTGTGGAGTCTGCTTGAGATTCTTTTTCACCCTCTCCCTCTGCCCCTCACCCACCTCTGTCCCCTTGTCTAAAAAACCCACGAAAAACATATGGTCCACTAATTCTACTATTGGGTATTTACTCAAAGATAAAAATACAAATTCAGAAAGATAAACGCACCGTTTTATTTATTGTAACATTGTTTACAATAGTGAAGGTGTAGAACCAACCCAAGTGTTTATCCATAGATGAATGGATAAAGAAGATGTGGTATATATATACAATGGAATATTATTCAACCATAAAAGGATGAGATCTTGGTATTTACAACAACATGGATGGAACTAAAGGATATAATGCTAAGTAAAATCAGTCAGTCAGAGAAAGACATACCGTATGATTTCACTTATGTGAAATTAAAGAAACTGTTTTAAAACAAACAAAAATAAGAAGACAAACAAAAAATAGACTCTTAACTACAGAGAATAAACTCATGGTTGCCAGAGGGGAGGGGTGAAATAGGTAATACAGATCAAGTGTACATTTACCTTGATGAGCACTGAGTAATGCATAGAAATATAGAATTATTATATTGTACTGAAACTAATATAACAGTGTATGTTAATTAGTTGCTCCTCACCTCCCCCCAAAACAACAAAAAACAGAAATCAACTGTTATTTTATATTTGTGAGGTAGGTGTTCTACCTTCCTTTCACTCATCTAACAAATATTCCCCAGAAGCCCACTGATCTGGAGGAAAGTAAAGTGGTTATAGGCATACTATTCTTTTCCACTTCTTTTTTTTTTTTTCTTAAATTGAAATCTAGTTGACATACAATGTTACAGTATTAGTCTCAGATGTACAATATAGTGATTCAATAACTCTATACTGTGGTCACCATAGCTACCATCTGTCACCATACAATAAAAGCACACTATTTCTAAAGTTTTTATTTAAATTTCATTTAGTTAACATACAGTGTAATGTTAGTTTCAGATATACAGTATAGTGATTCGAGACTTACATATATTACCTGGTGCTCATCACAACAAGTGTCCTCCTTAATCCCCATCACCTATTTCACCTGCCCTCCATACCTCCATTATGGTAACTGTTAGTTTGTTCTCTGTAGTTAAGAGTCTGTTTCTTGGTTTGTCTCTCTCTCTCTCTCTCTCTCCCCCTCCCTCACTCTTTTTTCCCTCATTTGTTTTGTCTCTTAAATTCCATGTTTGAGTGAAATCATATGGTATCTGTCTTTTCTGACTTATTTTACTTAGCATAATACTCTCTGGCTCTGTCCACTCTGTCCATGTCATTACAAATAGCTAGATACCATTCTTTTTTTATGGCTGAGTAATATTCCAGTGTGTGTGTGTGTGTGTGTGTGTCTGTGTCTGTGTGTATTATGTACTATATATCTATATCTATATATATCTTCTCCATATATTCATCATTCATTGGACATTGGCCTGTTTCATTAATGTGGCTATTTTAGATAATGCTGCTATAAACAGGGTGCAGGTATCCCTTTGAATTAGTATGTTTGTATTCTTTGGGTAAACACCTAGTAGTGTGATTGCTGGATTGGAGGGTAGCTCTATTTTTAACTTTTTGAGGAACCTCCATAATGTTTTCCAGAGCAGCTGTACCAGGATGCATTCCCACCAACAGTGCAAGAGGGCTCCCCTTTCTCCACATCCTTGTCAACACCTATTCTTTCTTGTATTGTTGATTTAGCCATTCTGATAGGTATAAGTTGATCTCTCATTGTAGGTGAATCTCATTTCTTATGTCTATTTTTTACTGGATTACTCATTTTTTTGAGTGTTGAGTTTTCTAAGTTCTTTATATATTTTGGATACTAACTCTTTATTGGATATTTCATTTGAACATATTTTCTCCCATTCTATAGGTTGAATAAAAGCACAGTTTCTAATTCAGAATCAAGCTGCCTCCTTCCACCATTTACTATCCAGATGAACTTTGGTATCTTATTTGACCTTTGTATGGCTTAATTTCCTCGTCTGTAAAATGGAGAGAATTAAAGTCTCAAATTCACAGGTTTTCAATGAGATGGTAATGAACATGGTACTGAACATGGCTTATAGAAAATGCTGTGTAGGGGCACCTGGGTGGCTAAGTGGGTTAAAGCCTCTGCCTTCGGCTCAGGTCATGATCTCAGGGTCCTGGGATCGAGCCCCATATCGGGCTCTCTGTTCAGCGGAGAGCGTGCTTCCCTCTCTCTCTCTGCCTGCCTCTCTGCCTACTTGTGATTTCTCTCTCTCTGTCAAATAAATAAATTAAAAATCTTAAAAAAAGAGAAAATGCTGTGTATTGAAGCTATTATAAACTGTAGTTCATTTGAAAGGACAGCATAAGGCTGAAGAGTAACTCTACCACTGATAACAACAGTACATATAGGATCATCATTGAAGCTGAGTTTCAATCCAGTAGAAGTCATGTTTCTTCCTTTGAGCTAACTATGTGTTTTTAGGTCCTGGAAGAACTAACTAGTCTTTACAAGCAACAGGCTAAAGAATTTATCTGTACTATTGCTAAACAAATTGAATGGGAAATTTCCTTTATGAAAGGCCAAAAAAGAAAATGTATAGAGCACCTTAATATAGCCATTTTTTTTATTAATCAAAAATGGTACTCTACCATGTGAACTAATTTTGCTGAAATCCTTTATGTAAGTAGAATATATATTTGAATGCGTGATTTTGTGTGTGTACATATTTTTTTTAAAGTAAGCTCTATGCCCAAAAAGGGACTTGAACTCATGACCCCGAGATCAAGAGTCACATGCTCTACTGACTGAGCCAGCCAGGCCCCCATCATATTTATATTTTAATGCAGAACTAGGCAGATATTTCTGCAGGATTTCCTGTTTGCAATTTAATTGAATAAGATATGCTATCCATTGGAACCAGTATTTTCCTCCAGAGAATAGCATCAAGGTCACCTGTTTTTGGTTTTTCTTTTTAAATTTTGTTTTGTTTTAAAATTGTATCATGCTGGCTGCTTTGTATAATTTGACTGTGAGGTTAAAGCTCTGCCATTTAATAGGGAAAGTGATGGCTTCATTCCTTATGAGTGGCAGATCTAAGTTTTTTTTTTTTTTAAGATTAATGTATTTTAGAGCAAGGGAGAGAGCATGCATGCATGCAGGGGGATGGGCAAAGGGACAGAGAGAATCGCAAGCAGTATCTAGCCTGAGCTAATTATACATATGGGGGAATGAGCATGGGTAGAAAAGGTGAGGAATGCTCCCTTCCCTTGGGGGGAACCATGTAGATAACTACCTTCCACATCAAGAAAACTAGAAAACATTTTAAAGCTTTTTTTTTTTTTAGCTCACTAAGTCTTAGTATATTTACTTTTATGATTATCTAGAAAAAATGTCTATTTGCTATTATATTATAGAAACAGCCATATGTTTCACACCTCCCTCATAGGAGCCTGTATTCTGTAAATAACCAAGTCCATGTACAGACTAAATGTAAGAACCTGGTCAAATAAAAAATGTGATTAAAATTATATAATAAGGCACTGAATTTTTGTAAGCATGCATCATAAGTTTATGCACATAATGTGTGCCTTATCATCTGGCTTGTGACCTGAATTATTGAAGTTATTGTGTATGTATGTGTGTTTCCCCCCTTCTCTTCAGAGCTTAGAAACTCCACGTCAGAACTATTACTGAAGATCAAATTGATGTCAGCCAGGAAACCGTAATTTCCTGTCACTTGGCCTTGAATTAATACATTGAGTTTTCAGACAATAAACGAATTTAGCTAAAAGATGCAAGTTTTTTTTTCTACTTATCATTTGTACCTAAGAATATGAACATTTTATACTGTTCCATCTCCATTACACATACATTTATTGGCTCAGAATGAGCCAATAAACCCTCCTTGCGTACTTTTTTTTTTCCTCCTTGCGTACTTTTATTTGAACTAATCAAGTCCAAACTTCCTGCTGAAAACTCATGTATGTTCTTTTAAATGTGGGCTGCAGAGCAGCCACAGATTTTATTTATCTGATAAAGCAAATGACCTACCATTTCCAGTACAGCGATGAAGCAGAGCAGCCATGTTGCAAGAAACAATGTTTTCCCCTGCTGTTTTTATTAGTTCTGCATATCTCAAGTGAGAAAGATGGAATTTTATAAGAACTTAGTTGGTGAAGTATGATGCAAGGCAGTTAATTTTTCTTTAAGTATTCTCTGAATACTTGGTAT
This sequence comes from Procyon lotor, assembly GCA_028646535.1. Classification (NCBI taxonomy): domain Eukaryota; kingdom Metazoa; phylum Chordata; class Mammalia; order Carnivora; family Procyonidae; genus Procyon; species Procyon lotor. The sequence goes on from CM053611.1 coordinate 74,660,576, forward strand.
GCAAGAAAGAAGCTTGTTTTGTCTACATAATTGGGTTGCAGTTCACTGCAAACTAACCCACAAAATTTGTGTTCTTTTAGCCTTGACTTTCTGGTTGCCAGTTCCACTATGATGTCACAAAAAGGGATTGATTTATTTGTGGGGGCATTTATGGGGCAACTGGTAGCACCAGGTCTCTTTTTAATTGTGTGTAGTGGAATCAAGTAGAGCAGAAAGATTTCCTGAGGTTAACTTGATGGGAGTTCTTGGCTGAAGGAATGAACTGGGAACTCAGCTTAGGGGTTGGGGCCAGGGTAGAACCTTAGGCATTTTTTCTCTTTCTGGTCCAGGAACGATTTCTGACACATAGGAAACTCTGGGAAAAGAAAAAAAATGTTGTTAAGGGAAGGATACCAAAGAAGAGTCCATTTTTTCATGATAAGGAATTTGAGCTAACATGGTGGTCAAGTCAGATGTGTTCCAGGGGTACATGATGTGGTGACTGTAACTGTCAGCAGGAGATCTAGGGACAATTTTCCCTTGACCTGGACTGTAGCAATATATTGAAATTAGAGATCATTCTCCCTGTTCATCCTGTAAATGTCAGCAGTCATCTTGGAACAACCAAAAAGAGTCCCCTGCCCCCCGGCGCATTATCAAATGCCACTTAGGAGGGATCATAGCCCTGCAGAAACCCACTGTTTGGGTCCCATAGTTAGTTGTTGGGTTGATTGACTTGTCTATTATAAGTATTTTTACATTCTAGAACTCCTTTTTAAACATTTATTTTTATTGTGACCTCTACAATGTTGGGAAAAGCAGAATGAATAATAATGATTTACTTTTGGGTACTCAGCGTCCAGCTTTACCAGATTTTAATATTTTGCTTTAGACATTTTTTTAAAGACGTGGAATACTGCATCATTATTAAGGCTTTCTTTGCAGTCCTCTCTAATCTTATTTCTATGCCCTCACCTCAGAAAAAACCATGCTATCCTGATTTTGAATTCATTACTTCTTACAGTTTTTATGCTTTTACCACACTTGCATATATTCCTAAATGGTATTTAGTACTTCTGTATATATTTTAAACTACTTACAAATGATATCACTCTGTTCTTGCATAACTTCCTTATTTGGTAAATAATTATGCTATCAAGATTTGTTTATGTGGATGTGTAGGGCTTTAGTTCGTTCACTTTAAATGTTACAGACCATTCCCTTGTACAAAAATATGCCACAATTTATCTAATTCCTGATGCTGGATATTTGGATTACTTGAATTTTTTTTTAATCAATCTCAAGGATGCTATGATGAGCATTCTTTTTTTTTTTTTTTTAAGATTTTATTTATTTGACAGAGAGAAACACAGTGAGAGAGGGAACAGAAGCAGAGGGAATGGTAGCAGGAGAAGCAGGCTTCCTGCCGAGCAGAGAGCCCAATGCGGGGCTCTATCCCAGGACTCTGGGATCACGACCTGAGCCGAAGGCAGACGCTTAACGACTGAGCCACCCAGGTGCCCCTATGATGAGCATTCTTATACATATATTTTAATGTATGGATTTCTGCTTAGGAGTTCAATTGATGTGTAGATAGTCTGCTGACATTTAATTTTACTACATTTTGCAAGGTTCCAGCAGAGCAGGTAGACACCCACCACCAATTCATGGAAGTTTTAGAATGATCACATCTCTTCCAGTAGTTGCTATCAGTAGCATTTAAAATGTTTTTAACACTGTATTAGGTGGGACATAGTGTCTTTTTTAAAAAAATTGTATTTTCTCAATTTGTACTTTTCATACGCTTATTGGCCATTCATATTTCCTCTTGCAGGAATTGCCTCTTCATATACTTTGGTCCTTTTTCGGCTGGGTCATTTGCCATCTTTGTTTTTAGTTTGTTATTAAGAATTTCGGTTTTAGGGGCACCTGAGTGGTTCAGTTGGTTAGGCAACCGCCTTTGGCCCAGGTCATGATCCTGGAGTCCCTGGATCGAATCCTGCATTGGGCTCCCAGCTCCACGGGGAGTCTGCTTCTCTCTCTGACCTTCTCTCCTCTCATGCTCTCACTTTCATTCTCTCTCTCTCAAATAAATAAATAAAATCTTTTAAAAAAAGAATTTTGGTTTTAATTTGTACACACACTTACATGTATATATATGTATGCTCTTAATATATTGATGTTTATCAAAAAATTTAACATTTTTTGAGTCATATTGTTACAGTACTTTCCCAATATTTTTACAGTGGTAGAGTCCTTTATTGTAGACAACACTGGAGTCTTTGGTCTGGGACACAGTAGTGGAAAGGCAAGTGGAACTTCTGACCCCAAGATCCCTTCTACTGGAACAACTCCTTAACCCTTTCCATTGTGCCTGGATCCTTTTCTTTTCACTTTAGAAATACTGATTTAGTCATATAAAGGATATTTAATAATTCAATATCCGAATTTAAAAAGTTAGACAATGACCATTCACCTCTAATACTTAAAATTCCAGAAACAATTTCCAGTAATTTTTAATGGTTTCTGGACGTGTGATTTGTTACTTTGTCAGTAGTCTTACCACAGGAATTGTTGATTATTTTGTATTCTCTTGGACTTGAATAGAGGTCACAGAGCCTGGGAAAAGTATGAGAAATAAAGCAAACCTTCTTATTTTTTTATTTGTAGAAATCAAGAGTCCAGAAAGCCTGAATTAGGATATTGAGTTCAAGATAATGAAAAATCCCACTGTTGAATTGAACTTTATTTTGGTCAGTTACATGAATTAGGACCTGTAAGCACTACCATCCCCTCCATAGAGTGAAAGAATGAACTATTGCTAATTACAGTTACACAGCTGAATCCTCCAGATTTACTGTTAAAAAAGAAGAAACAAATGGGTACATGATTTCTGATTCCATTTAAGATATTTTAAAGATTTTATTTATATAGACAGAGAGGAGAGAGATCACAAGTAGGCAGAGAGACAGGCAGAGAGAGAGGGGAAGCAGGCTCTCCACTGAGCAGGGAGCCCAAGGTGGGGCTCGATCTCAGGATCCTGAGATCATGACCTGGGCCGAAGGCAGAGGCTTTAACCCACTGAGCCACCCAGGTGCCCCACCATTTAAGATATTTTAAGGACAGGGGCGCCTGGGTGGCTCAGTGGGTTAAAGCCTCTGCCTTCGGCTCAGGTCATGATCTCAGGGTCCTGGCATCGGCTCAGGTCCTGGGATTGAGCCCTGCATTGGGCTCTCTGCTCAGCAGGGAGTCTGCTTCCTCCTCTCTCTCTGCCTGCCTCTATGCCTACTTGTGATCATTCTCTGTCAAATAAATAAATAAAATCTTTTTAAAAAAAGGTATTTTAAGGACAGATAAATCTTCAGTGATAAAGCAGAGTAGTGGTTACTTACCAAGGGAGGGAGGAATGAAGGGATCTTCTGGAGTTTTAGAAATGTTCTGTATCTTCACATAGGTGGTGATTACCTTAGTGTATCATATGCTGTACATTTAAGATTTTTGTACTTTATTGTATGCATCTGATATCTCAGTTAAAAAGAGTATGGCTAAAATAAATTTAGAAAAGGGTGCCTGGGTGGCTCAGTCATTTAAGCATCCACCTTCGGCTCAGGTCATGATCCCAGGGTCCTGGGATGGAGCCCTGAATCAGGCTCCTTGCTCAATGGGGATCCTGCTTCTCACTCTGCCCCTCTACCCACTCATGCTTACACACATGCTCTCTCTCTCCTTGAAATAAATAAAATCTTAAACAAACAAAATAGATTCAGAAAAGGTTTATTGTTTTTTCTAAACGATATATATGTTTTTTGGTAGAATTAAGCAATTTTGGTATAAGCTTTTTAGGTTTATCGATCATTGGTTAGATTGTGTGTGTGTATATGCATCTCATATGTTTTCTTCAGAATCACATGAATCCTTTAATGAATGATTAACAACCTCCAGGTGTTTTGTTATATAACTTGAGGATTCTGAGAAAGTATATCAGGACTGACAGTCTAGTGGGGGACAAGTAAGTATGTGCGAAAGCAAGTGGGGGTTATATTTAATGCCTCCCAGAAAATTGGGGAAGAAGGGCTTGACTTGTCTCCAGTGCAGTTGGGGGCATAAAGTGAAACCTTCTGAAGACAGAGCTTTGAGAAGAGTTTTTAAGGATAAGTAGGACTTTGACAAGTGGATTCTGTAGCACTTAGAGATACATTAGTGCTAACGATGTGAAATGATATTTTGTCCTCAGGGACTCTAAGGTTTTGGGTATAACTACAAAAAAAGTGGGAAGTGTTAATATATGAAATTAGGAAGTTAAAAGAGTTGTGATCTGAAGAGTGTTGAATGACATGCTAAGGAATTTTTATTTTTATTTTCTCTTTGGCTTCAGGTGTTAGGGACCCATTGATTTTAATTAAGTGGTGTGATCAGGTTTGCATTTTGGAGATAATTTTGGCAATATTGTCAAGGCAATTTGGATCTTCCCCCTGGAGTTCTTCCCTTGGTGCTTTTCTTACTCTGGGTGACTTCTATGTATGATCTCCTTTGCAGACTGGTGATTCCTAAATCTAAATTGGTTCCAAACTTCTCTATTTCTTCAAACTTGTTAGTAGAATTAATTGTTTCTCTGTCCCTGGATGCAAATTTGGGTTTCTTGTCACTTTAGGTGACAAAAAATTTCCACTTACAATTTAGAATATTTATTCCAATATATTTATGAATTCATTTTTATTCAAAAGCTTCTTTCTCTTCACCCAAACCCGAACTGGCTGTTAGTGCCCCTTACTACTACATTCCCATTATTTGGAAAGAGCATTTTTTCACCTCCTCCCCCATTCAGTGGGGTCTCTGTAGGGAAGATGGGGGAGAGGGAAGAGGTCCAGAGATAGAAGTTTTCTTTTTGGCTGTTACTATGGTAAGATGGCTTCATTCTCTAGGTCTGGGGCTATGTAAACTGACTCATTGTTATTTTGTCTGAGATATTTGAAGATTTCACTGTGAGGTCCCTTTGGTCTTACTTCCCCTGATCTGAGTAATGATTTTTCCTTGAACTGGACATTTCAGATCTCTCCTCAGGTCCTTTTCCCAGTGGTACCTTTAGCTTCTTCCTGCAGGAATTCCCTTACTTTGGCAAATTACTCTTTTAAGCAGAGTCCTTTTTATAAATGAATTCAGGCAAACATTCCTATCACAAATTCCATATCTGTTTCCTAAGATTTACACATCTTCGATCCACAATCAGAGAAGACTGTAATTTACCTCTCAGATGATCACTTCAGCCTGACACCACAGGTCCCTTTACCTTGCTCAGGTACTGGGCTTCGTGAATACATTTTCTGACATTTGACAGACCATGTAATGGTTAAATGTTGACATTGTTCTCAGGCAGAATTCTATGCCATAATCAAACAGCTGGTCCATGACCTTTAAAAAGAATGATGCCCACGAGTAACAGATCCCATCAGCCTAACTTACTTATTTGCTGCTTATTGGAGAGACCATTCATGGGAATACTAAAGACAAGATGTATCTGAATTTTTTCTCAGTTTATTTTTTTTAATCACAAGACATATTAGACATCAAGAAAACTGCACAGAATGTAAATTTATAGCTCACTGAATCATTATAAAGCTAGCATCCAAGTCGTGCCCACCCAAGTCACAAAATGGAGTATTGACAGCATTCCAGTTAAATTCCTTTCAAAACACTTTCTGTCCTAGGGTGCCTGGGTGGCACAGTCATTTGAGAGTCTGACTCTTGGTTTCAGGTCAGGGTGATCTCTGGAGGGTGGAATCGAGTCCTGAGCCCTGTGTCGACTCCTCACTGAGCTTGGAACCTGCTTGGGTTTCTTTCTCCCTCTCCTTATGCCCCTCCCCACCATGCTCATGTGCTCTCTCTCTCTCTCTCTATCTCAAATAAATAAATCCTAAAAAAACAAAACAAAACAAAACAAAACCCTTTCTGTTCCCCTCCCACCAAAGTTAACCACTATCCTGGCTTAACACCATAGTTCCACATATTTTTTGAACTTACATAAATGGAATCATACAGTATAAATTCTTTTAGTTTTGACTCCAGATTCTTTTTTTTTAAAGATTTTATTTATTTATTTGACAGGGAGAGAGAAGACAAGTAGGCAGAGAGGCAGGCAGAGAAGGAGAAGCAGACTCCCCGCTGAGCAGAGAGCCCGATGTGGGGCTCAATCCCAGGACCCTGAGATCATGACCTGAGCCGAAGGCAGAGGTTTTAACCTACTGAGCCACCCAGGCACCCTTGACTTCAGATTCTTAATATTTTTGATATTTGTATTGATATGTGTCTATAGTTTACTCATTTTATTTATGTTTATCTCTTATATAAATATACCATAATTTATTTACCCATTGTAATGGTGGACTTTTGTGTTGTTTCCAAATTTTTGGCCATTCTAAGGGAACCATCTTGCACATTTTTCTTGATGCACATATACGTATATTTTTGAAGAGTACAAACTTCGGAGTATTGCTGCTGGGTCATATAGTATGTATAGCTTCAAACTTAGTAGGTTTGCAGATACCAATTTTTGGTAAAATAAAAAAAGAAAAAAAAGTAACTTTTATTTTTTGCAAAATGGTTGTACCAGTCTGTACTTTGGCTAGTGTGTTCTTGTTTTTCCATGACTTTATCAACAGCTTGTATTGACATTTAAAAAAAAATTTACTCAGTTTTTTATTTAATTACAGTCTAGTTAATATACAGTTTTATATTAGTTTTAGGTGTACAATATAGCATTTCAACAATACTATACATTCCTCAGTGGTCATCATGTAAGTGTGCTCTTAATTCCCATCATTTATTTCACATCCTTCCTACTACTACCCCTCTGGTAACTATCAGTTTGTTCTCTGTAATTAAGAGTCAGCTTCTTGGATTATTCCTCTCTCCCTTTTTTTCCCTTTGTTCATTTGTTTTGTTTCTTAAATTCCACATATGCATGAAATCATATGGTCTTTCTCTGATTGGTTTATTTTACATAGTATTATATTCTCTAGCTCCACCAATGTTGTTGGAAATGACAAGATTTCATTCTCTTTTATGGCTGAATAATATTCCAGTGTGTGTGTGTCTGTGTGTGTGTGTGTACAATTTCTTGAGAAACCTCATTACTATTTTCCAGAGTGTCTGCATCAGTTTGTATTCCCACCAACAGTGCACAAGGGTTCTTTTTTCTCTACACCCTTGCTAATGCTTGTTTTCTGTTTTTGTTTTTAGCTATTCTGACAGATGTGAGGTGATATCTCAGTATAATTTTGATTTGCATTTCCCTGATGATAAGTGATGTTGAACATATTTTCAGGTGTCTGTTGGCCACCTGTATATCTTCTTTGGAGAAATGTCTGTTCGTGTCTTCAGCCCATTTTTAATCAGATTATTTGTTTTGTTTTGTTTCTTTTTGGTGTTGAGTTGTAGAAGTTCTTCATATATTTTGGATACTAGCTCTTCATTGGATGTGTCATTAGCAAATATCTTCTCCTATTCAGTTGGTTGCCTTTTAGTTTTGTTGATTGTTTCCTTCACTGTGCAAAAGCTTTATATTTTGATGTAGTCCCAGTAGTTTATTTTTACTTTTATTTCCCTTGCCTCAGGAGACAGATCTAGAAATTGTTGCTGTCGCCAATGTCAGAGAAAGTACTACCTATGCTCTCTTGTAAGATTTTTATGGTTTCAGGTCTCACATTTAGGTCTTTAATCCATTTTGAATTTATTTTTGTGTATGGTGAGGGAAAGTGGTCCAGTTTTATTCTTTTGCTGTTGTTGTCTGGTTTTCCCAGCACCGTTTGTTGAAGAGATTTTTTCCTATTATATATTCTTGCCTCTTTTTGTTTTTGTTTTTTGTTTTTTCAGATTTTACTTATTTTTTTATTTAAAGAGAGCTCACAAGCTAAGGGAGGGGCACAGTGAGAGAGAGACGTCAAGTAGTCTCCATGCTGAACCCAGAGCCCCACATAGGGGCTCGATCTCATGACACTGAGAACATGACCTGGGCTGAAACCAAGAGTGGGATGCTTAACTGTCCGAGTCACCCAGGTGCCTCATCTTTTGTTGAAGACTAATCGACTGTATAATCATGGGTTTGTTTCTGCATTCTCTGTTCTGTTCCCTTGATCTATGTGTCTTGTTTTTGTGCCAGTACCATACTGTTTCGATTACTACAGCTTTTTAGTATATCTTGAATATGGAATTGTGATACTTCCAGCTTTTTCTTTTTCAAGATTATTTTGGCTATTCAGGATCTTTTGTGGTTCCAAACAAATTTTAGTATTACTTGTCCTAGTTATGTGAAAAATGCTAATAATATTTTGATATGGATTGTAGTAAATGTGTAGATTGCTTTGGGTAGTATGGACATTTTACCAATATTATTAGTATATAGAAATGCAATGAATTTCTATATATTGATTTTTTATTCTCTGACCTTACCAAATTCATTTACCAGTTCTGGTAGTTTTTTAGTTAAATCTTTAAGGTTTTCTCTATATAGTATCATGTCAACTGCAAATAGTGAAAATTTCATTTCTTTGTTCTTGATTCAGGTGCCTTTTATTGCTTTCTGTTGTCTGATTGGTGTGGTTAAGACTTCCAGTACAAGGTTGAATAAAAGTGACGAGAGTGGACATCTTCTTCCTGATCTTAGAAGGGAAGTTTTAAGTTTTTCTCCACTGAGTATGATGTGGGTTTTCATATATGGCCTTTATTATGTTTTGGTACATTCCCTTAAGCTTACTTTGTTAGGGTATTGTCATTTTTTTAAAATCCCTTTGGGTAGATGAGAAATTATAAACCTTGGTTTACATGATCACTTTCTTAATATTAATGAAGATGTTTACTTTTTTATATTTCTTGGCCCTTCGTACATCCTCTTTTTTTCTCATTTTTTATTTTTAAATAATGTCAGATTCACAAAAATTGTTGGGAAAAAAAGTACAGGGAGGTTTCATGTACGTAGTTTCTCCTCATGGTAACATTGTGTATTACTATAGTATAGTATAGTATCAAAGCCAGGAAATTCACATTGGTACAATTATGAGAGTTGACTCATATTTTGCCAGCTTTATATATACTCATTTATCTGTGTGTATAATAATCTTATTGCTTGTGTAGATTGATGTAACCAGCTCCAGAATCAAGATAGAATTTATCTATTACTACAAAGCTTCCTTACACTAATTCCTTTCGTATACCTTTTCTCCCCATCTTTAACCCACAGCAACCACCAATCTATTTTCTATGTCTGTTCAAATATTTTTGTATGTTTTCCTGTCTTTTCTTATTTTTTTTTTATGTAGTTATATGCATAACAAGTATCTTTTCCTACTTTATGGGTTGCATTTATATTTTCTTATTAGTGTAATCTGATGAATACAAGTTCCTGATTTAATATTATCCTGATGATAAATCTTAGTTATCATCTTTTTCTTTATGTTTAGTGCTTTTGACCTCTTGTTTCCCTTCCTTCAGATTATAAAAGTATTCTCCCTGTCTTGTCACAGATTCACAGTCCACCTGGAATTGATTATTGATGTGAAGGAGGTCAAATTTCATTTTTTTTTTTTTTTACCTATGTGGATATCAAATTGAGCCAGAACTCTATGGAAAATTTTTTTCCTTGTGGCTTTGTAAATCCAACGTTGTAATGAATCAAGTGACCAATATGTGTTGAGAGTTCTGGGCTTTCTGTGTCCACAGTTAGCTTGTCTATCCTTGCACCAGTTATATACCATTGTATTATTGTTGGTTTATGTGTCTTAATGTCTGGCAGAGCAAATACTTGCAAATTGTTCTTCAAAAATGTCTTGGATTTTGATGGTATTTTCCTTTTCCATATATATTTTAGAAGCATCTTCTGAAGTTATAAAAAGAAAACTGGGAAGTTTGATTGATAATTCACTGAGTCTGTAAGTTTTTTAGGCATGAATTGGCATTAAATTCTGCAGTGTTAAATCTTACAGCTTGTGAATATAGCATAATCCTCTATTTAGATTTTTATTTTTTGATGTTTTATTGCTTCATCATAAAGTTCTTACCATCTTTTATGAGATCTATTCCTACATATTTGATATTTTTTAATGCCACTGTAAACAGTATCTATTTAAAGTTTCATCTTTTTGAATGTTTGCTGCTGTTATAAAGGAATATAAAGGGATGTTATATGTTGATTTTGTGTCCAGGAAACTTACTAACTCAATTATTAATTCTAGTAATTCATCTCTTGATTCTTTAATATTCTGTATACATCTTTAATATTCTGTGTATATCATCATTTTTATAAATAGAAGTCATACTTCTTCCTTTCCAGTGCTTATATTGCTTGCCTGCATACCATTCCCTCCCTTCATCTCTATCTCTTTCATATTTTCTTACATCACTGCATGGTAGGACTTTAAGTACAATATTGAATAGAATTTATATTAGCAGGTATTTATGTGCTGTTCCTCAGCAAATGGAAAGTCTTTAATTTTTTACCAATAAATATGATGTTTGCTGTAGATATTTTGTGGATACACTTTATCAGATAAAAGAATATTATGGAAGTCCTTTTCTAGCCTTCCTTTTCCAAGAGTTTGTGCATGTGTGTGTGTGTGAGATGAATTGATGTTTAACTTGTCAAATTATATTTCTGTTCCAGTAGAGATGAGCTTATCATTTTTCTTCCTTTTTTTGTTAATATGGTGAATTATACTGATTGATTTTCAAATCTTAAACCAATCTTTATTCCTGGAATGGCACCAATTTGGAATTCGTATATGATTCATTTTAGACACTGCTGGATTCAGTTTGTTAATGTTCCTTTAAGATTTTTGCTTCTATGTCCAACAGTTAGACTGGCTTGTAATTTTTTGGATTTTAGCAAGCATCTTTAGTTTGCTTTACAAATTCTTTTATCTTCTCCTGTCCAAAATACTTCTTTTGTGTTATTTGCTGTTTTAGATGATATAATCCTCCCTCAGCTCATGCACCCTTGCATCGCACACCCACACTCATGTCCAATCAGTTAACAATTCCATCAACTACACCTTTTAAATATGACATTACTTAGTTTTGTCATTCTTTCCATCTCATCAGCTCCTACACTAATTCAGTTCAGAATACTGTTGTCTCTCTTTTAGATTATTTAAGCAATTCCCATAAGGTTTTTCTGTTGCAAGACTTGTTCCCTTCCATTTATCTTCCATATTGAAATTAAGATGAGCTTTTCAAACCACAAATTCTATTATGCTTCATTTCTTCTTACACATTTCCATGACTCTTCATTGAATTTCTGTGAGCTCCTCATATTAACCCTGTGTTCCCCCATGTCCAAGCCTTGGCCCATGCTGTTTTCTTTGCTGATAACATTCCCATTAGTACACAAACTAAATATACCTCTGCACTATATCAGAGGACTTTGAGAAGGAGCATAGCTTGGCAAAATAACAGCTAGACAGGAGGGACAGTGTATGGAAAAGTAAAAAGGTAGTCCAGGAGCTGATTTTTCAAACACTATCTACTTCATTATGTATTTTATGCTTGGCTTGCTTGTTTTATGGAAACTGGCAGTGATTTCTTAAAGGGAACACATCATGCTGAACTTTTGTGCTCAGCTCTTTTTTTTTTTTTTTCAAGATTTTATTTATTTATTTGACAGAGGGAGAGAGATCACAAGTAGGCAGAGAGGCAGGCAGAGAGAGAGAGGGGGAAGCAGGCTCCCTGCTGAGCAGAGTTCCCGATGTGGGGCTTGATCCAAGGACCCTGGGATCATGACCTGAGCTGAAGGCAGATGCTTAACGACTGAGCCACCCAGGTGCCCCTGTGCTCAGCTCTTGGTAGCACAGTTTATGAATCATATAAAAATTGAAACCCCTTAAGTAAATAACCAGGGTATGGGTACTAGAAATGGTTAACCTGGCTAAGATGATACTTGAAGAATTGTCAGATAAAAGAGGACGTGGAAAGTATTTTGGGTATATTGATGATTATAAGAATATAAATAATTACAAATGTACAGAAGTGTTTAGGAAGGCAGAATTTGTGTCCAAATTAGGAAGAACCGTCTAAAGACCAGAACTGCTTCGATATGGAAGGAACTGCCTCCCAAGATACTGTTTCCTTTTGTTTAAGGTATTCAAGCAGTTGTCAGCCAATTATGTTAAGGGATCTTATATATTAGGGCAGTGATTCCAATACTCAGGTCATATCTAGACTACTTAAATCAGAGTCTCGGGATAGGACACAAGAATCAATAGTTTTTGAAGCTTCCCTTTGATTGCAAAATACAGACAAGTTTGGGAAGCCCTATAGTAGAGGGAGGTTTCAACTCCTCAGTGGTTTTCCTGCATCAGGAGTGTCTTGAAGAAATAAAAGAAAAAAAAAAAAAAAAAAAAAAAGCACATTTCCAAGCCCTACCTTGTAGCTTCTGCATTAGCTGTGTTGGGTGGACCCAAGGAGTCTCTATGATTAAGAGTATTCCCAGATTATTCCATTTTCTAGCAGGGTTTGGAAGCCACTAGATTATATGCATTTTTTTAAGGAGAATGACTTATGCATTCATAATTCAGCAAGGCACCTGAAAAACTCATTTATGGGATCCTAGTGGATAAAATATATAATATGAATTGAGGCAGCTGTGTGGAGGGCAAAGAATGGGTTTTAGATTCAAAAGTACCTGAATTCTAATTCTAATCTTGTTACTACTTATTTATTAAACTTACAAAAATTTACTTATCCTCTCAAACTCTAGTCATCTTAAAATAGACTAACAACCATTTTATAAATTAATTTTAAAATTTAAATAAAGTTATTTATAAAAATTATCAGTCTTGTATCATGTATACATGTATTGGGCTCTTTTCTAAATTCTGTAGTTATGTGAATACTGAAATTAATGAGTGGATTCACAGAGCATATTCACATGTTTGATGAGTGTGTGTGCTTATTCTCTGATTTTTAGTTCTGATAACCTGTGAATCCCTGGTTTTAATATTCTGCTTTAATTCAGTTATTATATTTGATATTTTAAAGACCAGAGGAGTAAAGAATAATGCCTTTCACTTGCTATTGCTTTTCTGTGAAATATAATCAATGCCTAAATTATTTTTTCTAAATCGCACATTTTAGATAAGAATTTTTCATTAATTGTACTATAAATGGTGGGGGAGAATTAACTGTGTGTTTTGTTTTTTTTAAATCACAGGTTTATAGGCACTGCGTAATTATTTATTAAAATGGAAAACTGTGAAGAAAGAAAAAGATAGCAGTTGGAGTTAAAATTCCTGAATGAATATTTTGCTTTTGAGATATCAGCATTTAAAAACGATATGCTGATTTGGAAAGTCCCGGGAGTAAATTGCAAAATTCGTCTTTTCCATTCAGTCAATGGACTTTTTAATCATTCCATGGAGTTGATGAAGTTTGGAGATGGTGTTTGATGGGAAATGTGGCATGCCAGTGTTTTCCTAGTGATTGCATCTTGGATTAGTTTGCTGCTTTTTTGAAGAGATTCCATTTTGAAAAGCAAGAACCTAATGTGATGGATTTAACTTCAGAGATGAACAGACATGGGAAGAATCCAGTGAGTCACAAGCTAGAAGATCAGAAGAAGGTAATACCAATAATTTCCTTTTGTTTGCTCTTTTTGTTTATGCTTAGGGAGAAGTTTGTAAACTGAAAATGAACATGCTTTAGGAAATAAAGTAACATACTATTTCATGGAAGCAAATTCTATCATATAGCCAAGCGTATCTGTGGGTCTGGATTTCATTACCAGTTAGTGGTTTTCTTTCTAAAGTCTTCTGAATTTATCCATCCAGTGGGTTGGCAAAGGATTCTGTGGTGTTCTCTCACTCTTGACTTTTAGAAATTCTAGTGACCTTCTGGCCTAACCTCATGGAGCAGTTTTCTGAGATCCAGGGTGAGGTATGATTCCTGGGGCATTGCTGGAGTAATGGAGCAGTTGGAGCTCTCCTAAAGGAGAGCTCCTGCCTTGCTGCTGGTAGAAGGTGCAGTTGGCATTTGCGATTCTCCAACTTCATGTCCTTAGGGTACATCAACGTAAGCTTTCTCGTTTTTACAGCTGGCCTTGAAAGAGGGTCATGAGGAATCTCTGAGCTTCGGTTTGACTCTTCATGTGTGATGTCGAAGGAACTAATGGAAAATATCAAAATAAGGCTATGTTAATGTGTTTTTAATGGAGTTAGAGAGGTTCTGAGGGAGAAGCCGGGAATTCAGTATCGGAGTTTGCACTTAAACCTCATTTTTCTTCCTTCTTAGACATTCTACCTGCTAAACTGCTGTACAGTAGTGAGAACCATCCAGAGAGCACTTATCAGAAGGGTCAAAGATGGTGCCCAGGAGAGGAATCCCACTCATAATGAAATGTATTATCTTTCGTAGTGCTTTCGTTGACTCCATTAGTACAGGAGAGGTGTGCGGGGACCCAGTTGCTAAGGCACAAAAGCAAGGAATAAAGAGATAATAGAAAGGATATTTTTAGCCAGACCTGGATCTAAGGGGCATGATTAAAGTTTGTTTTTACTTCTGTCATAGAAATTTGCTCACTAGTCATCTTGTACTCCCATGAGACAACTAGCTCTTGCAGTTTTGGAGGTAAGACGTTTAGAAAAGGTCATATAGACAATAGCTTGTTAATTTGCTCTGACATTTAGACGAGGGCTACTAGGAAAGGTAATACAGTGATCCCTTTGCATGAATCCAGGCAAAAATGGGTTGGTTATTAATGTCCAGTTTGGTTCATTCACTGGGTTTACCTACAGTATAAGTAAATTTTGGAAATAGTAGTATAAAATCCAAGGTGCGTGGAATCAATTTTGACTTCAATGTGGATATAAATTTCTGCACAAGTAAATTTCTGCACATTCCTGTGTTATCAAGAATGCTGTTGGTATTTCAAATGGGTTGGCATTTTTTTTCTTCTTCTGATACTAAGGGTGTTGATCCAAAAGAGATGGTAAGGTCAGTTTTCCATCCAAAGCACACTCTGCAATTTCTTAACTATGAGGAGTGATTTAATCATTTTTCTCTATCTACATTTTTAAAATGTCCTTAACTCTGATGGATAATTTGCTTACTCTCTTGGATTGGAGACAAGGGACGTGGGTAATAGGTCAGCAATTAATATTATAGAATTCTGATTTTTGAAGGCAGTCCTTTTCTGGAAGGGAATAAAAGTCCCTTTGCAGGTATTATCTTTTTCTTTCCTGAATAAAAGATATTTTCTGCAAACACAGAGAGATTGCAAGCTACAATGAACTCTCAAAATAATTCTGAAAATTCCTTGTATGGAACTTTAAACAATGATCTATAATGATGCTTAGTTTCCTGGACCAGTTCACAAAGGACCATTCAGCTCATAGAAAATAGTAATAGAGTTTAGACAAACTATGGTGAGCCATGATTTTGTAGGAAAATTAAAAAAAACCAGTGTGGTGGTGTTGGATGAGAAGATCCCCATTTCACTGTAGCCTCGCCTTCTAGTTGATAGAGTGGTGAGGGAGGAAGGAACAATTTCAGTGAGCATTATCAAGGGGCAAATGGGATTCTAATGATTTCCCGGCTACCCTCTTGGTGTGAGCATTCACAATGAGGAAGCCAGAACCCCAGATATTGATTGGTCAATTGATCAGTACTTCAGATTCAAATTTGCTAAGTGTCAGCAGGAATACCTAGTCTCAATGACAGTTTTGTGAGTTTGTAGTAAGGAGAAAAAGGAAACATTAATATCATAAATCTTCATAGACTAAGCTCTGGGCACAGCCCTGCCACCACAGAATTACAAGTAGAGATTATAAGAGCATTCATGTAATTACTTCAAGTGTTTATAGTCCTTCATGATGAATTAATTTAACAGGCACAGCGTTCCACATCAGTGAAATAAAATGCATTTATTTCAACTCATGACTTAATCCAGAGGTGAAGCATCTTTTTGGTGTTACTGAAAAATGTGTTTTTCTCACAGTGTTTGGCAAATGGTAGCTATTTAAAGCAAGGTGAATTGAACTGATTTCAATACATGCTCCTGTTTTGAACAATGTGCCACTGATTTTTTTGTTCAGTCTACAAATAGCTCACTAGTTTTTGTTCTTGACTTAAAATATATGAATTTGTACTCTGTGTGCTCTGCTTCCAAGTAGAAACTGTTAGGACACTGAGCATATGAGTTTGTGAGTATGGTTCTGCTGCATGCGGTGAGTTGGTGAATGTCAGAGAAGAGATAATTTATGGAGTGCTTACTATACCAGGCACATGCTTGGTCCTTTCCAATTTATGAAGAAAGTGTATTTCTACAAAGACAAAAGGTGCTTTTTTACCTTTTCTCCATCTCCTTAAGAGATTTGGTCCTGTAAAAATAATGATCAGTTCTTCAAAAATATACATACAATAAGAAGAATATATATATGCCATTATTCAAAACTACAGAGTTCAGAAGTGTGGGAGACTTCTTGGGCTTTTTCAAAATAATGCCCCATCACCTGACTAAATCTGGAAAACATACTTGAAAGTTAAAAGATAGCATATCCACAAGTCCTATCTGAAGTACTCTTTATTATGGATAAACCAGAGATGTGGATCTTACAGGGGTTGAGAATACTTCTAAGGATCTCAAATCGACTTGGATTAGTGTAAGCCTAGGTAAAATTCAACTCACTTTTTGATTCCTGTTATTTTTATCAGTAGAATTTTCAGTTGAGATTGGCCCATAATCCCTGCTTTTGGCATTCTGTTTCTGGAATGTCCCAGATGGGAAAATTATCGTGGCATCTTGGAGCTCCTGCATGCCCATAATGAGGTGTTTTATTTTTGAGAACTTGACCTTTTGAACCATGTTTGCTCATTTATGCCAGTGAGTTTGGTGTATTGCTTTCCACTAATTTCATTGCTTTGTAGGATTCTTTCTGCAAAAGCCCCTGGAACAGTGAAAGCCCAATAGGTATAAATGTCACTTCGGTTTAATTAATTGTGACCTTGAAGTGAAAAGCAGAGCTCAGTAGATTTTACTGTCAGTCTAATTGCAGCAGTTTACAGCTCAGACAGCCCTGGGACACTGCTTTATTGCTCCATGAATATTTTGTGTAAACCAAAGCATTTGTCATAGTCCACAGTTTACTAGGTACAGCTAAGAAGGGTAGCAGGACACACATTTTGAAATTATGACAATGAAATGCAATACGTATTTAGTGACCTGTTGGAATGCTTTTGTTTCTCTGTTCTCTAAAGCAGAAAGGGATGACGGTATTACTGCATATTTGCAGATATTGAAATTCATGGAAATGTCTAAGATTGATGTCATCACAGGTTTTCATTGCCTAAAATCATGTCTTTACATGCTAGCTAGTCAGCATTATTTTCACACTGCCTTGCTAGAACCTCCAGATAAATTCTAACACATTATTTCTACCTACGTGATGGCAATTATTTCAGAAGTAACACAGTCTGGGGGTAGTGAGTGAGAGAGTTTGAGATGTGGAAAGCCATGTTAAATGAGAGAAATGATTGAGTTAATTAATAGAAATAAGGAGTGCTGATTTGGAGAAAGCCTGCTGTTTTAAGGGCAGCCCCAGAGATATTGTAGACTTAACATCAAGGTTAAGTCTGGGGTTAGAAAAAGCATCATTTGCCAGTGACAATGAGGGCTCTTCTAATGTCTCTCCACATAGACTCGTTTGGTTTGTTTGTTTTTCAGTTGACTTCAGACGGAAGGGTGGTCCAGTTATATCTCTGCCTACGACTATGTTAGGCTACTCCAGTAATTTTACTGAAAACCTTACTCGTGATTACCAGTGCTTGAGAGAGTAAAAATAATTCATTAATTTAAATCTAGCCTAATTCTTCTCTTGGTATTTTTCTTTTTAGTGTGCTGATTCTTTTAGACTGCATTTGTTGCATTTTCTTGCAGTGATGGTAAAATAGCATCATGTAAGAGTCAAGAAGTGTATTGGAATTATTGTCACAGGTGTTGAAAACCACTTGAAATTGTTTATGTCGGAAACTGATTAAAAATCTGTTTTCCTAAGAGAAAATATGAAGATAAATCACTCAAGAAGAGAAGGCTTAGGATAGATCCAGGCTTTTCATTCTTTGATCTTCTTGAAGGATGGACTCATTAAATGGTGCTTTATATTTATAAATCTGCCTGACTTCTTTTTTGTTAGTGTATATGAGGTATGTTAAAAGGACCTTAAGGGAGAATGACGTTTCTGAAGCAAAGTTATATCATTTATTAATCATCTGATTGTGAAGCATGACTGCTAATATGAGTGGATTATCTGGTGGTCTCAACAAAATTGATTAGTCATCCGGTTACTGATTATCCAAACTTTTAATTTTTGAAATACATTGAGCGGCCATTGTGCAATGTTATTGTATAAATTTGGAATCCATGTACAGATACACATATGAATTTCATGTTCACAAATAAACTAGTACTGGAATTGTGGTATACTGTGATACCACTAAAAATTGTCCCTAATTTCTCCCTGTTTCATCATCTCATAAAAAAGGGTACTGCAAATAACTGTC
>CM053611.1:74679591-74731731 GCA_028646535.1 Procyon lotor
CTAAATAAACTACTTTCATAGGAATCATTGTTTCAAGGTCTACTCTGGCAGAAACCTAAACTAAGACATTCTGTATCCAGAGTTCTGGAATCCATACAGTGTATTTGTTTTAATCAGCTAGTGTTGGACTCTATGTTAGCAGTTATTTGGAATTCTAGTTTTTCAAGAATTCTTCTATGTCTTTTATTTATTCCTGTTTTATTCTTGGACATCCCCAGTGCACACCCAGATAATAATATCAACACTTGTACAGTCCCACTCAATTAACAGGTGATCTGCCCAGGGCAGCTGCTGCCGCCTCCCACTGCCACTCCGTTGACAATGGTCTCTGCCGCACAAATTGCAGATTGTCCCAAGAAGTTGCTGTAGAGCTGTGAGCACCTTTTCCCATCTTTTGCCTTCACCTTATTTGCTAAAAAACAAATAAGACACAATTATTGAATCTGGTGTTTGGAGTAGGTTTTTATGTGAAATCTTTCCATTCGTTCCTCTTTTCCTCTACAACTCCTCATTGGAGTTGTATATACACAGAACAATGTCTGAATGGAAACCAGGGACTAGCATTATAAAAAGAGTATTCATATAACATCTCCTAAATATTCCTAAAAGTAGATCTTCTCTGAGAAACTGTAATGCCTCAGTTCCAGAAGCCAAATCTGAGAAACTGTCCTCAAAGCTTGAATCACTGCTCTAGTGAACGGATAGGAAAATATTAACCATGTTAGTTGTGTGGATCAAGATGAACAGAGAACCTGCCCAAAGAGACAGGGGAGTTGATCACAAATGAGCAATACAACAGGGAAAAAATGGTGATACCCATGATCTTATGTTAAGTAGGAAGAAACACTGCCCTTTAATGAAACTTGACTCAGTATTTCACCCATGACCCCATCAGTCAGGCTAGCAATATCTTTTGGGAAGATCCAGTAGAAAAGTAGCGTACTAAGTAGATAAGAGCAGAGGATCCAGAAGAAGACTGCTTGAGTTTGATTCTTGGTTCTGACGTTTCCTCAGATTACTGAACTCCTGTCTTCTCCTAGTTTCTCATTTGTGTTATTTTATAAAATGAGAGTATTGAAAAACTTATATATAAAGCATTTGGAGCAATGCCCTGCACCTAGAAAATAATAACTGGCAGCTTTGGAAGATGAACTAAAGAGTCGGCCATGGTTTCTCCTCTGTGAGCAGAGGCCAGAATGTGAACTGAAGGGCAGAAGTGCCTCTCTTCTTATCCCTTGACTTCCTATGAGGTCCAGAAATGCTGGTGCTGAATGACTTCTAGGTTAACTCTCATCACAGCAGCTCATTTTAGACTTCTCTCTACCATCTGGGTTTAACAATTTAAACATTCCTGGGGTACCTGGGTGGCTCAGTCGTTAAGTGTCTGCCTTCGGCTCAGGTCATGATCCCAGGGTTCTGGGATCAAGCGCCACATCGGGCTCCCTGCTCAGCGGGAAGCCTGCTTCTCCCGCTACCATTCCCTCTTGTGTTCCCTCTCTCGCTGTGTTTCTCTCTGTCAAATAAATAAAATCTTTAAAAGAAAAAAAAACAACACCAATTTAAACATTCTTAACATGAGGCTCCCCACAGTGTGAAGGGCTTCTTTATTTGGGAGTAGGAACAACCCCCACTCCCCCACGCCCCCCCATGAAAACGTGGAAGTGTAACTCATCAGTCCTGGATTATCCACCCTAGCCCAAAGATAGAGTTGCCTTGTGGGTCTGAGCATTCTTTCTTGACTTATATTAAACTTGGTGTTAGTGGTTCATCTGAGTCCAGGGCCTCGCTTGCCCGTTACCTGGAGAGAGAGAGAGGATAGTTGATGTTTAGGATATTTCGTCTTGAAATACAGATATAAGTTTAACCACATAGGACTAGAGTTCAACCCCAGAGTCAGAAGAAAAGATTGTGAGTTCAAAGACTTTCTTTTTTAAAGATTTTATTTATTTATTGGAGAGAGTGAGCAAACGAGAGAGATGGAGAAGAGTGAGTGAGCTCGACTGGGGGAGGAGAGGAGGGGGAGGGAGAAGCAGACTCCCTGCTGAGCAGGGAGCCCAATGTGGAGCTCAGTGGGGACTCTGGGACCATGACCTAAGTCAAAGGCAGACGCTTAACCAACTGAGTCACCCAGGCACCCCAAAGACTTTATTTTTCTTAGGATGACAAATTTGATAAACCCGAATATTTTCTGGCCATAGCATATTGAGAAATACAAGTTATCTTTAACTCATGGTACATTTTAAATAAAAATTAACTTTCTAAATCCTAAATATTTAGGATGAATTTTCTTTTTATTTTCAAGAGGATTAAAAGAATGTTGAACATAGGAAAAATTCTCAGTTGACACAGACTTTATTTCTTTCATTTCCAACATGAGATTGAGAGCATAAAAATGTGTGTAACATATTTCATGAAACAAACATGGTAAAATATTAACTGTAGAGCCTGGTAGTACGTATTTAGGTGTTCAGTGTAAAATTCTTTAAAATTTTCTGTATGTTTGAAAATATGTATAAAATAATATGGGGAAATATATTAATAAGAAGTAATGCTTCTTGGTATTTACATTCTAGTAGCATATCTATAATTTCTGTGCCTTACTTTCCTGAGCTTGGCTCTCCTCCTCCTCAATGTAACTTAGGGATCAAGAGAGCTTATGGGATTTTAGAGGGAGACTAACTCAGGACTGCTATTACTAGTCTTTTAGCTGCACTGGATATTGTTCCAATTGGCCTGGGATCCTAAGCAGTGTTTCTTACATGATATATATAGGAAATATACTCACAATTTTCAACCACTGACTTAAAAATCAATTAGAGGATCCATCCCCCATATGTATTGATTTTCCTTGACTTAAAAATAAATCTGGTACATTCAATCATGTGTATACTTCATAGAAGAGCACAATTATTGTGCTTCAGCTTAAATCTGGAGATGTCAATTCCAAGCATTAACACAATAAAAGGAAATACCTTTTTATTATTTTTGGAATCATTTATCATGATCAGTTTCCATGTTTCGTGGAACTAGCTATTCATTATAAATGTTTCCCGACACACATCACAGTAGACAGTGTGGTTGGTTAAAAATTATTCAAAGTGTGCAATGTTACGTTGCCTGTTTAGAAGTAGTTCTGGTGAGTATTTTTGCGTGATGGTGAAATTGTTCCTTAGTGCCCAGTGGATGCACTTCTTAGTTAAGAATGTTCTGTGGTATATACGGAAGGCTTTAATATTGCTTGATATCTTCCAGTTAACTAATTAGGTTTTGATAAGCCATTGTTTCAGAAACAGAGATGGAGGTTAGTAGATTCAGGTTAGTATTGCTTCTCTTCGGATTGGTTGTATTATATATTGCATTGTAGCATAATATTTTGTTCGAAGATGGAAATTATCAATCTAAGAATCAAACACAGATTTAAAAGATATGATGTTTTCACTGACTTCAGTGTGTGTTTATGTATTTATGGAATGCCTACCAATGCTCTCAGGTAGGTAGGTAGCAATAAATTCGTTAGTGATGAATTTGTCCTAGATGAAAGAGACGAGGTTGTATCTTCTTCTTTTGCTCAGTGGTCTATGATTTTATTTTGAAATTTATCTACCTATGTTTAGCATGTTTTCTATGTACATGGAAATTATTTCTTTCTTAACATCTAATATATATTAATGTATAGTTAGAAATCTTTTTGAGGGGCGCCTGGGTGGCTCAGTGGGTTAAAGCCTCTGCCTTTGGCTCAGGTCATGATCTCAGGGTCCTGGGATTGAGCCCCACATCGGGCTCTCTGCTCAGTGGGGAGCCTGCTTCCTCCTCTCTCTGCCTGCCTCTCTGTCTACTTGTGATCTCTCTCTCTGTGCCAAATAAATTTAAAAAAATCTTTTTGAAAGATATAAATCTATGGAAGACTTTCTAATTTTTCTGTTAAACTTTAGTGCTACATTAATCTGAGTATAATATCTTTTTTTTAAGCAAGTGGTCTTTTTTCTTTATTCTTTATTTTTTTTTTTTTTAAGCAAATGTTTTTTTAAGCTCCTCCCAAATGACTTTGAAAAGGTGTGAAAAATGTGAGCCCAGTTTTGGGAAACTGCAGTTCCTTATTGGCATTCATTCTGGTTTGGTCACATTCGACTTGTCACATTTGGGAACTTGCACTCAAGATTCTCCATCTATGTTATTAAAGGTGACGGATTTCATTAAATCACATTAGGAAGCTTCATTTAATTGTTAGGAAAATATGTTGTGAGGAACACGGGTCACATTTAAATTTGATAGGCTACATGGAGAAAAATCATTGCCAGTCCACACAGGTAGGGCCACACTCCATCTCAGCTTCTGTATTTTGCCAGCTCATCAGCCACCAGATAATCCGCAAAACTTGGCTCCCTGGTCTCCTGGCTGTGCCAGTGACACATGTGAGTACACGCAGGTATGTAAGCCACTGTGCTCTCCTGGAGGGAGGCAGGATGTTCTGTTGGACCACATTCACATTCAGAATCTGCTCACCATGGTGGAAATGAATGGGAAGTGGGTCTGTCCTGGAGCTGAGATTACTAGCCACTTTAACACATGCCCACATCATTTTTGAGGGAATATTAAAAAATAAAATAAATGGATATATGTCCATCATTGGACCTAATTTATAGGACGTTTGATTGATCTAATGCAAAATGAAGGTGAGAATCGTGTTCTATATAAATAGCACTTTTGACTTTCTACTTTAATAAATATCTTTCAATAGTGCTCCAATTACAAGTATCACATTTTCCTAAGGTGTATTTTCACACATACTAATAACTCCAAGGGATTAATTCAAACGGGCACATTTCGTTCTGAGGCAAGGCTCCCTCTCCTTAAGAATGTGACTGAAAGCACATGAATTCTCCTGCTTACTTTTCAAATTTTGCTGCTGGTAGTTAATTTTACACCTTGTGTTTTTTTGTTAACATTAGCTGATCTCCTTTGAAACTCTTGCTGCTTGATGAAACAGCATTGTTAGGTGCGATGTAGTACTTTTACTTCATGCTGTCTCAGTAAGAAGGGCTTCTATCTTTTAACAGTTGCTGGTATTGGCAAATCGTAGTGCTTGCAAATAACAGATAAACAACACCCTGTAGGGACTTGTTACTCTCTAATTAACACTGGGAAGGGATTTAGGATTAAACTCGAAAAACAACATAATGTCCTAGTCTGCTTTGATTTGTAAAATATTTTTATATAATCATGAACTGATGCAGTGATTTCCACATTGCTTTGGGGGAAGAGTACAATAAAAGTTAAATAAAAATGTCCCTTCACATTTCAGTCCCACTTGCCATTTTAGAAACATCTTTCATATCCATTATTAGGTACCAAATTAGTGTTCCAGTTAAGTATATGACACCAAGATTCATGGATATAACAATGATTTTCTTCTTAATGCATCTAGATTTATCACTTGCCTTCTGAAAACCCTCCAAAGACCTTCTAGTGCATTTTGATTACAGTCTGAACTCTTGGACATGGCCCACGGGGTCTGGCATAATCTAACTCCCATTCCCCCTCCAACTTCATTTCTTGCCACCTTTTCTCTCCCTCATTTTGTACAAGGCCTGTTGGTGATCCGTCAGTATGTCCTTTGAATAACCAAGGACTTTATCACTTCCAGGTCTTTGCATCCGTTGCTCTGGTTTTTGCATGAATGACGTCTCATCATTCAGAGATAGGGTATTAATGTAATTCCTCCGGAAAGTGCTTCTCCATCCACTCCATCATTGTGTTCTGTTGATTTTCTTTCTAGTAATCCTTTCAATATGTCCCATTACCTGCATAACTGCTTGCTTGTTTACAATCTGCCTCTGTTAGGTTAAGGACCTCTCTGTCTTGGTCAACACTGTTGGAAACCTTGCATGTGGTATAAACTCAAGAACTGTTGCTGTGGAACAAGAAGAAAAATCCTCGGGAATCCATAAACAACCATTTATTCAGCAAAGGTTTAATGAGTACTTGCCAACTTGGGGTTACTTTTTGATAAAAAGCTAAAGAAGGATAGATAAAAGAACTTATCTTGCTCCCAAGCAGTTCTCAGGCTACTAAATCATTAAATAAGAAAATGGGCAAACTTTCACCCAAGGCAAGGACTTTTTGGTTGGAGTAAATGCTTATGAGGATTCTCTTCCCAAACATACTCTTAGAGTTTTATTTCTCTCTTTGAGGCAAGAATGGAATTTTCTTTATTATTATTATTTTTAAATATTTTATTTATTTATTTGACAGAGAGAAGGAGAGAGAGAGATCACAAGCAGGCAAAGAGAGAAGGGGAAGCAGGCTCCCTGCTGAGCAGAGAGCCCGATGCGGGGCTCCATCCCAGGACCCTGAGATCATGGCCTGAGCTGAAAGCAGAGGCTTTAACCCACTGAGCCACCCAGGCACCCCTGGAATTTTCTTTTTGAATGATGCATTTATTTATTTGAGAGAGAGAGGAGGAGAGCGCACAGCGGGGGAGGACCTGAGGGAGAGGGAGAATCTCAAGCAGACTCTGTGCTGAGTGCAGAGCAGGATTTGGGGATCAATCCCATGACCCTGAGATCATGACCTGCACTGAAATCAAGAGTTGGATGCTTAACTGACTGCCATTCAGGTGCCCCAAGAGTGGAATTTTCAAATCGTGACTAACTGTGCGGCCTCCTTTATTTTCCACTGACTCTCTGAAGCCTTTTAGCTATCAAAGGTAAGAGGAATAACAGGTTTAAAAGTTTAAGCACTTTCATTACAAATCATCTAGCTATTTATTTATGAATTAATTCATGATATTTTGTAAGTAGAAGAAATGATACCTCTTAGGGTTTAAGTTTGTTGGATACTGACTGATCTAGGTATTTCTGTGATATTTGGAGCATTTCTATTTAACCAGTATCAAAAATGAAGCCTAACATTACTGAACATGTAAGGTTTGATTGTTTTTATTCACAAATATAGGGTAAAAGGATAGTCCAATTTTATTTAAGTTTTGAAATGACTGTAAGTGCCCTCACCTATCATCTTAGCACAGACACTACTATCAACTTCTTGAGTAGTATTCCAGAGTTCTGATTGTATAGTTGAGAGTAGAGAAGGGCAGGGTCAGTCCTACTTACCCATTCAAGTAGAGATAAACATGTCTCATCAGTCCATGCCATTATTATTATTATTTTTTAAAGATTTTATTTATTTGACAGAAACACAGCGAGAGAGGGAACACAAGCAGAGGGAATGGTAGCGGGAGAAGCAGACCTCCTGCCAAGCAGGGAGCCCGATGCGGGGCTTGATCCCAGGACCCTGGGATCATGACCTGAGCCAAAGGCAGATGCTTAATGACTGAGACACCCAGGCGTCCCCATGCCATTGTTTTTTGCTGGCAGATGGTGCTGACAGGTGTTTCTTTATATCCTAACTGGTAGTGGCCACTTAGTGCTGGTTCAGGATGTTCTCTTACAGAATACGATCTTGCTTCCTAGGGCTAAGCTGGACTGTATTTTTGCCACTGTACCTGCAGTATTCAATGTTCCTTCTTTTCAGGTAAGCTACATACCCATCTCCCAGGCATTGGCTGGTACCAGGGATACTGTATCAGATCTGTTTCCAGGGTATTTATTCTCTAGGCGTTTGCCCCTAGACATCATTTTTGACTACCATTTACCATTTTTCTTTTCTACCAACAAACACAATGTGCTTGATTATATACCCTTTACCTGTGTAGTTGGCTTCTCCTAAAACTTCCTTGGATTCTAGAGTCCGATTCAGTGACTCCAGGGTAATTTCCAGCAACTCACATGCTAGGAAAGGGAAAGCGCCAATATGAAAACTAAACTGATATATTCCGTAACAGAGTCGTTCTACTGTGTAAAGTACATTAGTCAATAGATGTGTTGATTTCCTTACCTCTGTAGTGTTACGCATGTCCGTTCTCAGAAACTTTCTGTAATATTATAATTTATACAGACCACCAGCTAGCTCCTTGCACATGAAATCTTACTCTGTTAAATCTGATACTGTCATTTGGCCAAAAGTATTAGATTTTTTTCCTTGAAGAAAAAACTTTATTTTGGTAGTTAGAGCACTTTCCTGGATAAGAAAATATAATTAGCCCTTTATATGCTTGTTTTATACAGCTAGATTCTTTCCAATATTCAGAAAGACTGGGAGTCCATTAGCACACACTGTTGTTTTATTTTTTTCTCAAAGATAATGGGCTTTTCATACTCTTGTTTACAAACATAATTAGAAATAGGCTTTTGTGGAGAGGAACTTAATTCTAATAGAATGTTGATTAACCAAAGTGTTATTTAGTTTTTTCTAAAAATCTTTGAGAGCACCTGATAGAAATTTAGGATTATTCTAAGAGAAAGTTAAGCTAGAGCAGCTACTACAAAGTAGAAAACAGAGCTTAAAAAATATTTGAATGCTCTATCTGTGCTTACTGATACAGTATCCACTAAGCACTGTAGCTATTACCATTTAAATTAATAAAAATTAAAAAAATTCAGTGTAAACAGGCATATTTCAAGGGCTCAATGTTTACATGTGACTGATGGCTAGCATATTGGAAAGCACGTTTATATAATTATAGCAAGTTCTATTGGACATTACTACTGAAATACGGTCTTGGTTAGAATGCAGTGTAGAATGAGAAAGTAGGGGAATCAAAATCAGAGTTAGAACAATGAAAGTCAGGGAAACAAGAGCAGTCATGGAAGATGTTTTGTCTTCTTTTTAGTGCACAAAGTTGGAATGGGAGGCCATCATTGTTCCATGATAAAGGGGACAATAACCTTTTCGCCTTCCACTAATTTAGTAAAATAAAGTGTTAAAAGTCAGACCAATTACCAAGTTAATATTTCAGATGTTTATATTGCTTATTTTTGCTTACATGGACTAATCCAAAGCACGCTACTTTAAGGAGTTGTATATGCTGAGAAATGAGTGGGATAATCAGTTTCATATTATATATAAAGAGAAAAATTTGAATTATCATAAGCTATTATCCATAATAAATTCGTTGATAATAAACTTTCACTACTGAACTAACATGAAGACTTTCCAAAAATGCTTTCTGTGATCTCATGGGGAACTAATGCTGTTTCAAATCTAGAACATGACAAGGTTGTCAGCCAACAAGTGAGTATCAGGACAAAAGTACTGAGGTCAAAAAGAATCTTAGAATACTTGCAAAAATACATGTAATTGTTCCTTATCACTTTAGCAAATGATTTAACATCATGTTTATATCCATTTATGTTGTAGTTCAACTTATTTGTCATATATATTTTATTGTCTTTTTGCCAAATGATAAGATCCACAAAGCCATATGTTTCCAAAGCTCCTCCTGGACAGAAATTTTACTAAAGCTAGAGCAAGTAAAATATTACTCACTCAACAAGGACATAATTAGTTACATTTGTGTTCTAGGGGAGGTTCTTCCAAAATAGGTATTATGGAAACCCATTTTCCATGAGGTCATACAGATCACTTTTGATACAAAATGTAAAACCAAAGGTGCCCCGGAAAAGCTGGATGAAACCATTATATTCATTGAAAATGAAAGTATGTCATGGATTTTAAATAATGATACAAATGAGATACGTGAACACTTAATTTACCAGGAATGTTAAATCTTAGCAGACTGAATTGTGTGTTCCATGTAGTAGTCATAGAATGACAAAGCCAAAAAGAACTTTAAAGATCACATAGTTCACTCTGAAGGTGAAAAATCTGGGGCCCAGGGTGGCCATATGACTTTATCAAGTTCACACTGTTGAATGATGTCAGAACTGTGATCAAAGACACATATAAAATAGTTTTGATTGCACTAGTTGGTTTTATTTTTTTTGAATTGAATTGCATTTTTTAAGGATTTGTTTATTGATTTTAGAGAGAGAGCATGAGCAGGAGAGGGAGAGGGAGAGAGACTCTCAAGCAGACTCTGCCCTGAGTGTGGAACCTGATGCAAGGCTCATGACCATGAGATCACGACCTGAGCAGAAACCCAGAGCAGACACTTAACTGACTGCACCATCCAGGTGCCCCTGATTTAATTTTTTTAAGTCAGGCAGTTCATTATAATATTTAACAGCTTATAATTCCCACATTTTTAAAACATAAATTTATATGTACCAATGATTCCCAAACTTAACACTATCAGAGAAGCTTGTCTTAATGTTATGAGCCAATAAATGTGTACTGTTACAGTTGACCAGTGATAGGACAGGAACAACCCAGTCGTGCACTTGAATTGAGCTTCTTTTGCCATCTCCTTGCCAATTTCAGACACTGATGTTCACATTCCACCTTGTGTTGTAGTTCCTCATGGTTAACTTTGAGGGTGACTGCAAGTGTTCAAGCACTTTAAGTCCCAGGTCTTAAGCGTCTCTGTATCCCTAATGCTTAGTATTAGGCCTAGTGCAGTCTCTGTGTTTGTTGAATGAATGAATGAACAATTATAATCTTCTATCCTATAAAGATCTTATTTTGGTTAAGTACCTATAAAAGTAATTCACATGGAAAATATAATCTGAAACTTAAAAGCACCCCTTTTCCCTCTTTTTCTAATGGGTAAATTTTAATGTTAATGCAGCATTGCTTTTTGTTTGATGAGAAAAACAAAATTAGATAATTTTGATTTATTATTATTTTTTTAAATTTTTTCCCCCAAATTTTAAATCTCCTTTGGAATGGAATTAAAGCTGGCTGTCTGGACACTGAGCAGTAGGAGATGAAGGCAGGGGGCTGTAAGTTAGCACTAGGTATAGCAAAGTAAAACCTAGGGATGACTGGTAGGAGCAAGCTGAAGAGACTGTCCAGTTGGGGAACATCCCAGAGCTTTAAGTAAAGACAGGCCAGCGGTGGAATCTTAAGTTTCTCAAGGTGGTATAGGAGCATCAAGCCCCATCAAAGCAAAGCAGTGCAGATTAACTGAGGCTGGATATAAAGAATCTAAATACTGAAACAGAGATTGCATTAGGAAGAAACTTTATAATTTTTCTTCTATGGGAAGATCTTGGTAGCATGAAACAGTAGGAAAAACATAGGCCTTGAAAAGAGGCAGACAGCAGTTCAAATTCTGGCTTCCTCACTTCATAGATCTGTGAATTTAATTCAGTAACTTAACCATAGTGAGCCTCAGCTTTCCTCATCTGTAAAATGGGTTTGTAATGTTAGTTTCCCTTTCCAGAACATCACCTCCTCAGAGACTACTGCTCAGCCAGCATTCTCTTACATAGGGAAAATATGGATGCTCTTTTAAAATCACTTTTATTATCTTTATTTTGTAGATGACAAAAGTAACACTATGTTGCAACAAATATATTGGACATTATCTTAGCAAAAAGAAAACTGAAAAGATCACTTTCTTAAAAGAAAATTTGCAAACAATATTTGTCCATACTTGGATCAACAGAGTGTATAAGTGCATATGATTTGTGTGTGCTTATTGTATTGTCCATCGAGTTTGATTTATAGATATGATACATACCAAATAGACACACACATAAGCTCTGTAGATATCCAGTTGGGAATATCTGAAATTGACAGGTTAATTTATAATCAGGGAAATGTCATATGTAACAAAACTCTACTGACTTAAGACCTGAAAGTGTTATCTTATATTGGAGTCATAGTTCAAAAGAAAATTAAAATTTTACTCTTCTTAGAAACCGTGTCCCAGTGTTCTTATGGAGAGAACCTACTTTTGTTCCTGTTTTTGGACTCTTGTGACACTTAATCACGAATGGTGTGTAGGATGGTGAGGGATTGCTGCTGCTTCCGTCCTATAATTATGGAAGAGGATAATTGTCCACAGGCCACTGAGAAAGGCCACAAAACCCTTGTCCCTGACGAAGAGGTCAGTGGACCTTGGAGAATGGAGTTTTAACATAGTTGATCAGTTTGAACTTTACCATCAAATCATGTAAAGTCGCTTGCTGCAGTCTTAGTTTAAAACAATTTGGTTTTCACATAGAAACAGTATGAAGAAGCACAGTAGAGGACATCTTAAACTGATCCTGAATTTAGTCATCCACCATGTATGTTTTACAAAAAATAGAGGTTAAAGGCATGGGCTCTGGAGTGGGACAGGCTGGGTCTGAACATCAGTTCCGCTCCTTCCTAGCTGCAGCAGCCTGGCCAGGTGGCTTAGTCTCTTTGTGCTTTAGTTTCCTCATCTGCAAAATAGGGACAATAATAATCTTTCTTCATAGGATCTTTGAGAACATTAAGGGAGATACCTCACATAAGCTTGGAAAAGAGTTAGCATTTAGTAAAGATTAGATTTATTAACTACTATAACCCCTAAATGATACAAGACTTAAACAACCTTAAAGCCCTCACTAGGTATAGGGTAGTTCCTGGAATTACTGGAAGAGGTTGTGTGCCCAAATCTGCATTTGGCAATTAGGTCAGGTGAAGGCAGAACATGCACAGCTGGAGGAAGGATTGTGGATGGTTCATCAGTAATGGGGTAAGCTCCTGGTCTTCCTTTTGCTTTGGTCCTCTGTGATTAAGATGAGAAGATTCAACAGCAGATTCCCAGCAGGAGGAATGGCGTTAAGATCCTGCACTTGTGGTTTTAATAATTATGTATTGGTGTGCTCATTCATGGAGATTGATCACCAAGGGATTATATAGACTTTATATGGAATTTGTGAATAGGCACAACATTTTGCAGTGATTAGCAGCATGTTGTAGAGTCCTACAGATCTGTGGTATGATTGTCAAGATTACTGTATCTTTTCCTTGTGGTCATAGCTCATTTAGCCCCAGTTTTATTCATCTGAAAGATGAGGGTCATAGCGTTAGACGGTTGTGATAATAAGGGTGATAAGTCATGTTAAGTTCCATTGTACAAAGTTCACTGCTCATTAAAATCATTGTCTTCTTAACAAAATCCCTCAATGAATTATTTTCAATTTGAAACCTTATTTCTTAAAAGGAAAGCGATGATTAGTTTGAAAATCTGTTACTTCTATCCATCTCAAACACTTTGAGAGATATTTATCTATTTTATTAACTCTTGTGGACAATGGGATAAATCTTATCTGCCGGATCTCCTTGTAGGTTTTTAGGATTATTTCCTGTGGGAAATTTTATAGCATGGGTGTGATGTTCCTTATTTAATTATTTTGTGCAAACTCCAAAGTTGAAGATATTTCTAGAATATACATAAAATATACATACAGTCATTCCTGTTAAATTCTACACGGATGGAAGAAGCTGGTGCTTGGAGAATGACTAGCTTTTTGAACCAGCCGATGCAGATAACTTGAGTGGTCGGGAAGCCTTATACTTAATCAGTCACCTGATTTCAAAACCATTTAAACATACGGCAGATTGTTCTAGATTTGCATATCTAAAACTGAGTGGCCCAGGAGGCCATCCTATATAAATATAAAAATATATGCATATATATGTATATGTATGAGCTTAGACTTATGTATGCATATTACATGTGTGTTTACGTATGTATATGTTTATATATATCCAAATGTATTCGTATTTGTATAAATGCACTATCATATTTGATATTAATGTTAATTAATAAGAAAGTCCACCCAATTTTTAGCAACATATAAAGGATATATGAATGGCTGAGAGGGTTTAGGAATTGTGAAATGTATTTTTCATTCTGTTGAGGCAGGTGGTCTGAAATAGGATTCAGGATTCAGTTCCTGCATCGTTAGAAAGTAGAAATTCTGGGCCTCTTGCTGGGCAAGCTCTGCAGGTGCTTTGCACAATGTCTGGCTCTGAGACCAGCTTTGGATCCTGCCTAGCTCACTGGGCTTTCCTCCCAGGTTTTCTGATCAGAAAACTGAAGGCCAGCTGCTGCCTGTCTTTAGAAAGCTTCGTGGAAGTCAACATGGGACTCAAAACTGGCTGGGGGCTGGTGGGCCAGTGTCCACACTCCAATTAAAGGTCACCTAGAGAAGGGCTCTCTAATGCTGCTGAATACTTGCTGCGTGACGTCCCTGCTCTAAAGCAACCCCAGAGAGGTACTAGGTCAGTTTCAGAATGTTCTGTTATAGGTATATCTGGGAAATTTTGAACAAGGTTGGCCGTGAGAGAATTCTTTGATTGCAAGTATATATTATTAGAGCTGAATCAAGAGATTCATTTTGTGTTACTCTGAAGCTTTCACTGAAGTAGCTCCCTGCCCTTTCCCTGTCTCACAGTGGTCTGGTAATGCCCACTCAGTCACTTCTGAAATACAGCCTCAAGGGATGATGACTTATTTGCTGACCTTCCCTTAATGAAGATAATCAGATTTTGCCCTGTAGCCTAACAGTTGTTCCCAGTCTCTCGTCTGGTATCTGTTTGGTGCTGCTACATATCTCGTGCTTGTTTACATACACTAAATTGCCAAACTTTTCTAAATTCCTCTAAATATTTTGGCTGAATAAGTTCCTCTGGCACTTGATTAGCCAGGTTGCCCATATACTGGGTATTGGGAATTGTCCTACTTTTATCCGACTATTTTATACAGTGTTATATTTTTGTTGAGCAAAGCCCATTGAATGAAAAGAAAATGCTGACATTTGAATGGAAAGCCCAGAGGGCTCGGGAAATGCCAGAGGAATTCTACAAATATCCTTTCTCAGTGGCCTAGACAATTGGGATTTAATTCTTCTTGGGTAGCAGATGGAGGTGGTAAAAACTGAGCTTCTAAATGGCATGAGTCTCTGAGTTAAAGGGCTTGGTGCTGTGCCATGCAAACAGCCCTGCTTTTTTCCAGCCTGCAGCAAGGATGGAAGCCAGCTTTCAGGGAAGACTGGGCCTTGGAGAGAAAAGAGAAACCCACATTGCCCTGGGGTGGCTAGAAATGATTCTAGTTTTAAAAATAATGGATCTGTTGACAAGGAATGCCACTTTCACACCAACACTATTAACATTCATTAACTCTATGGAGTGTGTGTATGTGCACGCGAGCGCTAATGTCTGTGTATTTTTATCCCTTAGATTTTAAACAATATAAAGCTGATTAGATCTTATTTTACCACATTAACTTCTCTCTCTCCTCAATCTGTCTCTCTCCCCCTTTCTCCTCCCCTCCCTCTGTAATCATACCTCTCTCATCTCTCCTTTTTCCTCTCTTTCTCTTTTTCTCTCTCCCAAACAGCCAAAGGGTTGTATTTTTTTGTGTGTGTGATTTTTTTTTGGGGGGGGTGGGGTGGTAAGGAGGGAATACTTTGGGCAGAAGTGAGTAAAAAGAGGTGTTTTTAGCTTTTAAATTGTCTAATGTCTTAATGCTGCTCTCTTCTCAATATTTAACCTTCTCCATCGTGTCCCACAGTTGTAATCTAGAGCATATGAGACTTAAACATATACTGGCACAGCCTCTGTCATATATTTTGTTACTAATTTTTGAACAAATTCTACATAATTTTTATCTCTTCTCATTTTCAGCAGATCTACTTAATGCCAGCGACTAACAAAATCGTAAAAGGAAAATCTTACTAAGTCCCCATGCTCTTGGAACAACATAAAAAAGATGCTAGTAAATTTTGTCTTTTAGCAGAGGAATTTTGAGTATTATCTCACACATTTACAATTGCAGACACTTTATTTAATCACTTCTATTGCCCACAGGGGAAGCGGACATGGGAGGTAGGTAGTAGCTGGTTTACACCTATTGAAAATATTGTCACGTCAAAGAGAATAGCCACAAAGAATTCTGTAATCATCTTCTATAATCATCAATCCCTGTTAAGAAAAAAGAAAGGAAAAAAAAAAAAACAGCTTAGGCCTTCTTCTAGTGTTTAAATGAATGTGCCCAATTATTTTAACCGGTTTCCACTGACTTGTCAAAAATCCTTGTGTATAATAATGGTCTGCCAGCGGCAAGACTGGACAGAAATACTGTACAGTAATTGATTTTGTTAGTTGAACATCTGGCAGAACAGCCTGGATATTTACTCGGAAGGAATGTTCCCCAACTGGAGTAAGTTCACTGTTGGGTTTTAGGGCACTAAAGTGCCAGATCAGGCTGCTCTGGCCATAAAACACATAGATGGCAATAGGCGAGTAAGTCAGTAAAAGAAATGAGAAGATGAGAAATAAGGAGAAGGAAATGAGGAGGAGAAGAAACAGTTGGCACACATGGACTGAAGGTTAGAGGACTTTTTTTTCAGGTCTTCCTTACTGGTTTCAAAATGGAAACCACCCAGTGATAGTAGGATAATTGTTTTACTTCATATGATTTGTAATTCGCTCTTCATTTGCTTTTTTTTTTAAAATCTTATTTATTTATTTCTCAGAGAGAGAGAAACAGAGAGAGAGAGAGAACACAAGCAGGGGGAGCAGCAGGCAGAAGGAGAAGCAGACTCCCCGCTGAGCAGGGAGTCTGATGTGGGGCTCAGTCCCAGGACCCTGGGATATGACCTGAGCCGAAGGCAGATGCTTAACTGACTGAGCCACCCAGGCGTCCCTGCTATTCATTTTCTTAAAAGGGAGTTTTTTTTTTTAAATTTTTATTAACATATAATGTATTATTTGCCCCAGGGTACATGTCTGTGAATCGTCGGGCTTACACATTTCACAGCACTTAACAGCACATACCCTCCCCAATGTCCACAACCCAGCCACCCCATCCCTACCTCCCTGCCTCCCAGCCACCCTTAGTTCGTTTCATGAGTCTAGGAGTCTCTTATGGTTTGTCTCCCTCCCCATTGCTTGCTTTTATAAATGCCACTAAGGAAAACCTAACTGTGAGGAAAAAAGAAAAAAAAAATTCATTATTAAAATACAGTATTTGCCAAATTGCATCTGTGGACTGAATGAAGTTCAGTACTAAGGATTATGGTAAACACTGTTATCTGTTTTCTAGCTAACATGTCTGGCATGTGTGTCTCTATGTCGCGTGGTTTAGTTGACTTTGTCATGGGTGTATGATTTTGACAACAATCCAAAGTTCACAGTGTGTTCTCTCTCACCCTAACTGATTTCTCTGAGTGGGCTATGAGTTACAGATGGCGCTTTGGACCATAAAACATTGCTGGGGATATTTTTGTTGTCTTTTTAATTCCGTGGATCTTGTGCTAGCATATATTTCTTGCAGGACATTAAGAAAAAGGTGTTCCAAGGAAATGGTCACTTGTACTAAATATAAATGGTAGGATATGTTGGCATGACCTCATTATTGGTATTCCTCAAATTGCAGCAGTTAATTCATCGTACCTACTAAGATGCACTCCCCAGTAGACTGAGATTGCCTTGTGGGTAAGAATGTATCCTACCAATTTTTATACTCTGGCCCAGTTGCCGACATATGGTGTTTATTAAGCAAAAACTTATTGAGCAAATCCCTCCATAATTTATATTTATTTTCAGCTCATCTTTTATCATGCCAAACAAAAGTTTGTGGACAAAATAAGCCATCATGTTACAAATGTGAAGTGTATCTGCTTTGCTATGTATATGTATAATTTGAATATTTGTCATAGTCACATAGTTCTAATTGGCTCTGTGACAGCTACATTTTGTCTGGCAGATGAGTAATACGGAACAGGAAGGTAAATCACTGAATTTTGAAATGGTTTCAAATAGGGGAAACTTAGCTTAAGAGCACTGGAGATTCACTGAATTTATAGTTTTTATTCAGTTGTTTGGTGCATTCTGGGAGTCTTTGAGCAATGTCATTTCAGTCATACAACTAGTGACTAAAAGGTTGGGCTCTGGGGCCAGGAAAATCTGGGTTCAAATCTTACCTCTACCAGTTTGCTGGTTGACATTGGATTAGAGGCTTGATCTCTCTGAATCTCTTATAATCAATGCAAATAATAATATAGTCAATGGGAATAATCAACCATGGATGGTTATTAGTTAGATAAATGAGGCAATGTATTTAAGCCTTTAGGAAGTTCATAATGCATGGCAAGAACTTAAAAAAATAATACATTTTTATTATTTGAATGGATCAAAAAACCTGATTTTACTTTGTAAAGACTTTGGATTTGATAAAAAATTTACCTTTTATCAAATCATTCTTAGTATTTATTGATATATTAGACCATAAATATTTTATGCTATAAATGACAGTAAAATAAAAATTTAAATGTAATGCTACCGAGAAATCTTCACAGCTCAGATTTCTTAGATATCAAGTAAAATTGCCTAAAATTTTATTCAGATTTATTTCTGAACATTACATGTTACTCCAGCTTCATGGGTTATAGAGTAAGTCGGAATATTTTAGCATATCTTTGTATTTGCAAATTAAAGATTAAACAATCTATTCATGAATCAGTCCTTTCCATATGCAGCACTAGGCATTGAGAATAGAGGATATAAATGACACTTTTTAGCTTTCAGGGCACTCAGAGACTAAGAAAAATGTTTTAATAGCGTAATCAACGAAACAAGACAAGCTTATATCATGCACAGAGGTAACATCAAGGAAATAATGGTTAACTATTGAAGGAATGGACTTAGGTGGCTATTTTGTAGGGGGATACAAGATGCAAGTCATGTTGTTTGAAGGGACTTGAACCAGGTTATTGTGTTTGGGCATCCACATGCAGTTTGACTTTGCCAGAAAGTAAAGTTGAAAGATGGGATGAAGAGAGGTGAAATATAGTTGTTGGTGAAGTGAGATCATGAAGGGTCTTCTATGTAGTCAAGGCGTGGCTACTTCTCTGCGCATCTACTTATTCTATTCTCTGCATTTCAACAACATGATCACTTTTTTCAATTAATTCAAAGAACAATGTGCTGATAGAGATCTGTGTCCATCATTATTCTAAAACTGGCCAGCATTTGCTGGACTCAAGATAGATGGTGATAGCTAACATGCAAGGTGAAAACCCTGAACAGTTCTTTCAAAGTGACAATTAGTAAGAGCTAATGATACTTAAACTTTCTTTAGCCTGCTCTTTGTTGGGATGTGTTTGACACTACCAAGGTATGCTCTTGCTGACTTCTCTGTTTTCCCAAATCAAATTGCAGTGGCTTCTATTCAGTATTGCCCATGTGATATGATTTGTTTCTATTCCTGTGTCCTCCACTAAACCAGGAAATCTTGATATCTCCAGTGCACAGAGCAGTACGCAATAAATATTCAAATTCTTTATCTTTAAGGATTAGGAATTTTCAGTGATATGAAAAACATTAATCTTTTAATCAATTGAATAAAATCTTGGCTAGCATGGTGATTATGTAGGTGATTAAATTTTAGAGACTCTATAGTTACTCAATTTTAAAGTAGGTGTTTTCCTAGACTTTTATTCAAAAGTCACTGAACAAATATTGGGTGTTGGGCACTGTCCTGCATGGCAGGATATAAACATGAAAAATGCTTTCTTGTCTCAGATGGTTTCCAATTTCTGTCTTGTGATATATGCAAACAATTGAAATGTAATAAGAAAACAGAGTTGGGTTCAAAATGTGGTACGATGAAGCTGCATCCAGGTCAACTTGAGATGAGCAGAAAACTTTGACAGAGGATGTAACGTTTGACCTGGTAGCAAGATACTAGTTCTCAGGTGGTAATGTGGGGAATGGATCAGGATGGAATTAGAAAGGAAAAAGACAGCCTTCCTACATCTCTGACTAGATAGAAGAAGGAAAAAGGGAAAAGGTGGGATCAAGACAGGTGTGGATGTGATAAATTTATGAGGAAGGCTTTCAGCCCTGAAGAAATGCATAACTGGGAACTGCTATATTTCAGTTTCATAAAAAATCATTCTGTCTTCCTACAAATAGCTTAAAATTGTTTTATAAGTTATATAGTTACATATATGTACATTGTGGAAAGTTAAGTCATTCTTTCCAGAATGTTGTTTTACCTCCTTTTTTGTTAGTGGAAATTTTTTGTTTCATGATAAAGTGGCCATTTAAAAAATATCTGGGTGTTACCCTACAATATCATTTTAAATGGGAAATAGTATTCTTTTTTATGGATGTATCCCAATCTAATAACCATTTTGTTATTGTTGAGAATTTGATAGTTTAAATATTTATTTGCAACAATTATATATGATGTCATTGACACTTTAAATGATAAAATATTGCTAAATATTTCAACATGTCCTTCATGTTTTAGGATAAATCTGTAGAAATGAAATTGTTAGATGATAGTGCATACCTGTATTTGAAAGACTTTGTAGTAGTGCCTAATTATCCTCTAGAAATTGGATAACAATTTTAAGCATACCATTTTATTTCTTTCTTTCTTTATTTATAATTAGCTTTATTTCAATGTCATTTATATGTATATACAATTTGATTACATTGTATCTCTGTGTACATCCATGAAAGTATTGCCACAATCAAGGTAATAAACATACCTCCAAATATTTCCTCATGCCCTTTTTTTGTTTTTCTGTTAAGAACACTTAATCTGAGATCTGCCCACTTTAGCAAATGTTCTTTTTTTTTTTTAAGATTTTATTCATTCATTTGACAGAGAAAGAGAGATCACAAGTAGGCAGGCAGAGAGAGAGGAGGAAGCAGGCTACCCGCCGAGCAGAGAGCCCAATGCGGGGCTTGATCCCAGTACCCTGAGATCATGACCTGAGCCAAAGGCAGAGGCTTTAACCCACTGAGCCACCCAGGCGCCCCAGCATATGTTTTAATTGCATAATACATCCTTGTTATCTATGGGCATAATGTTGTACATCTGGTCTCTAGAACTTATACTCATCTTGCATAACTGAAATTTTATACCCACTAAACAATTTCCTCCCCACCCTCTGGCAATCATCATTCTTGTCTCTGCTTCCATGAGTTGAATTATTTTAGATACCTTGTATAAGGGAAATTATGCAGTGTTTGCTTGTTTCACTTAGGATAATATCCTTGAGTTTCATCCACATTGTCACATATGGCATGATTTTTCTTCTTTTTTAATGCTGAACAGTATTCCATTGTATGTATATACCACCGTTTCTTTGTCGATTCACCCATCACTGGACATTAATTGTTTCCTTTTCTTGGCTATTGGGAATAATGCTGCAGTGAAGATGGAATGCAGATAACTCTTCAAGATTCTGATTTCAGTTCTTTTGGATATATATATCCAGAAGTGGGATTTAAGCATGACTTGTGAATATTCTACTCTGGGTCCATTTATCTGGTATATTTACCAACAATGTGAATTATAACATCATGCTGATTCCATTTACTGAAATACAATTTGTGTACCCCAAATTTTTCATTAGTCAAAAATAAAACAAAATTCTGTAGGCTGAGAATCATTCCAACATAAGATATTTAATGTTTTGGTAGTAGTGATAAATATTTGCTCAGGTATTTTAAAACTCTTGTTTTTATCATCACTTGTATCATCACTTACTGTAGTCCTCTTAACAATTATAATTTATAAAGTCTAAATACCTTTCTCAGGTTTTCTTATTTCTTCAAACCTATTATTATTTTTAAAAAGACTCAGATCAGGTTTTCTTCTCTAATAAAATGTTGTGATTTACATTTGAGAAATTATAAATTTTTAATCTGGTTAGTTTCCAGTTTATGAGAAACCAAATACAAACAAACCTTAAGGAATATAGAGCAGGAAGGCACGCTAATGATTATCCAGTTTTTGGTCCAATCCTTTTGCACTCTGAATAGAAAGTCAATTTGCAGAAATATTTTGCCATTAGGCCAGTAGAGCAGTTTTTTAATTATTAAAGAAGCCTGTCAGATCTTTGAAAAACTACATAACATCACAGATTTTCTTCTCCTTTGTAGCCGTATTGGCTGTTGGAATATATTTTGAAACATTGATGCTTAAGCAAATGTGTATTACATGTGGTCAAAGTAATACAGCATAAATGTAAGTTTACCCCAGGGAATGCAAAACTAGAGTTTTGATGTTTGTGCTGAAATATTTAGTACCTAGGCCAGCTCTAGGCAGAATCGGCAAAGCATGTCTTTGGCATTTTCATCTTCTTTTAGTCCATTTCTACATAGGATTACTGATGTACTGGGCTCTGATCTAGTATTGATCATTGCCCTAGTATATCTCAATTCTCTCTTCAACTGAACTTTCCGACACAGGTCTTTCTGCCCTCCTGACGGTCTCGTCTCTCCAACTAAATTCTGCAACCTTCAAGTCTTCCCCAAGCTTCAAATCCAACTTGTAAGGCAGGAATTTTGTAAAACAATGGGGGTATGAGCTGTTAGGGTATGGGGGAAAGCCACAATGTAGATATAGTCTGCAGATTAGACCAGAGAAAAGAGAAGTTAGCAGACATACAACCAGTAAGTGTGTTATCTCAGAAGGGGGAAAAACCATTGTAAATCAAGGAGTGATATGTGAATTGGAAGCTAGAGGAAAAACATCCACTGGATGGCCAAGGTGGAGAGAAGAGTACAAAAGTTTTGTTCAAAGAGATAAGTCTGGTACATCCCAGGACACATGGTGATGGATGACCTTTAGATAGGGATGAAGGATCTAGCTAGTAGATACTGAGCTCTGGCTTCTGGTATCTTTACAAGTATCTTTGTATATGCTGGGCCTCAAAGTGGCAGATGTCTGCCAGGCATCCTATAACCCTTGAAACTCAATAGAGTATTTATGTAACAATTTTAAAACTGTACCCAGTTTTAGAAATGTATCCCTACCAGATAATAATAATAAGAAAAAATACAAATAATTAGCCATCCTTGCTCTTTTCTCAAATATCCTAAGACCCTCTTTAGCTTTTCTTTACCATTTTTTTTTAAAGATTTTATTTATTTGACAGAGAGAAACACAGCGAGAGAGGAAACACAAGCAGAGGGGATGGAAGCGGGAGAAGCAGGCTTCCTGCAGAGCAGAGAGCCCGATGCGGGGCTCGATCCCAGGTCCCTGGGATCTGACCTGGGCCAAAGGCAGATGCTTAACGACTGAGCCACCCAGGCGCCCTACCATTTTCTTTTTGAAATTGTAATAATAGCTAGTTCTTTTATAGTGCTGAGCGTGGAGTTTCTGTTTTAAATACTTTATATGTAAACTTGTCACATAATTCAACTTAATACATATCCAAACTCACTCTATCCTGACAAATAGTATATAATTAGGAAGAGTTATTATTCTTATTTCAGATGAAGAAATGAAAGCACAAAGAATGTGAGTTATATGCCCATGTGAGTGGAGTACAGCTGGTGAGTGGTAGAGTTAGGATTTAAAACCAGGCACTGTGACTTCAAAGTTCATGCTTGGACTTTATGACATCTAGGATACTGTCTCATCTAATGCTTTTCCCTTTTCTAACCGGAAAGAAGGATTATGAGGGGAAGAGTCCATCTGCTATCACCATTTTACCTCTTTTTTTTTTTTTAAGATTTATTCATTTATTAAGGAGAACGAGAGTGAGAATGCAAGCAGAGAGAAAGATAGAGGGAGAAGGAGAGAGAGAGAATCTCAAACAGACTCCCCGCTGAGTGTGGAGCAGGACATGGGGCTCTATCTCATGACCCTGAGATCATGACCTGAGCTGAAATCAAGAGTCAGAAAGTTAACCGACTGAGGCACCAAGGCATTTCTCCATTGTACATTTTTATTCTGGTAGGATGCTTCCTTTCATTCATTAAATGAATCTTTGCAGATGTACTGAACTTTTGAAGGATTTATTTAG
The DNA here is from genome assembly GCA_028646535.1 of Procyon lotor. Taxonomy (NCBI): domain Eukaryota; kingdom Metazoa; phylum Chordata; class Mammalia; order Carnivora; family Procyonidae; genus Procyon; species Procyon lotor. The sequence goes on from CM053611.1 coordinate 74,703,150, forward strand.
TTATTCAACAGATATTTATGACTGTCCAATACATACCAGAGTGACAGAGATACAAAAATGAGTAAGAAATTCTTTCTATTCTTCAGAAATTTAAAGTGAGTCAGACATGCTAACAGGTATATTAAAATATGATTTACTGCTGCTGTTACAAAAATATGAGCAAACTCATATAATAGAATATAGATAATAGAGCAGTAATCACTACCAGGAGATTTCTAAGAATCTACATTGAAGATATCACATTCAGAATGAGACTTAAGGATCGAATAGGTGTTTTCATGATGAATAAGAGAGAAAAGAGGTATTTCAGCCCAAGAGACTCCATGAACAAAGGCATAGCATTGTAAGAAGGCTGAAATAATTACAGGAATAATGGGGACTTCTGTATGGCAGGAGCATGTGGTGTGTAGTGAGGAATAGTAACAAGTGAGAAGGATTTTAAAAATCTGTATATGCCACACTAACTGATTAGTGTTGTGTTTGGTAGATATTGATTGGGAAGCCTTCAGAAGTATTAGTGCAGAAGAGTGATATCAGGAGATGTGTGCGATAGGATGATTATGCTGTAGGCTATTGGAGAATAGGCCACAGTGTAAAGGGTTATCAGGTATGAGACTTAGAAAATTCTAAGCCAGAGGCTGTTACAGCTGGGGCTCAAGCAGTGTCTGTGCACTTGGTAAAGAGGAAGTGAATTTGAGATATTTTTCTCTGAGAGAAGCAAGATTTGATAAATGATAAGAGGTAGAAGATGAGGTGTATTGCTCAGGACCTTTGAAACTTCTAGTCTTAAGAAAGAAGGAAATCCTGCCATTTGCAATTATGTAGATGAACCTCTAGGACATTATGCTAAATGAAAATAAGCCAGTTGCAGAAAGACGAATACTGTATGATCTCAGCTATATATGGAATCTAAAATATTCAAGCTCCTAGAGGCAGAGAATAGAATGGTAATTGCCAGGGTTGGAGAGAAGAAAAAGTGGGGCAATGATGGTAAAGGGGTATAAAATTTCAGTTATGAAAGATGAACTTACATACAACAATATAGTTAACGATGCTATATTATATTTTATACTCAAAGTTTGCTGAGAGAGTAAATCTTAATTGTTCTCACCATACCAAAAAAAAAAAAGAGAGAGAGAGAGAGAAAGGAAGGAAGGAAGAGATAACTATATGAGGTTATAGATATGTTAATTAGCTTGATTGTGGTGATTATTTCACAGTGCATACATATATCAAATTACCAAGTTGTATACCTTAAGTGCATATAATTTTAGTTGTCAATTATTAGAAAAAACAATGCATAAGTTTATTTCTCTTTTAAGCCAAACAATCCAGGCTTAGCAGTCTAGAGATTATACAGGCTTCTGTGTATTACAGATCCAGATATATTTTTGTTGGTTTCTCTCCCTTGCCTTAAGGTGATAACCTCATCCGTGTAGTTGAAGAGGTCTCATCACTAAGACCTCCATAGTCCATCAAAGAGGCAGAAGCAAACTGGAGAAGTCTGCTCACATTCTGTTGGCCACAACTTAGTCACATAACCATTTCTGGAAGTAAAGAAAGCTGGGAATTGTAGTCTTTATTAGATGGCTGTGTACCCAGCCAAAAATAGAGATTCCATTGTTGGAGAGAGGGAGAATGGATGTTGAGATACAACTCTGCAGTTTAGCTGCAGAGTATCTGATGACTGCACTAATAAGAATCTAAGATGGACAAGATAGAACAGATTTAGGGAGATATGGTGAGATAATGAGCTCCATTTGGATATATTAAATTCTAGGCATCTATGAGACCATCTAGTACCTATGTCCAATAGGAGGTTTGAAATACGGATTTTGATCATGACAGAAAAATTTGACAATCATTAGCAATTTGAGGCTGTGTCAAATGAACTGAGAAGGGCATTGATAGTAAAGATTGAAGACGAAGAGCAAATGTAAAAGACAACATGTTGGGAAGGATGTATTGGAGATGGAGCAGAAGCCAATCTGGTGAAACGTTAAGAGAGTGGGGGAGGGGGCAAGATGGGCAGAAAAATAGGAAAGAATGATGTTAGGATTCTCCTTCAAAATTTTGGTCTCTGTTTCACTCTTCCTGTAGCAGGAGACTGCAACATCCTTGCACAGATTACTGTGCCCACAAAAGTGATTCTATTCTGTAGCCTCCTACCTATCAGAAAATAGCTTTCACATTCTGAGGGTCCAGTCACAGTGGTCTTCAAGCTAGGCCTCCCCTATTGCTTATTTTACTCATGAAAGCAAAGACCAGTGCAACAGGGGATTCTAAGAAATTTTGAAGCACTTAGCCTTCAATTCAGAGAATTGAATGATATAATATCTTCCAGTTTCTTGCAATAATTTACCACTTAGCATCTTCAAAGTCAACCCCAGCAGAGAATGTATACATGTTATCTTGATATTACTGTCTATTTTCTTTCTATTTATCACCACTGAAGAAATAATTGAAACAGTGCTGTGGGATCCCAGACCTTCTGTATTGTACATACTGATTTCCAAGGCTGGTAGACTTTAGAATTGACTCATTAGTGCTGGCCCTCAGGTTCACCTGTAAGTACAACAATTCGCACTCATTGGTATATGAAAACCAAGGGTGGAGTGAAGGTTGAGAAATAGCAAGAACTGCAGAGAAATCAAATTAAGGTGAGAACTAAAACTATGGCATGGGGTATGACATTCATGAACTCTCCGGTGCAATGGTATTAATTGAAGCTGAAGGATTATAACTTGTGAAGCAAGTCATCTTGAACTGTGGATTAACGAAAATTGAGCAATAAAAATAGAAAATTTAGGTTATGCTTTCAAAAATTTTGCTGATGAGCAGAAGCTGGAGGGATGGTCATGATGAAGGGAGCAAGAGGCATGGTAGACCCTTAAATCAAGGACAAATCTATAACAAATTATATCCTTCCTTCTGCTTTCCTTCTTCCCTTCTTTCTTTCCATGCGGGAGTTTTAAAATGTGTTTGTAGGCTGATAGGAAGAAGCCAGTGCGAAGGGAGATGCTTAAAGCAAGGGAAGGAGATGTTTAATCTATAGAGGAAGTCTTTCATAAGAAAGAGAGGAACAAAGGGTGTAAGAAAATAGTCTCTACTGGATAAATTTATAGACAGAATTTGAGAAGATAAGTTGGGAGAATTCCTATTTGATATTTTTTCCCCATAAATTAGAAAGTTGGCTCATCGAGCAAGTATATGGGGTGGTTGGAGCGGAGGACATAAAAGAGTGATGGGCTGCAGGGGGATATGAAAAAGAAGTCCATGCAGAGCAAAAGTGATGAGGCAAAGCAGTGCCCCTGGCTCAGATGGAGTCACAAACCATCATACAACCAAACGCATAGATGATGCTCTTCAGCAACCTTTGCAGTTGCAAGTTTTCAGGACAGAACAGTTAGTTTCTCTTTCCAGGGCCTCTGGGCTGGTGTATGTAGCAGAGAAAAAGTGAATCAAGAATGCTGGAAAACTAGAGGTTCCAGACTGGCAAGGAAAGTAAGTGCGGTTTGGAATGAGAGTGTAAAAGTCATGGGACAGGATTAGCATTCGGAGAAAGATGAACGCTTAAAACCATAGCTGCTGATACCTTAATAAAACTATCAACAGAGGGGCCGATACAGAACCTAGAACAGTGCCTGGTACAGAGTAGTCACAAATAAATATTCTTTAAATAAGTGACTATTTTTTTTTTCCCTCTAGGAATCACCAGTGTATTTTTTTTTTTTTTAAGATTTTATTTATTTGACAGAAACACAGCGAGAGAGGGAACACAAGCAGAGGGAATGGTAGTGGGAGAAGCAGGCTCCCTGCTGAGCAGAGAGCCCGATGCGGGGCTCGATCCCAGGACCCTGGGATCATGAGCTGAGCCGAAGGCAGATGTTTAACGACTGAGCCACCCAGGCGCCCCTCACCAGTGTATTCTTATGTAGTTTTTTGGGGGAGCATTTTGAGAAAAATAACTCTTCAGAATGCATTTGAGACCTAAACTGGGTGTTGGATTATGTGTCGCTTTGTCTTTGATGATGTTTCCTTCCTTTTGAGTGTTTAATTTGTGCTGCTGTGATCCTCAGTTCATTTCTGTTTCTGTGGCCCTTATTTAGATAAACAGGTTTAAACTTTGTATATAAATGGTGCTTATTGGTAAAATTACAACTAGCTTGGGGATATTTAAGTAACATATAAAGAGGATTTACTCATTATCTCTCACAGAACTGGACTCTTGTGTTAACTCTGCACTATGTGCAGAAATAAACTTTGTTCCATTAAACTCTAAATTTAAATAAAGACTGACTTAACTATTTCAAGATGTTGCACTTAAAAAATGGTTATTTGCTTTAGGAGTTGACCTTATGTTGCTATTCTTTTTTCAACATTTACTGAGCCTAGTATTAAATTAAACCATAACTTAAATTATAAAAGATGGGCTGAGAGGACTCAGTACTTAGGGGGCAAGTGAGAAGAGGCCGTATCATTAGTAATGATGAATCATTTAAAAAACAGTCCATTTTTCTTTGCTGTAGGAGTGCCCCTTAGCTATAGCAATTCTAATACTAATAAAGCAATTCTAAATAATTCTAATAATTTATGAGATAAATTAGAATCCTCTCTAACAAAATGCCTGCTGGTCATTCATCCAGTCAGGTATTTGAGCTTTCATAGTGTCAGTCTCCTCATCTGTAAAATGGGAATGATCACCCCAACAAGACGGTTCATAACACACTATGATAATTACCTCTAAATACTAGTTTTCTTATCCACTTTCCTGTTAAACTAGAAGATTCAGTTAGTCAATTAATTGATCTGCATTAGATTCCTTTCTCAATGACAAAAAATCAAGGGAACAAAGCTCCAAACCATTTGGTTACATTTGTACAAACCCAATTAAGACGAGTAGTATTGTAGTTCTTTATCGTAGCACATTAATTTGTATCAGGACTTAACACGTTCAGTTTGTTCTCTAAGATTAAATATACAATCTTTTTTTAGAGGTAAGTGCATGAGATAATTGTACTTCCTGCATCTCTGATTACAATAGAAATGCGCACTCTAGAAGAATGACAATAACCCGCATTTGTCTTGAGTGCTTTATAATCTTTAACTTGCTTTCACATCCTGTATTGCTTGTGACTCCACAAGGATCATTCCAGTCATACGGAAAGATATTTTAACACCCAACTACTATTTTTCCTCCTTGGCTTTTTAAAACAGCAGTTAATTTTTGCCTCACTGTATTTGTTGACTTTCAGGTCCCCAGAGAATACTTCTGAAACATCGCACAGGTAAAAATAAATTACCTGGTAGTGGCCTAGGAGTCATTTGCATTTTGTTCCCTGGAATGTCCTTTCATGCCATTCAGTAAGTGACAGTTTGTTTCAGGACTGAGTTGGTGATTTCAAGGGGCTAATGTTGGGTGAGAGTATTAATATTTAGCATTCAAGCCACAGGCATTTCACATCGAATATAAAGGAACTAGCCACACTGTTAAGGGTCTGTAAACCTGTGAGGAGGTTTAGTCTGACATTTTGATGTTAACTTTTTTTTTTAAATTTTTGTAAAGAAAGAGGAGAAGGAGGGGCAGAGAGAGAGGAAGAGAGAGAATTTTAAGGAGGCCTCGCGCTAAGCACAGAGCCCAGTGGAGGGCTCGACCCAAAGATCCTGAGATCAGACTTAAGCTGAAATCAGGAATCGAACTAACTGATCAAACTACCCAGGCGCCCCTTGATGTTAACTTTTTTAACTTGTTTTTATTGTACCCGTTAGTGTTGGTTTGGGCGTCCTTTGTTTTTAGTGTTTCATTATCCTATTATAGAGTTTAACCTTCTAAATTCATTATAACACTATTGACTTAGTCTTATTTTTAAATCTTTTCTGCTAAAATATTAGCACCTTCAGGGCAGAGATTAAATGTCACTCTTTGCTGCAATGCTAGAACCTAGCACATAGCGTGTGCTCAATGAACATTTCCTGAAATCATTAGTCATATGTTTTTAGTTGCAGAGAAAGGGGAAATGCCTTGAACAGTAAAATAATTTGACTCAATACTTGAGGCCCAATTTGCTCAAGACTTCCTCCACCTCTCTTTGCAATGTAGCCCTTTACATCTCCATGTCAAAACTTCACTCTTCTGCAGGCTTTCCTCAGGGAGCAAAATGGCTGCAGCATGTGACTTTGCATATTTAGGGCAAGACCCAGTCTGTGCCCTGAACTGCTAGAAACAGTCCTGAAACTCATTCCTACCAGACTTTCTTAGGTCATATGCTGTCCTTGAACCAGTAACTATCATCAGATATAGAATATACTGATTGGCTTTGCCAAGATTGTGTGTTCTGTCCCTGAAAACTAATTATAGTCAGGAGACAATTGCAAATAAATTAAAAAAAAATATATTCACTACAATTAATCAATAGAGTTCCAAGGCTCTAGTGCATTTTAATGAAGTAGGAAATGAAACAGTTTTTGAAAGTTGTAAATCTGAAAAATATCACCCTTCAATAATTTAAAAATAGTTGCACACATGTTTACACAAGTATATTTAAGTGTGTTAGTAATAATTCTGGCAGCATACAATTAACTGAAATCCAAGACTTACCTTAGCAAACGTTTACTTGGCAATTATCTTCATGCTGCAGCCTAGGAAAAATCACTCCCGATTCCTCTGTCATTTTATCCCCTTGAATCCATGAGGAATTGCAGCCTTCAATAAGAGGTGCAATTTCTTTTGATAATAGGAAAATCCCAAATAACTGGAAAAGGGAAGGCAATCATGAGACAGGGAAAATGGAAGAAATCCAACTTTGCAGACTCACAGTTTTTCCTAGACCCATGCCAGATATTTCTGATTTCTTAAAAACTTGATTTTGGAAAAAAAAAAAACAAACAAACTTGATTTTGTGTGAGCATTTACATTTTATTTTATTTATTTATTTATTTATTTTAAAGATTTTATTTATTTATTTGAGAGAGAGAAAGTGAGAGGATGAGAGGAGCGAAGGTCAGAGGGAGAAGCAGACTCCCCGTGGAGCTGGGAGCCCGATGCGGGACTCGATCCCGGAACTTCAGGATCATGACCTGGGCCGAAGGCAGTTGCTTAACCAACTGAGCCACCCAGGCGCCCAGCATTTACATTTTAAAAGGAAATAGATGAATGAATGAATGAAGTGTCTAAGAAGGGGGATTGTAGCCAGGAAGCCAAAACCAATATGGTGTGGTAATGCTAATTTTGTATAAAACTTAAGTCATCTTCTTGTAGACTGTGTGCTTATCAAGTATTCACTTCCATGGCCATCCTACTCTCTTCTGTTTCAAGCCCATACAATCCTATTGTCTGGTCCATTTTTGTCTTATTTCCACTTGCCTTGCGATTTAATTTGACTGTTTGCATTAGTATGTCTTGTTTCCCTAAACAGAATGTAAGCATTCTGAGAGCAAGAATTTTGTCTTGTCTTTCTCTAGAATTAACCAGGCATTTTGCTGAGTTGCTCCGTAAATCATTGGTGCTAGAGAAGCGCTTGTGAGAATTGGATGAAATCCTTCATTTCACAGTGATCTGGGCAAAGATGATCAGACCACAGTGATGTGAGAATGTTTGCCTAATGTTTTTTTTCCTCTATGAAACTCTGATTAAAACTTCAATTTTGACATGCAAAGGAAAAGATGCAATAAGAAAGGAGACTATTGAAAGGCTTTCAAAGGGAATAGAACCATTTGAAATTATTTTCATTGCTTTTCTGATGCCAAGTTTATAATGACTTTCAAACAAATTGATAATAAAGGAAGACATTTTAGGGGTGTGTCACTGCTTTTATATTGCTTCCATAAATCTGTAAAAATGTTAAGATATGGACAGATGATAATGTTATTCAAACATTCCTTTTAAGTAGATGCAGGGGAGGAGAGATGGTACAGTATCATTATTGTTCCCATATTTGTTGTAAACAGTGAAGTCGTTGTTTTTTGTGAACTGTCAACTCAGAACATTGTGCCAAAAACTGTCTAAAGCAAGTCTTTATTAGAATTAAATCACAAGTGTCAGTTGAGACAGTATTATCTTTTCTGGGTAATTTAAACAGACTGTTATGTCCTATATGCAAAATATTGGCTTTGTTTTAGATGTAGAGTTGGGCCATAACAGGATGCTGGTAAAAGAAAGAGAATATTTGGCGTTGCTGGGTCTCAACATGCCAAGTGACTGAGGTAACACCATCTTGTATGTTGTAAAGATATTTTCTAGGTCTCCAACCTAATCTGTCCAGGCTGGTGGCAGCATTTCTGCACTCACATAGACCTATGGATTCCAGGGTAAACTGGGAATTCTCTATTTTCTTCTCCTCATCTAATCACTGACCATGTCTCGTCAGTCCTTTCTTTGAAAATTCTAGTAGAATGCCAGGGTGGTTTAGTCCATTGGGCATCTGACTCTTTTTTTTCTTTTTTTTTAAGATTTTATTTATTTGGCACAGAGAGAGAGAGAGAGAGAGAGAGAGAGAGAGAGACACGACAAGTAGGCAGAAAGGCAGGCAGAGAGAGAGGGGGAAGCAGGCTCCCCGCTGAGCAGAGAGCCTGATGCGGGGCTTGATCCCAGAACCCTAGGATCATGACCTGGGCCGAAGGCAGAGGCTTTAACCAGGTGCCCCATGGGCATCCAACTCTTGATTTTTGGCTCAAATCATGATTTCAGGATCATGGGATCAAGTCCTACGTGGGGCTCCACACTCAGTGGGGAGTCTGCTTGAGGTTCTTTCTACCCCAACTTGTGCTCTCTCTCTCTCAAATAGATAAATAAACAACTAGATTTTTAAAGAAAAGAAAAGAAAATCCTTTTCTGGCATGCAATGTGATATAAGGGAAATACCTCTGTTCTGGGAGAAGTGTGACTTTGGTCAAGTCATTTAACACTTCTTGGTCTCACTTTCTCCTACTTTTAGGGTCCTCTGGCTCACATTTTGTGAATCCTCTGCAAACATCGTACCTGTCTTTTTGCTATATTACACTCCAAGATGTAATAATATTTTATCTGGTGCTGCTTTTGCTGGAATCGCTGGCTTGTAAGTCAGGGCTCCTGACCATTGGCATGTAAATCTTTCTGGAGCATTGCTTTACCTGCTCACAATACCTTTGGTACTAACTATTTTGCAGTAATTCATTGAGATGTGCAGGTATGGCTTGTGCACATTTCTTTCTATACATGGATATCATATTTCAACCAAAAGGTTAAAAAAACCCTAACACTTAGATGACTTTCTGTATTTGTCTCACTCTGCCTTTACTTATGATTCTCAAACCTCAGTCCACATTAGAATCATCTGGAATGATTATTAAAATTTAGATTGTGAGGCCCAACATTAGGATTTCTGACTCAATAACTTACAGGTGGGGCTTGAGAATTTGCATTTCCCCTGTGATGCTGATGGTGTTGGTCCAGGGATCACACCATGGGAACCACTGGTTTATGCTCATACCTTGCTTTGAAATGCCACTTTCTTACTCCAATATCTTTGCCTACCAATGTGTTTACTCCCATTCTAATACAACCTTCATAGATTAATCCTTGAAGACCCAGTTGGAAGGGATCTCTTTCCCTCATATTCTGCCCAGCACTTTATTTTTGCCTTGGTTATCACTATTGTAATACTTGGATTAAAATTAGATTGTAAACTCCATTCCTGTACAACATCCTATCCCCATGTCTGTGGCTCAGTGATTTGCATAAGAGAAGGAAATTCAATATATGTTTTTTTTTTTTTTAAGATTTTATTTATTTATTTCATAGAGAGAGGGAGATCACAAGTAAACAGAGAGGCAGGCAGAGAGAGAGGGGAAAGCAAGCTCCCTGCTGAGCAGAGAGCCCCATGTGGGGCTCAATCCCAGGACCCTGAGATCATGACCTGAGCCGAAGGTAGAGGCTTTAACCCACTGAGCCACCTAGGCACCCCCAATATATGTTTTTGAATGAATGTCAACCCTTGAAAATTTTTTCTTCCATAATTTTTTTTTCTACTTTTTGTTCATGGTTTTACATTTCCCCTTCCAGTGTATTTTTTTTAATCGAATGAGGCATTCTTCGAGTAATATTTCTATTTAAAACTTTAAATACTAATTTAATACTATTGAATACTATTTTCAGGAAGATAAACTATGCCATTGAATTACTTTACTTTCTAAAAATAACATTTCTCTTAGTCACTCTTAACCTCAAGTGCCATCATTTAGAATGTATTTTGTTTGAAATTATCTTTTGACCATGATACTGATACTACTTTGCCTTTTTTTAAAAAAAAATTACCTTTTATTTACTCTCCATGTTTTCCTTGTCAACTATCTGGGTAGGTAAATAGCTTTGGTATCATATGGTATTTTGTTCACTTTGTTTGCTGTTGGCTTTACAAGTTTTTATTTGCTCACAAATAAATAGTGCCCTCACTAACACAGTTCACTCAGGGCCATAATAATTTTAATGTTGGAAGAGATCTGTCCATTTGTGGAATCCATTCCATTTCACATTTATAGATAAATAGACTGAAGGCAGGTATGATGAAAGAGTTGCCCTGGTCATGGATGGAATGGATGACAGAGCTATAACTCTGTGCTTGAGATCTTATCCTAGAACTTCATCTGCAATTACTTGGGCTTTATTTTTTGAGACTCAGAAGAAAATTTCAAAGAATATCTCATAAGTGCTTAGAACTAAGGCTTCTTCCTTCTTGGCAGCACGGAAAGAATCAAGCTCTTCACATAAAACTGGGAATAGAATCCAGTCTCCATGGACTCAGAAAGAAGCAAAGCACCTCTTTTTGCCTTTTTATTTAGAAAGTGGAATATTTTAAGAGGCAGGTGTATTTGATCAAAGATGTGTGTGATCTGTACACTTTTCGAAATAAAATTGGCAAGTAGAATAAGAGAAAAGTAAAAACCAAACACTTGAGGACAGAGGATGTCCAATTTTCAGATAATTTTTAAGAACCTTATTTAAAAAATTCTTTAGCTCTGCTTCATAGTAATGTTCACGCTTGCTAATTTTGAACACTTTAATATTTTTTTTCATTTTAAACACGAGTGTGAGAAAGATTTGTTCTATACCTAATAACCCACATCAGAGGGTAAAAATAAACCTTCTTGAACCAGAGCATCCTTCAGGCTAACAGCTGCCAGTGAAATCTCCATCCTGACAAGTAATTTTGCTTTCTAATTTTCCATTTATTTTAATGCTCCATTTTGTTTATCTTTTCCTTTTGTCAGAAAGCTTTTTTCTTGAGTTGGAGAAAATTAGTTGCAATGCCTAGATCTTTATAATTTACTTTCTGGGAAAAAGGAATTGTAATTTCAGTTGAGTTTGATGGGACTGGGCAAAAAAAATGAAATGTTAAAAATAAATGGGTGAGCCTGGTGGTGGATATTGAGGAGGGCACGTATTACATGGAGCACTGAGTGTGGTGCATGAACAATGAATCTTGGAACACTGAAAAAATAAAAAGTAATTGGAAAAAAAATTAAAAAAATAAAAATAGAATTTTATTTGAAAATAAATAAATGGGGGCTCCTGGGTGTCTCAGTGGGTTAAAGCCTCTGCCTTCGACTCAGGTCATGATCTCAGGGTCCTGGGATCAAGCCCCACATCGGGCTCTCTGCTCAACGGGGAGCCTGCTTCCTCCTCTCTCTCTCTGCCTGCCTCTCTGCCTACCTGTAATATCTCTCCTCTCTGTCAAATAAAATCTTAAAAAAAAAAAAAGAAAAATAAATGGTCTCTATTTATTCTCTTATAAAATATTTTCTTACTTGAAACAAGTTTAAACTTTATTTTAAAAGAATTATGTACACATAGTGGAAAATTCAAATGCATGCAATCTTTTAAAAATTCTGTTAATTGACAATTTTGCCCCCAGAAGCAACCACTGTTAACAGGTTTTTGTGTATCTTTTTAATATATGTAGCACACATACACAGCAGAAATTGAATCATACTTTATAAAGCCTTGATTTTTCCTGAAATATTTTGAAAGTTTATACTTAAAAATTAACAAAATCTGCTATAATCAAAAGAGAGGAAAAATAATTAATTGAAGATAGCTTATCAAGTACACTTTTTTTTTTAACCCAAAATAGACTAAAAGTACTTTATCCATTGGGTGAAAAAGGACTGAAACTTCTCTGCATGTTTTAATATGTTGATTTAGGAAGCTGGTGTTTATTTATTCAAAGTTATTTGCTACCACTCATGGCTTTTCAAAATTATGTAAATACTGTAAATAAGCTAAGGAGATAATGATCCCAGAAACTTCATATCAGATATTTTGGATTACATTTATTGATATGATTTCATTGTACATTTCTTATTTGATTCTTAATTAACTATTAGAAAAAATAATTTTTAGATGATTTGCCAGAGAAGATTAGACATTGTCATTTCATAATCCCATAGTAAAAAGTGTAGACAGACTTTTAGAAGTGTAATAGAGAAATTACTTTATATTACAATATTACTTTAATTATACTGTCCTTTGTAAATTGGGTGGTAATACAGCCAGTATTTGACCCTCCTTGTGAAAGAATCACTTATCAATCATTCATGGGAAAAGTGCCTCCAATCATGATCTGCACTTGTAGAAATTATGCAATTTTGAGTTTTTATATTGTGAAGCTTAAATATCTCATCCACTGTGGGTAGATTGGTAATGTATGTAATTATGCCTTTCTTTAGGGTAGAGCTGGTTATGTGAGGGCGCGTGGTGTGTTCTCACAGTCAAGGACCTTGTCAACTTCCTCTTGCTTTTGCAGTTTCTTGTCCTCTGAATTAGTGTTTCCTTACCTACTCTGGAGGTGGGAGGCAGCAGGAGAGACTGGATATCACCTTGGTCACATTAGTATTAATTTTCCATTGTAATTTGACTTAATGAGGGCATGCGTTTATCTAAATTTATCAGTACCTGTAAATTCTGAAGGTACCCCAACAGATTTTACACACCAGGAGATATTTTTCTCTGATAGTGCCTTATTATTTTATACAATTACCATTTTCCAGAAATATTTTTGATGACCTGTTTTCTTTCTTCTCATTTTTGATTACACTACCCCTGTAATTTGAAGGAGTCTTCTTTAGCAGCAATGATTTCTCATTGACCACTGGACTTGTCTTACCTTGTGAGCAAAATAAACTAGATTTTATTAATCTACTTATCAGCTAGTTATTTGCGTATTTTGCTCAGAATAGAATCCTAAACAGTACAATGAGCGGATTTTATGTACATATGAGTCCTTTACTGTTTTAATTTGTTCTTCGTTTAAAAGGAACTCAGCAACTTTCCTTACCCTTTAGTGGTGTTTTTTGGTGTGGAGGGAAGTGGATTATATTGGTACATAGTTAGGGAACACTGCAGTGAAGAGAGGAGTCTGGAAAATGAAGTTAGCAGCCTTTAGCCTCAGGGAGGGGTAAACAGTCTTTTTACATGAAAATTGTGTTTGTGGTAGGTGTCCTCTCTTCTTGAAGTCTGCCATCTCATTTCCTATTATTCTCTTTTGCCATTATTTGGTGTTTGCTTTACAGAAAATTGTAGAGGGAAATTCTTGGTATTCGAGGCATCCTGTAGCCTTCTAGTATTTCTGCCTTCGAGCTAGAAAAGGATATTGTTCTCAGCATTTGTGGGTGAGGCTGGAAGAGTAGTATGTAGAAAATAAATGGCCTTTTCACAGTATAAACCCACACACGCTGTCATTTGTTTTTATATTTCATATGGTAATTTACTGACATTTTTATGCTTCTTTGTGAGGCTGTCTTTTTGTCTGTTAGGAATGTCACGATTTTTCTTCAAAGAAACCATTTATTTAACTACAAATCAAACTGATCTGATAGCTGTTTGTTGATTTGATATGTGTCCATATGCACGAGGGGGCCCACTTTTTTCTTCCTCCTTCTGACCTTCTGTGTAACATGAAGTGTGTGATCACGTAAAGGGGAGCCTTGGCTTTGGACTAGGCTCTTATAGGTCCAGGACTTGCTACTTTATTGAACATGTGACCTCAGCAAAAGCCCTTTCTAAGAAAGGGACAGTTTCACTCCCTTTTTGAGTGAATCAATGTCTGTTTGGGATGTTTTGATTGATTGGGATGTTTCTCAATGTCTTGGCCATGGCCTGAACCAAATTGTTGTATTCAGTAAATAACTTTCCTTCTCATCTTCCTTTGCTTCTGGTGTTCTAGTGTTCTCTGAGATTGTTGTTCATCTTCCTAGAAGTTATAATTTTCCAACTCTCCTTGCCCTTTGGAACTGTGTTTTTTAACTCCTACCCAGCATATAAAACATTATGGAATTTGGAGTTAGCGGAGATCCCTTAGATATTAATAAGTATATTAAAATTTAGGAAGAAATATGTGTTCAAGACTGTCTTGGTCTATAACACTACTGATCTATTGGGCTTGGCGATTCTCTGTTGTGAGTGGCTGTTCTCCACATTGTGGAAGGCTCAGCAGCACCCGTGGCTTCTACCCACTAGATGGCAGTAGCATCACCTTTCCACTTGTGACAGCCACAGTGTCTCCAGTGTGGACCAAATGTCCCTTGGGAAGCAAAATCACCCCTAGCTGAGAACCATCCGTCTTCTGGGAAAGAAAGTCTGGACACAGATAGCTCTTGTGCATATATCCTTTCATAATGCAGGTGCTTGCCTTTATTGTGACATTGGAAACCCTGTGTCTTCTAGAAACATTTCGTCTTCGGTCTGAGTATATTAGTGTGAAGAAATTTTTTGGTAGTATTTAAAATTATTTATCACTATACTATATTTTAAACCACTTATTTTTTTGAAAAATGGAGTTGAGCGCCTTTATCAGTCAGGCAGTGTCCTGTGTGACGAGTATGCGAATCACTTTATAGGCAATGTTCACTTAGAAGTCAAGAGCTTAAGTTCTAGAGTCAGCCTGCCCAGAATTCAAAGACTGACTGTAGCATTTCTGGCTGTATAATCTTCAATGATGAATATCTCTATTCAGAAATCATAAAATGGTAGCAATGATACCATTTACTTTCACACACTTGTTGGTCAAATTTAACAAAATCATAATATAAGCACTTAACACAGTGCCTGATGCGTAGTAAGTGCTTCAAGCATGTTGGTTGTGGTAGATCTTTTTCATTATCTGTACCAGCAGCACAATGATCAAAGGTGCTGTGCTCATGAAAGAGAAGAGCTCCTGGATCGAGGAGTGGTGATAGTAACGTCAGAAGGCTTTCTGGAAAAGGTAAGCCCTGAGCTGTGCCCTGTAGGATGAGGTCAGCAAAAGATAGTGAAGTGAAGAACAGGGAGAAGGGCATCCTAGCAAAAGTATTACATTTTCTTTTATGTATAATTTGTGATATAGAAACAGGTGTTTCTTTGAAATATTTAAAAATGCAATATTTTTTTCAGCTTGTATTTCTCAGTCCACAACTCCTTATAATTTATAAGTTTATTTTTCTATTAGAAAAGTTTTATGAAGTGTTCTTTATAACATCTTAATGAAGTATTGATTTTAAACGAACCTTTTATTTTTGCTTGAGAACTACACAATGGTCTTATCTAGTTTTAGGATTCCTTCTGGTCACAGACTGAGGGGAGCCTGGTTATTTCCAGCAAACTTCTGTTTGCTTCTTTACAAATAATGTTGAAGCATAGGTTTTATCTAATGGAGGTTTTGTTATCTCTTTCATATTCATGTTAGCTATCTTATTTATATGTGAATAAGAATCTAATCATCCTTGGACAGTTCCTGATGAATGTTCAGCTGTCCTGGTGATTTGAGTTAAATAGTCAAAAACAAGGCATTCCTCTGCCTATCATTTATGTGACATGGTGCCATCTCCAACATAATGCATTCACTTCTGTGACCCATAAAGAAACTAATGGAGTAGGTAGGGCACGTTTATAGGTGAGGAAATTGGGCTTATAAATATTACTTGTCTAGGTTGACTCAGTGTCAGAACTGGGCAGGGAAACCAGATCTGCTTGATTCCAAAACCTGCTCTTCCCTCTGCATACACAGTTGTGATCAAGTGTACTCTCTGTAGTCATTTGCCTCCTTTTCAAAGACCTCTCATTCACTATAAAGGTAGACTCATGTTCTGCAGAAGAGTTCAACATCTCTTCTATTTCTTTTATATTTTATAACCCTAGGCTATTGTTGACAGACTTAAAGTGCTGATATTTTAACTCGTAACTAGTTTCTTTTTCTTTTTTTATAATTCAGTGAGAACATGTAGAATCCATCATAACATTTACATGATTCTGGATAATCTGTTATCTTGCTCATTCTAGTGAACTTCCTGAGGACATTTACAATGACTATTTTTTAAAGATGAACTTATTTATTTTAGAGAGAGAGAAAGAGGGAGAGAGCTCAGTGGGGAGGGTTAGAAGGAGAGAGAGAATTTCAAACAAACTCTCTGAGATCATGACCTGAGCCAAAATCAAGTTGGATGCTTAACTGACTGAGCGACCCAGGTGCCCCTGTGACTGTTTTTTGACACATTTCATAGTTTCTTTCACTAAGTTCCCACCTACTTGTAGCTCTTTGGAGAAATGACTACTGAATTTGCCAGATTGGATCAAATAGTTTAAAATTTTGACCATCTTATAAGATAGGTGGTATTCAGTCTCCAGATGTTCCCCAATAATTCCTGTTCACTGTTATTTATGCCCTTGAGCGGTTCCCTCCCACATGGAATAGAGATGACTTGTATAACCAATAGAATGATGCTGCAAAGACACAGCATGGCTTCCAAATCTAGGTCATAAAACCCATTAAAGTTCTGTCTTGCCCTTTTGGATCACCTATTGTGGGAGAAGCCAATGGCCATTGTACAAGTTATCTCTGTGAAGAGGAGCACACGGTAAAGAACTGTGGCCTCCTGTCTAGACCTTGTATGTGAGTCATTAAGGAAGTGAATCCCTCAGCCCCCGTCAAACTTTCAGATGACTACTACAAACTTTCAGATGACACATCTTGACTACAGTCAAGACACTGTAGCTAGAACTGCCCAGCTAAACTGCTACTGAATTTGTGACCCACAGAAACCACAAAATAGTCAATGTTCACTGTTTTAAGACACTAGGTTTGAGATAACTTGTCATACTGAGCAATAGTTTTCTTTTGGAGTGATTTTAAACTTCTTTCACATGCAACGTATTAAGTGTTCTGCATATCATTTTGTCTTTTTGAAATGGCATATGCTTCGTGTTTTTCCTCAATATTATGAACAATGATTCTATAAATTGTTTTTATCACTATTCATTTGTGTTTGAAATTTAAAATAAATGAGATCTGCAGAAAGCATTTATAAAATAGAAGTGTTATCCAATTGGTAAACTATTGATTTAAATTCATTTCTAAACTCTTGCAATGTGTTTTACATATTTGTATGATTTCTCATAATATTAACAAAATAAATCGAAGAGATTCCCCCTTAATAAAGAATGGTTGTAATCCTTGAATAATACTCATTGTTTAGTGTTTTATAAAACTTATTCATTAATGCCAAAGAGAAATACAGGACGAAGAAGGAAGAAAGAAAGATATGGCAGTAAATATTATCAGCCCTTGTCTACAAATCAAGAATTGAAAGTTCATCAAGTCTAGATAAACTGGTTGTCCATAGTCTTGTAGAGGTAGCTTCTAATATTAAAGGGGCTTCTATTTAAGTTGCATTGTTGGGATAAGCTTTGTGTTGTATAATCAAGAACTGTGGCTTTGAAATCCGAGCAACATTAACGTTGACTGAGGAGATAGCTTCACAAAATAAGAATCTTAGGATAATCATCGGAAATATACTTTTATAAATCAGTTTAGTATTGTACTGAATATTCTTAACGTGATACTTCCTCTATAAAAGGACTTTATTATCCTTTGCCATTTGGAAAAGTGGTTTATTATATTGGCACAACATAATGATCTCTGCCAGCCATGACTCTTCATGCGTCCTCAGAAAATAAAGCTGTCTCCTTATGTCTCCCCCTTAAGTTTATGAATGCTATTAAAAGCCACATAGCTTCCTGAGATATTTAAAAATAGTGCATATCCATCAGTTATATTTTTTAGATTCCGGGCAATTCTACTGATGAAGGTCATAAACCACGTCAGACAGATTCAGAACTCGGACTATCTTTTCTGCTTGACCATTTTCTCTTGGTAAAGTAAATAAAGCCTATGTATTAAAAACCTAGCTGTGAATCATAGCATCCATTCTCGTCTTGAGCTTGGGCTGCAGGTGTGCTCGGCCTTTTAGCAGGCATTCCACAGATGCAGAAGCTGGTGTGTCCTGTCAGTTGCATTCACACATGATGTATGACATTAATTGTTTTTGGACTACGAAGGAATAAATGCTTTTGCTATCACAGGGAACACGTGGGAAAGAAAAATGAATAAGTAGAGTTGTCATGGTGTGAATTACTTTCTGTAAATCACATGTGTATCTCTTGTTTTAAAAGAAACACGAGGCATTCCATTCTCAAAATGACTTTAGATTAGAAGAATTTTTTAAGGGAAGAGGGGAATTTCAATTTTGGCTAACAAAAACGTCCTAAGTCTGTTTCTCTCACGTGTTCTCTGTCTCTGTCTCTCTACACACACACACACACACACACACACACACACACACACACACACACACACACCACACACACATGCTAACTTACTCATTCATCTGGTTTGGATGTTTACAAATGTTTAAACATCCCATTTGGGTCTAGAATTTTTTAAAAGGGTGTGAAAGGTAGAAAATTCGAATTTAATTTTATTGCTAAAATATAAAAATTTTTCACTGTAAGATTAAGGATGCTTTTCATTCAAAGAGCAACTTTTAGAACAAATTATAAAAATAAGTATACATTTTGGAAATACTTCAGATGTTACAGTCACCTTCCTGAAATTCAGTCCTTTCCTTCTCCAGTCCTCAACTTTGCCACTCACTAGCTATGAAACACTGGACGATTTATTATCTCCTTGAGCCTCACCTTTCTTGTCCCTGTAAAGGGGTTTTATGAAGATTATGGTTATCACATGTTACATTATATATAGTAGTTGCTAAATAAATGTTAATCATGATGATGTTGGCAGGTGTCACTCAGTCAAAAATGTGGATACACTGGGGCTCCTGTGTGGCTCAGGTGGTGAGCTCAGGTCATGACCCCAGAGTCCTGGGATCAAGCCCCGTGTGGCGTGTGGCTCCCTGCTCAGCAGGAAGCCTGCTGCTCCCTCTCCCACTCCCCCTGCTTATGTTCCCTCTCTCGCTTTGTATTTTCCTGTCAAATAAATAAATAATCAATCAATCAATCTTGGGGGAAAAAAATGCAGATACACCAATGGAATCCATTTGTACAGAGGATTACTTGTGCTTGTGCCCAGTGTCCAAAATTCCACTTCTGATTTTGGACATTTATCTTGTGAGAAAGGGACCAAAATAGCTGGCTATTGAAAGAGTACAAAAAGAAAATATTTTGGTATTTATATCCAAGAATTGAATGAACAGTTGAAAATTTAGCAAATTATGAAAACTGAAAGTCATACAATATGGGAATCAGTTAAAAGAGGAACAAGCATGGATGTGGCAGCATGAGGGGTAAAGTTGGAGGAAATGAGGAGTGAAACAAGTCACATTTTTAGTGCTTGAGATAAGCTGTTCTTGAAGAAGGATTGGATTTTTCATGTGTTTGAGTTCATTCTGAAACTCAGTCTTTCTGTGAGATATAGTAGAAGTGATAAGCAGGCAATCATGTTTGTCATTTACAAGTTTATCACTTATAAAATTATTTCCCCTATATTTTCTTAGAATCAAGTACTATAAAATCCCAGGGGATGGTTAATTAAGAAGTCTTCCTACAGCTGTTGGGCCTTATTTTCTTGCTGTGATTATAGACAGACACATATAAGCAATGTCCTCCTACTCAAGAAATCTGAGCAATGAATCACTATAGTCTCTGGGTATAATTATCACTTTGTTTAAACCCTGAGGAAGAAACCAGAAGTGAATGCAACATCGTTGAACCCTCAAACTCTCGCCACAAGTTCCATTGCATATACCGCCTTTGAGCTCAAGAATTCTTATCAAAAGAAGCAAATAACAATCACAGAATTCACATTTCACCAGCCATCATTATATCACTTATATCTTGGAACCAGAGAGATCAGATTTGGATGAATACAGTATAAAAACTTTTATAATGAGGGTGGGGAATGGTCAACATTCAAATTTAAGGTTCATGGTTTTCTAACAGAATTGTTTGGCTCCTTTGTCTTTCTAGCATAGAGTCATTATTATTATTTCATTATACGGAGCAGGAAATTGAATAGAGGAGGCAGGAGACCCTTGCATCCAATTCTAAGCCTGCAGTGTTTTTCCACCAAATCACATTGATCAAGGTCCATTGTGCTTTGTATGTTGCTCAACCATATGAATTTTTCATTGGAAGTTGGAGGAGAAATGATTATGCAAGCCCCGAGAAAACATGATGCATCAGCTAGTTGTAGATGCTCCAGAATATTTAGAAAAGCAGTAACGTTCTTGTATTGTAGTTCCTGTATTTGGCACATTGTGTTATATTAATCACATTAAATTTGATGCGGGGAATTTATGAAACAAAGATGATATATATGCATGTGTATATATATATACGTGTATCTGTAATTTATATAGTTTAAAAAATTTATTTTTCCACCACATTATCTGGTGTTATAAACAATACTGGGATTTAGATGCAGATGTAGCAATTCTTTTTACCATCTAGATAGGTACAAAAGTGCATATTTGTACGTGCCAGAGAATGTGACTTACAGTGATTTTTAGTCAATAATGTTTATAATGCAATTTCATGTTAGGCAATGTCATAATCGAGAGTGATGGATACAAAACTATGTTGATAGAAGTGTGACTTGGCAAACATTGGGACAGGGGGAGGAATGATTCATCAGTGTGTCTGCTGTAGAGATCTTTGTACAGGATAGGCTTTGAGGCCAGAACACATTAGCATGAATGTTCTTTTCAAACTAAAGTATTGTAGTTTTCTGTTACTGAAAACAGATTGGTTTTTTAAAATCTGAATTCTATATAAGACCAAAAGCAATAAATAAAAATAAATGTAAAGATAACAAAGGTCTGTTTTTATGCAGTGTCTCTTAGGCCCCGGAGAGCCAGGGGTTATCTTGATTAGAGATAAGCTTCAGGAGGTTAATCTGATGATAATATATTCGAAAGATTGTGAGCAAACAGAATCAAGTCTGACTAGAGGGAGAATATTACAGAGGGATAAGAGTGAGCCTCAAGGTCTTATAGTCTATCACAGATTCTTAGTTGAGGATGTGGAAGTGTTGGGAGATGTTTTTAGTTATTACTGTGCCTGGGAAATGCCTCTGTTGTTGAGTCTGTGGAAATCTGGAAAGGAAAACATCCTACATTATGGGGGATCTTCTGCAGAACAGAGAGTTTTCTACTCAAGTCCAGGGATAGCCCTCAAATGAATGGTGTAAAGAGTCAGTAGGAGTTTGAGGTGGTATTATCTTCCCAGCAGTATAATTAGGGATGAGAAATTTCAGAAGAGCCTACTTTTTTTCTGAATACCATTATTAAGGTCTAGCATGTTTATAGTCAAAGGGGTCTTTATATACTTGTTCTCACCTTACAGAATACTCAAACACCAAGGTTTTCCTTGAATTTTCTATTGAAAGAGAATCAGGATAATTCCTATTAGTAACATAAAGAAATATTTTGACCTTTAAATTATTGACAGCATTTTCCAGGGGAGAATTATAGATAAAAAAAATTCTGTAAAAAACTGTATGAGTTAAGGATCAGTTTCCTTAAAATATGAGGACAAAGAACTAGATTCATTCCCTGCTACACTAGTAAAATGATTATGAGAAATTTCATATTTGACTTTATCCATTCTTTCAGCAAACATGTTTTCAGCATCCATTGTTTCAGGTGCTGTTCTAGGATTTAAGCATCTAGCAAGTTTGCATTAAGTTGCAAGCATATAGTAACTTAGGTGAACTAATAATAAGGGAGATAATAATAAATAATGTCAGGTAGTGCAGTGGTGGAAAGTGTTAAATGGACTGGCCAAGAAGGTACTGAATGGGTGACATTTTGAGTGGAAGCTAAATAAGGGCGGGTACCAGCATATATCAATATGTGTGTGGGAGAAGCAGTCCAGCAGAGAGATAAGTGAAAGTTCTAGACATCACTGGTCATGATGAGGACCAATAAGGAGACCACAGAACAAAGAGAAAGTTGTAGAAATAAAGTTGGAGAAGCAGCCAAGTTTTAAACACATGGGAAATGTATGATAGCCCAGAGAGCCAACTTTTTTTCCAGAGTTATCTTAAAAGCCACTGCAAGATCCTGAGTATAAAAGAGATACAATCTGACAAGTGTTTCCAAAGGATCCCTCTGCATTCTTTGTGATTTTCATGGTCTTGCAAGAGTGGACTCAGACATTATAGATACCGTAGTCTATGAATTATGAAGGTTGGCTTGGACCAGGTGGGGGTACAGAAGTTCTAAGGTGACTTTTGAAGACAGAGTTGATGATACGCTGATGTACATAATGTAGGCTGGGAGAGAAAGCGAAGAATCAAGACTCTAAAGTTTATGAATTACCCTCAATTTATGGGATGCTCATTTGAGAAACATTGTATTACAAAATTAAAATTGACATCTATCAAATTTAACTTCTTCAAGCCCCTCCAAATACTGCACTATTACTTAAGGCAGTCATCCCTAATCCTCCAGGATGTTTTAGTGACTTCTAGATTGGAGATCTTTCTAACCTTTGACTTTGGTTTTCCATAGTTTTGTAGTAAAATAGTCAGTACACAGGATGAAGTTTAAAATGCATATATGAAATACTTAATGGATAAATGAAGTATAAATAATAGTGAAGTTATTGGGGCACCTGGGTGGCTTAGTAAAGCCTCTACCTGCAGCTCAGGTCATGATCTCAGGGTCCTGGGATCGAGCCCCACATCGGGCTCTCTGCTCAGCGTGGAGCCTGCTTCCCCCTCTCTCTGCCTGCCTCTCTGCCTACTTGTCATCTCTCTGTCAAATAAATAAATAAAATCTTAAAAAAATTAGTGAAGTTGTTAAGAGTGTGAGTTCTAGAAGCAGACTCTCTGGATATACATGCTGACATCACCATTAATGACATTTGCAACTTTAAGGAAATTAGTTACTCTCTTTTTCTTCATCTGTAAATTAGAAATAATAACATTGCCTACCTTAGAGGATTGTTGTGAGGATTTAATGGTTTACTACATATGTAATGCTCTGAGCGATGCTTGGCACATAGTAAGTTATTAATAAGTGTTAATGAATTTTATTATCTATTAATAACATTGCTAACAAGAACAGATATGCAATTCAAATTAAAAAGAAAGGCAGCTTCAGAAACAAAAGGAATAAATAACCCATAAATTGAACAAGCAAAATGAATAACTGAAAGTGAGCTCTACGTAAAATTAATGAAAAAAAACCAACCCTGAAAACTCAATAAATTCATAAGTAAAAAGTTTGAAATTATATCAGATTATTTTTGCCTAACAACATGTTTTAGATTTGTAATCTGAGAGAAGAAACACATTAGCAGCAAAAGAAAAAAATTTTCAATTATAACTTGTATCATTAAACTATTATTATGTTATACATTGCTGGTTTTTTTTCCTGTTTTGCAAATTGTTTTCTGGGAATCTAAAATTTAAATGTATTTTTTGCATTTTCCAGGATTTTCAATTTCCTAATGGCACATTCAATTCATTAGTGGTACTAAATTGAATATACAAATTAAAACTTAATTGCTCACATATTTGAAAATAATTTTATCATTTTGAATACGTTCTTAAGAATGCCTAAAACATAGTTTTTAAGATATTGAGTAATATGTATAGTACTTAATAACAATTTTATCCTGGCATAGAAATAACAAAGTTGTGAAAAATGAGGGCTGGCTTATTTTCAATTCCATAAATACTGTTTTTCTTTCGAGTTTAGTTATAGGATTCCAACTGGCTGGAACAGAAGTATACAACAAATATTCGTGGTTTGATTAAGGTTTGATTATGAATTTCATATGCTAAATGAAGTAAAACAAATTTTGAAAATGCTATCTGACTCACACAAATGGCAGAAAATAATGTGACTTTTAAATTGTAATTGTGATAAATGGCCTTTAGTTTGACATTTTGAAACTGACCTGTCAACATCAGGGTCATCTACAAATGTTTATTCAGTGTATATTATTTAATATGCATTGTGATTAGACTTTGGAAATTTCACATGTAAAATTGTGGGTAAATATGGTTCATCTCTGGTTTTCTTTTTCTCTTGCTTAGACTGTCACAATACCTTTTACTCTCATTTTTTTCTTAGAATAAAATTTCAAACATGAAATATCCTCTGGGATGTGCCAACCCCCCTTTTCAAACATGATGTTACTTATGCAGTAATATTCCATTTTACCAACATTATATACTATATATCTATAATATATGCCATATTAATTTTTGTACATCAGTTTAAAACTCTCCTTTCTGCTTAAAGTGATATTCTGCTTGTTACCCAGCTTTTTGGATATTCTAGGAGTACCCCCATGCTGAAAATAGGAACAAAGTTGGCTTGGGAGAAGAACTAGAAAGAATGACTCCTTAACAGACTGTTGCCAAAAACACTACTACTAAGTGCAGTATTCTCAAAATTTCCATTATGATATAACTCGGGTTTTTTTAAGGGACTCTGTGTTGGGGCCAACTCAGGCAGCAGTGATTGCAGAAGTGGTTGTTGGAGGAGGACCCCCCTGGGTTCAGCATAGGAAGCTATGGAAACCAGGTGACAGAAAAGCAGCAATCACGAACCAGACACGACTCTAGGACTCAACTCACCGGGGTCACAGTTAGCTAGGGAAGCTGACACCAGCTTCTCTTTCAAATACTCTTTGAAGTTGGAGTCTGAACGGCAGGCTAGTCCAGTTCCACGTTCCTGTCACTCATGGTGAAGGAGCCTGTCAATTCAGGGTCTGGACCATCTTGTTGGGGAGTTCAGGGCCTGATGATGAGTGGTTCATTACTTGTGGTCCCTGGGAGCACCTCGGTCAACTGGGGGCTTTCACAGTCCTTCAGAGATGCCAGCTGAAAACAGCTGCCTTCAGTCTCTGAGGCTAGATTTAATGTTCATCTTCTATGTTCCCAGTAGCATGTTTGTTTTCTCCCTTTTATGGAACTTAATAGAATTGGTTTTGCAACAGAGTAAAACCAGGTACCTTCAGACTGGGCCTCCATTCCTCCCCAGTACCTGACTCATTGTAAGCACCTAATACTTGTCTTTTGAGTATGAAATATCTTTTTTTTTTTTAAAGATTTTATTTATTTGACAGAGAGAAACACAGCGAGAGAGGGAACACAAGCAGAGGGAATGGTAGCGGGAGAAGCAGGCTTCCTGCCGAGCAGGGAGCCTGATTCGGGGCTCGATCCCAGGACCCTGGGAT
Organism: Procyon lotor; assembly: GCA_028646535.1. Lineage (NCBI taxonomy): Eukaryota > Metazoa > Chordata > Mammalia > Carnivora > Procyonidae > Procyon > Procyon lotor. Next base: position 74,728,648 of record CM053611.1, read on the forward strand.
CATGACCTGAGCTGAAGGCAGAAGCTTAACAACTGAGCCACCCAGGCGCCCCTAGTATGAAATATCTTAATAAAGTGAGGGAAAAACCAATTTTTTTTCCTTAGCAGCATTTTTATATTATATTAACTGCTTGTATTTAAGGTTTTGGGCTTCAATAAGCCTACCATTCATGCTAAGATGTATAGGAGAGAGAGAAGTCTTTTATTGCTTTATTTCAATAAATTTTACAGATTCACACCTGGTAATTTAATCATCTATTTTTAGACTTCATTCACCTTCTGCATGCTGGGTGAACAACTTGCTGCTCATTAAACAGATTGTACATTAAAAACTATAGAGTACAAAAGCAGAAATATCATACATTTGGTGATAATTAGTAGTGTTCATTTCCTCACTAAGTACTAGGGCATACCACACTGTTTCCATAGCAACTTCTATTCTGTTCAATTAACTGCCTAATGTGAATATATGAATAAGTTTCTGTGTTTAAGGAAAAGGCCCCCAAACAATGGGGTGATTTAAGAGTTTTCAGTTACAGATGTAAGCATATTGGTTTTATGTTATTTTCTACTTTACTTTTGGAAACACATTTTTAATGTTTTCAGGTTCTGGTCATAACCAGAAAAAGCATAAGGAGTGAATGAATTTTAATGAATTTCTAAATGGCCTACTGAACCAGATTCTCCTGGTCCCCAGCTACTCCCTGGTTGTAAATTATGCAAATATACAAGCTGCCTTAACTCTTTCGGGACACTAGGGTACCATTTGGCAAATAGCTACTCCAGGGAACTAATCCATCATGGCTGGGGAGCGGGGGGAGAATAAAGAAAGAAACAAAGGCCATTTCGTAGCAATTAAATATGTGTTGCTTTAATTTATTAAATGTCCCTGGAAAGCAGGATTTGTATTATGTTAATTTTCCCAAGGAGGAAGCGCTTAAGCAGAGTCTCAGACTCTGTGGCTGACAGTATGGTATAGAAGAGGCAGCGAAGACTTCGGAGCCTAAAATCTAAGTTTGAATTCTGAAACCATTATGCTAAGTCTGAGGCTGGAAACACCAACTTCCCTCATTGTGAGGATGCTAATAACATTGACACCAAATAGTTTCTTAGCCTATATCTAACCCCGTACATGATGGTGCAGCAATAATGAGTTAGAGCCATCGATTTCCCTCTTCTATTTAGTGGAACCTCAGCATTGATAATTTTTGACCTTAAAGTAATTTCATATAGTTAAGGTTAATAGATGGGAGAGAGACACTGGGGCACGGAAAGATCAAGTAAGGTGTCTGATGTCACATGGCCAGTGATGGTGTACCAGGGCCTATTCCATTCTCCTAAACCACTAGAATATCCTGTTTGCGTAAATAACCAGTATAACCTGGCACATTGCTGGGACCCAAAAATTATTATACCTTCCACATTGCTAATCAGTGGCTGGGTAATGAATGAAATGTAGACAAGAACACAATTATGATCTGTCTGGTCTTGAATGCGTGATCTGGAGCTTAGTGGAAGGATTGAGATTGGGTTGGGAGTTAAAAAAAACTTGTTCCACCAAGAGACACACCTTGGAGTTTTACCATAATATTCGTCCACTTATCTAACTAAAATAAGAATAGTAACATTTATGTGTTTTTTTTTTCAAAGGGGTTGTGACCTTTTTATGTTCTTTGTAAAAAAAAAAAAAAGTAAATTTACATTTTCCATGCCTTTATATATATCATTGTCAAATGTTTATTATTATCTCTATTATCTTTACTAGCTATTTCAAAGAAAATATTCTAAAGTCCATCCTTTATACTACCAATAGTGATGAGGCTTTTAAGAGCAATATATAAGGTTTTCCCTATTCTATAGAGCCTTGTATGTAAGCTATATATGTTTATCTGTGCCTTACTTTATACTTTACTTTAATAAAGCACATATAAGTTAAAATAAGTCATATGTAAAAGTTTTTGGATAATAGTATATTGGATATATCTTGGAAAATGCAAACATTCCATAATTAAAATTTTTTTAAAGATTTTATTTATTTGACAGAGAGGAGAGAGATTACAAGTAAGCAGAGAGGCAGGCAGAGAGAGAGGGGGAAGCAGGCTCCCTGCTGAGCAGAGAGCCCGATGCGGGGCTCGATCCCAGAACCCTGAGATCATGACCTGAGCTGAAGGCAGAGTCTTTAACCCACTGAGCCACCCAGGCACCCCCATAATTTAAAATTTTTACCAACATTTAGCATCGCACCTACTAACCACCCAGAAATGTTAGCTGTCATTGCAACTTGTCTCCTCTTATCTTTCATGTAATGATACCAATTTGAACAAAATTACTTTTCTAGATATTTTCCATTTGATTTAGAGATTTGTATTCAGAGAGAAGTGAAAAAAATGTTTCCCTCAGAATAAACATAGTTATTAGGTGAATTGTATTGATTTCTTATAATATGCTATGAAGCATGTTAGATGTTATACCCATATTACCTCACTATTCCTAAAAGTTGTGTTTCATCGTTATCTCCATTTAGTATCTTAAGTCTAGACAGCCGTTGTAGTACTTATATGAATCTGAAACTATTTCAGTTTTTTATTTTTGATTTATTAATAATAATAATAATTATTTTTTTAGAGAGGGGGTGGGAAGAGAGAGAGAATCCCAAGCAGCCTTTATGCCCAGCCCAGAACCTGATGCAAGACTCAGGCTCACAACCCTGAGATCATGACCTGAGCCAAAATCAAGAGTCAGACACTTAACCAACTGAGCCACCCAGGCGCCACTCACTATTTTTTTTATTTAAACAGAAAAAAAGCATTCTAAAGAGTCTGTCACCATTATAGGAACTAGACTCTTAAACACCTTTTAATAGTTTATTATAATAACTTATAACTATATAAGTATATATAAGAACTATTAATTCTTAATAGTTATTGTTAAAACCAATATACACCTAATACAAAATAACATTTCATATTCTTTTTTTCCCCCGAATATGTTTATTTTATTTTTTCAGTGTTACAAGATTTATTGTTCATGCACCACACCCAGTGCTCCGTGCAGTACGTGCCCCCCTCAGTACCCATCACCAGGC